>CM035417.1:37798877-38433877 GCA_020310875.1 Ceratopteris richardii
TAGAGTGAATACATACTCACACACGCACTCACACCACGAGCATGAACTCACAAGAAGCTCTGCGAATTGAGTTTCTATCACTTTCGGAAGTGACAGGCAATCTGAGCCATAATGAAGCCTAGCACAAAATGCAAACAAAAGATAGGAAAAATTACAAAAAATGCATAGTTGATAGGGTATACACACCTATCAACTGGTCGTAACTCTGATGAAGAATCCACAATAACCACTTATGGTTGTTCTTGTGTCTTTGTCACAAGCCCAATCAAAATCTATAATTTTAGTAGAAAATGTGGCAACTTCAAAAATACCGATGCATGATTCAAAATTCCCTTCAAATATCTAAATATCCTCTTAACTGCTTTCTAATAAATTTTTAGTGGTCTGTGCATGAACTTAGATACTTGAGAAACTTCAAGCTAAATGTAGTCGTGTATTACATAGATGGATCAAGCATCCAACTCCTTGACCATATAGCATAAGCATCAAAAGGTTCTGAATCTACATCTACCTGTAATGACACATTAACATCCATAGGTGGCTATGTAGGTTTACAATGTATCATTTCAAACCTTTCTAATATTTTCTCAATGTACTATTGTGTCATGCAGATACAATCATTTTTTAATTTGAATTCAATGCCTAAGTAATAATGTAAAATCCCAAGGTCATTAATATCAAACGTATGTTTAAGTTATGACTTAAAAAACCGAAGATTTGAATCCTTGGGAAGAACTTGTGACCATCACTCTATACCTAGATCCTATATGAACTTCCTTCTAGTGTTGCATCACAATGCATTGCAATGTGTTCGCAATGCAACGTCACAACATTGTGATGCAATGCAAATTTTTTTGCTTCAAATAAAGCCGTTTTAGCGAGGCATTTTGAACAAAAAAGCAGAGTGAAGCTCCACGAGCATTCGACTGTGGAAAAGGTCTATCGAGGAAAAAGACTTGCTTGAAGTTTGCATACACACACTCCCCCTCAAGGCTCAAGCTATCCCCTCCAAGCTTCCTTTCTCTCTTATCCCCTCCTATCACCATGCCCAAAGCAAACCAAGCTTATTGGCAATATGTCAAAAGCCAAGGCAAGATGGGCTTGGGGGGTAGTAAGAGATGGACTTGCAAGCTATGTGGCTATAGTGGAGCCGGTGGGGCTGATAGAATCAAGGCACACCTCGCAAAATTTAGTGGCATAGGGGTTGTGTCTTGCAAAGAGCCAATGCCCAAAGCTATCAAGGAAGAGCTATTGGAATGGGCTGCTCAAGAATCCCAAGGTAGAAGGAATAAACATTCACAATCTCAAGCTAGATCACACGCAAGCAATTCACATGGCTTATGTGATCCCCAAACTCAAGCATCTCAAGGTTATGAGCCCATAGATATTGACATAGAGCATAAGCCACCAAGAAAAAGTACAAGAGTAGAGCACGACTATAAGAGCACCCATATGGCTCTCTTGGAGGAGCCTCTATACGTGCTAGCTTGCAAAAACAACATAAACAAGAAGCCACACAAGCCGCCAAGAAGGCTTTTATACAATGTGGGTTGTCTTTCAATGTTGCACGGACACCGGCATGGAGAAATGCCATTGAAAAAGTATCATTGTTAAGGTACTGTTGGAAGGGCCTAGCTATGAAGAATCGAGGACAACAGAGCTCAAAAAAACAAAGGAAACATTAGAGAGAAAGCTTGAGCCCATGAAGGAGACATGGGCAAAGTATGGATGCACAATCATGTATGACGGATGGACGGACATAAGAAAGAGGAATGTGTACAACATTTTGGTGCATTGTTGCAAAGGGAGCATGTTCCTTCGAGCCATAGATGCATCACGTGCTGGTACTATGTTCACACATGAGTTTACACTTTAATATTTATAGTTTATTCTAATTTCTAATTTTTGAAATTTTAGTTTATCATTGATTGTGCAATGTGCATGTGGCATGTGCACATGCATGTCTATTCTAATTTTTTATTTCTGAAATTTCAGTTTATCATTGATTGTGCAATGTGCATGTGCATGTGGCATGTGCATGTGCATGTGGCATGTGGCATGTGCATGTGGCATGTGGCATGTGCATGTGGCATGTGGCATGTGCATGACACATGTGCATTGTGAATGTGCAATGTGCATGTGGCATGTCACATGTGCAATGTCCATGTGCATATGCAATGTGCATGTGCATATGCAATGTGCATGTGCATATGCAATGTGCATGTGCATATGCAATGTGTTAGATTTTGAGATAAATTATGATTCATCAATGATTTTGTTTTATATGTAAACGGGTCGGTTCATTTATGACCATATCCGTCAAGCTATCATGGACATTGGTGTAGAAAAAGTAGTCCAAGTGATCACAGATAATGGAAGTAATTGTGTGGTTATGGCAAGCTTTTGGAAGAAGAATTCCCCGCTATTGTGTGGACATTGTGTGCTGCCCATTGCATTGATTTGCTGATAGAGGATGTGGGGACGATACTATGGATTAACACCATTTTTACCACTTGCTTAAAAGCTGATTTACTTAGGTCTTTCAGTGATATTGACTTGGTGAAGCGCGCCAAGACTGTTGGAAATCAATGTACATTTGGTACATTTCAAGCAAATCATTTTTGGACTTAGCATTTTTGTACAGTTTGGGTAAAACTTTTTTAGGCTAGATAGATAGAGCTTGGTGAGAGCTATCTAGTGGTATGCTTCATTTTTCCATCAGAGGTCAGAACAGAGATAATCCAAACCCTAATCCAGCCCAAAATGGAGAAAAAGCAGATTTCAAGGTCCAAACTTTAAAAAGCTAGTTCATAAGTCACTTGGGTCCAAAAGCAACTTAAGTTCAGCGATCAATTTTAAAAAGCTAGTTTTAGTCTATGGTTTTTTTAAAAATATCACGAAAAGCTATAAAAATAGCGATCGCTATTTTTTATGGTAAAAAGCTGATTTTTTCGCATATTGATCGTTGGTGCTTTATTTTGGGACCTAAAACTATATAAGAACCATATTGGACACACTCTTGGACATAAGACAAGACACAAGCCAGCTCTTGGAGTTCTGAAGCTTTGGAGGTGCAGTTTTGGTAAGGAGAGGCTACTCTCTTGGAGAAAGAGGTCTTCTACAAGCTTTGGGAAGCTATCTTTTGTAAGTTAGCCTTATATTCTGTTTTTAGGGTTTCTGTACCCTAATTTCAGAATTAGGGTTTGGTTTTCAGATTTGTTGCACTATCTTGTGAGAATTAGGTTGCTTTGTTGCTCAATCACTTCACACACACTCAGATTATAACAGCATAATCTGAATTTTGTATCATCATCTTCTTGGCTATTCTTCCATTAGTGAGTGCACCACATCATATGATTGAGTAGTACTCCCATGTTGTAATTTGGACATCTATTTTTTAGTGAGTAAGCATATGGTTGAGTAGTACTCCCATGTTGTAATTTGGACATCTATTTTTAGTGAGTAAGCATTCAGCTTACGTTCTCTATCCTTGTCTCAAGATCTCTTTCTTTCTATCTCTCACTTATCATCTTAATTAATTAAGTGTGTATGCTCAAAAGGTTTAATTATTGGAACGATCTTGGGGCCCCAAATTCCAACACTTGGTATCAAAGCACAATTAACATACACACTTAGTTAAGATGAGTGAGATTAGAATTGAGATTGAGGACAAGTTGGATGGATCTTCTAATTATCCCATGTGGAGTTTCATGATGATGAATTTGTTAGTGAAAGGATTTATGGAGTATCGTCAATGGATCCTTAACAAGACCAAGACGAGAAGGCGAAGAAGGAGCTACAGAAGCTTCAAGAGGTACTGGAATTACTATTACAGAAGAACCAACTAAAGAAGAGGTAACCACTTCGACATCCAGAGTCACAGGTAGGTCTTTACCTACAGTTCCTCCTACTGAAGATCAGGCAAGGTGGGATGCTAGAGATGCTTTAGCACTTTCATACATTGCAATGAGTGTCAAAAGGCATATTCTACCACACATCATATCTTGCAAAAGTTCTAGACAAGCTTGGTTGAAGCTTGAGAATCTTTTTCAAAGCAGAAATCCTGCTAGAAAAGCTCACTTGAGGAGACAACTAGGAAATACAAGGATGAAGGCTGGTGAGTCAATTCAAACCCACATTACGAGACTCGTTGACCTGAGAGATCAACTTCTAAATGTAGGAATTTAAGATATCTGATGAAGAAAAGGTAAATACGCTGATTAATTCACTTCCTATTTCATATCGGTCTTTCATAACCACTCGAGACTTTGGTTCCAGAAATGGAAGAAGTTAGAGTTCCAGAAAGTCCTAGTACCTCGGAAGGACAAGTTCCAAAACCTGTGGAAGCTGAAGGGTCAGAAAGAGTATCACCACTATTTAAGGATACACCTACATGGTTATATCAGACATGGAAAGATAACGATATAAAGACTTTTACAAGAAGAAGAAGGAATCAGACTAGACAACAACAAAAAAGATCATGTAAGTTTTGCTGAAGACTTTGAGATTCATGATATTTTGGCACTAACGACAATTGAAGATGAACTTGTTGGTGCATTTCAAGCCTTCACCTTTGGCTTGGAACCCTTGAAGGATATCACTATGTGAAGCAAGAACCATAGGAACCTAGTCTTATGACTTATTACCATTTTATCTCTTGTAAAAGTCTAAATGACTTGGCATGTAAATGATCACACCTACTTGATTAGATTCGTGGAAAATTGGATGGTGTAATTGGAGAGAATATCTCCTTACTTTTAGAGGAGTGATTGAAGGGAGCCAAGAATTCAAATTTGAATTCAAACTCTCACTCATTTCATATATAAGTTGTACTTGAAAAGTCGCGGATATATCTTCACTTTTCCAGAGGCTAATACTCTTGATTATTGAGTGTGTGAGTGCTACATAATAGCCTACACATCTCCAACTCATTAGGCTATACCTATCAAGCCAATGAGATTGTACATTCATGTGAACTAATAGAAAGATTTACATTCACTATCTCTGGTTTTTTCTGAGTATTCATCTCCAAGTCTGTCAACTTCAACAAGGCATATCTCAGGATCTACTGAACCAAATCAAGTGATTCAAAGCACATTGGAACCAGCTCCAAGCATACTACACGCCTACAAAATTTCAAGGTCAAAGGATCAGCCACCTCGGAGAAATCTCGCTCGAAGTGTACACTGGCCTGTGTCTGCAGAATTCCTAAAAAGTCGGGGGTACATATTATTTTGCTAAACTCATTTCTCAAAGTATAGTTTGTCATTTCTTCTTATTCCACTTGCAAATGGTAGCTTGTTAAGCTAATTTAATATGTCCAGAAGGAATTAGATCAATTGTAAGTGTGTTGGTCACACTGAGTGAAAGACTGAGCAGGTGTCACTACAAAAATAGCAAGTTTTCCTTGATTTTTGAAGTCTCAAGTTATCTGTTTTGATTTGATCATTACACATATCATTTGCAAAGTACATATATGCTTTCTTGGTATCATTTGGAAGCTAAGCAAGTGTACTAAGCATATCTGAAGCTAAGGAGGGCTAGAGCAAAGCAGGTTTATCAGCTTCAACTCAATCTCTTGAGTGCATCCTATCATCTCTCCCAACAGTGGTATCAGAGCAAATAAGGTAAACATGGGAGATGGTTTTCCTTCATTCATTGACAAATTGGACAGGAACAATTACCAAGCCTGGTCATTGAGAATGAAGACCTATCTACAAGGAAGAAGCTTATTTGGATTCATATCAGGAGATGAGGAACTGCCCTCATTCAAAGCTAGAGGACTACCCACCAAGGATGAACAAGAGAGACTCAACCAATGGTGTGCAAAGGATGCTTTAGCAAGGTCTTACCTTCTTAACTCTATATCTGATTTCCTTTTACCTCATATAAGGAACTGTAAGACTTCCCAAGAGACTTGGGAAACTCTGTCAACGTATTTCTCTTCCAACACAAGGGCCAGGAAGAATCAACTGTGGATTGAATTCACAACCCTTAGAAAACAGCCCAAGCAATCAATCTCAGAGTATGTGACCAAGATTAAAGATGTGGCAGACCAATTAGCAAGTATTGAAGGAGATTGAAGAGGAGCAAATAGTCAGGCAAGTAACAAATGGACTCAAGGCAGATTATAAGTGGGAAAGCTTCACCACTGCAATGGACCTCTACATGGACATGCATACCCCAGATCTCACAACACTCATGGCCAACTATTCACACATGAAGCAAAGTTTACAAAGGCAAGAGATCAATCAAAAGGTAACAACCCCTCTGCTCTATATACTGATAAGAAAGTTAAGGATAAAAGTAAAGGGAAGAAGCAGGAAGAAGAAGGCTCTACCTCCCAAGCTAATTATGCAGGGAGAGGTAGATCTTCAAGAGGAAGAGGCAGAGGAGGTAAGTCAGGTAGGGGGAGACCCTACAACTCATCACCATGCAACATTTGTGGATTGTCCAATCATACCACAGATGAATGCTACAAGAACTACAAGAATCAGAGAGGAAGAGGCTATTCAAGAGGTGGATACTCTCAAGGGAGAGGCAGGTTCAACCAACACCAAGGCTACAATGGATACAACAATCAATACAACAACAATTACAACCCCAACCACAATGATAACTACCAAGGTGGATTCAGAAATAGAAGGGATTACAACAACTATACAGAGGAGCAAGATGACTCCCTATTGATCATGAATATGACCTCCAAGGCAGGTACAAATGATGATTATTTATTTTATATTGACTCAGGTTGTTCTAACCATGTAGCTGGCAATGTGGCACTACTCTCTGATTTGGAAGAACCCAAGGGCAAACATCAAGTACAAACAGGTGATGATACTAAACATTCTGTTGTAAAGATTGGAAATGTGAAAACTTGTGATGGAAACCAGAACCTATTGAGCAGGGTACTCTATGTACCAACCATCACCAAGAATCTAATGAGTGTTGGTCAGATTGTGGAGAAAGGTTTGCAGGTCAGATTTACTCAACATGGAGCATATGTGGAGGACCCAAGACATGGATTCAGAAGGATAGCCAAGGGGAAGAAATCAGGTAGATTGTTTACTTTTGAGCTAGAAGACACCAAAAATATTGCTTTATACAACTACAAGGATCAAACACTTTCAGAATTAGAAATATGGCACAAGAGGTTAAGTCACATAGGTGAAAGAACCCTAAAGCAAATGTGCAGGGATCAATGTGTGCTTGGGATACCTAATGTGTCCAAGCAACACATGATTTACAAGTGTGGAGCATGTCAGTTTGGTAAGTCTCACAGGTTGCCCTATTCAAGGAAAGGTTTCATGCATGAAGACTACCTAGACTTGGTACACACAGATGTTTGGGGACCTAGCAAGGACCCCTCCATTTCAGGTTCAAGGTATTATGTGTCCTTCATTGATGACTATAGCAGGTGGACTATCTTATACTTTATGAAGCATAAAGATGAAGTGTTTAATTGTTTCAAGAGGTATCTTGCACTTGTTGAAAACCAAACAGGAAGAAGCTTGAAGAGGCTAAGGTCAGATGGAGGAGGAGAATACTTCTCAAATGAGTTTGAAGATTTCTTGCAGGAAAGAGGCATCAAGAGGGAGATAACTACAAGGTACTCACCTGAACAAAATGGGGTAGCTGAAAGAAGGAATAGACTCATAGTAGAAACAGCTAGGTCTATGCTTAATGAAAAGAAGTTTCCAAATTATCTTTGGGCAGAGAGTGTATCTACTGCCACCTATCTCATAAACAGGTTGCCATCCAAATCACTTGATGGCATGACACCATATGAAGCTTGGCATGGTAAGAGACCTTCTCTGGATCATTGCAAAATCTTTGGTTGTGTAGCATATGTGCATATTCCCTCACAGGTAAGGGGAAAGCTAGACCCTAAAGCTGAAAAATGTATCTTCATTGGTTATGATTTGAACCAAAAGGGATACAGATTCTACAACCCAACAAACAAAGGCTTCAAGGTAAGCAGAGATGTCATCTTTGATGAGAATGACTCATGGTATGAGAATGAATGCAGGAAGGTTAGTCTACCCTATGATATGGAAGAAGATTTCCCAAGGCTCACCAAGGAGGAACCAATCCAGAAGGAAGACTCAAGCTCAGATGATGATGATACAATTAACCTTGAGGAATTCAAGGCTTGGAAGTCCAAAGGAAAGATGAAGATGAAGAAGCTAGAGGATATACCAGAATCCTCAACTCAAGCAATGAGGAGATCTCAGAGAGAAAGTAAGAAGCCTATCAGATATGGGTATGATACTTCTCTTGTAACCAAGCATTCTGTATATCTTGCAAAGGATTTGTTGAATGAAGAACCAGGTACCTATGAAGAAGCAATCACCAAACCAGAATGGAAAGGAGCTATGGATGAAGAAATGGAAGCTCTCAAGGAGAGTGATACTTGGGACTTGGTACCCAAGAAGGACTCTATGAAGGTGATAGGATCCAGATGGATCTACAAGCTAAAGAGAAATTCAGATGGAACAATCAACAGGTACAAAGCTAGGTTGGTTTCCAAGGGTTTTGCACAAACCCAAGGCATTGATTATGAGGAGACATTTTCTCCTGTGGCTAAGATGCCAACTATCAGAATATTGGTAAGTGTAGCTGCATCCAAGAATTGGAACATGTACCAATTAGATGTCAAGAATGCTTTCTTGAATGGATGGATATCTGAAGAAGTCTACATGTCACAACCACCTAACCACCTGGCTATGAAGATCCCAAGAAGGTAAACTATGTTTGTAAATTGAAGAAGGCTCTATATGGATTGAAACAGGCACCTAGAGCATGGAATTACAGATTGACAACCTACCTCCAAGACCAAGGATTTGTGATGAGTAAAGCAGACACTTCTCTATTCATAAAGAGAAGTAGTACAGAGGTAATCTACTTGTGTGTTTATGTTGATGACATCATCATTATAGGCAATGATGTCAATGGTATTAGACACATCAAAGGACAGATGATGAAAGAATTCAAGATTAATGATCTTGGATTATTGAAGTACTTCTTAGGTCTTGAGTTAGTCTACACCAACTCAGGTATATACATCACTCAAAAGAAGTATGTACAAGATATGGTCAAGAAGTTTGGCTTGCAAGATGCTAAAGTTTCAACTACTCCAATGGAAGTCAACCTAAAGCTAAGTGCTCATGAAGGGAATGAAATACAAGACATTACAGGATATCAAAGCATGGTAGGTAGTTTGAATTATGCTACCTTGACAAGAATTGACATAGCATATGGAGGTAGTGTGCTAAGCCAATTTATGCACAAACCAAGGGTACCTCACCTAGAGGCAGCAAAGAAAATCTTGAAGTACCTCAAAGGAACTCAAAGCCATGGTTTGTACTTTCCTTATACATCAGATATTGATATTAAAGTATATTCAGATGCAGATTGGGCAGGATGCAAGGATGATAGGAGAAGCAAATCAGGTTACATTTGTTTTGCAGGAGAGAAACCTATTTCTTGGTCAACCAAGAAGCAACCTACAGTGGCATTGTCATCCACTGAAGCAGAGTATAGAGGGCTTGCCAATGCCACTCAAGAAGCTATCTGGTTAAAGCTCTTGTATACAGAGTTAGGTCTATACACTAGACCTCCAATTATCTTTGGAGATAACACTAGCTCTCTTCACCTTGCAGCTAATCCAATATATCATGCTAGAACCAAACACATAGAGGTTCATTACCACTATGTGAGGGAGAAGTTACTAAGCAAAGAGATTCAATTGACATATGTGTCTACTAATATGCAATGTGCAGATTTACTCACTAAAGCATTGGATGGTAACAAGCTATGCAGATTCAAATCCATGATTGGATTGCAGGATGTGATTGAAGAATGAAGATGAAGACTTAAGCCAAAGTGTTTGGCTTGAGGGGGAGCTGTTGGTGCATTTCAAGCCTTCACCTTTGGCTTGGAACCCTTGAAGGATATCACTATGTGAAGCAAGAACCATAGGAACTTAGTCTTATGACTTATTACCATTTTATCTCTTGTAAAAGTCTAAATGACTTGGCATGTAAATGATCACACCTACTTGATTAGATTCGTGGAAAATTGGATGGTGTAATTGGAGAGAATATCTCCTTACTTTTAGAGGAGTGATTGAAGGGAGCAAAGAATTCAAATTTGAATTCAAACTCTCACTCATTTCATATATAAGTTGTACTTGAAAAGTCGCGGATATATCTTCACTTTTCCCGAGGCTAATACTCTTGATTATTGAGTGTGTGAGTGCTACATCATAGCCTACACATCTCCAACTCATTAGGCTATACCTATCAAGCCAATGAGAGTACATTCATGTGAACTAATAGAAAGATTTACATTCACTATCTCTGGTTTTTTTTGAGTCATCATCTCCAAGTCTGTCAACTTCAACAAGGCATATCTCAGGATCTACTGAACCAAATCAAGTGATTCAAAGCACATTGGAACCAGCTCCAAGCATACTACACGCCTACAAAATTTCAAGGTCAAAGGATCAGCCACCTCGGAGAAATCTCGCTCGAAGTGCACACTGGTCTGTGTCTGCAGAATTCCTAAAAAGTCGGGGGTACATATTATTTTGCTAAACTCATTTCTCAGAGTATAGTTTGTCATTTCTTCTCATTCCACTTGCAAATGGTAGCTTGTTAAGCTAATTTAATATGTCCAGAAGGAATTAGATCAATTGTAAGTGTGCTGGTCACACTGAGTGAAAGACTGAGCAGGTGTCACTACAAAAATAGCAAGTTTTCCTTGATTTTTGAAGTCTCAAGTTATCTGTTTTGATTTGATCATTACACATATCATTTGCAAAGTACATATATGCTTTCTTGGTATCATTTGGAAGCTAAGCAAGTGTACTAAGCATATCTGAAGCTAAGGAGGGCTGGAGCAAAGCAGGTTTAGCAGCTTCAACTCAATCTCTTGAGTGCATCCTACCATCTCTCCCAACAGAAGTTGCATGTGTTAAACATGCACTTAACATTCCTATTTGGAGAAAAGCTATGCAACAAGAGATTGATTCTATTCATAAGAATCAAACTTGGAAGCTATGTGAGTTACGAGAGGGAAAGAAGACTATAGGTGTAAAATGGATCTTCAAAATTAAAAGGAAAGCAGATGGTACTATTGACAGGTACAAAGCAAGATTGGTTGTCAAAGGATATGCAAAACAAAAAGGTATTGATTATGATGAGACATTCGCTCCTACGTCTAGGATGATTGTTATTAAGTCAATACTTGCTTTAGCATCACATTTTGATTGGCATATATATCAACTTGACATTAAGATTGCTTTTCTAAATGGTGATATACATGAAGATGTGTATATTCAACAGCCAGAAGGTTTTGAAGAGACAAGTAAAGAACATTTGGTATGTAAGCTTATAAAAGCTTTGTATGGTTTAAAACAGGCACCTAGAGCATGGTATGAAAAGATACATACATATCTTTTATCCATTGATTTCCATAACTCAGATGAAGCTTTAAAGCTGAACTAGGTATGATGATTATAGCAATCATTTATGTGGATGATATTATAGTCACAGATCCCAAAGATAAAGATTTGCAGATGTTCAAAGAACAATTGAAGCAAACATTTGATGTAAATGATTTAGGAATCTTGCATTATTATCTTGGGATTCAGTTTCTATTTAAAGATGAGTGTACCTATATGACAAAGCAGAAGTACATTGAGAAACTCTTGGAGAGGTTTCAGATGAGTGATTCTAAACCTATGCAAACACCTATGGTTCAGAACGCATCTTTACAGATGTTAGCAGATGCAGAGTCATTTGATGCTACTTCATATAGTCATGCAGTTGGATGCTTGATATATCTTTGTAATACACGTCCTGATATGCAGTTTGCAGTTTCTCAAGTATCAAGGTTCCTACAGAATCCGACAGTGTTACATTGGAAAGCAGTGAAGCAGATCTTTCGATATTTGAAGGGAACTTCAAATTATGCTATGGTATTTTTGAAATCTATACATTTGTTACTAAAAGGATTTTCAGATTCTGATTCGGTAGGTGATAGAGACACAAAAAGAAGTACTACTGGATTATGTTTTTATCTTGGAGATTGTCTTATCTCATGGCTTTCGAAAAGACAACCCACTATTGCAACTTCATCGTGCAAAGCTGACTCTCTTTGCGTTTTCTCCTAACATGGAATACAAATTTTCTTTTTAGTTGTATGGTAAGCAAGGTTTCTTCCTTGAACAATATCAATCACATGCATGTCAACATCTTATTCCCATTGAAGTGACAGTATATTTCTTATGTATTTTGTTTTAGCGCGGAACACAAGATTCCTTTCTAAGGTTCTCATAATGAACACCGTTTGGTTTCTCGCTCTCTATCCCCAAATGTGCATAGGTGTTTCCAAGACTGAAAGTATTGAGAGTTCCACCACAGAAACCGAATGCCTTGAGTAATCATGATGAAGGCTACACAATATTGAAGGATGGAACTTGGAAAAACTGATGTCTATCGAATCGATAGTACACAAAACACAAGACAGACGTCACAATTAAGGATAACACTGAGAAAAATAGATGTCAGCCCAAATTGATAATACACAAAACACAAGATATCCGTCTTGTTTATGGCAACTGATTAGATTCAGAACCCGCAAAGCTCAAAGAATGCACCACAGAATCATCTCAAAAAAAACATAGATGGCCATCATCTTCATCAGTCAAGATACACTATAAAGCTCTCATCCAGCTTCACACGAAAGAGACACGAATGTAATTTCTTGTTCAGAATAATTTCAAAGTTACCGTCAGTCAATACGCAAAACACACACACACATCACCCCAAGTCCTCCATTGGCACCCCGAAAAACATAAAGTCCTCCATTGGCACCCCGAAAAACATAAAAGCTGATTCATATGCGTATCTCTACATTTTCTACAACAGAATAATACTCACCAGGTGCGGATAGACCTCCAGTGAAGCAACAACTCTAGATTTCTCGTACTGTTTATCCCACGTCCTCTCAAAGATGTCCAATAGAAACGGTGTGCAGATAAAAGCAACTTCACCAAGCTTCCAAAATTGCTGATGCACCTGTAATTTATCCAGGTAGACTAGACGGCCAACGCCCTCAGGTAGCCAGTCGATTGCAGGGTCTATGCAGGCCGGAAAGCGCCATGCTTTCACGTGTTTGCTAAGATCACCTTTACTCTTATCGACCCTTTCCATCGCCCATAAGCGTGGCTGCGTCGACACTTCGGGGGCATCTGGCTTGGGCTCTCGGCCGACGGTTGTATCTGCTACGGTGCTGCACAACCTTTTCCAGGCTGTGCTGGATACTGTCCTGGTCCGCAGACCAGTAAGCAACATTTCCCACATTCATAGAACAGTGAGCACGTCAGTGAGCAGCTTCACGATGATGATTTTAAACTCGTAGAAGCCATAATGTGCTTTGTATTTTAACGTTCTATGTAATGCCATTTGTGGGACTCGGTCCCATCGGCATTAGTCCCCTTCATTTGTATTTTTCTTTTCTTTTATTGAATACAAGTTCGGGAGAGTAGGTTAAGGCCAAACTTCCTTCATATTTTTTTAAAAAAATAGACTTTATCATACTCCATGCTTTAGTCGGTTACATTTTTCCCCTCTCAAGGTTCACGATGTTTTTAAACTTGTAGAAGTCATAATGTGCTTTGTATTTTAATGTTCTGTGTAATGCCATTTGTGGGACTCGGTCCCATGGGTATTAGTCCCCTTCATTTGTATTTTTTTTTTCTTTTATTTAATACAAGTCCGGGAGAGTAGGTTAAGGCCAAACTTCCTTTATATATTTTTTTTTTAAATAGACTTTATCATACTCCATGCTTTAGTCGGTTACATCCTTCCCCTCTCAAGGTTCACGATGATTTTAAACTCGTAGAAGCCATAATGTGCTTTGTATTTTAACATTCTATGTAATGCCATTTGTGGGACTCGGTCCCATGGGAATTAGTCCCCTTCATTTGTATTTTTCTTTTCTTTTATTTAATACAAGTCCAGCAGAGTAGGTTAAGGTCAAACTTCCTTTATATTTAAAAAAAAAATAGACTTTATCATACTCCATGCTTTAGTCGGTTACATCCTTCCCCTCTCAAGGTTCACGATGATTTTAAACTTGTAGAAGCCATAATGTGCTTTGTATTTTGATGTTCTGTGTAATGCCATTTGTGGGACTCGGTCCCATGGGCATAGTCCCCTTCATTTGTAATTTTCTTTTCTTTTATTTAATACAAGTCCGGGAGAGTAGGTTAAGGCCAAACTTCCTTTATATTTAAAAAAAAAACATAGACTTTATCATACTCCATGCTTTAGTCGCTTACATCCTTCCCCTCTCAAGGTTCACGATGATTTTAAACTCGTAGAAGCCATAATGTGCTTTGTATTTTAACGTTCTACGTAATGCCATTTGTGGGACTCGGTCCCATGGGCATTAGTCCCCTTCATTTGTATTTTTCTTTTCTTTTATTTAATACAAGTCCGGGAGAGTAGGTTAAGGCCAAACTTCCTTTATATATATTTTTTTAAAATAGACTTTATCATACTCCATGCTTTAGTCAGTTACATCCTTCCCCTCTCAAGGTTCACGATGATTTTAAACTCATAGAAGCCATAATGTGCTTTGTATTTTAATGTTCTGTGTAATGCCATTTGTGGGACTCGGTCCCATGGGCATTAGTCCCCTTCATTTGTATTTTTCTTTTCTTTTATTTAATACAAGTCCGAAAGAGTAGGTTAAGCCCAAACTTCCTTTATAATTTTTTAAAAAATAGACTTTATCATACTCCATGCTTTAGTCGGTTACATCCTTCCCCTCTCAAGGTTCACGATGATTTTAAACTCGTAGAAGCCATAATGTGCTTTGTATTTTAATGTTCTGTGTAATGCCATTTGTGGGACTCGGTCCCATGGGCATAGTCCCCTTCATTTGTAATTTTCTTTTCTTTTATTTAATACAAGTACGGGAGAGTAGGTTAAGGCCAAACTTCCTTTATATTAAAAAAAAAAAATAGACTTTATCATACTCCGTGCTTTAGTCGGTTGCATCCTTCCCCTCTCAAGGTTGGGCCAAGGGTTCAACCCTCCTGTCAGGACATCCATTACTATTGTATGGTGAGATTATTAAACTAATTTTTTAGGGTTATTGTTGAGTCTTTGGACACTTCTATTCAATTAGGGTTACCTATTTCAAATAAGTTCTTTGTTGTGGCCTTAGGGTCATTCCTTCTCGGTCTTTTTCTTTAGCAAACTTTCTCTTCCTTAGCGAGCCTTTGGGCTCTATATCTTTCGAATTGTTAACATTCAACCTTTACTTTTTTGGATTCAAAGGGCTCCATGGGTATTATGTTCATCCTTTGCTTTACTTTCAGATTAATCCAAGCTATCTAGAAGAATAAATCTCAATGATTCAAATTCTTTTAAAATTTATGCTTTGTTTTTCACTCTACTTCAAAGTTAATTCAAGCTATCCAGAAAGTTAGATCTCAATGATCGAACTTCCTTTCAAAATTACACTTTTCCATCAAATTGGAGGGCCCACTCTAGTGGTAACCACATTTCAATCTCTTGGAAATGGTCGAGGGATAAGCTCTTACAACTCTCTCATGATGTGAGGTTGCGTGCTTTCTTTCAAATTCAACCTCATAAAAAGAGGTGTATATATATATATATATATATATATATATATATATATATATATATATATATATATATAGAGAGAGAGAGAGAGAGAGAGAGAGAAAAGGAGAAGAGAAAAAGTTATGTTGTTTGACTAACGTTTGTATTTCAAAATTTATTGAATTGAACAATAAATGAATAGCCATAGCATTGAGTGAGATCCCTTATATCACAAAGATGGAGCACTCGACCATTTCAAAACAATTGACATGAAAGCACTTTCAAGGTAAGACTAGTTTAAAGGTCAACTCATTTTGTAGTTTAAAGGTGAAGTGATTTGCTATTCAAAGGTTCGTATGTGTGCATCCTAATGAGTTTTCATCTACAAAGCCTCTCCGTTTATAAGTCAATATCTATAGCAAGCTCTATTAAGTTTAAAAGTTTCAATGACCTCCATACTTTGAGTAATGCTCATCCTTGGTACATGATATTATAGTCTATATGTTATAGCTAACTAATTGATTTTTATTCAAATAATTAAACTCCACACAGTACTCACAACACTCCTTTCAGTGGTAGTTGCCATAAGTATGTGCTTGCATGATATTAAGCCTCAAGTCTTCATGTTTATCATAATGAATTATCTTATCTTATCATTCAATATCCATGGTTTGCAAATAAAGTAGATATCATTTAAAGATATTACATAATTTTCTTATGATAATCTATTCAACACATAGATTGGTTTGTTGGAGTTTACAGAGCGGAAAGACACACAAGAAACATGAAACATGAGGGAGAAGAAGAAGAAGTTGAGGAGCACAGGGCACAATGTATTACTAAGTGTGGAGTGTACAAATATGAGTAGCACATTAGGCACATAGATGTGTAGGGGAGAAGGGAAATCCTCTTAAAATATAGAAAATAGTGTCTCCTTAGTCCTGATTTTTTTCGAAAACACTAGTACCAAGATATACTAACGAATATCTCCTAGGATTGATGTCACTACAACATATGAGGGGCATACCGACGCTGCCTATACCGACGGTCACACTCGACGTCAGTATGGGCGTTGGAAAATGTCACTTAGAGATACTGACCATCAAGTCACCGTCGGTATGACCGTTTTAAACGGATCGTCAGTGTGGCCCCCCGTCGTCGATATAAGCGTCGGTATTACCATCGGTATATGCGCCAGTATAAGCGTCAGTAATTTATTGGAAGTTACCGGCGCGCATACCGACGTATATACCGACGGATATATCGAGGGCGAGTTTTAAACATACCGCGAACCCGAGAGCAAAACTTCACATTTTTGCCCGTGTTTTAGTACTGTTGGTCTTCTGTCGAACTTGCACGCGCGAACCGAATTACGACCTGCATTCTATTGTGCACACACACATAGATCTCTCTCTCTACACACACACACTCTCTCTCAGCTTAGATCTCACATCTTGGTAAGTGCTGTGCGTAGTGTTAGCATTTGTGTTTCTCTATGCTTTAGGTTTTATAATTTCTCTTTTCTTTGATTTTGCAGAAGTTCTTTGGCGTCGATTGTTTGGAATTGGACAATAGGCAACATACATTACGCTTTGACGACAACGATCCAAAAGAGGGACATACTTGTAAGTGATTGTTTTATTCTCTATTGATAGAGAGAGAAGGAGAGAGAGAAAGAGAGAGAGAGAGATGAGAGAGAGAGAGAGAAGAGAGAGAGAGAGAGAGAGAGAGAGAGAGAGAGAGAGAGAGTGAGAGATCAAAAATAATGAAAGAAAGGAAGATAGAGATAGGAAAATAAAGCATACATACACACACACATACACACACATTTACACATGCATACATACACACATACATGTACACACATGCATGCTTACATACACACACCTATACACACATGCATGCTTACATACACACACATATACACACATGCATGCATACACATACATACAAATTTACACACATGCATACATACACACATGCATACACACATACATACACACACATATATACACATATGCATACATACACATACACACACATATACACACACACATATATACACACATATACACACATGCATGCATACATACACACACATATACACACATGCATGCATACATACATATACACATATACACACATGCATACATACACACACATGCATACACACATACATACACACATACATACACAGACACATGCATACACACATACATACACACATACATACACACAAATGCATGCATACATACACACACATACACATACACACATGTACGCACATGCATACATACACACACATATATACACACATGCATACATACACACATATACACACATGCATGTATACACACATGCATGTATACACACACACATGTACACACATGATTATATACACACACACATGTACACATGCATACATACACACACATATATACACACATGCATACATACACACATATACAGACACATACACACATATACACACATGCTAGTGTTTTAATTAAATATATATAACTAAATATATAATTTTTTTATTTTGAAGTTTTTTTTTTACATCAAATATATAAAAATAGGATTAGGATTTTTAGGCTATTTACACATACATACACATACACATATAATATATATATATATATATATATATATATATATATATATATATATATATATATATATATATATATATATATATATATATATATATATATATATATATATATATATATATACGTGTATATACACATGTATACAGAAATATACATATTTTAGGTCTAGATATTTAAGATTAGGGTTTTAGGGTTTAGGCATACATATAACTCAATTATATTTATATTAAGAGAAAATATAGAGAAAAATAAGAAAAAAAATCTGAATATATAAATAAATATATATATATAATATGATTAGGGTTTTAGGATTAGGGGTTTAGATTTTTATAGGTGTTTAAGTATTTAGGTTTTAGTATTTCAGATTTAAGTCTAAGTCTTTTCTGATTAGGGTTTTAGGGTTTTAATACCTACATAACATATATACACAAGCACACATATACATATAATACATACATACATGTAGATACACATGCATACAAAAATATACATATTTTAGGTTTAAATCTTTAAGATTAGGGTTTTAGGGTTTTAACACCTACATAACATATATACACACATACACATACACATATAATACATATATACATGTAGATACACATGCATGCAAAAATATACATACTTTAGGTCTAGATCTTTAAGATTAGGGTTTTAGGGTTTAGGCATACATATAACTCAATTATATTTATATTAAAAAAAAAATATAGAGAAAAATAAGAAAAAAAATCTGAATATATAAATAAATAAATATATAAAATATGATTAGGGTTTTAGAATTAGGGGTTTAGATTTTTATAGGTGTTTAAGTATTTAGGTTTTAGTATTTCAAATTTAAGTCTAAGTCTTTCTGATTAGGGTTTTAGGGTTTTAATACCTACATAACATATATACACAAACACACACATATATATAATACATACATACATGTAGATACACATGCATATAGAAATATACATATTTTAGGTCTAAATCTTTAAGATTAGGGTTTTAGGGTTTTAACACCTACATAACATATATATACACATATACATACACATATAATACATATATACATGTAGATACACATGCATACAAAAATATACATATTTTAGGTCTGGATCTTTAAGATTAGGGTTTTAATTAAATATATATAATTAAATATATAAAATTAAATATATAAAAATAGGATTACATAAGGAAAAAATCTGAATATATAAATAAATATATATATTAAATAAGATAATTATATACATAAATAAATATAAAAAGAACTAGTGTTTAAAATAATTTAATTAAATATATATAATTAAAAATATATAATTAAATATATAAAAATAGGATTAAGTAAGGAAAAAATCTGAATATATAAATAAATATATATATAAAATAAGATAATTAGATACATAAATAAATATAAAAAGAACTAGTGTTTTAAATCATATAATTAAATATATATAATTAAATATATAAAATTAAATATATAAAAATAGGATTAAGTAAGGAAAAAATCTGACTATATACATAAATGTATATATAAAATAGGATAATTATATAGATAAATAAATATAAAAAGAACTAGTGTTTAAAATAATTTAATTAAATATATATAATAAAATATACAAAAATAGGATTAATTAAGAAAAAATCTAAATATATAAATAATGTATATATATAAAGTAGGATAATTATATAGATAATAAAATATGATAAAATATAGATATATAAATAATATATATATATAAAGTAGGATAATTATGTAGATATAAATATGATAAAATATAGATAGTTTGAGTTTTTTTAGGTATTTAAGTATTTAGGTTTAGTATTTCAGGTTTAAGTCTTTAAGAGTATGATTTTTAGGTTGAATAAAAAAACAAATGTTCTAAAATGTCCATATTGTAGCAGATGGCTTCTTTGGATCCTGAAGAGAGAATGGCATGTCCTTGCACATAGTGCAAGTATCAAATTTACTGAAAACGACGGATTTGTACTGCACATGTTAGAGAGTATGGATAATTTGATAGGAGTCGACTGGAAAACCTACGCTATCATTCGCATGGTCCCCCAGGTGAGCAGATGGACCCAAACGACATTGCACCGGTAACCTCTCGTGGTCAAAAGAGAGCAAAAAGGAACTTAGACGTATAAGCAAGTACTAATAGTATAACACATAATGAACATATGGAAGAGATGCTTGAAGCATTTTATGACATGGACGAAGATCATGATGGTGGAGAAGGTATCGAGAGTTTCATGGACACAACATAAATTCCACGATCAGAAGTCGATGAAGAATATAAAAACATGTGAAGAGTAGCTCGTTTACCACTTTACAATGGAGCAATGATATATGTACTACGTGCGTCACTCGCGATGCTCAATCTGCAATCCATTTATGGATGGTCAGATACTAGTGTCATTGAATTGTTCAGGTAAGTGGAGAAAAAAATGGATTTCATTGTTGTATCACAATAACTTTATTTACTAATATCGTTTTAATTGCTTATTGCAGGCTTCTTAAAGATCAATTTTTGTCAGAGGGCAATGACATGCCTCCAACACGTGGAGATGCGAAAAAGCTTTTACAGTCCATTGGAATGGATTATACTAAAATTCATGCTTGTCCGAATGATTGCATTCTCTTTCGGAATGAGTATGAGCATCTCCACATATGTCCAAAGTGTGGAGCAAATAGATTTAGAGAAGACGTTGTAGGCGAAGCAATCCCCGCAAAGGTTCTTCACCACTTTCCTATCATTCCACGAATTAAGAACATATTTAGATGCAAATCTATAGCTGAGTTAATGTCATGGCATACAAAGAGCAGGTCTACAGATAATGTAATGCGAGTGTCTACTGACTTTGATGCTTGGAAGCACATAGATAGTAAGTGGCCAGAGTTTGCTAGTGAGCCTCGGTCCATACGTCTAGGCCTAGCTATGGATGGAGTGAATCCATTTGGATTACGCAGTTCTTCATGGAGCACATGGCCTGAATGTTTGGTCAATTATAATATCCCACCATGATTGGCCACAAAGAAAGCTCATTTATTATTAGCTCTTATTGTACCAGGTAAGTATAAGGTAAAAAACATGGATGTATATCTTGCACCACTTGTGGAAGAACTGCGCATTTTATGGGATGGGATTACTGTGCGTGACATGTCTCAACCTATAAGAAGACGAGACGTGCGAGTGCAAGGCATACTTATGTGGACAATGCATGATTGGCCTGGTTTTGGTGAATGTTCAGGTTTATCGATTTCGGGTTACCATGCTTGTCCTTTATGCAGACCACGACTCGAAGCATGCTATTCCAAAGCACTACGTAAAACTTTCTATGAAGGACATCATAGATATTTACCTGATGGACATGTTTTACGTGAAGGACAAATTGTTCGACAAGCGCAACACCAAATGAAAGCAAACGATTGGAAACAAATGTGGGATTCAGAAAATCCAATTGCTGGCATGAAACGGTTGTCCATTTTTCATGAACTCCCTTATTGGAGTGAATTGTTGATCAATCATTTGGTGGACCCGATGCATAGTTTTAAGAATGTGGGAGAGATTCTTTGGAAAACTTTGATCGGAAAGAAAGAAAGAAAAGCACAAAGGAGGACTTAGAAGAGCGAGGTCGTATGCGAGAGTTGTGGGCAATTACTAAGCCCAACAGAACAGTATCGTTACCAAGAGCTCCCTGGGTGCCTTGCAGGATGGAAGAGCAACAAGTGAAGAAAACAATTTCAGAGTTTCGAACACCTACTGGATGCATGAGGTGTCTAAAGACTTCTTTCACACGAAACAACGATCTTGCAGGACTCAAGTCTCATGATTGGCACAAGTTTTTACAGTTTGTGCTCCCTATAATCCTAAAAGATTGTTTTTCAAAGGATGTACGAAGGACCATTTATAAAATTAGTTCTTTAGTACGGTGGATATCTTCTAAAGAGATAAATAGAGATAGCATAGAGAGTGCGAAACTCAATGCTATCGAGGTTGTTTGTATGGTAGAGAAATACTTTCCCGCAAGTATTCTCACTATTCAACTTCATTTATTGGTTCATGTGGTAGATGAAGTTGCAATAGCAGGAATTGTCCATAGTCGATGGATGTTCTTCTTAGAGCGCTTTATGAAGACATTAAAAGGGTTTGTTCAACAGAGAGCATGTCCAGAGGGTAGCATGGCAGAGGGATGGCTTGTACAAGAATCTCTTGTATTCATAACTGAGTTTCTACGTATGTCAGATCCCAAAATGCCTCGCTTATGGAGCGATGATGAAGATGTTCGTCTCGTAGGCGATGAACCACAAGGTAAAGGATTGCAAAGAAAAGTGGATGCAGCTTTCAGAGAGAAGGCAATGAAGTTTTGCATAGATTACTCTGAGCCTATGCAGAAGTGGTTAGAAAGGTATGAGCTTGCCAAGGAAACTAACGCAAAGAAAAGAGCTCAGTTTCGAAGAAATCGTTCCACTCGATTTTTGCCTCTTCTAGAAAGTCTTCGACCTCTCCCACATTTTCCAACGAGCAGATGGCTAGATACAACGGTTTCACAAGCAAAAGCAACGAGTGAACATATCTCTGAAGAAGAAGAAGAACTCGCAAAAGGATGTGATTGGGAGTATATTAAATACGGTGCACTATGGTCTCATGGACGACACTTTCGAATCGCACGAATCGATAAAAATAGGTCTACTTTTGATAGTGGAGTGACGGTGAATTTTTTGCAAAAAAGTAGAGCGAGTGCAAGAGATGATAATGCTCTAGAAGGCGAGCTAGATTATTGTGGTGTGATTCAAGACATCTTGAAACTATCTTTCAGAAAGTTTGATTACTTTGTTTTTGATGTGAAATGGTTCAAAGTAGTCACCTCTGGAAGAAATGCAACAATGAGACGGGATAAAAGCGGTTTGCTTCAAGTCGACTCCACAAGATTATGGACAGATGAAAGGAATACATTTGTACTTCCCGAACACTGTGAGCAAGTTGTTTTTATACCAGATTCAAAAGAACTAGAGTGGTTATTTGTTTTACAAGTCACTCCACGTAGTAGACAAATTTTTGAGAACATAGATGTAGAAGAAAGTCCATCTCTAGTGGATTCATAGATTCATTCGATAGTCGAGGAGGAAGAGATCATTGTTCGAGAAGAAGAGGTCATTGAAGAAGAGGTCATTATTCGAGAAGACGAAGCAATAGACGATGATCGGGAAGAAACCATCATAGGAAGCGATTTAGAAGCCATCAATATAGAGATAGATATTCTCGGTGCATCGGATCTTCAAGAGGATGCTAGACTAGAGGAATTTTGAATAAAACACTTGTACGTACTAATTTTTGTTTTTTTTTGTTTATTCTCTATATTACTTTTATTATCGCATGCTAATTATTTGAGTTCTTTTATTAGAGAGCACGATGGGGGACAGTCCTCCAGTCACTCCACATTCCATGACAAAGGAGCAGTTTTTGGAGTTCATCTCTCAGGTTCCTCCTACGTATATGGCCGCTGCATCACAGTATTGGATTTCTCGTGGTAGCACTTCTCTCGGCCTCACTCCTGGCGGCCTCACTCCCGCTGGCCTCACTCTCGCTGGCCTCACTCCCGTCGGTGTCACTCCCGCCTGTGTCACTCCTGTCGATGTCACTCCTGCGGGTGGTGCTACTCCCGTAGGAGGTATGTCTCCTAGCTTTGTGACTCCACCACGACCATCTTTTCAGCCATCTCCTACTGGGTCTACTAGTAGACATGTGCGTTCGAGACCTCAGCGCGATACAGGTTCTGGCCCGTCTCGTAGATCGAGGTCACGCTCTGGAGAAGGAGGTTCTAGGAGTGGATCTACAGGTAGGTCTGGAGGTGGAGGAGGTGACTGTTGTGGAGGCAGTGCGATGGATGTTGTGTCGCCCCCTTCTACTCCTAGGACGAGTACCTCAGATGTAGGTACGCCACGCGGTACACCACGTGGAATACCACGTACACCTTGGGGTGCTCATGACCATGATGACTCCAAGGTGTATAGTATCCGAGATGGAGCTCCGGTGATGGATGCGACTGGCAAAGCAATGCGTGCACGCATACGACAACTTTGCTCCATCCAGTTTGGACACTCTATCATGCTGAAATGGAGTGAGCAGGATAAAGATCGGAAGAATTATATCACACAGACGATTTATCAGGAGTTCCGACCAGCCGATGGATAGTGTCTTGTCAGTTCAGAGTGGATTCTACACACCGCACGTGAGGTTATGTCCCATTGACGATCCGAGGCTCGTGATGCTTTCAGAGCAGGCTTACCAAAGCCTATATGGTTAGATGCTGAGGAGTGGGACGTGATTCGTGACAAGCAGTAGCAGACTCCTGACCGATATTGCCAGCAGCGAGATGCCACAGCCACAAGTTTAGATACGGTTGGACCGTCACATTTGGGCAGCGGCGGATATGACACGATGCGTCATGAGTTTGTAAGTACCATTTCATTTATTGAATTTATTTGTGTTAAATTTCTCATGTATGTTCCTCTAATCTTTTATATATTTGTTTCAAGAGCTGGCAATGGGTCGTCCTCCAACACGAACGAAGGAGTCTTACGGATATCATCATGGGTTGATTGCACTATTGGAGGACTTGGAGGGACGCGGTGCAGTCGTTTCATGGGAGCATTTGTGATGAGGTAATTAATTTATAAACTTGGTTTTTACTTGTTTGTAATTTTCATGTGAATTTATCTCATTCCATTAATGTTTTTTGTTGCAAGACTGTTGATATGGAACGTTCTTTGCATGTGTATGGCAATGGAACACCAAAATTTTGTATTTGATTTTCATATGGCAATGCATTGCTTTGCCACATTTTGTAAAAGCGTCATATATGACAGTGGTTTGCCACACTCTTGTACATGCTTCATTATTGAAATATATAACTTCTTTTGTACATGGTTCATGGTTCATTCTGATTATCTCTTTTGTGTCCAATAATGCTCTGTTTCATGAAATCATATTTTGGTTGACATTAGACACATCACATGTACTCGGTTTTTTTTGGGCAGAGTGTATTGTCTTTTGTTAAGCAACATCATGGTAATGTTGCTGTAGCAAAAGACAACACACTCTGCCCAAAAAAAAATTTCCAGGTATGGTCATCGGTATACGCGACGATACTCCCAGTAATGTCATTGGAATAAGCGTCGGTACATCCAGCAGGCGATGGTATACGCGACGATACGTCCAGTAGAGGCCTCCGTATGGGCACCGGTATGGGCGCCGGTATTACCAACGCATATACCGGCGCATATACCGACGCATATACCGACGCTTATACCGACGCTTTGGTACCAACGCACAGACCGACCTTTACACCGGCGTCACGGCAAATAAAGCCGTGTTCATTTCCCTCGGTAAAAACCTCGGTATACCATCCATCTGTTGTAGTGTGTGGTGAACAAGAAGCTAACACTTATATACAAGGAAGTTCCAACCAATAAGATTAATCCACAAAAGGGAGCATGACCAAGCTTTGCAAAAATCTTTTAACTTCTCATGAGATAGAGCCTTTGTGAAAAGGTTCACAACCTTGTGTTGGCACACAAAAAATTGATCTCCCAAGTAGAGAGTCTCTCTCTGGCATAATCATAGTGCATCTCTATGTCTTCATGCGAGCATGGAACATAGGGACGTTCCACACAACTTCCAATTCACTTGATTGTCTATAAATATGGTGGTGATAGAAGTTTGATCAACATCCAAATCATCCATAAGGAGTTTGAGTGTTGTATTAATAATCAGGATACCTTATAAGAGGCATTACTTCCACATGGCACAAAGTGATGCTTTTACTAATTGGGTAGAAGGGAGAGTTTGGGAGGGAATCCGTGAGATTCTCATCCATGTATGGGTAGCACTGGCTTGGGATCTCGACCGACGGTGGTATCTTCTATGGTGCTACACAACCTTTTCCAGGTTGTGCTTCATACTATCTTGGTCCACAGGCCAGTATGCAACATTTCCCACATTCATAGAGCCATGAGCATGTGAGATGAGCATCTTCACTAATAAGATGATTTTAAACTAGTAGAAGCCATAATTTAGATTCTCCTTCCCCTCTCAAGGTTGGGAAATGGGTTCAACCCTCCTCAAAGGATGGCCATTACTATTATGTGGTGAGATGAGTAAATTAATCTTTTAGGGTGATCTTTGAGCCTTCCGATATTTCTACTCAATATGAGCTTTCGGGCTACCTATTTCAAACATGTTCTTTGATGTGGCCTTAGGGTCATTCTTTCTCGGTCTTTTCTTTAGCAGACATTGTGTTTCTTAGTGAACCTTTGGGCTCTATATCCTTTGAATTGTTAGCGTTCAATTTTTACTTTGTTGGACTCGAGGGGTTCCATGGGTGTTATGCTCGTCTTTCAGTTTACTTTCCAATTAATCCAAGCTATCTAGAAGAATAAATCTCAATGATTGAACTTCTTTTAAAAATTATGCTTTGTTTTTCAATGTACTTCCAAGTTAATTCAAGATATCCAGAAAAGTAGATCTCAATGATCGAACTTGCTTTTAAACTTATGCTTTTCCATCGAAGTTGAGGGGGTGGTCTAGTGGTGACCACATTTCAATTTCTTGGAAATGGTCGAGGGATAAGCTCTTATAACTCTCTCATGATGTGACGATACAGAGAATCTCTTGCGTGCTTTCTTTCAAATTCAACCTCATAAAGGGAGTAGATCATAACGCCAAACTTTTTAATGAAAGGATTCTTTTGCAATGTGTTTATGTATTTGTTATTTCAAATGTCAAGCTTATAGAGAAAATCAATCCTTGTATATATATATATATATATACATATATATATATATATGTGTGTGTGTGTGTGTGTGTGTTGTTGAAGAATCACTCACAAATTTGACATACAGACAGACATACTGATGAAGGAAGACAAAGAGAAGCAGAAACAAAACATTCAGAAAATCAAGCCTTAGTGAAGGGACAAATTCACGCCTGTAATATAAGGTGTAGAAACTTCCAGAATTACGAGTTTGAATCTCGGATCAAAATGTATATAAGGGAGAGAATAGATGAGAGTAGAAGAAGTGAGAAGAGCGCATATAGAGAAAGAAGAACACGCGAGAGATCGTGTATGTAGAGATGAATAATAGAACCTGAACTGTCGAGTATTCATCTGAGAGAGATGGTAAGGAATAACTACTCAGAGTAGGAGAGTTTTCCATAGCTATGAGCAAAGTGAGGCCAAGCTATTTTGTAAACATCTTCTCTAATAGAAAACACATGTTCATGTGGAAGATTGAGCGCATTCTTCGTATGTGAAGAAAACTGAGTAATTTCATGTTACTGTGAAAGCTAGTTAACAGTTAGAGTTTTCTCAGTAAACATTTTTCCGGTACTTCTGAGAGTTAGATCTCGTAACACAGTGTAAAGATTTTCATGAGTGATAGCTCATCTTGAAGCTAAGAGTCTCAACTATAAGTTGATCAAAAGAGTTTTGTGAAACGGGACAAGTACATAGTACAAACTCTAATCGTAAAAAGGCATCCAGAACAGGTGAAGTTTTTTCTTAAACTTCAGAAAGAGTTCATTTACTGAAGGAAGCTCAGGTATTACTTCCTTACTTCATCAACAATCATTTGAAGTAATCACAAACAGAATTGCAGTTGATTCCGGTAAGGTTCCGGTAAGATTACGGTGATATTCCGGTGACAGTCTGGTGAAGTTCTGGTGAAATTTCGGTGAGTTCAAAACATAGTTTTGGCACAGTTAAGTAACGGAAAGATTATCTAGCTGTAAGCAAATGCAGTAGTGTAAAGTCTGAAGTAAATAAGTTCATAATTGGAGCTTGAAGGAAATGCGAAGCTTTCTGTAAAGTGAATTTTCAGTTTTCACTAAATACAGTTATAAAGTTTTTAGTTTCAGAAGGTTGTTAAGCTACTGATGATTATAGAGGTATTCTAATATCACTCTAGCTTAGTTCTAGTTGAGTCGTGGCAATTTTCCACAGTCTTGTTAGTGAACAAGCTTTTGTCACGAAATCAACAAGTGGTATCAGACTAGAAAGGTTCTGAAGAGCAGAAAAGGTTTCTCAGAAGTAGAAACGGAAGTAAAGATACAAGAGAATTCGAAGAACTTTCACAAGAAAAGTGAAAGCTGAAGTGATCAACAACAAACAGCGTCAAGAAACATTCCGAAGTAATTCTCAAGGGTAAAGGTTTGTAAAAGGTAAAATCTTTTAACAGTATACTCACCGGAAGTAACAGAATCAAGAAGATTATGGCAGTTCATATCTCTATTGACAAATTGGATAGAGATAATTATCCCGCATGGGTAATGCGCATGGAAGCCTTAATTATGAGTAAGGACTTAATGATATATGTGACAGGAGAAGAAAAGAAGCCGAATTTCGAAGACGACAGTCAACCAAAGAAAGAAGAGTTAGAAGCTTTGAAGCTGTGGCAGAAGAAAGATGCAACGGCAAGAGCTTATATCTACAATACCGTTATAGATCATCTACTACCGCATATTAGAGGTTTGGAGAAAGCAGAAGATATATGGAGTGCTTTGGAAGATCATTTCCAAAATACAATGAAAGCTAGAAAGGCTAGCTTATGGTCAGAGTTTACAACGTTCAAGAAAAAGCAAAGTCAAAGCATTAGTGATTATGTCACTAAGATGAAAGACTTGGC
Organism: Ceratopteris richardii; assembly: GCA_020310875.1. Classification (NCBI taxonomy): domain Eukaryota; kingdom Viridiplantae; phylum Streptophyta; class Polypodiopsida; order Polypodiales; family Pteridaceae; genus Ceratopteris; species Ceratopteris richardii. Next base: position 37,827,800 of record CM035417.1, read on the forward strand.
GGACAGTCTTGGATCGATTAATGAAGATATCAAAGACCACAGGTTAATAGCGCAAGTGCTTACAGGTTTGAGAGGAGATGAAAGGTGGAAACCTTTCGTACTCTCAACTGAAATGCCTTTAAATCATTTTGTACCAGATTTAAATCAGTTGCTTGGACTAATGCTAACGTTTGAGCAAGATTTGAAGACAGATGGAGATAAAGGACATAGTTCGGCTATGTATGCAAAGAATAAGAAGAAAGGTGATAAAGGTAAAGAAAAAGATGAAGAAGAAGTGACTTCTGAAGCAAATTATGCAAGAGGAAGAGGTAATGTCAGAAAAAGAGGTAAAGGAAGAGGTAATCAGACTAACAACAAGAAGACTTGTTGGATATGTGGATTAAGCAATCATTTGGCTCATGATTGCTCGCATAATTCTCAAGGATCAAGTCAGAATCCGAACAATAACAGACAGAAGCGGAAGATATCAAAGAGGTAGACAAAGCCAAAGAGGCGGATATGGTAGAGGTGGAGCAAGAAGTTGGGGATAGAATCAGTCTCACAACACTACCTACTACAACTATGCGAATGATACACAGAATGATGATCATACGACGTTGATGATGAACTCGATAAGTGTGTCAAAAAATGAAGACCTCAAGGTATTCTATATTGACTCTGGTTGTTCAAATCATTTGTCAGGAAATATAGAATTGTTATTAGAACTTGAAGGAGGTATTTCAAATCATACAGTGCAGACAGGTGATAACACAAAACATAATGTAAGGTCAATTGGAAAGATAAAGTGTAAGAATGGAGCTGACCTACTAACGAATGTTTTGTATGTTCCAACAATCTCGAAAAATCTGATCAGTGTGGGTTAGATAGTAGAAAAAGGTTTTCAAGTCAGGTTTACAAATGAAGGAGTATTTGTTGAAGATCCAGAGAATGGATACAGTCAGATTGTCCATGGTAAAAAGGAAGGTAGACTTTTTACTGTGAAAGTACAAGGGAATGTTGGTCAAGCCTTGATCACACATGGTGATGAAGTATTTACAGAGCTAGACCTCTGGCATAAGAGGTTAGGACATTTTAATGAAACAGGAATCAAAACTATGGTGGAGAAACAATCCGTGAGAGGATTACTAAATATGAAGAATCAACATATGATTCACAAGTGTGAAGCCTGTCAGATGGGAAAAGCCCACAGGTTACCATTTCAGAAGAAAGGGTACAAACACGATGGTGTATTAGAGCTCATACATATAGATGTATGGGGACCAACAAAAGAAGGATCTATCAGCGGCTCAAGGTATTATGTTCTTTTTATTGATGATGCAACAAGATGGATAACTCTTTGTGTTTTGAAAGAGAAGTCAGAAGTATTTGAAGCTTTCAGGCATTTTCATGCATATGCTGAAACACTTACAGGACAGAAACTCAAAAGACTAAGGTCTGATGGAGGAGGAGAATATTTTTCTCGAGAGTTCAATGATTATTTGTGGAATGCAGGTATCAAAAGAGAAATAACTTGCACGTATACACCGCAACAAAATGGAGTAGCAGAAAGAAGAAACCGAACTCTAGTTGAGTTTGCAAGAGCAATGCTAAAGGAGAAGAATTGTCCAAATTATCTTTGGGCTGAGGCTGTAAATACAGCTACATATCTGGTAAATAGATTACCATGTACAACTTTGAATGGGATGACCCCTTATGAAGCTTGGTGGGGTAAGAAACCAACACTTGATCATTATAAAAAGTTTGGATAAGTTGCTTATGCTTATATACCATCACAACTCAGACATAAGCTTGAACCAAAAGCTGAAAAATACGTGTTCATCGGATATGATGAAAAGCAGATGGGTTATAGGTTATGGAGTCCTTTAACCAAACAATTTATTGTTTCCAGAGATGTGACATTTGATGAAGGAAAGAGCTGGTATACAGATAAAGAGCATAGTGTTGAAACACTTGAAGAAGAGATAAGAAGAAAAGATAACACAAAAGAGATAATCAGAATGAACTATGAACCATGTACAAAAGAAGTTATATATTTCAATAATGAAGCATGTACAAGAGTGTGGCAAACCACTGTCATATATGACGCTTTTACAAAATGTGGCAAAGCAATGTATTGCCGTATGAAAATCAAATACAAAATATTGGTCTTCCACTGCCATACACATGCAAAGAACGTTCCATATCAACAGTCTTGCAACAAAGAACATTAATGGAATGAGATAAATTCACATGAAAATTACAAACAACAAGTAAAAACCAAGTTTATAAATTAATTACCTCATCGCAAATGCTCCCATGAAACCACCGCACCGCGTCCCTCCAAGTACTGCAATAGTGCAGTCAACCCATGACTATATTCGTAAGACTCCTCCGTTCGTGTTGGAGGACGACCCATTGCCAGCTCCTGAAACAAATATAAAAAGATTAGAGAAACATGCATGAGAAATTTAACACAAATAAATTCAATAAATGAAATGGTACTTACAAACTCATGACGCATCGTGTCATATCCGCCGCTGCCCAAATATGATGGTCCAATCGTATCTAAACGTGTGGCACGACATTTCGCTGCTGGCGATATCGATCAGGAGTCTGCTGCTGCTCATCATGAATCATGTCCCACTCCTCAGCATCTAACCATATAGGCTTTGGTAAGCCTTCTCTGAATGCATCACGTGCCTCGGATCATCCATGGGACATGACCTCACGTGCGGTCTACAGAATCCACTCTGAACTGATAATAGACTGTCCATCGGCTGGTCAAAACTCCAAGTAAATCGTCTGTGTGATATAATTCTTCCGATCTTTATCCTGTTCACTCCATTTCAGCATGATGCAGTGTCCAAACTGAATGGAGCAAAGCTGTCGTATGCATGCACGCATTGCTTTGCCAGCCGCATCCATCACCGGAGCTCCATCTCAGATACTATACACCTTGGAGTCATCATGGTCATGAGCACCCCAAGGTGTACGTGGTGTTCCACATGGTGTATTGCGTGGCGTACCTACATCTGAGGTACTCGTCCTAGGAGTAGAAGCGGGCGACACAACGTCCATCGCACTGCCTCCACAACAACTGCCTCCTCCACCTCCAGACCTACCTGAAGATCCACTCCTAGAACCTCCTGCTCCAGAGCGTGACCTCGATCTATGAGACGGGCAAGAACCTCTATCGCACTGAGGTGTCGAACACACATGTCTACTAGTAGACCCAGTAGGAGATGGCTGCAAAGATGGTCGTGGTGGAGTCACAAAGCTAGGAGACATACCTCCTACGGGAGTAGCACCACCCGCAGGAGTGACACCGACAGGAGTGACATCGGTGGGAGTGACACCGACGGGAGTGAGGCCAGCGGGAGTGAGGCCGGCAGGAGTAAGGCCGCCAGGAGTGAGGCCGGGAGGAGTGCTACCACGAGCGATCCAATACTGTGATGCAGTGGCCATATACGCAGGAGGAACCTGAGAGATGAACTCCAAAAACTGCTCCTCTGTCATGGAATGTGGAGTGACTGGAGGACTGTCTGCCATCGTGCTCTGTAATAAAAGAACTTAAATAATTAGCATGCGATAAGAAAAGTAATATAGAGAATAAAAAAAAAAAAAAACAAAAATTAGTACGTACAAGTGTTTTATTCAAAAGTCCTCTATTCTAGCATCCTCTTGAAGATCCGAGGCACCGAGAATATCTATCTCTATATGGATGGCTTCTAAATCGCTTGCTATGCTGGTTTCCTCCTGATCATCGTCTATTGCTTCGTCTTCTAGAACAATGACCTCTTCTTCAATGACCTCTTGTTCTCGAACAATGATCTCTTCCTCCTCCACTATCGAATGAATCTCTGAGTCCACTAGAGATGGACTCTCTTCTACATCTATGTTTTCAAAAATTTGTCTACTACGTGGAGCGACTTGTAAAACAAATAGCCACTCTGGGTCTTTTGAATCTGGTATAAAAACAACTTGCTCACAGTGTTCGGGAAGTACAAATGTATCCCTTTCATCTGTCCATAATCTTGTGGAGTCGATTTGAAGCAAACCGCTCTTATCCCGTCTCACTGTTGCATTTCTTCCAGAGGTGACTACTTTGAACCATTTCACATAAAAAACAAAGTAATCAAACTTTCTGAAAGATAGTTTCAAGATGTCTTAAATCACACCACAATAATCTAACTCGCCTTCTAGAGCATTATCATCTCTTGCACTCGCTCTACTTTTTTGCAAAAAATTCACCATCACTCCACTATCAAAAGTAGACCTATTTTGATCGATTCGTACGATTCAAAAGTGTCGTCCATAAGACCATAGTGCACCGTATTTCGGGATCCGATATACGTAGAAACTCAGTTATGAATACAAGAGATTCTTGTACAAGCCATCCCTCTGCCATGCTACCCTCTGGACGTGCTCTCTGTCGAATAAACCCTTTTAATGTCTTCATAAAGCGCTCTAAGAAGAACATCCATCGTCTATGGACAATTCCTGCTATTGCAACTTCATCTACCACATGAACCAGTAAATGAAGTTGAATAGTGAGAATACTTGTGGGAAAGTATTTCTCTACCATACAAACAACCTTGATAGCATTGAGTTTCGCACTCTCTATGCTATCTCTATTTATCTCTTTAGAAGATATCCACCGTACTAAAGAACTAATTTTATAAATGGTTTTTCGTACATCCTCTGAAAGACAATCTTTTAGGGCTACAGGGAGCACAAACTGTAAAAACTTGTGCCAATCATGAGACTTGAGTCCTGTAAGATCGTCGTTTCGTGTGAAAGCAGTCTTTAGACACCTCATGCATCCAGTAGGTGTACGAAACTCTGAAATTGTTTTCTTCACTTGTTGCTCTTCCATCCTGCGAAGCACCCAAGGAGCTCTTGGTAACAATACTGTTCCGTTGGGCTTAGTAATTGCCCACAACTCTCACCTACGACCTCGCTCTTCTAAGTCCTCCCTTTGTGCTTTGCTTTCTTTCTTTCCGATCAAAGTTTTCCAAGCATATCTCCCACATTCTTAAAAATATGCATCGGGTCTACCAAATGATTATCACCAATTCACTCCAATAAGGGAGTTCATGAAAAATGGACAATCGTTTCATGCCAGCAACTAGATTTTCCGAATCCCACAGTTGTTTCCAATCGCTAGCTTTCATTTGGTGTTGCGCTCGCGACCAATTTGTCCTTCACGTCAAACATGTCCATCAGGCAAATATCTTTGATGTCCTTCATAGACAGTTTTACGTAGTGCTTTGGAATAGCGTGCTTCGAGTCGTGGTCCGCATAAAGGACAAGCATGGTAACCTGAAATCGATAAACCTGAACATTCACCAAAACCAGGCCAATCATGCATTGTCCACATAAGTATGCCTTGCACTCGCACGTCTCCTCTTCTTATAGGTTGAGACATGTCACGCACAGTAATCCCATCCCATAAAATGCGCAGTTCTTCCACAAGTGGTGCAAGATATACATCCATGTTCTTTACCTTATACTTACCTGGTACAATAAGAGCCAGTAATAAATGACCTTTCTTTGTGGCCAACCATGGTGGGATATTATAATTGACCAAACATACAGGCCATGTGCTCCATGAAGAACTGCGTAATCCAAATGGATTCACTCCATCCATAGCTAGGCCTAGACGTATGGACCGAGGCTCACTAGCAAACTCTAGCCACTTACTATCTATGTGCTTCCAAGCATCAGAGTCAGCTGGCACTTGCATTACATTATCTGTAGACCTGCTCTTTGTATGCCATGACATTAACTAAGCTATAGATTTGCATCTAAACATGTTCTTAGTTCGTGGAATGATAGGAAAGTGGTGAAGAACCTTTGCGGGGATTGCTTCGCCTACAATGTCTTCTCTAAATCTATTTGCTCCACACTTTGGACATACATGGAGATGCTCATACTCATTCCAAAAGAGAATGCAATCATTCAGACAAGCATGAATTTTAGTATAATCCATTCCAATGGACTTTAAAAGTTTTTTCGCATCTCGGCGTGTTGGAGGCATGTCATTGCCCTCTGGCAAAAATTGATCTTTAAGAAGCCTGCAATAAGCAATTAAAATGATATTGGTAAATGAAGTTATTGTGATACAACAATGAAAGCCAATTTGTTCTCCACTTACCTGAACAATTCAATGACACTACTATTTGACCATCCATAAATGGATTACAGATTGAGCATCGCGAGTGAAGCACGTAGTACAAATATCTTTGCTCCATTGTAAAGCGGTAAACGAGCTAATCTTCGCATGTTTTCATATTCTTCATCAACTTCTGATTGTGGAATTTCTGTTGTGTCCATCTCGACACCTTCTTCACCATCATGATCTTCGTCCATCTCATAAAATGCTTCAAGCATCTCTTCCATATGTTCATTTTGTGTAATATTATTAGTGCTTGCTTGTACGTCTAAGTCCTTTTTTGCTCTCTTTTGTCCACGAGAGGTTACCGGTGCAATGTCGTTTAAGTCCATCTGCTCACTTGGGGGACCATGGGAATGATAACATAGGTTTTCCAGTCGACTCCTATCAAAGGATCCATGCTCTCTAACATGTGCAGCACAAATCCGTCGTTTCCGATAAATTTGATACTTGCACTGTGTGCAAGGACATGACATTCTCTCTTCAGGATCCAAAGAAGCCATATGCTACAATATGGATATTTTAGAACATTTGTTTTTTTATTAAACCTAAAAATCTAACTCTTAAAGACTTAAATCTGAAATACTAAACCTAAATACTTAAATACCTAAAAAAACTTAAAACCCTAATTTTAAAACCCTAATATATATAGTTATCCTATTTTATCTATATATTCAGATTTTTTTCCTCTTAATTGAGTTATATGTATGCCTAAACCCTAAAACCCTAATTTTAATGATCTAGTCCTAAATTATGTATATTTCTATACACATGTGTATATACATGTATATATGTTTTATATGTGTATGTGTATGTGTGTATATATGTTATGTAGGTGATAAATCCCTAAAACCCTAATCCAAATGACCTAGACCTAAAACATGTATATATATATATATGCATGTGTATATATATGTGTATATGTATATATATGTGCATATAGATAGGTGTATAAGTATGTGTGTTTGTGTATTGTATATATATTCACTCTATTTAAAATGATTAAATTTAAACCTATTTTTATATATTTAATCATATATATTTCATTTATTTATTTAAAATACTAGTTCTTATCATATTTTATTATCTATATAATTATCCTACCTTATATATATATATATATATATTATTTATATATTCAGATTTTTTCCTTACTTAATCCTATTTTTATATATTTAATTATAAATATTTAATTAAATTTTTTAAAACACTAGTTCTTTTTATATTTATTTATCTATATAATTATCCCATTTTATATATTTATTTATTTATATATTCAGATTTTTTCATTATGTAATCGTATTTTTATATATTTAATTATATATATTTAATTAAATTATTTAAAACACTAGTTCTTTTTATATTTATTTATGTATATAATTATCTTATCTTATATATATATACTTATTTATATATTCAGATTTTTTCCTTACGTAATCGTATTTTTATATATTTAATTTTATATATTTAATTATATATATTTAATTAAATGATTTAAAACACTAGTTCGTTTTATATTTATTTATGTATATAATTATCTTATCTTATATATATATATTTATTTATATATTCAGATTTTTTCCTTAGGTAATCGTATTTTTATATATTTAATTTTATATATTTAATTATATATATTTAATTAAATTATTTAAACATTAGTTCTTTTTATATTTATTTATGTATATAATTATCTTATCTTATATATATATATATATATTTATTTATATATTCATATTTTTTCCTTACGTAATCATATTTTTATATATTTAATTATATATATTTAATTGAAACCGTAATCTTAAAATTTTAGATCTAAAATATGTATATTTTTGTATGCATGTGTATCTACATGTATATATGTATTATATGTGTATGTGTATGTGTGTATATATGTTATATAGGTGTTAAAACCCTAAAACCCTAATTTTAAAAATTTAGACTTAAATCTGAAATACTAAAACCTAAATACTTAACCACCAATAAAAATCTAAACCCCTAATCCTAAAACCCTAATCATATTTTTTATATATATTTATTTATATATTCAGATTTTTTTTCTTATTTTTCTTTATATTTTTCCTTAATATAAATATAATTGAGTGATATGTATGTCTAAACCCTAAAACCCTAATCTTAAAGATCTATACCTAAAATATGTATATTTCTGTATACATGTGTATATACATGTATATATGTATTATATGTGCATGTGTATGTGTGCATATATGTTATTTAAGTGTTAAAATCCTAAAACCCTAATCTTAAAGATTTAAATCTCAAATATGTATATTTTTGTATGCATGTGTATCTACATGTATGTATGTATTATATGTATATGTGTATGTGTGTATATATGTTATGTAGGTGTTAAAACCCTAAAACCCTAATTTTAAAGATTTAGACTTAAATCTGAAATACTAAAACCTAAATACTTAAACACCTATCAAAATCTAAACCCCTAATCCTAAAACCCTAATCATATTTTATATATATATTTATTTATATATTCAGATTTTTTTTCTTCTTTTTCTCTATATTTTTTCTTAATATAAATATAATTGAGTGATATGTATGTCTAAACCCTAAAACCCTAATCTTAAAGATCTAGACCTAAAATATGTATATTTCTGTATACATGTGTATATACATGTATATATGTATTATATGTATCTGTGTGTTTGTGTATATATGTTTGTGTTTGTGTATATATGTTATCTATGTAATAAAACCCTAAAACCCTAATCAGAAAGACTTAGACTTAAATCTGAAATACTAAAACCTAAATACTTAAACACCTATCAAAATCTAAACCCCTAATCCTAAAACCCTAACCATATTTTATATATATATTTATTTATATATTCAGATTTTTTTTCTTATTTTTCTCTATATTTTTTCTTAATATAAATATAATTGAGTGATATATATGCCTAAACCCTAAAACCCTAATCTTAAATATCTAGACCTAAAATATGTATATTTCTGTACACATGTGTATATACATGTATATATATATTATATATGTGTATGTATGTGTAAATAGCATAAAAACCCTAATCCTATTTTTATATATTTGATGTAAAAAAAACTTCAAAATAAAAATAGGATTATATGTGTGTATGTATGCATGTGTGTATATATGTGTGTGTATGTATGCATGTGTACATGTGTGCGTGTGTATGTATCCATGTGTATACATGTGTGTGTATGTGTATGTGTGTGTATGTAGGCATGCATGTGTGTGCATGTGTGTGTACGTGTGTATGTATGCATGCATGTGTGTGTATGTATGCATGCATGTGTGTGTATGTATGCATGCATGTGTGTGTATGTATGCATGCATGTGTGTGTATGTATGCATGCATGTGTGTGTATGTGTATGCATGTGTATACATGTGTGTGTATGTGTATGTGTATGTATGTATACATGCATGTGTGTATGTGTGTGTGAATGTATATGTGTGTATATATGTATGTGTGTATATGTGTGTGTGTATGTGTATGTATGCATATGTGTGTATATGTGTGTGTATGTATGTGTGTATGCATGTGTGTGTATGTATGCATGTGTGTATATGTGTATATGTGTGTATGCATGCATGTGTGTATATGTGTGTGTATGTATGCATGCATGTATGTATATGTGTGTATATATGTATGTGTGTATGTATGTGTGTATATGTGTGTGTGTATGTGTGTGTGTATGTATATGTATGCATGTGTATATATGTGTGTGTATGTATGTGTGTATGCATGTGTGTGTATGTATGCATGTGTGTAAATTTATATGTGTGTGTATTCATGCATGTGTATATGTGTGTGTGTATGTAAGCATGCATGTGTGTATAGGTGTGTGTATGTAAGCATGCATGTGTGTACATGTATGTGTGTATGTATGCATGTGTGTACATGTATGTGTGTATGTATGCATGTGTGTACATGTATGTGTGTAGATGTGTGTGTATGTATGCTCTATTTTCCTAGCTCTATCTTCCTTTCTTTCATTATTCTTTATCTCTCACTCTCTCTCTCTTCTCTCTCTTTCTCTCTCTCTCTCTCTCTCTCTCTCTCTCTCTCTCTCTCTCTCTCTCTTTCTCTCTCTCCTTCTTTCTCTATCAATAGAGAATAAAACAATCACTTACAAGTATGCCCCTCTTTTGGATCGTTGTCGTCAAAGCGTAATGTATGTCGTCTATCATCCAATTCCAAACAATCGACGCCAAAGAACTTCTGCAAAATCGAAGAAAAGAGAAATTATAAAACCTAAAGCATAGAGAAACACAAATGCTATCAGTACGTGCAGCACTTACCAAGATGTGAGATCTAAGCCGAGAGAGAGTGTGTGTGTGTGTGTAGAGAGAGAGATCTGTGTGTGTGTGTGTGTGCACAAGACAATGCAGGTCGCAATTCGGTTTGCGGGCGCAAGTTCGACAGAAGACCAATAGTATTCAAACATGCACAAAAATGTGAAGTTTTGCTCTCGGGTTCGCGGTATGTTTAAAAGTCACCGCCGGTATGGGCGTCGGTATACGCATCGATAGTTCCCAGTAAATTACCAATGCTTATACCGACGGTCATACGGACGCCTATACCAATGCATATACTGACGCACATACCGGCGGGTGTGGGCCACACCGACGATCCGTTTAAAACGGTCATACCGACGGTCACTTGATCGTCGGTATCTCCAAGTCACATTTTTCGAGGCCCATACCGACACCGACTACGACCGTCGGTATATGCAGCGTCGGTATGCCCCTCATATGTTGTAGTGGTTCCACACAACTTCCAATTCACTTGATTGTCTATAAATATGGTGGTGATAGAAGTTTGATCAACATCCAAATCATCCATAAGGAGTTTGAGTGTTGTATTAATAATTTGGATACCTTATAAGAGGCATTACTTCCACATGGCACAAAGTGATGCTTTTGCTAATTGGGTAGAAGCGAGAGGTTGGGAGGGAATCCGTGAGATTCTCATCCATGTATGGGTAGCACTGGCTTGGGATCTTGACCGACGATGGTATTTTCTATGGTGCTGCACAACCTTTTCCAGGTTGTGCTTCAAACTATCTTGGTCCACAGGCCAGTATGCAACATTTCCCACATTCATAGAGCCATGAGCATGTGAGATGAGCACCTTCACTGATAAGATGATTTTAAACTAGTAGAAGCCATAATTTAGATTCTCCTTGCCCTCTCAAGGTTGGGACATGGGTCCAACCCCCTCAAAGGATGGCCATTACTATTGTGTGGTGAGATGATTAAAGTAATGTTTTAGGGTGATCTTTGAGCCTTCCGATATTTCTACTCAATATGAGCTTTCGGGCTACCTATTTCAAACATGTTCTTTGATGTGGCCTTAGGGTCATTCTTTCTCGGTCTTTTCTTTAGCAGACATTGTTTTTCTTAGTGAACCTTTGGGCTCTATATCCTTTGAATTGTTAGCGTTCAATGTTTACTTTGTTGGACTCGAGGGGTTCCATGGGTGTTATGCTCGTCTTTCACTTTACTTTCCAAATTAATCCAAGCTATCTAGAAGAATAAATCTCAATGATTGAACTTCTTTTAAAAACTATGCTTTGTTTTTCAATGTACTTCCAAGTTAATTCAAGATATCCAGAAAAGTAGATCTCAATGATCGAACTTGCTTTTAAAATTATGCTTTTCCATCGAAGTCGAGGGGGTGGGCTAGTGGTGACCACATTTCAATCTCTTGGAAATGGTCGAGGGATAAGCTCTTATAACTCTCTCATGATGTGACGATACAGAGAATCTCTTGTGTGCTTTCTTTCAAAGTCAACCTCATAAAGGGAGTAGATCAGAAGGCCAAACTTTTTAATGAAATGATTCTTTCGCAATGTGTTTATGTATTTGTTACTTCAAATATCAAGCTTATAGAAAAAATCGATCCTAATATATATATATATATATATATATATATATATATATATATATATATATATATATATATATATATATATATATATATATATATATATATATATATATATATATATATATATATATATATATATATATATATGTGTGTGTGTGTGTGTGTGTGTGTGTTGTTGAAGAATCACTCACAAATTTGACATACAGACAGACATACTGATGAAGGAAGACAAAGAGAAGCAGAAACAAAACATTTAGAAAATCAAGCCTTAGTGAAGGGACAAATTCACGCCTGTAATATAACGTGTAGAAACTTCCAGAATTACGAGTTTGAATCTCGGATCAAAATGTATATAAGGGAGAGAATAGATGAGAGTAGAAGAAGTGAGAAGAGCGCATATAGAGAAAGAAGAAGACGCCAGAGATCGCGTATGTAGAGATGAATAATAGAACCTGAACTATCGGGTATTCATTTGAGAGAGATGGTAAGGAATAACTACTCAGAGTAGGAGAGTTTTCCATAGCTATGAGCAAAGTGAGGCCAAGCTATTTTGTACACATCTTCTCTAATAGGAAACACATGTTCATGTGGAAGATTGAGCGCATTCTTCGTATGTGAAGAAAACTGAGTAATTTCATGTTATTGTGAAAGTTAGTTAACAGTTATAGTTTTCTCAGTAAACATTTTTTCGGTACTTCTGAGAGTTAGATCTCGTAACACAGTGTAAAGATTTTCATGAGTGATAGCTCATCTTGAAGCTAAGAGTCTCAACTATAAGTTGATCAAAAGAGTTTTGTGAAACGGGACAAGTACATAGTACAAAGTCTAACCGTAAAAAGGCATCCAGAACTGGTGAAGTTTTTCCTTAAACTTCAGAAAGAGTTCATTTACTGAAGGAAGCTCAGGTATTACTTCCTTACTTCATCAACAATCATTTGAAGTAATCACAAGCAGAATTGCAGTTGATTCCGGTAAGATTCCGGTAAGATTACGACGATATTCCGATGATAGTCTGGTGAAGTTCCAGTGAAATTTCGGTGAGTTCAAAACATAGTTTTGGCACAATTAAGTAACGGAAAGATTATCTAACTATAACAAATGCAGTAGTGTAAAGTCTGAAGTAAATAAGTTCAGAATTAAAGCTCGAAGGAAACGCGAAGCTTTCTGTAAAGTGAATTTTCAGTTTTCACTAAATACAGTTATAAAGGTTTTAGTTTCAGAAGGTTGCTAAGCTATTGATGATTATAGAGGTATTCTAATATCACTCTAGCTTAATTCTAGTTGAGTCGTGGCAATTTTCCGCAGTCTTGTTAGTGAACAAGCTTTTGTCACGAAATCAACAAGTGGTATCAGAGCAGAAAGGTTCTGAAGAGCAGAAAAGGTTTCTCAGAAGTAGAAATGGAAGTAAAGATACAAGAGAATTCGAAGAACTTTCACAAGAAAAGTGAAAGCTGAAGTGATCAACAACAAACGGCGTCAAGAAACGTTCCGAAGTAATTCTCAAGGGTAAAGGTTTGTAATTCTCAAAGGTAAAGGTTTGTAAAGTCTTAAGTTGAAGTCAGAAGTCTTTCCTATGTTCAAGAAATTTGTAGCTATGGTTGAACATGAAAATCAGGAAACTATCCAGATTCTCAGAAGTGATAGAGGTGGAGAATACTTGTCAAATGAGTTCCAGACATTTCTTGATGAGAAAGGTATTACTTGACACCTTACTATTGCTTATACTCCTCGGCAGAATGGTAGCAGAAAGAAAGAATAGAGTACTTGTTGAGATGATGCGGAGCATGATGGCATCCAAGAAGATTTCACCGAAATTCTGGTTTGGTGCAGTACATACAGCTAATCGCATTTTGAACAGGTCCTCTACAAAAGCTTTAAAGGTAATCACACCTTATGAAGCTTATTATGGTAGAAAACTTAATGTGAGTTACTTCAGAGTGTTTGGATCACTTTCTTATGTACATGTTGAGAAAAAAGACCGAGGCAAACTAGATGTAAAGGCAAAGAAAGTTGTTTTTATTGGATATCTTGTTGAGCGTAAAGGATACAGGTTTTATGTTCTAGAGACAGGTGAAGTTATTCTTTCACGTAATGCTTATATTGCTGAAAATAAGGTTTATGATAAAGAAGCAGAAATTCCAGAGTTCATTAGTGAAAATGACCATGGATTTTTTAGAAAGAATTTGGATTTACATGTTAAGCCATATCAGGAGGGAGTTAAAATTCCTAGGATTCAAGAAAGAGTTGAAGAAAGAGGAATTTCACAACCTTCTACAAAGTCAATTCCACTCGAGACTTTGGTTCCAGAAATGGAAGAAGTTAGAGTTCCAGAAAGTCCTAGTACCTCGGAAGGACAAGTTCCAAAACCTGTGGAAGCTGAAGGGTCAGAAAGAGTATCACCACTATTTAAGGATACACCTACATGGTTATATCAGACATGGAAAGATAACGATATAAAGACTTTTATGTTGGTGCATATCAATCATCAATTGAAGGTTTATGAAGAAATGAAGTCAAGAAATTAAGAAGAGAACAAATTCAGAAGTTTGAAGGAAGGACATACTCAGAAATTCAAAGCTATGTACACATATGTACATTAGTTCAGATATAGGTGACTCACACTTTTGATTAGTCATAAGTTTGTACATATTTGCCTATAAATGTTTTGGAAAAAGTCGGGGCATGTAGAATAGAGAAAAGGAAGAGAGAAATCAGATGTAGAAAGTGTCATTGGACACATGAAAAGTTAGTTGAGTTACTTCCTCAATGTAGTTGTAACTTTTCTGAGTAATCGAAAAAAATCTTGCGCCCGATGTTTCGATGTCTTCTACTTCTGTAGTTAATCTTTTGAGAAATCCTTCTGAACATATCTAAGTCCATAGTTAATCAATCTATGGCTAGAATTTGAGAGTCCAATTGTAATCAGGCTGAGAGAATTTTGCATAGGAACATTCATATGTGAAATGTTCTAAGTGTCTTCTGAAACAGGTGCAGATTTCATGATCAAAGAAATGATCAGTTCTCAGCACACATTGTAAAGTTTTACACAAGTGATAGCTTAAAATTTAAGTTGAGAGATAAGCCATTTATGGCTAAAAGCATTTTACCAAACGGGATATAGTTTGGGAGAACCATTGCTAAGAAGTTGCAGGTGTTAAAGTCGCTATTGCAGAGAGGCAGTTTCAGACACAGGTAAGTTGTTTGAGTCAATTCTCAGATTATACTCAATCATTTTGAGAAATTTAAGTTGGAGGAGTTGCGCAAACTTTATGCAATACATCATACAAAGTTTTATCAAAAACTTTACATGAATGATTAGTCAATGAGTGATTAATCTGCAGCAGACTTTTCAGAGAAATGATTTCTTCACAGTTAATCAATTTCTTGGTAATGTGATAGTGGATTTCCAAAATTCTGTGGAGTCTAAAGTTATTCTTGGTCTAGAGGTGGTCTAATACCAAGGATAGCTTGTTCTTTTGGAGATTAACACTCTCCATCAGTGGTATCAGAGCAGGTTGTGTCAAAATTAAGGAAAGGAAGACTCCGACTACTGCATATATACAAATTCTACATCTCGAAGGTTCAGAAGGATAAAGTGCTGAAGAAAGATTGAAGGGAGACACACAAAGATTATCAAAAGGATCAGAAGAAGCAACACTCGAAGTTAAGGTACATTTATTTCTTGTAAAGGCTAAAGCTTTGAGACTACAGGTGAAGCAAGGATGGGAGATAGTCTTCAAATTGAAAAGTTGGATAGAGAGAACTATCCAGCTTGGTCTATGAGAATGGAAGCTCATCTGATGAGCAAAGATTTGATAGCATATATTACAGGTGAAGAAGAGAAGCCTCAGTTCAGATATCCTAGTGTTCCAACTAGGGAAGAATTGTCAGATCTAAAGAATTGGATGAAGAAGGATGCTCAAGCAAGGAGCATAATCTACATGGCAGTCAATGACTATTTACTTCCTCACATTAGAGGACTTGAAAGTGCATGTGACATTTGGAATGCTTTGGAAGAGCATTTCCAAAACACAACCAAATCAAGGAAGGCTTCATTATGGGCAGAATTTACTACTTTCAAGAAGAAGTCCTCACAATCAATCTCTGATTATGTGACAAAGATGAAGGACATTGCAGATTCTTTACGTGCAGTGGATGAAGATATTGAAGAAGATAAATTGGTAAGACAAATTCTCACAGGGCTAAGAGGAGATGAGAAGTGGAAGCCTTTTATTTTGTCTACAGAACTTTCATTAGATCACTTCACTCCTGATTTGAATCAATTGTTAGGTCATATGCTAACTTTTGAGAATGATATCAAAGGAGATGTTGATAAGAGTGCAGGTCATGCAATGTACTCTAAAGACAAGAAGAAAGCTAACAAAGGAAAGCAACAATCAGGTGAAGAAGAAGGTACTTCAAACCAAGCAAATTTCATAAGAGGAAAAGGAAATGGCAGAAGTAGAGGAAGAGGCAGAAACAACAAAGATAATGCAAGAGCTTGTTGGATATGTGGTAAGACCAATCATCTACAGAGTAATTCTTTTCTACAGGAGCAAGTCTTCTACTCGCATAGTAAACAGGCCGGAACCACTTATCAGTTTGTTGCATTAACACATTGCCGATGGCGATATCTAATGCGTCTACAAAAACATGAAATGGGCGTTCCCAATTAGGTGGTTGTAAAATTGGGACCTGTGTTAATAAACACTTTAGACGATCAAATGCTGTTTGACATTCTTGAGTCCAATCAAACTGTTTAGGAGTACTCGTGATTAAACGATTGAGTGGAATGGCAAAATGAGCGAGCCACCGTAAATGACGACCATGCCATCTCACTTGACCCATGAAACGCATTACTTCCTTTGGTGTAGTAGGTACAGGTGCTTCTAACACAGCTGCTACCTTATCTGGGTCGACTTGTATGCCCTGTGCAGATACAATATGGCAAAGCAACTTTCCACATGAAACTGCAAACACAGATTTGTTTGGGTTCAGACAGAGTCTGTATTCTCTGCATTTCTCAAAGCAACACCGTAAATGGAACAAGTGTGCTACCATCCTACCGAACACAGAGAAATCATCAAGATATACTTGCATGAAAGAGGTAAGATAGGGGGAGAATATTTCCTGCATACACCTTTGGAAAGTACTGGGGGCATTTCTTAATCCAAACCACATAATAGTACAAACAAAGACACCCCAATTGGTGATGAACACTGTTTTTGGTATGTCGTCCTCAGCCATTCTGACCTGATTATACCCATTGTATCCATCTAAGAATGAGTACATTTCGTGTCCTGCTACTCTGTCAAGCATCGTGTCAAGAAAAGGTAGAGGAAACGGATTAGGCACCGTAGCGGCATTTAGTTTCCGGTAATCCACACATATGCGTAACTGCTTATTCTTCTTAGGGACGATAACAATGGGTGATATCCACTCAGCATGCTCTACTGGTACGATGAATCTGACTTTTAGTAACCTATCAAGCTCTGCCTTTACCTTTGCTGCATAGTGTGGATTCATCCGGTAGCTGGGTTGTTTGATTGGCTTAGCTTTCGGCTTCAGCATGACCCTATGTTGATGAATGCAAGGGTCCAAACCCTTCATGTCCTTGTAATCCCATGTGAAAACATCATAGAACTCTCAAAGCAACTGTATTATCTCTGCTTGAAACATTTCAGGCAATCCTTCCTTTATTTTTATAGGTCGCTGATTAACTTCATCACCTAAATTATATGTAATTAACTGATCTTCTGGAACATAGAATTGTTGGGACTTCTCTGTAACATCGTGTGGGTTAAAAAGTTGTTGTAGATCAGTGTCATCTACAGCAGCAATATCTTCTTTCTTGACTTCTTCCGTCACAGGCATCACCGTACAAACTGCCGGATTCCAATTATCTACAACAGATTGTAGATCAACAGTTCCTAGGGAGATCAAATCAATATTATTCTTCAAAAACTCTTCTTCTTCATCATCTGACAAACCATCTAACATATGAACTGGTTCTGCAAAATAAGGTCTAGCATGTAATTCACAAGGCTATATAGCATCTAACTTAACAACATATTTACGATTATTATCCTTGAAAGTGAGTTCCTGTGCGGACCAATCTTGTATCACCTTGGCTTGTTTCAACCAAGGACGGCCGAAAAGCAAATTATAATCCAAGCTAGACTCTGGTAGGTCTAAGACGACAAAAGTCATCTTAAATGTTGTGCCTTGCAGAGTTATGGGCACATCTCGTACTAGTCCTACTAGGTGGACTCTGGACTGATCAGCCATCCTTACAAAAAACTGGACAAGCTCAATTTTTGTCCATCCTAACTTTTTACACAGTGCGGCAGTAGCAATGTTTACACCCGATCCTCCATCAATTAGTACTTGATTAATTTTATGATTTTTGTACCATACCGTAATCAATGGGACCGAATGATCCACCGTAGCGTCAGTTTCTAGTTGTACTGTTGTTGTTGCTGGAATGCAGGCAGACTCGGTACTAAACTGTTGCTAGAATTGTTGACGGACTCCTGGTACTAGTGCAAGTAACTGTCCAAGAGGAAGAGTAATGGACGCTTTAGATAAGATTTCCCATGCTTGATTTACTTGACTTGTTTCTTTCACCGATTCTGAAGACGATGCGTCGGTTACTGGAATTGACTCTTGCTCCTGTGTAGTTTCCTGTGACAGTGGAATTTATGTCACCAGAATAGGATCTGGGAACACTGGAGGTTCTGTGGTGGTCCACTGACTAGCCTTGTCATATGTTCTTTGCTGTTCTAGGATGCCTGGTTCAAATATTTCAGCTGCTGGTTGTAACGACCTACCGAATCTGGTCTGAACTACTGCAGCTTGTGTCTCTATGGGTGTGATCTGAACCATATTTGTCATAGGGTTCTGGCGCTCTTTCTTCCTCTGATCGTATTCAGCTGCATCTTTACAAAATCTTCTAATGTGGCCAAATTCACCGCAAAAATGGCAGCGAGGTGGTGGCAAATTAGTATTCTCCTGTGCTGGTTCTGCCTGCCAACGGTTTGCATTGTAGTTATTATTTCTCTGTCCTCTGTAATTTTGGTAGCCCTGCTGCTGGTTGTTTCTCATTTGAAGAGCTACATAGTGATTGGCAGGCTGCCCTGGTTCTTGTATAATTGCATTCACTATGGCTGTTCCCTGTACTTTGGCGTTGTATGTGCAGTTTTTGGTGGAATGTCCTATCGTATTACAGATAGCACAAAACAACTGGTTGAGGGCACAAGTGGCACTGGTATGGCCTGAATTCTTGCACGTGGTGCAGTACATCTGTTTGGTCGGATCTTCTGCAACATTTTTACTTGCTTTTACCCATTCCAGGTCTTCTGTAAATCCTCCAACCTTGTTTTCCAGCTGCAAAGCCATTGCGATCACCACATCTAGCATCATAGCTCCCACACAGCGTATGATCATAATCTGTTTAAGTTGCGGAGTCAAACCATTGATAAACCATTGAGTGATAACATCATCCGGTAGGTTGGCATGTGTTGGGGGTAATTGCCTCAAATGCGTTCTGAATAGGGTGGCATATTCCTGCACTGTCTGATTCATCTTCTGTCTATTGTTTTGCAGGTAATAAAAAATTTCGGCTGGATTCTTCTTTAGCCTGAATCTCTGCAAAAATGCATCCCTTACTGCTTCATAGGTGCCGAAATGGTTAATATCATATTCTGTAAGCCATCTGGCTGCTTCATTAACTAACGTGGACTGGAATACAATAGATTTATACACTGGATCAAGTGGATGATTGAGCACTACGTAACTTATCTCAAATGTGCGTACATGAGCATCTGGGTCATCACCTGGGAATCCACCGAATTTGGTGTACGTTACTCCTATTGGAGTCGGCCGGGGTGGAAATAACTGTTGGTGGTGGTGGTGCTGCTCTTGTTGTTGTTGTTGTTGCCCACTCATCGTGCTGGTGGTGGTATTAGGACTATCTTCTGTATATCGAGGCTAAATATCTGAACCATCTGAATCTGTGTCGTCAGTCTGTACACTTTCCGGCTCGATAATATTGTTCAGTATATTTCGGATCTCAGCTTCCAACAAGCTACCTTCCTTCTTGATATCAAATGTAGGAAAGCTTACTCCAAATAGCGGTGACTGGACTGAAGATTCACCAAGAAATGGTAAACCGTCACCCGAACACCGTGGACTTTCAGCGACTGGTACCGAAATGACACCGGAAGGTGTCGAGTTTTCACCAAAACAAGATGCTTTTTCTTCGTCACTGATTTCTTTGGCCAAGACGTTTCTTTCTACAGACGAATTCGAATCTTGACCCACTGGTGTTAAATTAACGTCGTGCTGTGTCCTGGTAGACTTTGGAGTTACTACATTAGGACCAGCACTAGACCCTCCTGTAAAAAGAGGTAGCAAGGTATCATACATGTCTTTGGAGCTAACAGATGTCGCCTTAGTACATGAAAGCAATGGCTGAATAGCATCTTCCACAAAAACAACATCACGGCTAACCAGAATGCGTTTATTCTGTGGATGATACAGACGATAGCCTTTACTTTCAGAATTGTACCCAACAAAAATACATTTTACCGCTTTATCATCCAATTTTTTGCGATGTTGTTTAGGCACTAATGCATATGCCAAACAACCAAAAACACGCAGATGAGCAACATATGGCTTGCGATCATGCCAAGCCTCATATGGAGTGATAGACTGCAGTGCTTTAGTGGGAAACCTGTTCAGTACATATGCTGCACACATGACAGCCTCAAGCCAGAAACTATGTGGTAAAGCCTAACTCTTGACCATACACCTGGCCATCTCCATGAGTGACCTGTTCTTTCGTTCAACAACTCCATTCCATTGAGTTGTATACAACTTTGTACACTGGTGTTTTATCCCACTTTCAGCCAGAAATGCATTAAAATCAGAAGACATATATTCCCCCCCTCAATCAGAACGGAGGGTGCCCATTTTACATGCTGACAGATTTTCAACCAAAACCAAAAACTGTTTGAAGCACATGAACACTTCGGACTTTTCCTTCAATGGATATGCCCATGCATGCCTAGAAAATCATCGATGAAAGTCACAAAGTAAAGATAATTCCCAAAAGAAGGTGTCTGCATAGGACCACAAACATCACTATGTACAAGTTGCAATTTTTGAGTAGCCCGAACTGAACCATCTTTTGGAAAGGATGAACGCTACATTTCGCCCAAAATACAACCTTCACAAACATGTTTTCCAGGTGCCTCAAGTTTGGGCAAAGAGGACACCATTTCAGATTTATGCAGGTGTAGCAAACTAGCAAAATTCAGATGACCAAAGCGTGGATGCCAAAGCTTTGCATCTGACATAGCCTGAGAATCATTTACTGCATATGCCAAATCATTTACAGATCTTTCATAGTCTATGAGCTTATACAACCCACGACATAAAATGCCAGAAGCAATAATCACATCGCCATTTGACAAATCATGAACTGTGCATCTGTCATCAACAAATTTCACAATCAAGCCAATCTTGGCTAATGCAAAAACTAATAACAGGTTCTTCTTGATCCCTGGCACAAATAAAGCATCTGACAAAGTGAAAGAACTACCATCAGTTGTAGTCAAAATGATCTTACCAGCTCCCATAACAGGATAAGAGGAGTTCTTGGCACATGTAAGAGTATTCCCTGTACGGGAAAGCTCGAGTGAAGAGAAGAAACTACATTGCGAGGTAATAGGTTTGGTCGCCCCACTGTCAAAGTACCAAACATTTGAGTCTACTATAGACGTGCACTGCTCATGAGAAGATGGGTCAAAACTGCAAACAATAGTAAATGCCCATTCTTCTTCCTACACAAGATTAGCAGACTCCATTTTTGGTGTAGAGGCTTCTGCAACAACCATTCAAGCCTCTTTCTCCTTTGCCTCTTTTGCATCTAGTTTTGGACAGTTCTTTATGATATGATCATTCCCTTTACAATCCTTACAAAACAATTTCTGCTTTTCTGATTTTTTCTCATCTTTGTCTTGGTTCTTCGAATGTGCAGCATTTGCAGATTTCTGCTTACTAGTAGAAGAGCTCCATTTTCCTTTGCCCTTCTCACTAGCTAGGAAAGCTTGATCTGCAACACGCATAATGGACCTATTCTGCCTGGACTGATCTTCCTACAACAGAACAGAGACTAACTCCTCAAATGATAAGGCATTTGGAAGCAATGCGAGCCTCATTCCTAGCTTGGTACAATGTGGTAAGTGTATCCCAAGCATCCTTAGCTATTGTGCAAGAGCGAATATGAGGAATAATGGCACGTTTGACAGACAAAACTATCAATGCATGTGCGTGGGCATCTCTCCCATCCCAACGAATCTGCTCTGCAATAGGTGCAGCAGAAACCGTAGCACGAACATGAATATGCAGAATATCACCATCTTCGACACCTTCTGCATCAACGTCAGTACTTGCACGAATCTGCTCTGCAATAGGTGCAGCAGAAACCGCAGCATGAACAGGAATATGAAGAATATCACTGTCTTCGACACCTTCTGCATCAGCTTCAGTACCTGTAGTTGTAACAGTTGCAGGTGTGATATGACGTTTTTCGACACCTTGCACAATGTTCCATAGTCCTTTTGCAACCAATACATGTCACATCATATAAGCCCATAACGGGTAGTTGGTACCATCCAGCTTATCCTCAACAGCCAACATACAGAATACATCACTGCTTTCAGCCATGGCCGGTGACTAAAATAGCTTGATGCAGAAAATTGATTGTATCTCAAAAAGTTGAATAGAACTGCCCAGAGGAATTCTGCTAGACATGTAGCAGACTTCGAGATGCTTATACTGGCGAACAGAAACTGGTATATACCTTTGGCACAAAAAGACAAAACAGCCTGCACAAGCACTGTGATAATGCGTTCGGAGGCCGAAACAAGCTCAGATCACCACAGAACGAAGCTGTTGTGATCTCTGAAATGCCCTGAGTATGCTCACCAAATTTTGTGCAAATCTGAAATTGCAAACGGAGGAGTGTCGACGACGCCCTAGTTGAAGCGACGACTTGCTTTGATACCAATTGTTGGAGTTAGACGTCTGTGGAAGCATGCGAATAGCACAAGGAAGAAGAAGAAGCTTGGAGCACAACACACAATACTGAATGTATTACTAGAGAATGCACAAAGATCAGTTGCCCATTAGCGCAATAGGCGTATATACAAGCCGACAAAAAAAAAACCTCCTAAAGAGGGAAAAAAGTGCCCTGACGTTCCTGGCGTGTTCACACACATCACTACCTAAATATATCAACAGAAAAAAGTGCCCCAGCAGTCCTAGTGTGTTCACACACATCACTACCTAAATATATCAACAAGGGCCATAAAAAACCAAGCGAGTTTGCAAAATTGTAACTTGCATCCTATTCGATAACACTCATATGATCCATAATTTCAAGCGATTCTATGTACTATTGATACACAAAAATTGTGTTCTTTTGAGATCAAATTGTCACGTCACAGTGCGATAATGTTCAAGCAGAAGTACTCCTTGTAATGTTTTTGCAGTGTTGCGAGTTGCTACAAAAATGGCAAATGCAAATGGAATGAGTCAGCTTATAATAACAACTTCCATGCTTAGAGATTCAAATGATGAATTTCTTGATGGGAAAAGGCTACTAGTACATCAAAGGAGAGAATGAAAATGCTCCATAGTTACCAAAGATGAATCAGACTACGGACCAATTAAGAGCATATGAAGAATGGAACCAAGGAGCATGGAAGATAATGTATTGGATATCTATTAGCATACACGATAGCATGATTGGGTGTTGATATATTTAGGTAGTGATGTGTGTGAACACACTAGGACTGCCGGGGCACTTTTTCCCCTCTTTAGGACGTTTTTTTCCCTCAGCTTGTATATACGCCTATTGCCCTAATGGGCTACTTATCTTTGTACATTCTCTAGTAATACATTCAGTATTGTGTGTTGTGCTCCAAGCTTCTTCTTCTTCCTTGTGCTGTTCGTGTGCTTTCGCAGAAGTCTAACTCCAACAATTGGTATCAGAGCAGGTCGTCGCTTCATCTAGGGTGCCGTCGACACTCCTCTGTTTGCAGTCTCAGAATCGTACAAATTTTGGTGAGCATACTCAGAGTGTTTCCAGATCAAAACAGCTCCGCTATGTGCTGCCGAAATCGCGATCTGAGCTCGTTTCGGCCTCCGAATGCACTATCGCAGCGCTTGTGCAGGCTATTTCGTCTTTTTGTGTCAAAGGTATATCCCAGTTTTTGTCCGCCAATTTAAGCGTCTCAAAGTCTGCTACAGGTCTAGTTGAACTCGTTTGGGCAGTTCTATTCAACTTTTTGAGATACAGTCAATTTTCTGCATCAAGGTATTTTAGTCACCGGCCATGGTTGAAAGCAGTGATGTATTCTGTATGTTGGCTGTTGAGGATAAGTTGGATGGTACCAACTACCCATTATGGGCTTATATGATGCGACATGTATTGGTTGCAAAAGGATTGTGGAACATTGTGCAGGGTGTTGAAAGACATCGTGTTACACCTGTAACAACAGGTACTACGAATATAGGTGCTGGAGCTGATGAAGATGGTGTCAAAGATGATATTGTGCAGATTCCTGTTCGTGCTGCTGTTTTCTGCTGCACCTACTGCAGAGCAAATTCGTTGGGATGGTAGAGATGCCCAGGCACATGCATTGATAGCTTTGTCTGTCAAACGTGCCATTATTCCTCATATTTGCTCTTGTAGAATTGCTAGGGATGCTTGGGATACACTTATCACATTGTACCAAGCTAGGAATGAGGCTCGTGTTGCTTATCTCCGAAAATAGTTGGAGAGTGAGCACATGAATGAAGGTGATTCTATGGACAGTTTCCTAACGAAGATCAAAGATTTGAAGGAACAGTTGATTTCTGCTAATGAGGTTATACCAGATAGCTCACTTGTACAGACCGTTCTGAATGGTCTTCCTGATTCATATAAGAGTTTTGCTTCTACTCTTCGGTTGATGATGAAAGGCAATACGAATGCCTTATCATTTGAGGTGTTACTCTCTGTTCTGTTGCAGGAAGATCAGTCCAGGCAGAACAGGTCCATTATGCGTGTTGCAGATCAAGCTTTCCTGGCTAGTCAAAAGGGCAAAGGAAAATGGAGCTCTTCTACTAGTAAGCAGAAATCTACAAATGCTGCACATTCGAAGAACCAGGACAAAGATGAGAAGAAATCAGAAAAGAAGAAATTGTTTTGCAAGTATTGTAAAGGGAATGATCATATCATAAAGAACTGTCCAAAACTGGCTGCAAAAGAGGCAAAGAAAAAGGAGGCTAGAATGGTTGTTGCAGAAGCCTCTACACCAAAAACAGAGTCTGCTAATCTTGTGCAGGAAGAAGAATGGGCGTTTACTACTGTTTGCAGTTTTGACCCATCTTCTCATGAGCAGTGCATGTCTGCAGTGGACTCAGATGTTTGGTACTTTGACAGTGGGGCGACCAAACATATTACCTCGCAGCGCAGTTTCTTCTCTTCACTCGAGCCTACCCCTACAGGGAATACTGTCACATGCGCCAACAACTCCTCTTATCCTGTTATGGGAGTTGGTAAGATCATTCTGACTACTGCTGATGGTAGTTCTTTCACTTTGTCAGATGCTTTATTTGTGCCAGGATAAAGAAGAATCTGTTATCAGTTTCTGCATTAGCCAAGATTGGCTTGGTTGTGAAATTTGTTGATGACAGATGTATAGTTCATGATCTGTCAAATGGCGACGTTATTATTGCTTCTGGCATTTTATGTCGTGGGTTGTATAAGCTCATAGACTATGAAAGATCTGTTAATGATTCAACATGTGCAGTTCATGATTCTCAGGCTATGTCGGATGCAAAGCTTGAGGCACCTGGAAAACATGTTTGTGAAGGCTGTATTTTGGGCAAAATGCAGCGTTCCTCCTTTCCAAAAGATGGTTCAGTTCGGGCTACACAGAAATTGTAGCTTGTACATAATGATGTCTGTGGTCCTATGCAGACACCCTCTTTTGGAAATTACCTTTACTTCGTGACTTTCATTGATGATTTTTCCAGGCATGCATGGGTATATCCACTCAAAGCAAAGTCCGAAGTGTTCGTGTGCTTTAAACAGTTTTTGGTTTTGGCTGAAAATCTGTCAGCATGTAAAATGGGCACCCTCCACTCTGATCGAGGGGGGGAATATATGTCTTCTGATTTTAATGCATTTCTAGCTGAACGTGGGATAAAACACCAGTGTACAGTGCCGTATACACCTCAAAATGGAGTTGCTGAACGGAAGAACAGGTCACTCATGGAGATGGAGAGGTGTATGGTCAAGAGTCAGGCTTTACCACATAGTTTCTGGCTTGAGGCTGTCATGTGTGCAACATATGTACTTAACAAGTGTCCCACTAAAGCGCTGTAGTCTATCAATCCATATGAGGCTTGGCATGACGGCAAGCCATCTGTTGCTCATCTGCGTGTTTTTGGTTGTTTGGCATATGCAAAGTGCCTGAACAACATCGCAAAAAATTGGATGATAAGGCAGTAAAATGTATTTTTGTTGGGTACAGTTCTGAAAGTAAAGGCTATCGTCTGTATCATCCACAGACTAAATACATTCTGGTTAGCCGCGATGTTGTCTTTGTGGAAGATGCTATTAAGCCATTGCTTTTATGTACTAAGGAGACATCTGTTAGCTCCAAAGACATGTATGATACTTTGATGCCTCTTTTTACAGGTGGACAGTCTAGTGCTGGTCCTAATGAGGCAACTTCTCAGCCTTTGCAGGTTTCATATGATGATGTAGATCATTCCATCTCTGATGCAGATTTACATGATGCACTTATTGATGAGAGAGCTGATATTGAGCAGGCAAAAACTATGCCAAAATGGCTGGTGCAAACTTTACGTGACAACAAATTAGATGCACCTTTGTCATATCGTACTCGTTCAGGCTCTCATAGTGCCTCCTTTGCATCAGATTTCTATGCTATGGCTGCGTCTAGTCTCTGTGATGAGAATGAGTTTGTTTCTTTTGATGAAGCACAAAATTTAGAAAATTGGATGGCTGCTATGCAATCTGAATATGATGCTATAATGAAGAATGGTACATGGTCTTTATGTGACTTGCCTCCTGGCAAGAAGACCATTGGCACTAAGTGGGTATACAAGCTGAAGCGTAAACCTGTTGGTACAGTTGACAAGTATAAGGCTAGGCTTGTTGCAAAGGGTTATGCGTAGGAAAGAGGCATTGATTTTGATGAGACCTTTGCACTACATGCCGTATGACTACTGTTCGGAGCATTTGTGCACTTGCAGCCCATCATGGTTGGAATGTACATCAGTTGGACATTAAAACAACAATTCTGAATGGTGACTTGCATGAAGAAGTGTATGTTTTTCAGCCCCGTGGCTTTGTGCAGAAAGGGCATGAAAACCAAGTGTGCAGGTTAAAGAAGGCATTATATGGTTTAAAGCAAGCACCACGTGCTTGGTATTAGAAGATACATGCCTATTTGGTTGCACATGGTTTTGAGAACAGTCCAATTGAAAGCACCTTATATGTTAAGCGTGCTAATGATGTGCTTCTGATCATTGTTGTCTATGTTGACGACATGCTGCTCACTGGTCCTATTGAGAAGCATATTGCTGATTGCAAGGCTGATTTGCATGCCTCATTTGAGATGTCTGATTTGGGGCATTTGCATCACTATTTGGGCATTCAGTTTATGCAAGTTGATGGTTGAATGGCTCTGTGTCAAACGAAATATATTGACACATTATTGCAGCATTTTGGCCTTGAAGACTGTAAGCCTATTGCCACTCCTATGGAGACAGGTTTACGATTGAGTCTTCATGATGCTAGAGATGCATTTGATGCTGTTCTCTATCAGCAAACTGTTGGATGCTTGATTTATTTATGCATTACTGGGCCAGATATTCAGTTTGTTGTCTCACAGATGAGCAGGTTTATGCATTGCCCAGGAGTCACGCATTGGAAGGCGATTACACGCATCTTTCGCTACTTGAGTGGTACTCAACTACTTGGGTTGTTTTATCCCAAGGGGGGATCACTACCGCCAGATCATGTTTTTTCTGACTCAGATTGGGCTGGTTGCTATGACACTCGTATGTCCACCAGTGGTTTTTGCTTCATGCTTGGTAGCTCATGTATATCTTGGTTGAGCAAGAAGCAGCCTACTGTGGCCACTTCCAGTTGTGAGGCTGAGTATAGGGAAGCTTTCAAAGCGACTGTTGAGTGTGTGTGGCTCAGACGCCTTATGGCTGATTTGGGTGTTGGCTAGTCTTCTGCCACCACCATCTTCACTGACAGTCAGAGCACATTGGTAGTTGCGAGGAACCCTGTGTTCCATGCTCGCACTAAGCACATTGAGGTGCATTATCACTATGTCATGGAGAGGTTCTCTGCTGGGGAGATCAGCTTGGCATATGTGCCCACGCAGGAGAACATAGTAGACCTTTTCACGAAGGCTCTGCCTAGGGAGAAGTTTGAAGCTTTCTGCAAAGCTTTGGGCCTACTTCCTTTTGTGGAGTGATTTCCACATAGCTTGGCACTTCCTTATACATGAGTGCCAACTCCTTGTTCACCGCATCACTCCCAGGGGGGATTTGCTGATATATTTAGGTAGTGATGTGTGTGAACACACTAGGACTGCTGGGGCACTTATTTCCCTCTTTAGGAGGTTTTTTTCCCTCGACTTGTATATACGCCTATTGCCCTAATGGGCTACTTATCTTTGTACATTCTCTAGTAATACATTCAGTATTGTGTGTTGTGCTCCAAGCTTCTTCTTCTTCCTTGTGTTGTTCGCGTGCTTTCGCAGAAGTCTAACTCCAACATTGGGCACATACAGGATGCCAAGACTCCGAAGGAGGCTTGGAACAATTTGGTCACCTTGTATGAGACCAATACAAAGGCACAAAAATTGCAACTCAAGAATGAGTTTCATACACCAGAGAAAAAGGCCATGTTGGTAGGTAAGGACACTATGAAAATCAAAAGCATATACTACTCACTTGCATCTATTGGCATGAATGTAGATGACAATGATAAGGTGGAAGTCTGCCTTCGTGGTTTAGGAGCTACTTATAAGCAATTCAGAACTTCTATACAGACCATGGAAAATATTCCAAATTTTTTCTGATCTGGTGTCCATGTTGATGATTGAAGGAAACAACATTAGTGAGCACTCAAACTACCAAGAAAAACCTGGTTTTGAGAAAGTATTGCACTCTGGTAGAGGAAGAGGTAGAGGTAGAGGTTTTGGAAGTGGAAGAGAATAGTAACCAAGACCAAGGTCAACATCGAAATCATGGAGGAGGTAGAGGACAGTTTTGATGAAGGAGGATCCAAAGAGGCTACAAAAATTTCCAAAGAAATGATTCAAGTAATGATAGCAAAGGATTTTGGAATTGTGGTAAACCTCGACATTTTGAACATGATTGAAGGTTGAAGAATCAAAATACCAGAAGGCAGCAAAACAACTATGCATCCACAAGTGCAGACGAGTCTGAGAAGCTGTTCATGGTTCAACATCATATAATCAATACGATGTTTGCTGATGTTTTGAAACCGAATGGTAATGTCTAGTATATTGATTCAGGTGCTTCAAATCACATGACTAGTCATGCGAAACGGTTTACTAGTTTGCAAAAATTGCTAGTTCCTGAATATGTTGAAAAAGGTGATGACACATCACACCCTATCGAGCATACATGAAACATAGCACTGTCTATTGAGGATGGGAAGGAAAAACATCTTGTTGATGTGCTGCATGTTCCAAAATAACCAAGAATCTAGTTTCTTTTGGAAAAACGGTTGACCAAGGATTATAAGTCAAGTTCAATGCTGATGTGTTATATGTAGAAGAGTACAAACAAGATGGACGATTGATTACCAAAGGAAACAAAGTAGGTAGAATGTTCAACATTAATGTGAAAATTCCTGAAATGAATGCAACCATGTTTGCAAAAGGTACAAGAGTTATTGATGATAAAGAGATCTGGCATAAACAAATTGGATATGCAAACTTGCAGACATTGAAATTGATGTAGTCAAAGGAGATTGTCAATGGACTACCAAATTTCAAAGTTGCAAAAATGCAAAAGGTATGTGTAGCATGTCAATTTGGTAAATTGTGAAGAGCATCATTTCTGCATGACAAGCATGTTAGTGAGAATGTGCTAGAAATAGTCCATACAGATGTTGGGGTCCTGCAAAGACCATATCTATGGGCAATTGCAGGTTTTAGTTACTTTCATTGATGAACATACATGGAAAGTATGGGTATATTTTATGAAAGAGAAGAGTGAGGTGCTCAATCACTTCCAAAATTTTAAAGCTATGGTGGAAAAGCAGACAGGGAAGTATATTCAGACATTAAGATCTGATGGAGGAGGTGAATATATGTCAAATGAGCTCAACAACTTTCTAAAAAGTCATGGAATTCGACGTGAGTTTTCATGTAGACACACATCACAACAGAATGGCATTGCTGAACACAAAAGCAGATATATTGCAGAGATAGCAAGAGCCTTGATGACTGAGAAGAATGTGCCTCATTGTTATTGGGCAAATCATGTGCACACTACTATATACATCATGAAAAGAACTCCGACTGCTGTTGTACATCAAATTACACCTGAAGAGAAGTTCACAGGTAGAAAGCCAAACTTATCACATATGAAAGTTTTTGGTTGTATTGCATATGTACATGTTCCAGATGAGTTGAGGATGAAGCTTGATCCAAAAGCAAAAAAATGTATCTCCATTGGATACTCCGTTGAGCAAAAGGGATATAAATGTTATAACCCACTCACACGACAGGTGAAGGTAAGTAGAGATGTGGTGTTTGATGAAATATCAAGCTTCTATGCAAATGCCAAAGAAGGACTTAATCTTGACTCAAATGAAAAAGAAAATGCTAAAAAGTCAAGTGCAAAATCTCAAGTTTTGGGCGGACTAGATGCATCATCAAGCAATAGTTCCAACTCAAATCCATGGTGTGGAAGATTATGTGGGAATTTCAGTCTAGAAAATTCATCAAATACATCGAAGAAAGGTAAAGAATTTTTTTTTGCTGGTGGTAAAACATATAGAGGTTTCGAAGACATTGATGGAGATTCAAGTGGTTCACAAAAGAGTCTTGATGAGGAACTTGGATTTCCCTGTATGAAGACTCCAGAAGTAAGAAAAGCATATGTAGATGATACAAAGAGAAGTGACCCAGGACCAAGAAGGTCTGGGAGGATGCAAAATTCAATGCAATGATTGACATAAGATAGTAACATGGCTCGTCATTGTGCTTACATGACAACAATAATACAAGATGTTGAAACCTCTTGTTTTGAAGATGCAATTGGAAATGCAGATTGAAAAAAGCTATGGATGAGGAGATGGATGCACTTTATGGAAATGATACATGGAAGCTAGTTCCATTCATGGACTTTGCATCATATGGATGTGAATAGAGATTTCCTATACATGGACCAACCACAAGGATATGAAGACTCAAAGCACCCAGAATATGTTTGCAAGTTGCAAAAGGCTTTGAATGGACTTAAACAAGCCCCTCGTGCTTGGCATGCAAGGATTGCTGACTATTTGACCACCATTGGATTTTCTATGTGTGATGTAGATCATTCATTATATGCAAGGAAGGGTGATGATGGCATCATGATTGTGGCTATTTATGTTGATGGCTTGATTGTAGAAGGTGAAAATGAAGCAAACATTAAAGAGTTAAAGCAAATCCTTATGTAGGAATTCGACATGAAAGATCTTGGTGTGTTACACTACTTCTTGGGCATTGAGGTTCTACATACAAAAACATGTATATGGATGTCACAAAGGAAATATGCCTTGAGTATGATGCAAAAGTATGGTATGGCTGATTGTAAGCCAATTTCTATGCCATTAGATTAGAATTTGAAGTTGGATACTACATCATGTGGATCATTAGAGAATGCTTCTATGTACACAAAAATTATGGGAAGTTTGATATATCTCATGATTACAAGGCCCAAGCTAAGCTTTAATTATCGTTGAAATCGAAGGAGAAGAGGAGAATTAGTCAACCAATTTGGAGGTTGAAATCAATTCTTAAAAAGTGGTGATAGGAGAAATCCTAAGGGATCTTCTTCCATTGAGATCCCATGCGAGTAGGATCTCATCTCTCAAGACTATACTCTCGAGGGATCAAAGCTTGACTTAGGAAAGTGGTCATAAGCCTTGAACATTGATCATTTGAAGGCCTTGTCCTTGAAAAGCAAGCTATAAGTATAATGAGACCCATCATGAGATCTATAATTGTCCACATGAGACATCTACAAAAGTCCTATATGATCCTTTAGAGGGGGCAAGAAGAGGCAATCTTTCTTGCAAAGTAGAAGCAAGTCAATAAGAAAAAAATCTCAAGGTAGTGTCAATGCAAAAAATCTTTCTGGAAGGAAATCACAAAGCGTTATACTTAAAGGATCCAAAGTAACCCACTTTAGGGGAGAATCACTTTGCATAGAGGGGGGGGGGTAGTGGTGAGAAACTAGTGGATCATTAGGATAACAAGAATTGGGAATAGGAAAGCATAGTAATCCTTACACTTTGGGGAGTAACCATGCTAACCATCAACCAAAAAATAGAGCATCCAATTATCCAAGAGGTAGAACTTATCAAGGAACCAATTACATTGTACTTACCTTGTGTTGTTCTCAAGTGTTGCATAGTCCAAGAACTACTGAATTGGTGCATTTTCTAAAGAGTTGTCCACCATTGTCCAAGGGTAACCCTTAAAGGAACTCTCAAGAATAATAGTCTTGGGTAATTCCAAAATGAACAACTCCAAAACACTCCTTAGGTCTTTATGTTCATGACACCATAATTCACAAATAAAGGCAAGATAAGAGGTGTCCTATCAAGAAGAGATCCTAGTTTAGGGAACTCTACTCTTTAGAAGTAATCAAGGGTGTGTGCTCAAGAGAGGGAGGAAAGTCAAATTGATTCTAGTGAATTGAAGATAAGGATAAGGAAAAATTCAAAATTGTGAAACCCTTAAAGGAGAGCAAGCTAGTTTCTAATATAAATTAGGAATGAGAGAAAAACATTTGATCCAAGTGCTAGCTAAATCGAGAGAGGAAACCAACACTTCAAAAAAAATCCTCACACAAGGAATAGAACATGATGGAACTATCATGAAACTATTGAACATCTTAACCCAAGCATTGATCAATTTCTTATGTCTATTGAATAGGTGTTCAAGCAAGCACCGGAACTATAGCATCAAGAGGAGTGAGGCAACCAACCTGCGTTAAAAAAAAGGGATTAGCTTTCTAACTTAGGTACTCCCCCTAGTCGCTTTTACTTGGGCATTGGACATGGAGGTGTAAGAGAATCAAAATTTGCAAAAAAGGGAACCATGTATGCTTTTATGTGAGTGAGGAAATGTAAGTGAGTTTTGTGTGTTTTAATTGAAATATATGTACCTTCATGTACCTAAGGTCAGATATGTATGTAGGAACTAGGAGATCAATTCGAACTAATAAGTCATTGTTGAGAAATTTTACTCATTCTATCAAGGGTGTGAAGGGATTATCCAACAACGCAAAATGTGAAAGGAAAGATATGTCTATCCCTTCATCCCATCATGCAAAAACTCCACTTAACCACAATGAGTGGATGGCTCAGAATGAAGGAGCTTACTCCATCGCTTTAACATAATCACATATTAACATTGTCGAATCCTATGCACTCCATACCAATATTTATTTATTAGACTAGGAGAACCTAGAGACATCACTAAAACAACTGTGGTTGTAGAAAAGTCATAAGGGAGATTGTATGTAGAAAAGTGTTGATGGTGGAACAAGTCAACTATTTTTTCACCCAATTCAATGGTTTTGGACTAATGTTGCATGGCATACCACTAGCATGGTTTCAAACCCTAAAAATAGAACACTTCAAAAATGTTATTGAACTTCTTCAAGCTTTCATTGTTGAATTTGCTCGAGTAGGAGTGAGACATGATATGTCAACAATGATCACTAGTTTCAAGCATGAGAAGATGGAAACAATGAGGTTCACAACAAATTAAGCAATATGTTGAATGTTGTAGAATTGAGGACTTGCCTAGTGATGAGAAGTTCATGGCATACTTTTCAAATGGACTAACTAGTGTCTATCTAAGGACTACTTCTTCCTTGGACAATTGCATTCAAAAGTGCATAGGTGTAGGATGCAACATGGGAAAGATCTTGGAATTGAATAATCCACCCATGCCAGATCATGAATCTAACAAAAGTTCTTCTACATCATTAGTTTAGTGAATGCTCTTGGGAAAAACATTATGGGAAAGAGTGTGATATCCATGATCTCTCATGAAAGCTCATAAAACACCAACTTTATTGAATTGGGCTTGTTTGAGAAACAACTTATGAGGGAGAGAGATTTAGGTGAGGGTATAGAACAATGTTCAAAGAGTGATATTGAATCAAGTTTACATTCTTTACCCAAATACACAATAAATATGAATACATGCCAGAATGTAGGAAAACCACATCCCTTAGGATGAAACAATCATAAGAAGACTGAAAAAAACCGTGAAATTGGTGGAATAGTTGAAACTAGCACTCTTAGGTGGGAAGAGCTACTAAAGGTAAAATTTCACCTATGGCACAAGATGGCCCAAAAACTTCAAAAGGAGAGAGGGGAAGCTAACACCAACTCCAAGGTCCATCTAATATCAATTGAAAAGGTATGAAAATGTCATGATACTCTTCTTAGCATAGACTCAAGAGCTAGAATAGCCTTGACTACTAGACAACTTTTAGAAAAATGGGGCAATCTCGCCTTGCGACCCATAGAGATGCAGTTACAATTGCAAGATGACCACAAGGAATGATCAATAGGCCTCCTTGAAGTGGTTACCTCAAGCATTTATAGTGTAGAATTTGCTCATACCTTATCCATTTAAGACTTCTGTGATGTAGATGAAGTAAGTAGTTAGAAAACACAATTTGAAGTCCATCAACACTTTAAAAAGTGTTGAATTGAGTAATGGAAGGTTGTGATGGCCAAAACCAAGCCTATAAATCATAGAGTGGGAGACTTCTAGTGAATAAGAAGGTATAGTTGAGTTATTGAAAGAACATTAAGATGTTTTTGTATCAATTTACAAAGACCTAAAGGGCATGAACCCAACCATTTGTGCACATCACATACCCATGTCCCTAGAATTCAATCCCTTGAAATAGAGATTGTAGACCTACAACGACATGTATTCAACCAAAATCAAGGAAGAAAGCAATAAATACTTGGCCACTGATTTATCTATGAAATGAAGCATTCCAAGTGGGTATCTCCAATTATGGTGGCCTCAAAGAAAACTGGGAAACTTTGTGTATGCATCAATCTAAAGAAATGTAATGTGGCCATAATTCAAGATAGCTAACCCTTGCCAACATAAGACCAATTTTTCCATAGAAGGGGATACTTATGCTTTTGTTTGATGCTTTTCAAGCACACTAACACCCCTTCCACCTTTGAGTCGCTTATGTTCCACATATTTAAGGAATTCTTGCATAAATACCTTGGATTTTATGTTGATGATCAACGTGCATACTCCCAAAAATGGGTAGATTAGATACCCAATCTCCAAAAGATCTTCGGCAAGTGTATACTACACAAACTTTGCATCAACCCTAAAAAATGTGTGTTTATGGCACAATAAGGAAATATTTCCAAAAATGGAATATCCACCAATGAAACAAAAATAAAGGCAATAGTTGAGCTACCTAGACCCAAAAATGCAAAGTAAGTAAAGGTTTTTATAGGTCGTTGGACCTATTACAAAAGATTCATACACGTATGTGGTCATCATGAAGCCACTATATGGATTAACCTCAAATTTTGAATGAACCAATAATTTGAAGGGTCCCTTGTGGAGGTAAGGAAATGATTAATTTTTGCACCCATCATGAAAGTATCGGATTGGAGAAAATCATTTCACATTCATGTGGATGCCTCCAATTATGCAATAGTTGTATCCTTGCTTAGCCAACAAAAGAAGGATTGTAGACTTCCTAATTGCCTATGCTAGAAGATAGCTTAATAGTCTTGAAAGGAATTACACAACTATAGAATGGGAGGGCCTTGGGATGGTCTACGTAATGAAAAAATTTTACCATTACTTAATAATAATGAGTTTAAAATTTATGTGTACCACCAAGCACTTCTCCACCTCATGAAAAAATCATGCAATAGAACTAGATTAGTGAGTTGGTTCTTACTCCTCATGGGATATGAATATTGGGTGGTGGTTAAGATGGGTAGTACCCACACCCATGCCAGAAGGATTACAAATGGAGAATCTCTTGATAGAGTAAATGACAACCTCCTAGATGTTGATCTCTTCAACCTAGAAGTTGTTGGAGAATGGGTTGAACACAAAGTTCTGATATTGACTCATGGACCTAGACATCCTTACATACCAACAACTACCCAAGAAGTACAACCGAGCAAGAATCTACATATTAGTGTTGGATGCTTATATCAAATGGGGTTCTTTCTAGTTACTACAAGAAGACAAACAACCTCAACTAATGGCAAGGTCTCACAAGGACCATTTTGGATGACATCTACCATGGAGGCGCACCTTGAAAAATCTATGAAGAGAAGATGTGTATTTTCCATGAATGCAACATTCAATGAATGAATTTATTTCAAATTGCTTTTTGTGCGAGAGTATCCCATCAACATAGTTTGTTGTTCTATATTACCCATGTGCATATCATTGTCTGAGTAAACATGTTGTACATTTCTAGATGCATGGAACCTTTCTAAAAGAAAAGATCCTCAATTAGATGAAAAGCTCTAGTTGTTTTGAGAAAATAATTTGCATTAATCGATGATGTCCTATATAAGGGAGGCAAGGAAAATTTCTTCCATGTATGTGTCCGTGAGAATGAATATCTCCTTGTATTAGAAACAACCCACACTAATGCGGTTGGGGGTTATTCATCTGCCAATAGAATTATCAAAATGCTTATGTTCTCAAGGTTATGGTGGTTCAGACTTCGTATTGATAAGACAACTTTCGTTCAAATTTTTGACACATGTCAATGATCCAAATACACTTTTAATAAGGAACAAATTCCATGGAGACCCATGATGGCAAGGAGAGCCTTTGAAAAGTGGGGAATAGATTTCATACGGTCCATCAATCTACTGGCTTGAAATTCCAATACAAAAAACATAATAGTGGTAACCAACTACTTGACAAAAATTGTAGAATCCCAAGCCACTACCAAGAATAAACTTAGGTGTTACAAATGCGAACAAACTTACAAGCTGTGGCTGACGAGGCCACTATACGTTTTATTGAAGAACATATACAAATGTGTCTAGTGGCCATTTGGCCTTTCACATGGACACTAACGATAACAATCTCCCACTAAAGGCAGATATAGCCAACATAACTATGGGAGAAAAAAATGAAGAATGATAAAGAATACCTGAGTGTAAGTATACAAACTATGAGTGTAAGTATACAAACTATACCTCCCACCTGATGGGCATGTTACATAGTATACAAGTGATAGTGTAAGATCATGAATCAAGTAACCCCAACCAAGTGACCGTAGTGTCGAAAGCTATGGTGTGGTAGAGATTTAGTCAAAGCATCTACAATATTATCTCGAGTATAAATCTTCTCAAGAATAATGTGCTGAGTGGCTAAGCAATCTCTAATGAAGTGATACCTCACCTCAATGTTTGGTCTTTGCATGATATACCCGATTCTTAGCCAAATCAATGGCACTCTAACTATCATTGAGCAAACGAGCTACATGCTGAGGTAGACCCATATCACAAGCAAGAAGAGAAAGCCACAATGCTTCCTTACATGCCTCACTTGTTGCAACACACTCTACTTCTATGGTGGAAACAACTGTACATTCTTGAAGACGAGATCTCCAAGAGATAGCACCTCTAGCAAAATGAAAAATTTACACTGATGTAGACTGTGATTGTCTACACAACTAGCATAGTTAAAATCTGTGTAACCAATAATGGATGTTTTCCCTCTACCTAAGCATAGCCGCTTGTCCTTAGTGCCACTCAGATATCTCAAAATGATCTTAATTGCTTCCCAATGTTTCTTGCTAGGATTAGACATATATCTTCTCACAATTCCCACTATAAATGCAATGTCTAGTCTTGTAGCTACCATAGAGACAATGATCCTCATTGCTTTGAGAATAGCCTTAAGACTTCATAAAAGCATCAAACTTTTGGTACCATTGTCTAGGGAAAAATTTAAGTCCATATAAGCTCTTCTTGAGCTTACAAACTAGACTTTATTTGTCAGGAACTACATAACCCTCTGCTTGTTCCATATAGATCTCATCTATAAGATCTCCATTCAAGAAAGCAATTTTCACATCCATTTGGACTAGCTCTAAGTCCTCCATTGCAACGAATCCAAGCAACATGCATAGGGTAGTCATCTTGACCACTTGAGAGAATATTTCCTCGAAATCAACACCATGTTGTTGCTTACCCTTTGCAACAAGTCGTGCTTTATGCTTTGGAGAAACACTATTTGATGTGAATTTCAGCTTATATACCCATTTACATGGTAAATCTTTCTTGCCCTTTGGCAAAGGTACTAAATCCCAAGTACCATTCTTGTGAATAGAATCCAACTCACTCTTCATGGCATGCTCCCACTTGACATGATCCATTGTTTGCATAACCTCTTTGTAGCAAGAAGGCTCACCAACATTTGTTAGCATAACAAAATCCAAACCTGGAACATATCTATCATGTGGATATGAGACACATGTAGAGTGTCTTAATGGTTGCTAAATATGAACATTTGCATACTGATCTGATAAGACATTCTCTTGAAAATCCATATGTGAAACATTTTATGCATGATAACTAGAGGACTAGTATCCTCAAACACCACTCTTCTCACTTCAACCTCCTTAGTGGGTTGTTTATGCATCTTAGACTCATTGAAAATGACATCACTACTTCTGATCACTGATCATGTTTCAAGATCCCATAAGCGATATCCAAATTGTCTTTCTTGACCATATCCAAGAGAAATGCATTTCTTTGAGTTATGGCCCAACTTTTGTCTAAGATTCTTGGGTATATGAGCATATGCTTCACACCCAAAAAACTTGAAGATGATCATAATATGGTGGCTCCTGTTGATATATTTGGGTAGTGATGTGTGTGAACACACTAGGACCGTCGAGGCACTTTTCACCCTCTTTAGGAGGTTTTTCCCCCGACTTGTATATATGCCTATAGCCCTAATGGGTTATTTATCTTTGTACATTTTAGTGGTAATACATTCAGTATTGTGTGTTGTGATCCAAGCTTCTTCTTCTTCTTCCTTGTGTTGTCCATGTGCTTCTGCACATCTCTAACTGCAACAATTGGTTTCAGAGTAGGTCACCACTTCATCTAGGGCATCGTCGACACCCCTACGGTCACAGTCTTAGAATCGCACAAAATTTGGTGAGCATACTCAAGCTCATTAGGAGATCAAAAGAACTTCGATATGTGGTGCCGAAATCGTGATCTGAGCTTGTTTTGGCCTTTGAACGCACTATCATAATGCTTGTGCAGGCTATTTCATCTTTTTATGCCAAAGATATATATAAGTTTTGATTCACTAGTATAAGCGTCTAAAAGTCTACTACATGTCTAGTAGAACTCGTTAGGGTAGTTTTGTTCATTTTTTTAGATAAAGTCATTTTTTTGCATCAGAGTATTTTAGTAAGTGGCCATGGCTAAAAGTAGTGATGTATTCTGTATGTTGACTATTGAGGATAAGTTGGATGGTACTGGTGTAGCTCAGTGATGAGTAGCACCTCCTTTAATGTCAATCCGGGAAGACAAGAGGATGGTATGAAGACCTCGAGCAAGTGAAGGCACAAGTGTGTGAGTGAGAAGCACACAAACATGCACACACATACACACACACGCGCACACACGACAAGACAAAGAGTGAGAAGCAATGGAGTTCTTAGATTACTTTCAAAAAGCTCATACAAGTTTAATTCAATTACAAGCTAACCTAAAAAATGAGCTCTCTAGCTCTTTTTATAGTTTTTGACTAGGTTTTGACCTTGTCCTGACCTAGTGTCCGGCCTAGTTAAAAATTAGGTTCTCTACCCTATTTGGAGGTTCAAACGGAGTCTAAAAAATGTGAAAACTGATAGGTAGGTACTCCTAAAGCTCCTCAAGCTCAAGGACTCCTTGGCTTGCACAAAATGGAGCTACAAAAATATGAAATGGTATTTACAATGGTTTTTAGTGATGAAAATCACTATTTTTGTAGGGATTTTGTTCTAGCATTTTGACATACATTTCCTGGAGCTCCCTACTTGCTCCTTCTTGTGTGCTCAGCTCCTTGATGCTTGAAAAATTTAAATGGCCTACTTGCCAGATCTTCTTTGACTACTGTGTCTGCCTGTGCTTTCTCTTCGTTCCGACTCCCTTCGTAGGCTTCCTTGTCTTGCAACTCCTTCGGTTCCTTGACTACTGCCAACACCCCCCCTCTCTCGCGTCTGTCGTCTCTGACAGACCCTTGTCTAGCTGTGTGTTGGACATAATATTGGACGACATCGGCAGCGAGGTGGTGTTCTTCTAATCTGAGCCCCCGTGCTAGATCTGTTAACAATGCATCCCAGTTTACTGATCCTGGTACGTCCGGATGTGGCACCCGCAGTTGTTCTGAATGGATGGTTCTCTCCACAGCGAATAAGTGGAGGAGATGTGAGGGCCGGGGTACAAATATTTCTGAGTGATATTCCCAGAATCCTGTCACGAACATCTCCTCGAATGTCTATTTAAAGCAATCTGGGAGGTACTTTATTCGGGTGTGCCAAGCATATATTACCTCTATTGATGGGGTGGTGCTCATGTCGTATACCAGATCTTGGTTTCCTGTAAGAAATCCGACACCTGAGAAGTGGGGTTCTTTAATATTCTTGAATGTCCTGAATGTGATTAGCATTAGTTCAAAGATTTTCATGCACATTTGGGCCATCACATCGGGGGTGTTCCATAGTCGAATGCTCCAGTGACGGATGGTAGAAAGCATATAATTCACTGTGGGAGGTCCTTGAGGAGGTGCAAGATAAACATAGTTTAACCACTTGGCGCAACCTTTGATGTTCTTGACGGCAATTGTAAACTCTGGCCAGGTGCGTTTGCGGAAGACTGGAACATAACAAGGATTATATTTAATAAAAAGTGGCATATTAGTCCAAGTACGAACCATCTCTGGGTAGGTCTCAAGAAGACGGATCCTCCACGTGGGTTGTTGAATGGATCCTTTCTTAGCACTTTCTGGAATATCATCTGGCCCAAATTGTGTGGCGAAAGTTGGAGGTTTGCCACATCTGCGTTGAATCTCTGCGTTGTAATCTGCAAGGAGTACACAATATGGCACATATTGATCGTCGTTGGTGCCGATCCATCTATGATGAGACATGCTGCGGAAATATTCTGACTTTATGATGGTATCTTCTAACTTTGCTATTGATTGGATTTGAATGGCCACTCGATCTTCATGAGTTGTTGCTGTTTTCTCTAGTGTCTGGAACCATTCAGGTACTTCAACTTCTAAGGTATCCATTCCTTCTGAGGTCTGTGCACCACCTGGCATCGACATAGGAACATATGGTTCCTCATACGTTTCGTCCACCTCAATGGGTACTAATTCCTCAGGCTTTGGTTCTACAACTGGAGAGGGCTGCCTTTCATATTCCAGTAACTTTTTCTGCAGCTCCGCCACCTGCTCTGTCAATGCCTTTACTTCCTCCGAATTCGAGGTCGTTTCTATGACTTTGGGTTGTGCCTCCTGTTCCTTGAGTTGGCTACGTAGCTCATCCCATTCCCTTTCCAAATCATCATGTGCTTCTAATAAATCCGCATAGCTTTCCAAGATGGTTTTCATGGTTTCTGAGGGAACCGCTTTGAATTGTTCTGGGTCGATTTCATGGGGGGAGCCTTCCATGGCAGCTTCCAGGTTTTCTTTGTTTTGTTTTTGCAGACGTTTGTTTTCCTCAAGGGCTGTAGCCATGTGTTTTCGAAGTAGAGTTAAATTTCGTCGGACTCTCAGATTATCTGTTTGGTACACCTCCAGTAAGGCTTCGAGTTGTTTGACACCTGACTCTTGTGATGGTTGGGGTGTCTCTAGGAGGGTTTGATGAGCTTGCTCGAGAGTGGTGTAGCATTGGTTGAGGTCTGCATTTTCTTATTCTAACCTTGCAAGCCGTCTTTGTAGTTGTTGATGATTCGTCATCAGCTGATGATGGCGGTCTTCTAGAGCCTGGTACTCACTCTGAAGTTGCTACACACATTGATGTAAAGCTATAAATATACTATTTACATTAAATGATGCAGGGAAAGATGAAGATGCAGGGGGGATGGGGAAGGGGAAGGGAGTTGTGAATGCTGTGGAATCAAGTGGTGATGTAGGTGGAGGGGGTTATGGGAGATTGAGGTTGTGTGGGGGGTGGGAGTGGTGCTGTGGCTGGTGATGTTTCCATTGTGTCGAATGTGTGTGTGACTGTATAGATGGGAACAGTGGGTGGGGTGGATGTGATATTTGTGAAGAGTGTCGTGAAGGTGGGCCTGGTAACTCCTCCGAATTGGATGCCGAGAGAGAGAGGAATTCCCATGACAACTGAGGTAATGGCAGAAATAGGTGTGGTAGTGCCAGGTGGTGATGTGACATGTGTATTGAGAGGTGAGGTGGGTGGTGAGAGGGGTTCCTCCTGATGTTCTTCTGTTTGTGTGTTGCCTCCTGGTTCTGATACATTGATGTGTATTTGTTTTCCAGATCGCATGGGAAGGGTAGGCACTCGCTTCTCAGATCGATGAATATAAGTCATGGCTGCATGAACAGCCTCATCTAACCCCACTGCGTCAGCGTGCAGGTTCATTGATTCGATGAACATGTCATCCACTCCTTCCTCGGCTAACATTTGGCTCATGATCATCTTTCCTGTTTCTAGCGACAGCTTGTGTTGCTCCTGGACTCGCTTCATGAATTCATATAATCTTTTTATTTGTGCCGAGTATGCTGGGGCACTTACTAGTTCTGAAAGTTCTTCATATTCTTGATCATACTCTTTGTGTGCCTCTTGTTCTTCTGTCTCGTCTTCATCGTCTTCTACTTCTACTACTCCTGGTTGGGTCAGGGCTGAAGTGGTAGTCGGGGGTTGTTGTCCTTGGGTTTGCTCAGCTTTTGTCTCCAGGTTAGCTTCATTGATCAATCGGGCGATTTCTTCATCTGTTAGATCAGCAAGGGTGTAACCTTGAGGGAACTCCAAGTCTCCTGGAATAGGAGGGAACACCAGGTTGGGTCCCTCTGCACTTGGTCTGGGTAGGCGAATGGTGAATGGTCGGACACGCCTCGTTTGTGGGGGGGTCACCTCTGGTGTGGTAGTGGCTCCCCTTGGTTGAGTGCATGGTAACTGAACTCCTCCTCTCATCTTCTTTGATGGAGGACCCGCTGTTGATAGTCGTCTCTGGAACTCTTGAGCCCTGGACCATACTAGTGCTCTTTGAATGGGCACGTCGTATGCTAAGCACCTGTAAATTATTCTTGTCAAGGCACAACACCCATGAAGCACATTCTTCTGTTTCTTATTCCACCGTTGATGGGCTAGGTGGATCTGATCTATGATCCAGTGCGGTATGTTGATGGTGAGGTTCTCTGTCTCTGCCAAGTACAAGCTGAACCATATCTTCTTTGGTGGCATGGTGAATCGTTCTTGGGCGGGAAAGGCAAAATGCTGCATGATAGTTCGTAGGTGTAGAGCAATGGTAGGTGTCATTGCTACCATGTCCTTCAGTTTGTTGAGCTCCTTATGCTTCATCCTGCCTGGAACCATCGTTTCTTTCTCAGTGGGGATATGCATTCCTTGCATGTTCAATGCTGCCCGTACCAAATTGAGGGTCAGTTTGAATCTCTTGAGTTCGTGGCCCGGCAATAGTGAGGGTAGCACAAAAGTACTATCGCCTCCCTTGGCCCTGCTAGGAGTGATGGTACTGATGAAGTAGGAGCAGCGAAGAAAATCTGGCTTAGGCAAATGTGCTCTGAAGTAATTATCCAATCCCGCTTTGGTCCAAACCGATCGCATTACTTCTGCATTCTGATAGTTTTCAAATTCGCGAGTGAAAAAATGATAACGTCCCCATTTGCCATTGAACTCAATTTCTGCTTCCCAGAAGTAGGTGCCATCACCCAATGGCCCTGCGACATCACTAAACCAATGAGCGTGTTTCCCCACTTGAGAAGTGTGTCCCTGAGGAGGGTCCTGGATCGGGAGAACATGCACTGCTTGAAGTTCTTGGGGCCTTTCGGTGAGTGGTGGTTCTAGGAGAAGGGTTTCAATGTCCACAATCTGTGCGCTTGACCCTGCCTGGGAACTGGTGCCTCCTGCTTCTGCCATCGTTATTGCTTGCTTGCTGATTCTGTGAGAATATAGATCATGCGTTAATATTATAATG
Organism: Ceratopteris richardii; assembly: GCA_020310875.1. Lineage (NCBI taxonomy): Eukaryota > Viridiplantae > Streptophyta > Polypodiopsida > Polypodiales > Pteridaceae > Ceratopteris > Ceratopteris richardii. The sequence continues at coordinate 37,872,433 of CM035417.1, forward strand.
GACAAGATAGAACACTTTTTGTCCCCGTTACAACATTATCGTGATGTGAGTAATGGGTCGGTGGGTCAGTGAGTGCACGATGACTATGTGTGTAGTTAATGAATGGATAGTCCTACGAGCTAGATGGATAGATGCAGTGTATGAGTAATGTAGTTAGCAAGTGGAGATGAATTTACAGATGGGGTCGGGGGGTTTATTACAAGTCTTAGGTTGCCAAACACAATGGATGGCTTTTGGTTTTGGTTTTGTGGAAACTCTGGAGGGTTTTATGAGTAATTTTGCTTGGGGATGATGCGTTTTTGGGACCCATTTACAAGTGAGTCTGTGCGTGCTTCTGGGCAACTGTGTGTTCGTGTGTATTAAACAAGAGTGGGTAAGGGCTCCTTGAGTGAGTGAACCCTGTCGTATATGATGTGATTCGTGCGGGACTAGTTGAGCCTGCAAGCAAGCCTTAGGCACCCAAATTTGTCTTGATTGTGGGCGAGCCTTCATCGACTGCTTGGGTACCCAGATAGTCTTCACTTTCTCAAAAGAAGTTTTGGAAGTCCTCTTATTAGTATCATGTCGCTGATTACTAATAGGAAGTTGAGACAGTTGTCGTGACTTGACTGCAGTAGTCCGCTCGCCTTTTCGCACCCACAGTTGTTTCAATGGCTGAGTTGTTCTGCTTCGCATGTTCTTTTGGTCTCCCGCATAGGTAGTCTTCAGTAATTGATCTGCCTTTGGTTGCTGCCTCCCTCTGGCCTTTGGAAAGGAAGGGAGTTCCGTCGAGGCCTTGACTTCTTTATTGAGATCTCCATTCCTCTGCATCACATAGCTTTGGACAAGAACAACATGGTCAACTTCATGTGTACCCCTGGAAGGACCAGGAGTCTGTGCCTTTTCTAGTTCCTTGAGTGCTCCATTATCTAACTCAACTGTAATTCGACTCTGCTTTACCCATACCTGAAGAAGTCCACTTCTTAGGTTTAAGTTGACTGCATGGTCATAGATCCAATCTTGACCCAAGACCAGAGGCTCAGTGAGATCCTCATCTTGACACACTAGTACCTTAACTGTCATTGGAACATCTTGAATGGAGAGGGGAAGTTCCACCTCACCCATGCAAGGGGTTTCCACACCTCCCAATCCTATGAGATATGCTTCGATAGGATTGACTTTTAATTTCAATTCTCGACAGTAAGAAAGTCGCACTGCACTAGTGGCTGCACCTGAGTCAATTAATGCTTGCACTTTTTTTGCACTAACTCCTTGTCCTATATCTAAGGTCACAAAAGGACGTCGATCTATTATTCTTTGGGGAATTATTCCTGAGACTTCACACATTGCCACATGATATCCTTGATCTGCATATGCATCTGTCCTAGGTTGCTCTCTACCCTGCCTTCTCAACTTCATCCTTCTGATGCGTTCTAAAGCTTCTGCTTGAGCTTCTTCTCGAACTCGTTTCTCTTCCTCTTTACGTTTCTTGGCAGTGTTGAGTCGATTTAGCATCTCTTCAGTGAGGGGTTCCTGATACAGCTTGACTCTGCATCCGCTGATATAGCTAGGGAGAATGTCGCCTTCTAGAGTGGCCAGTTGTACTGCTCCACTAGTCGAAATCCTGTTTATGATTATGGGTCCGTAACCACGTTTTTCTAGCTTCCTCGCATGTTGTTTCAGAGTATATACCAACACTAAGTCTTCGGCCTTTAATCCTTTATCCTTAACATGGGCATCAAAGTAGGCCTTCTGTCGTTTCTTAGCTGCATATATTCCGGCGGCAGCTCTTAGTCTGGTTTCACCTAATCGTTCAAGGTAAAAAATTCTCGAAGAGAGTTCATGACCCGTCCACTCATGCTCCTGTGCTACCCTCAATGTGGGAATCAAGAAATCCAGAGGTAGCACAACATTTTGGCCAAATACCATCTGAAAGGGTGTGGCTTGGAGTACCGTTTTATAGGCCACTCGGTATGCCCAAACAACATGATGAAGCTGTTTGTCCCAATCAGAGCGTTTATTATTCACCAATTTGGTAAGCACATTGCATAGAATCTTGTTTGTGCTTTCGGGTTGGCCATTGGCTTGTGGGTGATAGGGGGCAGACTTCTTGTGCACTACCCAAGAACTCTTGGAGCAGATTTTCAATAACTTCATTCAAGAAGTGAGTGCCTCTATCACTTACCAGCTCTATAGGTAGCCCGTATCTAGTGAACACATTCTCAAATAAAAACTTAGCTGTTGTTTGAGCATCATTCTTCGTTGTGGCTTTTACCTCTACCCACTTGGTTAGATAATCCGTGGCCACAATGATGTATTCAGCATGTGAACCCTTAGCTGGGGGATTAATAGGACTACAAAGTCTATTCTCCACTTAGAGAATGCACGTCCACCCATCATAGGTTTCAGTGGCATCTCATCTTTGCGTATAGGGTACTGAGTTCTCTGACACACATCACACAGTTTCACATAGGTATGGGCATCCATGTGAAGGGTCGGCCACCAAAAGCCCACAAATAGTATTGCCTTGATCACCCAATCTGGTCCAAAGTGTCCTCCTGCTACACCTTGGTGAGCAGTTTCCAAGATCTTGAGATATTCTGTTGGCATACAAAGCAATAAAGGAGTCATGCACAATACGGCAACAAGGCCAGATCATTTTTTCCCATAGATTATGTACAACCCAAGTGATTTTAATCACTACACAAACATTGTAAATCCTGTTTTTGGTAGATTAGACTCCATTTTGTGCAAGCCGAGGAGTCCTCGAGCTTGAGGAGTATTAGAAGTACCATCGTACCAAATTTCATAATTTTTAGACTTCGTTTGAGCCCTCAAATAAGCCCTGGAACCTAATTTTTAACTAGGCCGGACACTAGGTCTGGACAGGGCCAAAAGCTAGTCAAAAACTATAAAAAGAGCTAGAGAGCTCATTTTTGAGGTTAGATTGTAATTGAAACGAACTTGTAAGAGCTTTTGAAAGTAATCTAAAGAACTCCATTGATTCTCTCTCTTTGTCTTGCCGTGTGTGCGCGTGTGTGTGTATGTGTGTGCATGCTAGTGTGCTTCTCACTCACGCACTTGTGCCGCCACTTGCTCGAGGTCTTCATACCATCCTCACGTCTTCCCGGATTGACATTAAAGGAGGTGCTACTCATCACTGAGCTACACCAAATTTTGGCGCCGTTGCCGGGGATCGAGCTTTGAGGACGAGCGTGTGATGGTAAGACGTAGAGTTGACGCGTTGGAGTTGTAGGTATTTTCTTCACGCTCATTGATTTTCTTTTACTTTCTTCACTATCATCATCACCATCATCATCATCACCATCTCCCACGTCCATCTCCATCATCGCGAAAATTTCAGTTTTTTGACTATATCCCCATCTCCACCTCATTTCCCTCATTTCACTTGTGAGAGAGAGCGAGAGAGCGAATTTGCATGTGCTGTTTTTTGCATGTTTTGTGAGTATTCTGCAGGTACAGGCCACATCATCATCCCCAGCACCCTGCGCAGGTACGGAAATCTGAGTAACTGTCTGTGTGTCGCCGAGCTTTGTCAATCGCGACCGACTGAAAAATTGCTCTAATTGCTAAAGCAAGTGCATATCCATGACCTACAGGCCTAGAGCTTCCCAAAAATGTGTTTAGTTTTTTGAAATTCCACAGATTTCTGTCAATCGCGATCGCTCTATCAATCGCGATCGACAAACCACGACGGACAGATCTGTCAATCGCGATCGACACGTCAATCGCGACCGACAGCCCACGACGGCTCTGTCAATCGCGACCGACAGAGTCAACGACCGATTGACCACGACCGACTGACCATACGCTTGACACGTGTCAATCGCGATCGAGTCATCAATCGCGATCGACTCATCAATCGCGACCGACACAGTCAACGACGGTTTGACCACGACGGACAGACCACGACGCCTCTGTCAATCGCGACCGACACGGTCAACGACTGTTTGACCACGATCGACAGACCCTCGCGACCGACCTGTCAATCGCGATCGACTCATCAATCGCGACCGACACAGTCAACGACGGTTTGACCACGATTGATTGACTTTTCGGCCACGTGTCAATCGCGACTGACCAGTCAATCGCGACTGACAGCCACGACGGACCTGTCAATCGCGATCGACACGTCGATCGCGACTGACCTGTCAATCGCGACCGACAGACTTTGCGAACGCGTTAGAAGGGCGAATTAGGTCAAATTTTCAAGGCAAAGTGATTGGTCTAAATTGTGATTAAGTGGGGGACAAACTCTAGGGTGTAGTATTGCATCGTTAGGCCGTGCCACAAGCTACTCGAGTATTCCTGTTTGACTGTTAGCTTGTGTTGATTCCTGATTTAACTCCCTAAACCTTGAACAGTCCTAACTTTTTCATACGAAATCCAATTTTTGAGCTCTTGGGCTTGTTGGAAAGCTCGTGGCATATACTACACGCCCTCAACTGTTTTTTATAAAGATAATGCGTTGATTTTCAGAGAGGGTATTTTGAAGTTGACCATACCCAGGGGGCTCAAAGTCAGGGGTCTTTAGAATTACTTTCCTAAAAGTCACAATGCAAATATGTGTTTATGTTACATGAATGAAAGTTGTTGGTTGTGTCCTTTGAATCTAAGCATTGAGCTAACCGTGGGACTTTTATAGGTCCATTGAGAGCAACAGAGAGCGTACAAAGCAAGGTTTCTTAGCAAGCTTGAGAACCAGGTTCTTGAGTACCATAAAGCAAGGGATCAACAAGTAAGGTTGGAATATTCTCAACTCCCTCTGTCATTTCCTAGCTCAAGCTAAGAACGAGTAGAGGTAGGAGTAAGTCAGGTTGACGATAGGCAGTTATCAAGTGGAAGACTACCTAAAAAACTCAAGTTCAAGTTAAAAACATAATCTCTGTACTGTCGATAACCTAAAGGAAAAGAACCTAACGTGGAACGGTCAACCTAAAGTACGAAGAACATTCAAGTATTCCTAACGACGTAATAGCAGACAAGACTTTAAACACGAGGAATAACTAAAAAGAATCAAGTGACTGGTACCAATTAATCGGCAACGAGGTTGTACTCTGAAAAAAAATTGGGCTAATCAGTTAGGCATATGAACCTTAGATCAGGATGACATTTAGCAAGGGAAAGACAAAGCCTTAGGTCTTCAGAGGCTAGTGTCAATCACACTGCAAGGTCTTGGGCCCAGCAGTTGAGCCACCACTCATACTACCCTAGCTCTGAGACCAGTGAGTCAGAAATGTCTCAAGGCATGGACAGACCCACGGGAAGTTCAGGAGTGCCTTACCTATACAGTGTAGAAGGCCCTTACAAAACGCAGCTGGAGTACCTTAGGACCAACCGATTAGGTGCTAGCATCTATGAGGACGGCCTAGGAAGATCCGTGGTCCAGATTAAAAACCCTGACCAATCTATAGGACTAGAACATCCAGCTGTCAAGTTTGAAAATGGTGCATACCTGGACAAAGAAGGAACTATATATGTTGTCACTAGTCACCCTGATAGGACAGATGACTTCGGGAATGTAATCTCAGAAGCGGACTTAGGTGACTTGGAACAAGGAAACATGGGAGTGGAACCTAGAACCCCTCGAGGTAAATCAGTTCTCACTAGGATTATCACGCCTGAATGGGTCCCCCAAGACAACAAGAGCATAGAGTTGCTCCTCAATCGAGAAACTGATGAAGCCTTTTGGAGGTATAAGTCTAATCAGCCAACAGACATAGGAAATATCATGATCTATGAGTTTAAGGATCCGGATAGCCCAGGCAGAGTGACCTACTTAGATCATGCTTCAGAACGGATCTTTGTGGTGACAGAAAATGATAGGCATGCCTACACTTGGAAGGGTGAATTTATTTGTCCCCAACCAAGATCAAATGTATCCTATGGTCACCCTGGGGCTGGAGCTTCCCAAGCTCATGGTACGCAAAGAGACAGAAGCAGAGATAGACCAGAAGTAAGTTTTGCCAACCCAGTAGGCAGAGAAAGAACGAGGACGGAGACGAACAGGGTAGAACCTGAGGTGCTTAGAGCCCACAGGAACCAAAGAAATGTAGATGGATTCCCTCTGCCGAGGCCTAGAGAGCACACAAGAACTTTGAGACCCACCCAGCTAGTTAAGTCCATGAAGAATTACTTTGACGGCACAGGAGATCCCTATGATCATGTGGCGGAGTTCAAGCAAGTCTTGAGAGCCGAACAAGTTGAGGATCTATTCACGCAGTACAATGCCTTCGGTCTAACCCTGAGGAATACGGCACTTACATGGTTTCAACCATTGGATGAGCGCCAGTTCAGGAGCATAGACCAACTCCTAGAAGCATTTATTATTGAGTTCTCCAAGAGTGGCATAAGGCACAACACCTCCTCACTGATTCACAGCTTCAAACAAACCCCTCAAGAGACTGTGAGACTTGCCGGAAGAAGATTTAGACAATATCTTGAAAGGTGCCCTATTTCGGAGCTACCCACATCTGCTAAACACGTAGCCTTATTCCTTGACGGATTGTTGAGTCCAAAATTGAGATCCTATGTGTATCTGAAAGACCCTAGGACTATAGAAGAGTGTGTACGTATGTGCATTGACATTGAAGATAACCTAGGAGAAGAGCTAGAGCTGTCCAAAATTTACAAAGATTCAGATAGTGCATCTAGTCAATCTTCCACACAAGCCACATCAATTGAGGAACTGGCCGAAAAAGTAGCTCAGAAATTAGGTGTGACTAGCAAACAAATTCCAAGGTTTGCTCCTGTGAAAAGGTGCTATACATGCGGTGGTGACCATATGGCGAACGTCTGTCCCATTATGACTCAACCCCAAGTAAACCCTAGTAGCCAGTACTGCACCATAGAACGGAGATACACCAACCACACCGCACAAGACTGCCCATACAACAAGCAGGCGGTTAGGCAACCCTACCCTCAGCCCTACCAACAAGGCAGATACCAGAACCAGTACCCTCCACAACCATATGGCAGGCCACAACAAAATTTCCAACCTCAATATCAAAACCAACAAAGGCCTCAGCCTGTGCTAGCACAACAAACCCCAGCCCCAGCTAATGTGATTCCGGTAAAGTATGCTGTTGCAGAAGAAAACCTGAATAGAGCTATAGTCCCTGTAACATCCTTGATCTCTGAAAATGACCCAAGTGATCATAGATTTGATTCTACCCATGTGGATAGCCCCCAGGCTTACTACATGCAGTCTCCAGAACATGGTGAGTCCTACTATAGTGAAGAGCCGAACGAACCTAGTTGGGAATCAGATTACACGAACGTCATGTATACAAACCCCAATCCTAGGCCTCAATCTAGGCAAGTCAGACCTCCATTCCCAAGAGGGCCGTGCTACAGATGCCAAGGTGATCACCTCATTCGTGATTGTCCCTTACCTCCGCCTACACAAACTCAGTCCGTGACTATCCAAGGCTTTTGCCAAGACTGCGGAAAAGAGCATCTTTTACGAGATTGCCCTAAGAACCCCAATAGCATGCCAAAAATCACCCCTATCAACGTTGTTGGGTTAGTGGTAGACTCCTCAGGAAGTGTCACTTCCACTGCACCAGTACAGGTAGTCACTAGGGCTCAGGCATTGCAGCAAAACCAAGGGGTAGGCCAGGAAAAGAGCCTAGATGCTAGCGATGCTGAGAGCCAAAATAAAAAGAGAACAAGAGCTTGGAAAGATAGCCGCGAACGTATGAAAAGGCAATGGGCAAAGAAGATGAGTGAACTTGAGGAAAGTCTACGAGAAACCAAGGCTAAAATCATAGAGATCACGTCTCAACCGCACTCTCACACATTCCCACCGCTACCATCCACATCACCCTCCACCCCTCCACCCTCTAAGACAGCCCACGTAACCCACCCACCACCCCAAACAGGATCGGTATTAGCTGATCCCACTCCCGAAGACATAGACATGATGCTTAAAGCATATCAGGCCAGAATCCAAGAAGGGCCAAACGTCACGGATCATGACAAGTGCTATCATAGAGCTGACCTAGAGATAGAAAGAACCAAACTATGCGCGAAAATGGTCGCATTGGCTCAGACTATGTTTGAAGCCAGTCGCCTTTTCAATTACTCAGGCTCAGCCAAAACACAATTACACTTGGATGGATTCCTAGAGAAGTTAGAGAGGATAATTGCAAGATCTGACAAGGAAGAAAAAAATCAAGACCAAGAAAAAGCAAGCAAAAACAGGAATCAGTCCCAATCAGAAGTGTATGTGGCCAATGCCCCTAAACCGGACAACTTCCCCTCCGTAGAAAGAATAGAGAGGCCAATAGCACAGCCAGAAAAGGAATCTACCCCTCAAAGAAAGGGAAGGGCAAGAGAACGGGTAAGCCAGCCTCTTCAGGAAGCCCGTGGGCCTCCTCAAGAAGCTTATATTCCCCCCCAAAAGGCAGATGAGCCCCCCTCGAAAGCTCAAGTACCTCCACAGGTTGCCTACATTCCTTCTCAGGGAATGTGTGAGCCTGTTCGGAAAAGTAATAGAATAAGTAATCCTCCCCAAGAAGCTTGTGCTCCAGCCATTTGCGAGAACGAGGAGAGAGTCAACAATAGAATCAGCCCTCCTTCACAGGTTGCTTATGCGCCCAATTCTACGGAGCCAGACACTTCTTCTTCTATGAATCGGTTTGCACCAGACTTCCTACGAGAGATTCAAGAAGACAAATGGGATAACGAAAGCGAGGTCGCCCCTCCTTTTGAACTTGTGGACGATGCACACGACCAATTCCCACAAGACATCCCATCTATTTACGGGGAGCATGAGAGTGTTCAGTCTCACGAGAGATTAGACTTTGAGTCGAATTCCATACAAGAGCTACCCCACTTCACAGGCCCATGGGAAGCAAAATCCACATGTATGAGAGCACCCACAGTCATGGTAAGGAACGACGACTCAGTCATACCTAGGAACACCGAGGTACTGAAGAACACTAACGTGCAGTGTAATCTCAAGTTAGAAGAGCTACTCAAGGCTAGACCTGAATTATGGAAACATGTAGCCAAACAAGTACCAGAGATAGCAAAACCTCGTTCCCAGGTAGGATCCCATAGGACAGTGCCAGAAATTCCCTTGGATAAGATAGGGGATATGTGTGAAGGTGAAGAAGGGAACACCTATCTGCCCATCACCTACCAGGAGTACACCACCAAGGCAATTTTGGACTCAGGTGCAGGAGTTGCAATTGCCACAACCTCCTTATGGAAACGTTGGGGCAAGCCGGCACTCAGGCCAACGAGGATGAAATTGCAAATGGCCGATGGTCACATAGAGAGACCCTTAGGATTGCTAGAAGGAATAACTCTCACCACTTGTGGTGTCGAGTTTGAGCATAGTTTTGCTATATGTGACTTTAGCAAAAATCAGGCCTATGAGATGATTTTGGGAAGACCGTTTATGCGACAGTTGCAAGTGGTACAGGATTGGGGAACCAATTCTTTGTACCTGCAGCACTTGGGTGTTACAACCAAAGTTAATCTCAAGGATTACTCTCATAGAGATGTCCCTCCTATCCAGTGGAATCCCATCCATAGAGCCAAAGATGATACAGAATCGGTGCATTCCATAGGGTCTGGATCCTCATGGATGCATGAAGACACCCACTTATGGATGTGCAAGGTAGCAGTAGAAGAAGAGAAGAGAGAGAAAGCCAGAGAGGTAGGTGCGAAAGAAACCCATAGATCAATCCAAGACCCAGCCTATGCACCTGTAGTTTTTCCAGACGAAGAATTTGAACCTCACGGTTGGGCAGAAATCTTAGCAACAATGGACGTAGCCATCAACGAAGAACAATGGACACCTCACTGTGATGAGGATGGCTATGATATTTCAGTCTTCTCCATAGAGCCAATCATGGGAGAGGCAGTTCTAGAAGAATGTGAACCTAGCCCTGATGCATTTGAGGATGCAAGTGACTCCGATCTAGAGTCAATCATTATGGACCCACCATTTGCGTCAGATGAAGAATATTTCCATGAAATAGAATTTCAACCCCAGAGGCATGGAGAGGTTACAAATGATGTAAGATTAGCAACGCATATGACCTCTAAGGAAGAAGGAAAGAAACGAAAGAAGAAAGAAGTCTCACCAGAGGAGGAAGAGTCTTTGTTTGAGGTCCCAGAAAATTTTAAGAAGTATGAGATAGATGATAGGAGAGTCATGATAAGAATGCCTAAACGAGAAGCACAATCAGGAGAGGCCTATGATAACAAAGAAACCACCAAGAAAATAGTAGTGGCCATAGAAGAAGGAGAGGAGAGATGCACGTATATAGGCCATGACCTGACAGAAGAAGAAGAGCATGAATTGATTGCCTTGCTAAGAGAATACAGAGATGTATTCGCTTGGAGTTACAAGGATTTGAAAGGTGTTGACCCTGATATATGCTCACACACCATCCCCATGACCTCAGATGCCAAACCCTCTAAGCAAAAGCCTTATACATATAACGATAACTATGCTGCTAAGATCAAGGAAGAGATAGATAGATTGGTCGAAGCTGGATTTATCTATGAAATTGAGCACACTGAATGGGTATCCCCTATCGTAGTGGTGCCCAAGAAGAATGGCAAACTGCGTGTGTGCATTAACTTGAAAAAGGTTAATGCCGCCACAATTCGAGATAACTATCCGCTTCCCATCACAGAGCATCTCTTAGAAAGAGTGGCAGGCAAGGAAGTGTACAGCTTCCTTGATGGATTTTCTGGCTACAATCAAGTAGCCATAGCTCCAGAGGATCAACATAAGACAGCCTTTGCCACAGAATGGGGCATTTTTGCTTTTAGAGTAATGCCATTTGGGCTTACCAATGCACCAGCCACCTTCCAGAGGCTGATGTGCCATGTGTTTAAGGAGTTCCTGAGGAAGAGTTTAGAAGTCTACGTTGATGATCTCTGTGCTCATTCCAATGTTAGGCAAACCCATATTCCTGAACTCAAACAAATCTTTGACAAATGTAGAGAATATCAAGTCTGCCTGAACCCCGAAAAGTGTGTTTTTATGGTCAGGCAAGGCAAGATCCTAGGACATATAGTGTCAAAGAATGGCATATCTACTGACGAAGAAAAAGTGAGAGCCATAGCGGAGCTACCTAGGCCAAAGAATGTCAAGGAAGTACAAGCTTTCATGGGGCATTGTGGTTATTATCGACGATTTATACACATGTATGCTGTCATTGCAAAGCCCATGTACGGACTTCTGACTAACTTTGAGTGGACGGATGAATGTGAGAATTCCTTCCAAGAGCTTAAACGAAGATTATGTTCAGCACCAATCTTGACCACACCAGATTGGAATAAGCCATTCCATGTTCATGTGGATGCATCCAATTATGCTATTGGATGTGTGCTCGCACAACCTACTGGTGAAGGTAATATGGATCTTCCAATTGCCTATGCCAGTAGACAATTGAATGCGGCTGAACGGAATTACACCACTACAGAGCGCGAAGGATTAGGCATGGTATATGCAGTCAAGAAATTTAGACACTATTTGCTTGCAAATAAGTTTAAATTTTTTACTGATCATCAGGCATTGTTGTATTTAGTAAACAAGCCATGCAATACAGGTAGATTAGTAAGATGGTTTCTCTTACTAATGGAATATGATTTTGAGGTTGTGGTAAGGAAAGGTAGGACTCATTTGAGAGCCGATCATCTCTCTAGGCTCACATCGGGAGAAGCCCCACAAGGAGTGTCAGATGACCTTCCTGATGCTTACTTGTTTAATTTGGAAGTGGTGCCGCAGTGGGCCAAGCCATTGGTACCAGTATTGACATACGGGCCTAACCATCCTGTGGTAAACACACGGAACAGAGAGGTTGTAAAAGCCCAAAAATACCACATCATGGCAGGAAGCATGTACAAGCACACAGATCAAGGGATCTTGGCTTGTTGCGTAGAAGAGGATGAGTACGCTAAATGGTTGCAATTAGCACATGTAGGTGCACTAGAGCAACACCATTCAAAACAACGAACTTTACAGACTCTAAAGAGATTCGGAGTGCACTGGCCAACTCTGGAAGCGGATGTCCAAAAGTTGTGCAAGGAATGCCCAATCTGTTGCACTAAACCACCTGTGGAACATGCCACTCTCTATCAAATATCCATTGTGCCAGATTGGAGCGAACCACTAGTATCATTCCTGAGGACAAACACATTCCCTCCAGACATGACTCTAGCTAGAAAAAGGAGTTTGGAACAAGAAGCCCAGGATTATTCACTCATAGGTGATAATCTATATAAGCGCGGTAAAGATGGTTACCTGAGGTTATGTGTCCATGAAAGTGAATATCTCAAGATCTTGGAAACTGCTCACCAAGGGGTAGCAGGAGGACACTTTGGACCAGATCGGGTGATCAAGGCAATAATGTTTGCGGGCTTCTGGTGGCCCACCCTTCACATGGATGCACATACCTATGTGAAACGGTGTGATATCTGTCAAAGGACTCAGTATCCTATATGCAAAGATGAGATGCCACTGAAACCTATGATGGGTGGATGTGCATTCTCTAAGTGGGGAATAGACTTCGTAGGTCCCATTAATCCCCCAGCGAAAGGTTCTCATGCGGAATACATCATTGTGGCAACAGATTATCTCACCAAGTGGGTAGAGGTAAAGGCTACAACCAAGAACGATGCTCAAACAACTGCCAAATTCTTGTTTGAGAATGTATTCACGAGATATGGACTACCCATAGAGCTTGTAAGTGATAGAGGCACTCATTTCTTGAACGAAGTGATTGAAAATCTACTCCAAGAATTCTTGGTAATACACAAGAAGTCTGCCCCTTATCACCCTCAAGCTAATGGACAAGCTGAGAGCACTAATAAGATTCTATGCAATGTACTGACGAAATTAGTGAACACTAAACGCTCTGATTGGGACAAACAGCTACACCATGCTGTTTGGGCATACCGAGTTGCCTACAAAACGGTACTCCAAGCCACCCCCTTTCAGATGGTATTCGGCCAAAACGCTGTGCTACCCTTGGACTTCCTAATCCCTACATTGAGAGTAGCACAAGAACACGAATGGACAGGTCATGAGCTCTCCTCCAGGATCTTTGACCTTGAACGATTAGGAGAAACAAGACTGAGAGCCGCTGCAGGAATATATGCAGCCAAGAAGAGACAGAAGGCATACTTTGATGCCCACGTGAAGGATAAAGGCTTGAAAGCAGGAGATCTAGTCTTAGTCTATACACTAAAACAACACGCGAGGAAGCTAGAAAAGAGAGGCTACGGACCTATGATCATCAATAGGATCTCCACGAGCGGAGCAGTACAATTGGCCACATTAGAGGGTGATGTTCTCCCAAATTATATTAGCGGTTGCAGAGTCAAGTTGTATCAGGAACCCCTCACGGAGGAAATGCTCAGTCGACTCAACACTGCTAAGAAACGCAAAGAGGAAGAAAAGCGAGTTCGAGAAGAAGCTCAAGCTGAAGCTTTAGAACGCATCAGAAGGATGAAATTACGAAGGCAAGGTAGAGATCAGCCTGGAGCGAATGACTATGCAGACCAAGGATTTCCTATGGCCATGTGTGAAGTTGCAGGAACAAGCTCGCATAGGATAATTGATAGACGTCCCTTCATAACCATAGATATAGGACAAGGAAAGAGTGCAAGGACCGTAAGAGCCTTGATTGACTCAGGTGCTGCCACTAGCGCTGTTAAGTTGTCTTACTGTCAAGAGTTACAGTTAACTGTCCATCCTGTGGAAGCATATCTCATAGGATTGGGAGGCGTGGAAACCCCTTGCATGGGCGAGGTGGAACTTCCCCTCTACATTCACGACGAGGCAATGACCGTTAAAGTACTAGTGTGTCAAGATGAGGATCTCACTGAACCCCTTGTCTTGGGTCAGGATTGGATCTATGACCAAGCAGTCAATCTAAACCTAAGAAGTGGACTTCTCCAGGTTTGGCTCAATCATAGTCGAGTTACAGTAGAATTAGACGATGGAGCACTCAAGGAACTAGGGGTACACATGAAGATGACCATACTGTTCTTGTTCAAAACCCGGTGTTGCAGAGGAATGACATTTGCAAAAAAGGAGTCAGGGATGCAACGGATCTCCCTTCTTTTCCAAAGGCCAGAAGGAGGCAGCAACCAAAGGCGGATCACAAGCAGAAGAAGCAGAGTACTACTTATGTCCGAGATCAAAAATATCTGCGCAGCGGAATGTCCCAGCAAATAAACCAGGTATGGGTGCGGAAAGGCGAACGACCGGGTGCACCACCGTCAACTACGCGGGCAAAAGCTCTTATTAGTAACCAACAACACGACACTAATAAGGAGTCTTTCAGAAATTCTTCTGCTAAAGTAAAATCTATTTGGGTGCCCAAGAAGTCGATGAAGGCAAGCCCACAATCTAGACAAATTTGGGTGCCTAAGGCTTGCTTGAGGGCACAAGTAGTTAAGCCAAGGCCGCAACCTATGCAGCATAACCCATCTACGAGTACCACCAGAATTCCCTCGTGCTCAACACTTAGGAACACACAAAGACCCATGAGTATGCATGTAATCACTTATAAGTGGGTCCCTAAAAGGCCCCATTCCCAAACAGCGACACCGACACAGCTCTCTAGAGTCTCTACGAAACCGAAAGCAAAGCCCATCCACTGCATTTGGCAGTCTAAGATCTGTAATAAACCCCCCGACCCCGATTTGTAAATTCACCCCACTTACTAACGGCATTAGTCTCCTAGGAATACACAAACGTTAACTACACTCACTGTCTTCGTGCACTTACTAACCACTAACTCACCATCTACCTCATGTTAATGTTGTAACGGGGACAACAACGGATTTATTCTGTCCATTACGATGTTAACACATGATTCTATATTCTCACAGAATCAGAAGGCAAGCAGTAAAATGGCAGAAGCGACAGGTTCGGGCTCACAAGCAGGGATACTTACTGCAGGAATTGATGTGGATAGCCTACCTGTGGACGTGCCTCCGACTGAACGACCAGTGGAGATGCAACACCTTCAGCAACTCCCGGTGCCAGATCCACCTACAGGCATCACGGAAAGAGTTCATGCCAATTCTCATTGGTTCAATGGCATGCCCGGTCCATTAGGTGAGGCCAAGTATATCTGGGAGTCTAAATGCGAGTATGACAGATCATGGGTGCGATTCCAATTTTTCTCCAAGGAGTTCGAGACTCTACAGAACACAGAAGATCTACAGATCATATGGCAACGAGCAGGGTTGGCGGAATATTTTGAAGCTCCACTACCTAAACCCGACCTCCTCCGATGTTACTATCTGGTCTCTACGTTACAAGCTCATGAAGATAAGGACCAACCCGGATCATTTGTTCTCCCCTCATTGCTGGGCAACAACGAGTTGAAGAGGTTTGAACTTACTGTGGAGCTAGTGAGTGATGCTTTAAAGATGCATGGCACGCATGTACCCTCAGAAAAGGATGCTCTCGTTCCCAACAACATGAAGGACAGGAAAGTAGTGAAACTGAAAGACATGGCAGCCCTCACCCCAAATGTGTCCATCCCTCTCCGCATGTGCATGCAACATTTCGCCTTCCCCGGTCAAGACCGATTCACGCAACCACACAAGAAGATCTGGTTTGCTCTCTACTTGGCAGAAGCAGGTGCGCTACCTATTAAGCTACCAGTGTGGATTATAGATCAGTTGTATGAAGCGAACAAACGGGCTTCTAGGAAATTAGTGGTGAACGGATGCTGTGCACTCACACGCATCATTTACCGATGCTTGGCATATGATGTCCCCATTGAGCGTGCCTTAACTTGGGCACAATTACAAATGTTTAAAAGGCTCAAGACATCCACACATCAGTCCAAGCGCATGAGGGGCGCGATTCCGTGTGTCCAGACAAGGGAAGTCCTGACTACTCCTGAGGCATCACCATTAAGAGAGGGCACTGTACCTCCTTTTACCATTAGGATACCCAGGTCGGAATCTGACACTACGACACAACCCACCCCATCGGCTCCCCCGGTTACACCTGAATTCGAGTTTGCTGCCACTGGAGAGGCTGAAGGACTGGACCCCCAGGATTTCGAAGCATTCCTACAAAGCACACAATTCTCTGATGTGGAGTTTTATTCAGAGGCAGAGGAGCAGGGCACATCCTCACGGAGAAGAAGAAAGTCTACAGACGGTAGACATGTCCATTGGAGTGACGCTCAGCAAAGCCAACAACACGGACACCCGGAAGAAGAAGAAGAAGCATATGAAGAAGAGACCACTGAAGCCCCAGCATATACAGCAGAACTCCGAAGGTTGTATCAGATTATGGAAAGAGTGCGATCGCAGCAGTTACTCACTGAACAGAGCAGCAGAGTACTTATGACTCAGTTGTTGGAAGAAGCGGGAGTTGACTCAGAGTACAGGGAAGGTCTCTTATTGATGGCAGAAACATATGGAGTTGTAGAAGCTGTGCGCACTGCCATTCAGAGGCCTTCAGTTCAATATGACCCACGAAGGTTCCAGACACGACCTCGCTCAGGTAAAAATATCCAAATTCCCGTTACAGTTGCAGAAGAGCCCACTACTACACCAACCTCCCAAACAGCTAGTCAACAGCACCCCGCCACCCATGAGGAGTCCACCGAACCACTACCATCTACTCCCCCACCATCACCTCCTAGAAGAGAAACAGTGGAAACCACATCGACTGCTCAACCCACCGACCCCACCTTCACCTTCCGTACTCCGATCTCCAGTGCCACCCTCTTCTCTACCACGGATAACCCGGTCTTTGACGCAAACCCCATCACTACACCACCCACCGAAACCATTCCCGAGCCTGCCCTAGGACAACCATCCCCAATGCCTTCAGCCACCGGTCATCCTGACCCCAGATCCACATTCATGGGCTTCCCTGCTACCACGCAACCCTTTCAGTCCTCCTCAAATTTACGACCCCAACCCCCGATATCCCTCTCTCCATTTCTACAATCCCTCCAGGACATCTTTGCTAGGGCTTTTCAACCAGGCCCTCAACCATTCCCTGTCTTTTCAGCTCCCCACCCCACGTCACATCTATTCACCACTTCCACACACACACCACCTACCATACCAATGTATATGGCAGGCCCCACACTAACACCCACTCCTGAAGGTATGGACATTTCACCACCCACGGCACCTCCACCCACGGTTTCACCTCCTCCCATTCCCCCTCCACCAATTTCACCCACACACACAACTTTCGTAGACACATCATTCACTGTCTCCCTTCCCCAATTCCCTTCCCATGCATCTTCCACAGTAAACACCCCCCACTCATCTATAGGTAATGCATTGGACACCATGTTGGCTTGTATATCAAATTTAAGAACAGATTACATTCAGCTCCAGCAACAAAACGCACGCCTGCAAGAGCACTCAGCGACACTACAGCTCCGCCTTGCGATACTAGAAGAGGAGAATGCTCGCCTCCACACACAGTTCCACACCCTCCAAGAAGCCCACAATATATTGGAGGTACAGCTACAGAACGTAGATCAGGAAGCAGTGCAGGTGGTAGAAGGTCACCTACGGACACAGCTGGAACGCAACTCAAAACTTCAGCGAAATATGGCACTACTTAAACGCCATCTTGCGGCTGCTCAGGAAGAGAACAGACGACTGCAAATACAAAATCAAGAGAACCTGGAGGCAGCTATTGAGAGCACACCGGGGGCACCCATCAGCCCATCCAAGTTTCAAGCAGTGACCCTCGATAATATCAAGATTATATTGGAAGATTATGCCATGCTACTCGAAGCACATGATAAGCTATCGGAGGAGCTAGGACAACTGAAGCATGAACACCAACAAGGCCCAACAGCTGCCCCTCCAACCACCCCCTCTGCAGCTTCGCTTCCCTCCGACGTAGAGGCCATAAAAGATCTCCAGCAACAGGTAACTAAATTGCAGACACGCCTACTACAATATGAGAGGCCATCTTCCCCTCCGGAGGCTCCCACGGACGAAGAAGTTGTGCAAATTCCTGTGGAACAAACGTTTGATGAAGAATATGATCCGCAACCATTCCCAGGAGGCCAACAAACAGAAGAAGCGCAGGACACGTTCGAGGCACCACGGCCGCCATGGTTACGACAAGTGGAGGAAATAGGGACCTCGCATGAAGAGCGCACCGTAGTGCAAAATCAGGCTATGAGGGTCATAGAGGAGACTGTTTTACAATCAGATTACTTCAAGAACTTGTCATCGAGACGCCTGATTCTCTCATCGGAACTCCAGTACAGGCCATATTATATTATCTTGGCTGATTATAATGCAGAAATACAAAGAGTCACGGGTCAGATTCCTACTTTTGCAACCCAATTTCAACCCGAAGACCTTCCTCCAGAGGTGCAAAAAGGCAAGATTCGTCAACCAACATGGCGGCAGAAACTTTTAGAGACTTATCCAGAAATGCTACGCACATGGAACAACGCGCCGTTGCACCTCCTGTACAACCCATGCTACGGTCCAGTCCCCCGCCGCAGGTCGTGGAAGGCATTTAATATCAAGGTACAGAACAATGCGCAATGCAAGGAATGGCTGAACTACCCGTACATAGCGCCACCACAAGGACCACCATCGGTAGCATATATGATGGGGACCATTCGCCACTGGATGCCGCGCTTGAAGCCCATGCAAGATGTAGCAGCGCAAATGATGCTTAAAATCTTAGATATGATGCGAGTGGTGCTGAAGACCTTTAGAAATGCAGCCGCACCACAGGTACGCCTTCCGGGGTTTAGCAATGGAAATTACGACTTGGTGTATGACATGAGCACCACCCCCAGTATCCGTGTGGCTTACGCTTGGCATGCACGCATCAAATACCTCCCCGCCTACTACAAACAGACCTTCGAAGAAATGTTCAGATCAGGGTTCTGGGAGTACCACTCGGAGATTTTCGCGCCAAAGCCGACACATCTGCTTCAACTGTTTGCTTGTGAACAAGCAATGTATTCAGAGTACTACACCACCCCGCAACCAGAGACCCCCGGTGCAATAAATTGGGAGGCATTGGAAGCCGATCTAGCAAGAGGCTTAAGGATAGGAGAACATGAACTGGCCACCAATGTCATCCAATATTACATCGACCACCCGAGGGAACAAAGGTCTGTCAGGGGCGACAGACGCTAGGAAGGGGGGAGTGTTGGCATACAAAGCAATAAAGGAGTCATGCACAATACGGCAACAAGGCCAGATCATTTTTTCCCATAGATTATGTACAACCCAAGTGATTTTAATCACTACACAAACATTGTAAATCCCGTTTTTGGTAGATTAGACTCCATTTTGTGCAAGCCGAGGAGTCCTCGAGCTTGAGGAGTATTAGAAGTACCATCGTACCAAATTTCATAATTTTTAGACTTCGTTTGAGCCCTCAAATAAGCCCTGGAACCTAATTTTTAACTAGGCCGGACACTAGGTCTGGACAGGGCCAAAAGCTAGTCAAAAACTATAAAAAGAGCTAGAGAGCTCATTTTTGAGGTTAGATTGTAATTGAAACGAACTTGTAAGAGCTTTTGAAAGTAATCTAAAGAACTCCATTGATTCTCTCTCTTTGTCTTGCCGTGTGTGCGCGTGTGTGTGTATGTGTGTGCATGCTAGTGTGCTTCTCACTCACGCACTTGTGCCGCCACTTGCTCGAGGTCTTCATACCATCCTCACGTCTTCCCGGATTGACATTAAAGGAGGTGCTACTCATCACTGAGCTACATATTCACTCTCATGGACACATAGTCTGAGGTAACCATCTTTACCACGTTTGTACAAATTATCACCAATAAGTGAGTGATCTAGGGCTTCCTGTTCTATACTTCTTCGTTGCTTTGAGTAGTGTTGCTCTAATGCACCTACATGTGCTAATTGCAACCATTTAGCGTACTCATCCTCTTCCACACAACAAGACAGGATCCCTTGATCTGTTTGTTTGTACATGCTTCCTGCCATGATATGGTACTTCTCGGCCTTCACTACTTCTCTACCTTGAGTGTTTATGACCAGGTGATTAGGCCCGTAGGTCAATACTGGCACTAATGGCTTAGCCCACTGAGGTACAACTTCCAAGTTAAACAAGTAAGCATCAGGAAGGTCATCAGCGGCTTCTCCCGATGTGAGCCTAGAGAGATGGTCTGCTCTCAGGTGAGTTCTGCCTTTCCTCACTACTACCTCAAAGTCATATTCCATTAGTAAGAGAAACCATCTTACTAATCTGCCTGTATTGCATGGCTTGTTCACGAGATATAGCAGTGCCTGATGGTCAGTAAAAATTTTAAACTTATTTGCAAGCAAATAATGTCTAAACTTTTTAACTGCATATACCATGCCTAATCCTTCTCGTTCGGTGGTTGTATAGTTTCGTTCAGCAACATTCAATTGTCTACTCGCATAGGCAATTGGAAGGTCCATATTACCTTCACCTGTAGGCTGCGCAAGTACACACCCAATAGCATAATTGGATGTGTCAACATGAACATGGAAAGGCTTATTCCAATCGGGTGTGGTCAAGATTGGTGCAAAATATAATCGCCGTTTAAGCTCATTGAAGGAATTCTCACATTCCTCAGTCCACTCAAATTTAGTCAAAAGTCCATACAGAGGCTTTGCTATGATGGCATACATGTGTATAAACCGTCGGTAATACCCACAATGCCCCATGAAAGCTTGTACTTCCTTGACATTCTTTGGCTTAGGTAACTCGGCTATAGCTCTCACTTTCTCTTCATCAGTGGATATGCCATTCTTTGACACTATGTGTCCTAGAATCTTGCCTTGCCTTACCATAAAAACACACTTTTCTGGGTTCATGCAGACTTGATATTCTCTGCATTTGTCAAAGATTTGTCTGAGTTCTGGTATATGTGTCTGTCTAATGTTGGAATGAGCACAGAGGTCATCAACATAGACTTCCAAATTCTTCCTTAAGAGCTCTTTAAACACATGGCACATCAGCCTCTAGAAGGTAGCTGGTGCATTGGTAAGCCCAAATGGCATTACTCTAAAGGCAAATATGCCCCATTCAGTGGCAAAAGCCATCTTATGCTGATCTTCTGGAGCTATGGCTACTTGATTGTAGCGCAAAAATCCATCAAGGAAGCTGTACACTTCCTTGCCTGCTACTCTTTCTAAGAGGTGTTCTATGATAGGAAGCGGATAGTTATCTCGAATTGTGGCTGCATTGACCTTCTTCAAGTTAATGCATACACGCAGCTTTCCATTTTTCTTGGGCACCACCACAATGGGGGATACCCATTCAGTGTGCTCAATTTCATAGATGAATCTAGCTTCTACCAGTCTATCTATCTCCTCTTTGATCTTGGCAGCATAGTTATCATTGTATGTGTATGGCTTTTGCTTGGAGGGTTTGGCATCTGAGGTCATGGGGATAGTGTGTGAGCATATGTCTGGATCAACACCCTTCAAATCCTTGTAACTCCAAGTGAATACATCTCTGTATTCTCTTAGCAAGGCTATCAATTCGTGCTCTTCGTCATCCGTTAGGTCATGGCCTATGTAAGTACATTTCTCCTCTCCTTCTTCCATGGCTACTACTATTTTCTTGCTGGTTTCTTTGTTATCATAGGCCTCTCCTGATTGCGCCTCTCGTTTAGGCATTCTGATCATGACTCTCCTGTCATCTATCTCATACTTCTTAAAATTTTTTGGGACCTCAAACAAAGATTCTTCCTCTTCTGGTGTGACTTCTCTCTTCTTTCTTTTCTTTCCTTCTTCCTTAGGAGTTACATGTGTGGCTAGCCTTACATCATTTGTAAGCTCTCCGTGCCTCTGGGGTTGGAATTCTACTTCATGGAAGTATTCTTCATCTTTGCAAAAGGTGGGTCCATAATGATTGACTCTAGATCAGAGTCACTTGCATCCTCGAATGCATCAGGGATAGGTTCACACTCTTCTAACACTGCCTCTCCCGTGATTGGCTCTATGGAGAAAACTGAAAGGTCATAGCCATCCTCATCAGAGTGAGGTGTCCATTGTTCTTCATTGATGGCTACATCCATTGTTGCTAGGATTTCTGCCCAACTGTGGGGTTCAAATTCTTCATCCGGAAATACTACAGGTGCATAGGCTGGGTCTTGAAGGGATCTATGTGTTTCGTTTGCACCTATCTCTTTGGCTTTTTCCCTCTTCTCTTCTTCTACTACTACTTTGCACATCCATAAGTGGGTATCTTCATGCATCCATGAGGATCTTGATCCTATGGAGTGCACAAACTCCGTGTCATCCTTGGCTCTATGGATGGGATTCCATTGGATAGGAGGGACATCTCTATGAGAGTAATCCTTGAGATTGACTTTGGTTGTAACACCTAGATGTTGCAAATACAATGAATTGGTTCCCCAATCTTGGACCACTTGCAACTGTCGCATAAATGGTATTCCGAAAATCATCTCGTAGGCATGATTCTTGCTAAAATCACAGATAGCAAATGTGTGCTCAAACTCTACACCACATGTAGTGAGAGTTATTCCTTCTAGCAAGCCTAAGGGTCTTTCTATGTGGCCATCAGCCATCTGCAATTTCATCCTCGTGGGCCTGAGTGCTGGCTTGCCCCACCGCTTCCATAGGGAAGTGGTAGCAATAGCAACTCCTGCACCTGAGTCCAGAATTGCCTTGGTTGTGTACCCCTGATGGGTAATAGGAAGATAAGTGTTTCCTTCTTCACCTTCACTCATATCTCCTATCTTGTCTAGAGGAATTTCTGGCACTGTCCTATGAGAACCTACCTGGGAATGAGGTTTTGCTATCTCTAGTACTTGTTTGGCTACATGTTTCCATAACTCTGGCCTAACTTTGAGTAGCTCTTCTAAAGTGAGATTGCATTGCACTTTAGTGTTTTTCACTACCTCTGTATTCCTAGGTATGACTGAGTCTTCGTTTCTTACCATGACTGTGGGTGCTCTCATACAGGTAGGCTTGGCTTCCCATGGGCCTGTGAAGTGGGGTAATTCATGTAAAGAATTAGACTCAAAGTCTAATCTCACTTGAGACTGGGTGCTCTCCTGCTCTCCATAAATAGAGGGAATATCTTGTGGGAATCGATCATGTGCGTCATCGACAAGTTCAATGGGAGGAGGGACTTCACTTTCTTTAGCCCATTTGTCTTCTTGAATCTCTCGTAGGAATTCTGGAGTGAACCTATTCATAGATGAGGAGGTGTCTGGTTCAGTGGAATTGGGCACATACGCTGCCTGTGGGGGATGGCTTATGTTTTTGCTTGCCTCATCTCTTTCTTGATTTTTTTCTTCCTTGGCAGATCTTGCAATTATGCTCTCTAACTTCTCTAGGAGTCCATCCAAGTGCAATTGTGTCTTAGCTGAGCCTGAGTAGTTGAAAAGGCGACTAGCTTCAAACATGGTCTGAGCCAATGCGACCATTCTCGCACATAGCTTGGTTCTCTCTATCTCTAGGTCAGCTCTAGGGTAGCACTTGTCATGATCCGTCACATTTGGCCCTTCTTGGATTCTGGCCTGATATGCCTTAAGCATCATGTCTATGTCTTCAGGAGTGGGGTCAGGTAGCACTGATCCTACTCTAGGGGGTGGTGGGATGGTCTGAGGTAGGGGGGCAGATGGTGGGTTAGATGGTGATGGAAATGAGGGTGGTGGTGATATGTGAGAGTTTGTTTGAGAGGTGAGTTCCACAATTTTTTGGCTTTAGTTTCTCTTATACTTTCTTCTAAGTCGCTCATCTTTTTAGACCATTGTCTTTTCATTCTTTCTCGACTATCCCTTCAGGCTCTCGACCGTTTCTTGGCTATGCTCTCGGCTTCACTAACCTCTGCACTCTTCTCTTGACCTATTCCTGGGTTCTGTTGCAAAGCCTGGGCTCTAGTGACTACTTTTAATGGTGCAGTGGACGTCACGCTCCTTGTAGAGTCTACTACTAACTCAATAACGTTAATTGGAGTTATTTTTGGCATATTATTGGGATTCTTAGGGCAATCTTGTAAGAGATGCTCCTTCCCACAGTCTTGACAAAAGCCTTGTATTGTTACTGAATGGGGTTGTGTAGGTGGAGGTAAGGGGCAATCACGAACGAGGTGATCTCCCTGACATCTGTAGCATGGTCCTCTAGGGAATGGGGGTCTTACTTGCCTAGGCTGGGGCCTAGAGTTAGGGTTTGTGTACATTACATTTGTGTACTCTGGTTCCCAACTAGGTTCACCTGGTTCTTCACTGTAGTAGGGCTCGCCATGTTTAGGAGATTGCATGTAGTAAGCATGGGGACTATCAATATGTGTAGAATCAAAACTATGATCATTGGGATCACTTTCTGAAAGCAGTGGTGTTACTGGCACTATAGCTCTATTCAAATTTTCCTCAGCTGCTGCATACTTTACAGGAATCACATTGGCTGGGGTTGGAGGTTGTTGAGCTAACACAGGCTGTGACCTTTGCTGGTTCTGGTAGGGTTGTTGATAGGGTTGCTGCGGTCTACCATATTGTTGTGGGGGGTACTGATTCTGGTATCTTCCCTGTTGTGGATAGGGCTGAGGGTAGGTTTGTCTAACAGCTTGCTTATTGTATGGGCAATCTTGTGCTGTGTGATTTGTGTATCTTCGTTCTATGGTGCAATATTGGCTGCTAGGATTCACTTGGGGTTGAGCCATGATGGGACATGCGTTTGCCATATGGTCACCACCACAAGTATAGCACCTCTTTACTGGGGCAAATCTAGGAATTTGTTTACTAGAGACACCTAGTTTTTGAGCTACTTTCTCCGCAAGTTCCTCAATTGATGTGGATTGCGAGGAAGAGAGGCTAGAGGCACTATCTGAATCTTTGTAGATTTTGGAAAGCTCTAACTCCTCCCCTATGTTATCCTCAATGTCGATGCACATGTGTACACACTCTTCTATGGTCCTAGGGTCCTTCAAGTACACATATGATCGCAACTTTGTACTTAACAATCCATCCAAGAATAAAGCCACTTGTTTGGCAGGTGTGGGTAACTCAGGAACAGGGCATCTCTCAAGGTATTGCCTAAATCTCCTTCCTGCAAGTCTCACAGTTTCCTGGGGGTCTGCTTGAAGCTGTAGATCAATGAGGAAGTATTATGCCTTATGCCACTCTTAGAGAATTTGGTGATGAAAGCCTCCAAGAGTTGGTCTATGCTCCTGAACTGTCTCTCATTCAATGGTTGAAACCATGTAAGGGCTGTGTTCCTAAGTGTTAGACCAAAGGCATTATATTGCGTGAATAGGTCCTCAACTTGTTCTGCTCTCAAGACTTGCCTAAACTCGGCCACATGATCATATGGGTCTCCTGTGCCATCGAAGTAATTCTTCATGGACTTAACTAACTGAGTCGGTCTCAAAATCCTGGTGTGTTCCCTAGGCCTTGGCAGAGGGAAGTCTTCCATATTCCTTTGATTCCTTGGAGCTCTAAATCCTTCAGGTTCCACCCTATTTGTTTCCGTTCTCGTTCTATCTCTTCCCACTGGGTTGGCAAAGCTTACCTCCGGTCTATCCCTATGTCTGTCTCTTTGAGTTCCATGAGTGTGGGAGGTTCCAGCTCCTTGGTGACCAAATGACACATTTGATCTTGGTTGGGGAAAAATGAATTCACCCTTCCAAGTGTAAGCATGCCTATCATTTTCTGTAACCCCAAAGATTCTTTCTGAAGCGTGATCTAAGTAGGTCACTCTACCTGGGCTATCAGGATCTTTAAACTCATATATCATGATTGTTCCTATCTCACTCGGCTGATTAGGTCTATATCTCCAAAAGGCTTCATCCGTCTCTCGGTTCAGGAGGAGATCTATGCTCTTATTATCTTGGGGAATCCACTCTGGTGTGATAATCCTAGTGAGAACAGATTTGCCTCGGAGGGTTCTAGGTTCTTCGCCCATGTTTGCTTGCTCTAGGTCACCTAAGTCCGTTTCAGGGATCACATTCCCAAATTCATATGTCCTATCTGGATGACTGGTGACTACATATATTGTCCCTTCTTTGTCCAAGTATGCTCCATTTTCAAACTTGAGAGCTGGGCGCTCTAGTCCAATGGATTGGTCAGGGTTTTTAATCTGGACCGCAGATCTTCCTAGGCCGTCCTCATAGATGCTAGCACCTAATCGGTTGGTCCTAAGGTATACGAGTTGCATCTTGTAAGGGCCTTCCACCCTATGTAAATATGGCACTCCGGAGCTTCCTGTAGGTCTCTCCATACCGTGGGACATCTCAGACTCGCTAGTCTCAGAGCTAGGGTAATAAGAATGATGGCTCAACTGCTGGGCCCAAGACCTAGCAGTATGATTGACACTAGCTTCTGAAGATCTAAGACTTTATCGGTCTCTCCCTAGGTGTCGTCCTGATCTAAGGTTCATAAGCCCAATTGAATAACCCCAAATTTTCCCAAGTACACTTGCGTTGCTGAGTTCTTTTGTATCACTCACTTGTTCTTTTTTAATCCCTTAAGATGTCACTTCTTGTCCGGTTATTCTTCGTCGCAAAGAACACTTAAGTTTTCTCGTACTTTGAGTGCGGTCGCTCGATTTAATTTTTTTCCTTAAGTTGTTTCGCAATTGTAATCTCCTAGCACTTGCACTTGAGTGATTAGAGTTCTTGAACTTGGTTGTTCTTATCATGCTCCTAATTTATCAAAACCTCTATCCGTACTTAGCTTATGCTAGGGATTGACAGAGGGTGTTGAGAATTTCCAACCTTAAGTTCTTCCCTTGGTTGCCCTTGTATGCCCAGGAAGCGTGTTCCCAAGCTCGCACTTACTCTTGCTCCGAGTACCCTTCGACGCTCTCACAGAACCTGAAAAAGTCCACAATTAGCTCAAGAATTGAATTCAGATGACAGACAGATCACTTTCATGCATATAATTCACAGACCCAATTGCCTTGTGCCTCTATGGAAAACAATCCCAAAGGACCCTCAATTTTTTCCACCCTGGGATATGGTCAACTTCCCCACGAGCTTTCCAACAAAACAAAAATCACCGCAATCGGATTTCGTATGAGGAAGTTATGTCCACTCAGGGTTTTGGGGCCAAATCAGGATTTCAAACAGGTTCGTAGGCAAATAGGACTTCTCGAAATACTTGATGTAATGGCTTCACAATGCCATGACAAACCCTAGCATTTGTCTCACAATTTTTTCAAGAATAGACCACTATTTTTTTCCCTAAAAAATTGGCCAAATTTGCCCTTCTATCGCATTCGCAAGCTCTGTCGGTCGCGATTGACAGAGCCGTCGGCAGGTGTCCGTCGTGGTTTGTCGATCGCGATTGACAGAGCGATCGCGATTGACAGAAATCTGAGGAATTTCAAAAATCTAAACACATTTTTGGGAAGCTCTAGGCCTGTAGATCATGGTTTTGTACTTTGTTTAGCAAATAGAGCATTTTTTCTATCGGTCGCGATTGACAGAGGTCAACGCCTCGGGACCTGCACAGACAGATTTTTTACCTGCTGAAGCTGGTGCAGCTGCTGGGGATGCTGATTCCTGTAGAAAATCTCAAAAAACACAGAAAATCAGAAGCACACAAACGCTCTCTCGCTCTCTCTCACAAGTGAAATGAGGGGAATGGTATGGGTGGGGTGATATGACCAAAAAAATTGAAATTTTTTGGGATGATGGAGATGGATGTGGGAGATGGTGAGGATGATGATGGTGATGAGAAAAACAAAAGAAAATAGATAAAAGTGAAGAAAATACCTATAACTCCAACGCGTCAACTCTACGTCTTACCATCACAGGCTCGTCCTCAAAGCTCGATCCCCGGCGACGGCGCCAAAATTTGGTGTAGCTCAGTGATGAGTAGCACCTCCTTTAATGTCAATCCGGGAAGACAAGAGGATGGTATGAAGACCTCGAGCAAGTGAAGGCACAAGTGCGTGAGTGAGAAGCACACAAACATGCACACACATAGACACACACGCGCACACACGGCAAGACAAAGAGTGAGAAGCAATGGAGTTCTTAGATTACTTTCAAAAAGCTCATACAAGTTTAATTCAATTACAAGCTAACCTAAAAAATGAGCTCTCTAGCTCTTTTTATAGTTTTTGACTAGGTTTTGACCTTGTCCAGACCTAGTGTCCGGCCTAGTTAAAAATTAGGTTCTCTACCCTATTTGGAGGTTCAAACGGAGTCTAAAAAATGTGAAAACTGATAGGTAGGTACTTCTAAAGCTCCTCAAGCTCAAGGACTCCTTGGCTTGCACAAAATGGAGCTACAAAAATATGAAATGGTATTTACAATGGTTTTTAGTGATGAAAATCACTATTTTTGTAGGGATTTCTTCTAGCATTTTGACATACATTTCCTGGAGCTCCCTACTTGCTCCTTCTTCTTGTGTGCTCAGCTCCTTGATGCTTGAAAAATTTAAATGGCCTACTTGCTAGATCTTCTTTGACTACTGTGTCTGCCTGTGCTTTCTCTTCGTTCCGACTCCCTTCGTAGGCTTCCTTGTCTTGCAACTCCTTCGGTTCCTTGACTACTGCCAACAGGTACCAATTACCCATTTTGGGCTTATATGATGCGACATGTATTGGTTGCAAAAGGACTATGGAACATTGTGCAGGGTGTTAAAAAACGTCCTATTACACCTCCAAATACAGGTATTGAAGCTGATGCAAATGGCATTGAAGATGCTGATATTCTTCATATTCCTGTTCGTCCTACGGTTTCTACTGCACCTACTGTAGAGAAAATTTGTTAGGATGGAAGAGATGCTCAGGCACATGCATTGATGGCCTTGTCTGTCAAACATGCCATTATTCCTCACATTCGCTTTTGCAGAATAACTAAGGATGCTTGGGATACACTTACCACATTGTTCCAAGCTAGGAATGAGGCTCGTGTTGCTTACCTCCGAAAACAGTTGGAGAGTGAGCATATGAATGAAGGTAACAGTTTTTTGACAAAGATCAAGGATTTGAAGGAACAATTGATTTTTGCTGATGAAGTTATACCAGATAGCTCACTTGTGCAAACCGTTCTGAATGGTCTTCCTGATTCATATAAGAGTTTTGCTTCTACTCGTCATTTGATGATGAAAGGAAATCCAAATGCCATGTCATTTGAAGAGTTAGTTTCTATTTTGCTGCAAGAACATCATTCTCGATAGAATAGGTCCATTATGGATGTTGCAGATCAAGATTTCCTAGCTAGTCAGAAGGGCAAAGGTAAATGGAGCTCATCTACTAGTAAGTAGAAATATGCAAATGCTGCACATTCAAAGAAGGAAGACAAAGATGAGAAGAAATTAGAAAAGCAGAAATTGTTTTGCAAATATTGTAAAGCAAATGATCATGTTGATGGAGAGTTTTAATCT
Organism: Ceratopteris richardii; assembly: GCA_020310875.1. Taxonomy (NCBI): domain Eukaryota; kingdom Viridiplantae; phylum Streptophyta; class Polypodiopsida; order Polypodiales; family Pteridaceae; genus Ceratopteris; species Ceratopteris richardii. The sequence goes on from CM035417.1 coordinate 37,901,748, forward strand.
CCAAAAGAACAACCTACTCTTGAAATTAGAGCACCTCTATATCAAGAGTAAGTCAAAATCTTCACCAATTTGGAGGATCAATATTCAATTATAAGGATTTTGGAAAATTTGTGAAAAGGATGATTCTACAGAAAGTCTGCTGCACATATCTTTCTCATTGACTTATCAAATATGTAAAGTTTTTTATAAAACTTTGCACAAGGTTTCGGCTAAAGATTGCCCACCTCCTCCAAGTCGAATCACTTTAAAAGATTCTGTAGATTTTGAGAAATCAACTTGACAAGTCACCTATGTCTAAAACTGTACTTCTGAGAAGTCAATTTCTTATCTGAGAAGGAATGTGTACATATGCTACACATCCAAATATTTTGCAATTGTCAAGTGAAGGTCTCTTACCATGCCATGCTTCATAGGGTGTCATGCCATCAAGAGACTTAGATGGTAACCTGTTTATGAGGTAAGTGGCAGTAGAAACACTCTTTGCCCATAGATAGTTAGGTAACTTTTTCTCATTAAGCATAGATCTAGTTGTCTCAACAATTAATCTATTTCTTCTCTCAGCTAACCCATTCTGTTCAGGAGAATACCTTGTGGTTATCTCTCTTTTGATGCCTCTGTCCTGCAAGAAGTCTTCAAATTCATTGGAGAAGTACTCACCTCCTCCATCTGACCTTAGCCTCTTCAAATTCCTTCCTGTCTGATTTTCAACTAATGCAAGATATTTTTTAAAGCAATTAAATACCTCATCCTTGTGCTTCATGAAGTATAATACAGTCCATCTGCTATAATCATTAATGAAAGACACATAGTACCTTGATCCTGAGACTGAGGGGTCTTTGCTTGGTCCCCATACATCTGTGTGGACAAGCTCTAGGTAGTCTTCATGCATGTATCCTTTCTTTGAGAAGGGTAACCTGTGAGACTTCCCAAATTGACAAGCACCACACTTATAAATCATATGTTGCTTGGATACATTAGGTATCCCAAGCACACATTGGTTCCTGCACATTTGTTTCAAGGTTCTTTCTCCTATGTGCCCTAACCTTTTGTGCCAAATCTCAAGCTCTGAAAGTGTTTGATCTTTATAACTGTATAGTGCAATATTCTTTGTATCTTCCAACTCAAAAGTGAAAAGTCTACCTGATTTTTCTCCTTTAGCAATCCTCTTGAACCCATGTCTTGGGTCCTCCACATATGCTCCATATTGGTTGAATCTAACCTGCAAACCTTTCTCCACAATCTGACCAACACTCATCAAATTTTTGGTAATGGTTGGTACATAGAGTACCCTGCTCAACAAATTCTGATTTCCATCACAAGTCTTAACATTTCCAACTTTAACTACAGAATGCTTTGTGTCATCACCTGTGTGGACTTGATGCTTACCTTTTGGTTCCTCAAGATCAGAGAGTAATGCTACATTGCCAGCCACATGATTTGAACATCCTGAGTCAATGTAGAATAGGTGGTCATCATTTGTACCTGACTTTGAAGTCATGTTCATGATCAGAAGAGAGTCATCTTGCTCCTCTGTGTATTTATTGTAATCCTTCCTGGATTTGAATCCTCCTTGGTAGTTGCCATTATAATTATTGTTGTAGTTGTTGTTGTAATTATTGTTGTAGCCTTGGTGATGGTTGAATCTACCTCTTGACTGTGAGTAGCCACCTCTTTGGTATCCTCTTCCTCTCTGATTCTTGTAATTCCTGAAACACTCATCTATAGTATGATTTGATAAACCACAAATGCTGCATGGTGAGGAGTTATAAGATCTCCCCCTACCTGGCTTACCTCCTCTGCCCCTTCCTCTTGAAGATCTACCTCTCCCTGCATAGTTGGCTTGAGAGGTTGATCCTTCATCTTCCACCTTCTTGCTCTTGCCTTTATCTTTAGACTTCTTATCAGTGTATAGGGTAGAAGAGTTATTACCTTTGGATGTGTCTCCATTTTGTTGAGCTTTGCTTCATGAGTAAACAATTGTCCCATGAGAGTTGTAAGATCTAGAGTGTGCATGTCCATGTAGAGATCCATGGCAGTGGTGAAGCTTTCCCATTTGTCATCAACCTTGATCCCATTGATCACTTGCCTTACAATCTGTTCTTCTTCAATCTCTTCTCCTATGCTTGCTAACTGATCTGCTACATCTTTAATCTTGGTCACAAATTGTGAAACAGCTTGCTTAGGTTGCTTCCTTAGTGTTGTGAATTCAATCCACAACTAATTTTTCCTAGCCCTTGTGTTGGAGGAAAAGTATGATGACAAGGTTTCCCAAGTCTCTTGGGATGTATTACAATTTCTAATATGTGGCAAAAGAAAATCAGATATAGAGTTGAGTAAGTAAGACCTTGCCAATGCATCCTTAGCACACCATGTGTTGAGCTTTGCATGTTCTTCCTTGGTCGGTAATCCTCTTGCTTTGAATGAGGGCAATTCCTCATCTCCTAAGATGTAGCCATAGAGACTCCTTCCTTGTAAGTAGGTCTTCATCCTTAGAGACCATGCTTGATAGTTGTTCCTGTCCAATTTGTCAATAAATGAAGGAAAACCATCTCCCATTTCACCTTAGTTTGCTCTGATACCACTGTTGGGAATGATGGATGGATACTCCAAGAGACTGAGTAGGTACTGCTAAACCTGCTTTCTACCAGCCCTCTTTTGCTTCAGAGTTGATAACTAGACCTCCTTAGCTTTCCAATGATACCATAAAATGTCCTATGTCCTTTTATGGATTGACACCTGCTGAGTATTTTGCTCAGTGTGACCAGCACAGTAGGAATTGGAAAAATTCCTTTTAGGGGTATCTAATTAGCTTAGTAAGCTACCTATTCCAAGTGTAATGATGTAAAATGATAAACTATGCTAAGAGAAATCAATTTAGCAAGTTAAGCTATACCCTCGACTTTTTAGGACTGTAGCAGAAAATGACCAGAGTTCACCGCAACACAAATTTATCCAAAATGGCTGAATAGAATGTCTTCAGACTTTGAAAGCATGTATATTGCTTTAAGCTGAATCCAACAAGCTTTGAATCACTAAATTTGGTGAAGAATTGACTGAGATATGCCCTTGACAAGTTGTCAGACTTTTGAGTAGACTAACAGAGAACTCAGAGATGGACAATATGAATGTATGTATTAATGAACATTTGTATACAACTCCATTTGCATGAACATCAATGCAAAATGGTATAGAGAGGTGTGGGCTTGAGTATAGACCTCACACACACACTCAAAAATCAGTAATGCTAGGCTCGGGAGTGCTCTATCTACCCCGTGACTTTTCATGTCCATTTTTATAAGAGATGACTACAAATTTGAATTCAAATTCACAGTTTTGGCTCCCTATGATCAAGCTCCTAAATGCTTTGAGATATTCTTTCAATCAAACAACTAATTTTTCCACGAATACTTTTGGGTAGGTGATTATAAGAGATTCCAAGTCAATTTGACTTTTACAATGAGGTAAAGTGGTAATTAACCACTAGCATATGTTCCTATGCTTCTTCATGTTTGTTAAGACTTCAATGCATCCTTTGAGCCAAATGTGTAGTCTTGTAATTTACACCAACACTTTCACAGCAACTATTGAGTGTGTATAGCTCATACACCTTATGGTTGATTTGGGTGTTGATCAGTCTTCTGCCACCATCATCTTCATTGACAGTCAGAGCGCATTGGCAGTTGCGAGGAACTTGTGTTCCATGCTCGCACTAAGCACATTGAGGTGCAGTATCATTATGTCAAGGAGAGGTTCTCTACTGGAGAGATCAACTTGGCGTATGCGCCCACACAGGAGAACATTGTAGACCTTTTCACGAAGGATCTACCTAGGGAGAAGTTTGAAGATTTTCACAAAGCTTTGGACTTACTTCCTTTTGTGGATTGATTCCACATAGCTTGGCACTTCCTTATACATGAGTGCCAACTCCTTGTTCGCCGCATCACTCCTAGGGGGGATTTGTTGATATATTTAGGTAGTGATGTGTGTGAAAATACTAGGACTGCCGAGGCACTTTATTCCCTCTTTAGAAGGTTTTCTTTCCCCTACTTGTATATATGCCTATAGCCCTAATGGGTTATGTATCTTTGTAATTCTAGTGCTAATACATTCAATATTGTGTGTTGTGCTCCAAGCTTCTTCTTCTTCCTTGTGTTGTTCGCATGCTTCTGCAGACGTCTAACTCCAACCGCTTCCATGTCCATAGCTCTTGTGCCACTTTCAGACCTTTCATAGCACTAGGTGAAAGGTTAATCATGTGAACTAGAGGCAATACTGCATCTACCCAAAAGTCTTGCAAAAGGTTTGCATGATGTATCATAGAAACTAATCTATCGTGAATAGTTCTATTCATCCTTTCAGCTAGACCATTTTGTACTAGGGTATAAGGAGCTCTAAAACTCTCTACAAATTCTTCTAGAATAATAGAAAAGGCTGAATTCATGTGAGGTATACTCACCCCCATTATTTGAACGTAAAGCCTTAAACTTAGTTCCTTTTTCAATCTCAATTGAAGCAAGCCATTTTTTGAAAGTAGGGAATACCGCATCCTTTGCTTTGATAGGATATACCTAGAATTGTCTAGTAGCATCATCTATGAAAGTGACAAAGTAAAGATAACCACCTAGACCTTGCAAGCATAGGACCACAAACATCTGTATGAACGAGATCTAAAGGCTGATTTAAAGAGTCAATGTTGCCGTGCACATTTCTATTTTGCTTTCCATATTGAAAATGCTCACAAAATGAAAAAGCAGAGAAAGATAACATAGGTAAGTAGCCAGAATGAGAAAGATTTTCCATTCCACTATTCCATGATTTTTTAGAAAATTGCTAAACTCATTTGACATGTATTCACCTCCTCCATCAAATCTTAATGTTTGAATGTACTTCCCTGTCTGCTTTTCCACCATAGCTTTAAAATTCTGGAAGTGAGTGAACACCTCGCTCTTCTCTTTCATGAAATATACCCATACTTTGCGTGTATGATCATCAATGAAGGTAACATAAAACCTACAACCGCCCATAGATGTGGTCTTTGCTGGACCCCAAACATCTGTATGGACTACTTCTAGTACATTCTCACTAACATGCTTGTCATGTGGAAATGATGCTCTTGACTGTTTACCAAATTGACATGCTACACATACCTTTTGCATTTCTGCAACTTTGAAATTTGGTAGTCCATGGACAATCTCCTTTGACTGCATCATTTTCAGCCTTTGCAAGTTTCCAATCCGCTTGTGCCATATCTCTATATCTGCAATAACTCCTGCACCTTTTGCAAACATGGCTGCATTCATTTCAAGAATCTTCACATTTAAGGTGAACATCCTACCCACTTTTTTTCCTTTGGCAACCAATCGTCCATCCTGCTTATACTCTTCTACATATAATCCATCAGCATTGAACTTGACTTGTAATCCCTGGTCAACCATTTGTCCAACAGAAACCAGATTCTTTGTTATATTTGGAACATGCAACACATCCGCAAGATGTTTTACCTTCCCGTCCTCCATAAACAATGCTATGAATCCTGTATGCTCAATAGGATGCGATGTATCATCACCTGTTTCAATATATCCAGGGACTGGCATTTTCTGCAAACTACTAAACCATTCTGCATGACTGGTCATGTGATTTGAAGCACCTGAATCAACATACCAGACATTATCATTCCATTTTGAAACACCAGCAGACATCGTATTCATCATGTGATGTTGAACCATAGACAACTTCTCATAATCATCTGCACTTGTGGATGCATAGTTGTTTTGCTGCCTTCTGTTATTTTGATTCTTTAACCTGCAATCATGTTCAAAGTATCCAGGTTTACCACAATTCCAGCATCCTTTACTATCATTACCTGAATCATTTCTTTGGAAATTTCTGCGACCTCTTTGGCTCCCCCTGCCTCGAAACTGTCCTCTTCCTCCTGCATGATTCTGTTGTTGACCTTGGTCTTGGTTACTGTTTCCTCTTCCACTTCCAAAACCTCTACCTCTACCTCTTCCTCTGCCAGAGTAGAATACCTGCTCAAAACTGGGCTTTCCTTGGGAGTTTGAGTCCTCACCAAGATTCTTTTCTTCAATAATCAGCATAGATACCAGATCAGCAAAATTCGGAATATTTTCCCTCATCTGTATGGAAGTTTTGAACTGCTTATATGCAGCTCCTAAACCACGAAGGCACACTTCCACCTTATCATCATCATCTACATTCATGCCAATAGATGCAAGTGACTCACATATGCCTTTGATTTTAAGAGTGTACTTACCGACATGCTCTTCTTTTCCAATGTATGCAACTCGTTCTTGAGTTGCAATTTCCGTGCCTTTGTATTAGTCTCATACAAAGTGACCAAGCTGTTCCAAGCCTCTTTTGGAGTCTTGGCATCCTGTATGTGTCCAATCATGCTACCCTGTATGCTAACAGATAGCCAATACATTACCTTTCGTGCTCCTTGATTCCATTCCTCATATGCTCTTAACTGATCTACAGTCCGATTCCTTTCTAGTAACTGCGGAGCATCTTCATTCTCTCCTTCGATGTACTTCCAGGAGCCTTTTCCCATCAGGAAATTCGTCATTCTGAATCTCCAAGCATGGAAGTTGTTCTTATCCAGCTTATCGCTCATAAGCTGACTCATTCCATCTGCGTTTGCCATTTCTGCAACAATTCACAACACTGCAAAACACTACAAGCAACACTTCTGCTTGAACACTGTCGCACTATGACATGACAGTTCGATCTCAGAAAAACACAGTTTTCGTGTATCAACAGTACACGGAATCGCTTGAAATTCTGGATCTGGAATATATGAGTGTCGTCGAACACAACGCAAGTTACAGTTTGTGAAATTGACCTGGTTTTTCTATGGGCCCCACCTTGCGGGCTCGAAATGGAGGTTGAGATGGCTCCGAAACTTCGATTGAGGTCTACCTTCATGGTGATTTTCATAGCAAACGGAGGCCGTTTGTGAAATCATGTTTTCTCCACGCCTTGCCGCGTAGTATTCACCGTCGCCTTCTCTACGAGCGCAATGGAAGCTAGTAAATGGGATTTCAAAGAAGCCTGCTGACATGGATGAAGATGATTGGGATGAGTTAGATGAAATGGCCAGGTCTACCATTCACTTGCACCTAGCAGATAATGTTATTGTAATTGCACAACTATTAGCAACAATGCACCTGGTGGTAAAATCAACTATGATGAGATATGTGGAGCACTCTTGAGTGAGGAGACTCGTAGAAAATCTATGGTTGGCACTCAGAGTGGAGATGCATATAATGTTCGTGATTCTTACGAAGGAAAGAATCAGCAATGTGGAAGGAGCAAGAACAAGGAAAAGAATGGTCAACGGAATAAGAGTAGAAGTAAATCAAGGAAGAGGGATATCGAATGCCATTATTTTCATAAGAAAGGACATATGAAGAAAGACTGTTATGCATTAAAGAATGCTAAAGGTAACGAACAAAATGTTGATGGGCATGTTAAACAGTTACCTGCACCATCTACTTCGACTATGAAGATTGACAAAATTAATGCTATTTTTGATGATGCTGATGTGTTGACACTTGATAGTACTGTGCCAATTGAGGCACTTATGGCTGATTCTCTTTCCCACATGTGGCTGCTAGATTCTGGTGCTTCCTTCCATGTGACACCACATAGAGAATGGTTCTCTAATTATGCAGCAAAATCTCTTGGTATCGTGAGACTTGGTGACTCTTACCAGTGTGATGTTGTGGGGATTGGAGATGTGATTGTGCAGCATGTATCTCTGTTATCATGTAGTTTGATGTCAGTTGGTCAACTTGATGACCTTGGTTACAAGGTGGTCTTCTATGCTCAGTCCTTTCGTATATCAAAGGGCAATATGGTTATTGCAAAAGGAAGCAAAGTTGGCTCACTTTATCCTTTATTTGTATCACAGAAAGAACACTTGTTAACTGTTACTGAACAACCTATGGCTTGTATTTGGCATGGTTGTTTGGGCCATATATCTCATAGTGGAATGGAAAATCTTTCTCATTTTGGCTACTTACCTGTGTTATCTTTCTTTGATTTTTCATTTTGTGAGCATTGTCGATATTGAAAGCAAACTAGAAATGTGCATAGAACGCACATTGACTCTTCAAATAAGCCTTTAGATCTTGTTCATATAGATGTGTGTGGTCCTATGCCCACTAGTTCCTTGGGTGGTTCTCTTTACTTTGTCACTTTCATAGATGATGCTACTAGAAAAGTCTGGGTATATCCTATCAAATCAAAGGATGAGGTATTCCCTACTTTCAGAAAATGGCTTGCTTTAGTTGAGACTGAAAAAGGAACTAAGCTTAAGGCTTTATGTTCAGATAATGGGGGTGAGTATACCTCACATGAATTCAGCCTTTTCTGTCAGTCTAGACGGATTTGTAGAGAATTTACAGCTCCTTATACCCCAGTATAGAATGTTGTAGCTGAGAGGATGAATAGAACTATTTAAGATAGAGTAGTCTCTATGTTGCATCATGCAAACCTCTCACAGGGTTTTTGGGCAGAAGTAGTATTGACTGCAGTTCATGTGATTAACCTTTCACCTAGTACTGCCAAAGGTCTAAAAGTGGCACAGGAGTTATGGACAGGGAAGCCACCATATTATGATCATCTTTGAGTTTTTGGGTAAAAAGCATATGTTCATATACCCAAGAATCTTAGACAAAAGTTGGACCATAAGTCAAAGAAATGCATTTTTCTTGGATATGGTCGAGAAGGACAATTTGGATATCGCTTATGGGATCTTGAAACACGGTTAGTTATTAGAAATAGTGATGTCATTTTCAATGAGTCTAAGATGCATAAACAACCCATTAAGGAGGTTGAAGTGAGAAGAGTGGCGTTTGAGGATACTAGTCCTCTAGTTAGCATGCATAAAAATACTGCACATAGGGATGTTCAAGAGAATGTCCATTCAGATCAGTATGCACATATTCATGTTCAACAACCATTGAGACCTTCTGCATGTGTCTCACGTCCACCTGATAGATATGTTCCAGGTTTAGATTTTGTTATGCTAACAGATGCCGATGAGCCTTCTTGCTACAAGGAGGCTATGCAGACAGAGAATCATGTCAAGTGGGAGCATGCCATGAAGAGTGAGCTAGATTCTATTCACAAGAATGGTACTTGGGATTTAGTATCTTTGCCAAAGGGCAGGAAAACTTTACCATGTAAATGGGTATATAAGCTGAAATTCACATCAGATAATGCTTCTCCAAAGTATAAAGCGACTTGTTGCAAAGGGTTTTAAGCAACAACATGGTGTTGATTTTGAGGAAATCTTCTCTCTAGTGGTCAAGATGACTACTTTGCACATGTTGCTTGGATTCGTTGCAATGGAGGACTTAGAGCTAGTCTAAATGGATGTGAAAACTGCTTTCTTGCATGGAGATCTTACAGATGAGATCTATATGGATCAAATAATGCTTCTCCAAAATATAAAGCACGACTTGTTGCAAAGGGTTTTAAGCAACAACATGGTGTTGATTTTGAGGAAATCTTCTCTCTAGTGGTCAAGATGACTACTTTGCACATGTTGCTTGGATTCGTTGCAATGGAGGACTTAGAGCTAGTCTAAATGGATGTGAAAACTGCTTTCTTGCATGGAGATCTTACAGATGAGATCTATATGGAACAACCAGAGGGTTATGTAGTTCCTAGCAAGGAAAGTCTAGTTTGTAAGCTCTAACAAGAGCTTGTATGGACTTAAACAGTCTCCTAGACAATGGTACCAAAAGTTTGATGCTTTTATGAAGTCCCAAGGATATTCTCAAAGCATGAGGATCATTGTCTCTACACAAAGAGATGCTCAAATGGAAGCTTGATATGCTTGATACGTTATGTCAATGATATGTTGATTGCTGGGAAGTCCTCCTATGACTTGTCAATTCTCAAAAGGAAGTTGAGTTAGACATTTGATATGAAGGATTGGGGGGATGCCAATCATATCCTTGGCATGCGCATTACTCGTGATAGGAGTAAAAAACGCATATACTTGTCTCAAAGTGAGTACATATGCAAATTAATTCACAGGTTCAATATGCAGGGTGGAAAAGCATTGAGTACACCTTTACCCACATATGTGAAATTGAGCAAGGATGATTGCCCCAAATCAGATGAGGAAAAGGAATTCATGACCAAAATTCCCTATCAATCTGCCGTTGGTAGTCTCATGTATGCTATGGTAGCTATGAGACCAGACATTGCATTTGTAGTGGGAGTTGTGAGCAGATATATGTCTAATCCTAGCAAGAAACATTGGGAAGCGGTCAAAATGATTTTGAGATATCTGAGTGGCACTAAGGACAAGTGTCTATGCTTAGGTAGAGGGAAAGCATCCATTATTGGTTACATAGAATCTGACTATGCTTGTTGTGTAGACAATCATAAGTCTACATCAGGGTACATTTTTCATTTTGCTGGAGGTGCTATCTCTTGGAGATCTCGTCTTCAAGAATGTACAACTATTTCCACCACAAAAGCAGATTATGTTGCAGCAAGTGAGGCATGTAAGGAAGCATTGTGGCTTTCTCGCCTTGCTTGTGATATGGGTTTACCTCAGCATGTACCTCGTTTGCTCAGTGACAGTCAGAGTGCCATTGCTTTGGCTAAGAATCTGATCTATCATGTAAAGACCAAGCACATTGAGGTGAGGTATCACTTCATAAGATATTGCTTAGCCACTGAGCACAATATTCTTGAGAAGGTTCACACTCGAGATAATGCTGCAGATGCTTTGACTAAAGCTCTACCCCATCATAGCTTTCAACACTATTGTCACTTGATGGGGATTACTTGATTCATGATCTCACACAGTCACTTGTATACTCTGTAACATGCCCATCAGGTGGGAGGTATAGTTTGTATACTTACACTCAGGTATCCTTTATCATTCTTTATTTTTCTCCCATAGTTACTTGGGCCATATTGGCCTTTAGCGGGAGATTGTTACCGTTAGTGTCCATGTGAAAGGGCAAATGGCTACTGAACACTTCTTGGTATATGTTCTTTAATAAAACATATAGTGGCCTGGTCAGTCACAGACTGTAAGTTCGATCCCATTTGTAAGACCTAAGAAGTCTATCTTCGTGCTCCTTGTGTACTGTGTTTTCTACGTATTCTGTAGTCTCTGTGCGGAGTACCGGGTGCGGCCTTAGGAGGTCCGTTTTCTACTCCGAGGATATCATGGCAGAGCTCTCCATAAGGGGAGCTCACCGTGGTGCATTGTTGTCGAATTACTTCAAAAGAGAGGATAGGCCATTCATTAGATCTCATATAGTGGGGACATCCAACTTGCCACTCTAAAGGGTGATGTTTTCCCTAATTACATAAGTGGTTATTGTGTATAATTGTACCATAGTCATCTCATACCAGAGATTTTGCAATGCCTATAGATTGGCAAGGATCACAAGGTGGAGGCACAATGCACTCAAGAAGATGTAGTGGAAGCCTTGGAAAGAATTCTAAACAAGCAATTATTCTAGAATAATACATGATTATCTTTGAAGAAAGCTCAATTTTTCTTTTTTGAGGGCACACTACAAATATAAATGAAAAAACAAAAAACAAAAGTCTCCAAGGAGCTCTTCAATATTTATAGGATCTATACTCATCCATAGTTATTGTTTCAACATTTCAAGCCCACAACAACATCTATCAAGCAAAGCGTGAGTGTTGTATGAACCATAAAGTAGTCTTAAAGACAAAAAAGAAAAGGATATGAGAAGATTAAGAAGAAAGTGTATTCACGAGAAAGAGATAGTTACAATCATACACATATGAGTTTTCATATGAGTATGAACTTTTGTTGTAAAGAGTGAGGAGTCCTTGAGTCTAGAAGTCTCCCACCTAGGCCTCTACAAGAACATTGTAATTCGTTAAACTCCATTTGGACCTCAAAAAAGTTCAAAATCATCTCGTTTAATAGCTTTGACCAAACATGTCTGAACAAGGCCATAACTTAGACATTTCTATTTAAGGTATCCCTTAACCCCATTGTGAAGGGTTTTTGCTAGTGCACTAATGTGAAGAGATTTCTTGAAGCATCTCTTGTTTTCTTCTCATTATTGCTTGCTTGTTTGTGTATGTATATGCATGTATTTTTTGTGAGCTTCTAAGATCATACATGTGTGCCAACCTTCAGTGTAGGTCATCATACTAGAGACACGGTTCCTAGATTGATATTTTTTTGGTTGGGCTACTTATTGGTTGATCTCAATCCAAGGCTTGGCATGTCGAGACAATCTACATTCAATGTTGTAGTAGGAGGATGCTTCTCTACTATAAAGACTATTAAAATGATATTCTTTGTTGGCTTACGATGGTCCAAAACTTCACATGCATGCATATTCTTATCCTAAGAGATGTGTTGTATACCAAAGAACAATATACCCCATTAGCAGTGATGATATTCCATTAGAAAGGATGATATTCCAATGACTAGTGCTAAAAGTTTTGCTACAGAGGGCATAGATTTTATTGGACCCATAAATCCACTAGCACATGGCACACATGGAGAGTACATAATAGTAACACAAACTATTTGAAGAAATGGATAAATTTTGGTAATACTCGAAAGAGTGATTCTCAAACCATTACAATGTTCTTATTTGAACAATTTCTTTTTACTAGGATTTGGTTGCCTTTTGAAATCATGAGTGATTGAGGACATAATTTCATCAATAAAGTGGTAGAAGCTTTACTGAATAAATTCCTCATCGTTCACAAAAAAAAGCACCATATTATGCACATGCTAGCATGCAAGCCAAGGTGAGACCGGGACAAATAGTTACGTCACATTGTTTGGGATTTTTGGGTAGCTTGTAAGACTACTTTAGGTACTACACTATTCTTTTGATGTGTAAAACATCACAAGAACTAAGCTAATGTGATGTTAGAAGTCCTCTATAACCATCATTAACTCAGCAACACATCAAACTTTGAAATATGTATCACATTGTGTAAGAATAGTAGTCACTTACCTTTCTCTGAATATGCGCCTTCTTCTTTGCTTCAATCTTCTCTCAAACTATTTATGAATTCTCATAAATATTTGCACAATGACTCATAGATATTGTCTCACAAATTAAGTGAGCCATTCCAAAAAATAAATTGAATCATTACTTCATAAATATCTTCATTTATGTTCAGAAGTTAGACTATGTCTAGAAAATCTCTTCAATTTTCTTTGATTTGACACACCTACATTCTTAAGCTTGATTCTCTCAACACGTGTCTTGTTTTGTAAAAATCTTCTAGTCAAATGTAGTTGATTCATGTAAGAAGTATCATAAAAGTACCTTGGTTGTCTCCTTATTCTGCTTGGCCTTCTTCGTTCATCCACTTCATATGTATCTGAATAGATTTCTTCATCAAACCTTCATGCATCTTCATTTATTCTTTATGATCTAGACCTAGATGTACTAGCTTGCACATGATCTTCATCTTCATACACATGCACTTTTGATTTACCTTTTTCACTTCCTCTTACCTCTTTTTCAAATTCTTCAGTTGTTTGAATTTGTTTTGCATACCAACTTTTCTCTTCATCAAATGTTACATCTCTAGAAACAAGAAATTGTTTGGTTAAAAGATACCACAAACCTATAACCCATTTTCTTTTCATCATATCCAATGAATAGATACTTTTTTGCCTTTGGTTCTAGCTTATGACTAACTTGAGATGGCACATTGTTGGTGCAATTAAAACCAAGCCTACATACTTGGATAATGGGCACATCTCTTATAGAACCTTATGTGATCAACCCCTTGTAAAAACCATTCAGATTTACCTTTGTAAAAGTGCTCTACAACCACGTGGAGTTAGGAAGCTTTAAATCAGGACTCATTTGGTAGTTGATTGATGAGAGAATATATCCTATACTTTAGGATTCACTTTTAGCTAGACCTATTCAATTTGAATTCAAATATTGGCTCCAATCACAACTATAAAAGGAGTATGACATGACCCGCATGATATCTCGACTCCATGAGATCATTGTGAAGGGAATCTATTGTGAATTGAGAGCCCATCTGTAGCTCAAGCGTAAGCACCACTTCCTTTATTTGTCAATCCGCGGAGACGTGAGGACCGGTATGAAGACCACGAGCAAGTGAAGGCACAAGTGCGTGAGTGAAAACACACAAACATGTACACACATACACACACACGCGCACAAAGTAAGATCAAAGAGAGGAACAATGGAAAGCTTCGATTGCAAAAGAGTTCTCTTACAAAAGCTCTATTCTCTAACAAGCTAACCTCAAAAATGAGCTTTCTAGCTCTTTTTATAGTTTTTTGACTAGTTTTGGCCCTATCCAGACCTAGTGTCCGGCCTAGTTAAAAATTAGGTTCCAGGGCTTATTTGAGGGCTCAAACGAAGTCTAAAAATTATGAAAATTGGTTAGATCATACTTCTAATACTCCTCAAGCTCAAGGACTCCTTGGCTTGAACAAAATGGAGTTACTAAAAATAGAAAATGGTATTTACAATGGTTTTTAGTGATGAAAATCACTATTGTTGTAGGGGATTCTTCTGAAAATTTGACATACACTTCTTGGAGCTCCCTACTTGCTCCCTTTCCTTGTGTGTCCACCTTTTGATGTGCTTCCATGCTTTGTCCTTGACTTTGAGCTTCAACACTCCCCCCCTCTCGAGTCTGTCATCCCTGACAGACCCTTGTTGTAGTGGTTGTTCCAAGTAGTGCCTTGAGAGGGAGTGTCCCTTCTGTATGAACAAAAGTCGTCTGACTTCCAGATGTGTTTGGTTCTCCATCTATCACTGTGAGTCTTTGCAAGTTGTATTCTCTTGGTATGTGCTTCTTCCTTGGATTCCAGCATGACTATGTCATTGTGAGTCTCCGTTGATGTTTTCTAGATCTTCCACAGTTGATGTTCATAGTAGTCATGCCAAGTACTCATAACCCATATTGAGTGATGGGTAAGTGTGTTCGTGCATGGGTTGAGGAAAATATGTGCCTTGTGCACGGCCTTGTAATGTAGCCCTATGAATGCTTCCTTGGGAAATGCCTTGGAAGAAGTATGGTGCAAAAGTTGGGGGTCTTGAGCTAAGTGCTCAAGGGTATGCCGACGAAGAGGTTTCCTAAGCTATCATGGTTATGATGTTTCCAAGGTAAAGATACTTACCATGGAGAAGGTCCATGGATGTTCATCTCTTCGTGTTGTACACTCAGCCTTTGGGATGGAATGTTGTTGAGGAATGTCCGTGTTGATGGTCCACTGATGAGATCTTTTGAGTGGTAGATCTTGTCTCCTCCTTTCAACGCATCATTTGCCAAATACTGAGAATTGAATTTCTTTATATTCCTTGACAACAACGTTCGATAACTACACCAAGCTTAGTTTCACATATTCTCTTTAGCTCACCATAAGCAGGAGTCTTCTCATCTAGTATACATACAAAGATTTGCAGGGTACCAGAACTACCCCTTGCACATATTTCCGTGGATGCTCTCGGACATGCAGTAGTTAAGCATCACTCAAGTTGCGGACCTTCAAGATCTTCACTCCTACCATAGTAAGAGGGAACCATAGTTGTGGATGCCATGTTCAGGGGAAGTTCTTGACATCTACCAGATAAGGCATCAATTATATCATCTGCTAGCCGAGACACACTTCTATCCAAACTGATAAATGCCCGGTAATCAACACTTCCATCTTCAACTAAGCATGGCTCATTCATGTTTCATGAGCCAAACCTCGGAACAAGTTCTTCCTCCCTTTCTTTTTTTCTTTTCTCTCTTTTTTTTTTTCTTTTTTAATAGGAACAATATCACAAAACAAGAAGACAGAGTTTAGTATCAATCAATAAAAATCTTTGACATATGTCAATGTGCTCTTGTGCCTGGGATTCTCAAGTGTGTCTATGCACGGCCGTGTAATGTGGCCCTATATTAATGCATACTTTGGAAATGCATGACCTGAATGGTGCAAAAGACAAGGTTGTGCAAGGAGCACATGGTTGTCACTCGTCGAGGCCTGATGTCACCTGCAGATGTTGATGTCATCTTTATTGGAGGTATCCATTGGATCTCGAGATGACCACTGATCCTTCCTCTTGATAGGGGCCCATTTTAGAACAGCATTTAGCACTGTAGAGATTACTTCAGGCGTCTTCCTCGTTGGATGTTTTTTGAACTGTGGTATCCAGTGTGGTTGGCGCTTTGGTTCGATGGAGGCTACTTGTACTTTTGGCTTCCAAACCCCATATCCTTTTTGCACGTCTTCCTACTATTGTTGAAGAGCTTATTTGATCTCCTTTCGGTCTTTGTACGTGGTTCTTTGTCGTGATCGGTTGTGTTTGCCTCTGTGGTGGACTCACTATTGTGGCTACTTGATTCTTTGGAGAAGAAGAAAGATCCACCCGCCTTCGAACCTATTCTTCCATGATTGACTCCTTCTCCATCATAGAGCATTTGACACATACAACATCTTCTTCCATATGATTAGTCTTAGAAAGTTAAGAGAGTGTGTGGTGCCATGATCTGGGAGCATGCAGTTCTCTAATTCTAATGTAATGCATTGTTCATGTACCCAAACTTGATGAATTTGACTTCTTAGGTTTAAGTTAACTGCATTGTCATAAATCCAATCTTGTCCTAAGACCAGTGGTTCTGTAAGGTTCTCATCTTGACACACTAGCGCTTTGACTTTCATTGGAACATCTTGAAGGTAGACGGGGAGCTCCACCTCGCCCAAACAAGGGGTTTCCACACCTCCCAATCCTATGAGATAAGCTTCTATGGGATTGATGTTCAACTGCAAGTCTTGGCAGTAGGAAAGTCTAACTGCACTACTTGCTGCACTTGAGTCAATCAATGCTTTCACCGTCCTTGCACCCCTCCCTTGTCCGACCTCTATGGTCACAAAGGGTCTTCGGTCAATGACTTGAGAAGTCGCTATGCCTGATTTTTGGCACATATCCATGTGATATTTTGGGGCTTTTGAGTTGACATCTAGGCCTAGTCGCCTTAACTTATTTTGCCTAATACGCTCTCTGGCCTCTGCCTGTGCTTCTTCTCTCACTCTTAACTCTTCTTCTTTTCGCTTCTTAGGCATGTTGAGTCTCAAGCATATCCTCTGTAAGAGGTTCTTGGTATAACTTGACTCTACATCCACTAATATAGTTTGGCAAGATATCTCCTTCTAGAGTGGCCAACTGAACTGCACCACTAGTGGAAATTCTGTTAATGATCATGGGTCCATATCCTCGTTTTTCCAACTTACAGGCATGTTGTTTTAGTGTGTAAACCAACACTAGATCTCCCTCTTTCAGTCCCTTATCCTTAATGTGTGCATCGAAGTATGCCTTTTGCCTTTTCTTTGCAGCGTAGATGCCTGCAGCCACTCGTAGCCTTGTCTCACCTAAGCATTCTAGATCAAAGATCCTAGATGACAATACATGTCCATTCCACTCATGCTCTTGTGCTACTTTTAAAGCAGGGATTAAGAAATCCAGTGGTAGCACCGCATTCTGTCCAAAGACCATCTGAAACGGGGTGGCATTGAGTACCGTTTTGTAGGCAACTCGGTAAGCCCAAACAGCATGATGAATTTGTTTGTCCCAATCATAGCATTTATTATTTACCAATTTTGTCAATACGTTACAAAGGATCTTATTGGTACTCTCGGCTTGTCCGTTAGCTTGTGGGTGATAGGGGGCAGACTTCTTATGTATCACCAAGAATTCTTGGAGAAGATTTTCAATGACTTCATTCAAGAAGTGTGTGCCTCTATCGCTCACCAACTCTATTGGTAGTCCATATCTCGTGAACACATTCTCGAATAAGAACTTAGCCGTAGTCTGAGCATCATTCTTTGTTGTGGCTTTCACTTCTACCCACTTGGTAAGGTAATCTGTGGCTACAATAATATACTCTACATGGGAGTTTCTAGCTGGGGGGTTAATAGGACCTACAAAGTCTATACCCCATTTCGAGAACGCACGTCCTCCCATCATTGGCCTCAAAGGCATTTCATCTTTTCTAACTGGATATTGTGCACGTTGGCATGTGTCACATTTCTTCACATAGGTATGAGCATCCATATGAAGAGTGGGCCACCAAAGTCCTGAGAATAGAATGGTCTTGATTACTCGCTCAGGGCCGAAGTGTCCACCTGCAACACCGCTGTGTGCAGTTTCTAAGACTTTCAAATAGTCTGATTCATGAACGCACAGTCTTAAGTAACCATCTTTTCCTCTTCGGTATAAGTTGTCTCCTACTAAGGCATAGCCTTGAGCTTCTTGCTCCATATTTCGTCTTCTTGCTAGACTAGCCTCTTTGGGTAATCTTCCCGATCTCATAAACTCTACCAATGGAGCACTCCAGTCAGGAATTAATGACACTTGATAAAGGGTGGCATGCTCCACTGGTGGTCTCTCTTTGCATATTGGACAATTCTTAATCGACTCATGTATTTCTTTGTCCATGCTAGGCCAATACACTCCTAAACGCTTCAGATTCTGCAACGTTCGTTGTTTAGAATAGTGATTTCCTAGCAATCCTTCATGAGCTTGTTGCAACCAACTACTATGTTCATCATCCTCGACACAACAAGCTAATACACCCTCAGTATCTTGTTTGTACATGCTTCCTGCTAATATGTGATATTTTTGTGATTTTACGATTTCTTCTTGTGACGTTCTCACATTCTTATTTGCAGGGCCGAAGGTTAGGACTGGTACCAACTTATTTGCCCATTTAGGAAAGACTTCTAAATTGAACAGATAAGCATCAGGTAATTCATCAGACACTCCTTGCGGTGACTCTCCTGAAGTAATGCGAGAAAGGTGATCTGCCTGAAGGTGGGTTCTACCTTTCCTGACAACAACTTCAAAGTCATATTCCATTAGTAAGAGGAACCATCTTACTAAGCGTCCTGTATTACAAGGTTTATTGACCAAATATAACAAAGCTTGATGATCAGTGAAAAACTTGAACTTGTTGGCCAATAAATAGTGCCTAAACTTCTTCACAGCATATACCATTCCTAAGCCCTCTCGCTCGGTTGTGGTATAATTTCTTTCAGTTGGGTTTAGTTGTCTACTAGCATATGCTATGGGCAAATCTAAATTTCCTTCACCGGTGGTTTGTGCTAGCACACATCCTATGGCATGATTGGATGCATCCACATGGACATGGAATGGTTTATTCCAATCAGGAGTGGTCAGTATTGGTGTTGTGCACAAATGTTTCTTCAGTTCACTGAAAGAATTCTCGCATTCGTCGTTCCACTCAAAATTAGACAACAAGGCATAAAGGGGTCTAGCTATGATCGCATACATGTGGATAAACCTACGGTAATATCCACAATGGCCCATAAAGGCTTGTACCTCTTTAACATTCCTTGGCCGTGGCAGCTCTGCTATGGCTTGTACCTTGTCTTCATCTGTTGAGATTCCATTCTTAGAAACAATATGACCTAAGATTTTACCTTGATGCACCATGAACACACACTTTTCTGGGTTCAGACACACTCGATATTCTCTACACTTGTTGAAGATTTGTCTGAGCTCAGGGATGTGGAATCTTCTTTCTTGGGAATGAGCACATAAATCATCCACATACACTTCTAAGCTCTTTCGCAAGAATTCTTTGAAAACATGACACATGAGCCTCTGGAACGTTGCAGGTGCATTGGTGAGCCCAAATGGCATCACACGAAATGCAAAGATTCCCCACTCTGTGGCAAAAGCCGTTTTGTGTTGATCTTCTGGGGCAATGGCTACTTGATTGTAACCTGAAAATCCATCAAGGAAGCTATAAACTTCCTTGCTTGCAACACGCTCCAATAGGTGTTCCGTGATTGGAAGTGGATAACTATCTCTGATCGTAGCGGGATTAACTTTTTTAAGGTTAATACACACTCGCAACTTCCCGTTCTTCTTGGGCACCACTACAATGGGGGACACCCATTCAGTATGCTCAATCTCATAGATGAATCCAGCTTCAATCAGCCTATCAATTTCTTCTTTTATTTTGGTTGCATATGTATCATTATATGTGTAGGGCTTCTGTTTGGTGGGCTTGGCATCAGCAGTCATGGGGATAGTATGAGAACAAATTCTTGGATCTACCCCTTTCAAGTCTCTATAGTGCCATGCAAACACATCCCTATATTCCCTTAATAGAGCCACGAGCTCCATTTCTTCTCTTGCACTTAGGTCATCTCCTATGTATGTGCATCTCTCTTTGTTCTCTTCAATGGTCACTACAATTTTCTTGGTCTTTTCTTTATTATCATATGATTCTCCTATCATGGCCTCTCTCTTAGGCATGCGTACCAAAATTTTGCGGTCGTCAACTTCATATTTCTTGAAGTTTTCTGGTACTTCAAACAATGATTCCTCCTCTTCTTGTTTCATAGCTTTTCTTTTCTTTTTCTTTTGACTGCTCTCACTTCCATCCTTTCAATTTACCGTTTTAATACTTGTGAGAGGTTCTTCTTCTTTCTGGGTGAACACTCCTATATCTTCTAGATAGTGCTGCTCTGAGATAAAGCAACTATCCATCACAATGGACTCTATATCATCGTCATTCTCTTCTTCTTCTATGACATCACTAGGGTCACATTCTTTTAGCAAGGGCTGACACATGAACACTGAGATATCATAACCCTCTTCATCACAATGAGGTGTCCATTGTTCCTCATTGACAGCAATGTCCATGGTGGCTAAGATTTCTGGCCAGCCATGAGGCTCAAATTCCTCATCTGGAAAGATCATTGGTGTATAGGCTGGGTCTTTAATTGGTCTATCTCCTGGCGAAGTTCCTTCTTCTCTTGCCTTTAAACGTTTTTCCTCTTCCTCTACAACCTTGCACATCCACAAATGAGTATCTTCATGCAGCCATGATGGATCAGGTGAACTTTCAGAATGCACAGAGATGGAATCTTCTTTCGCTTTGTGGATAGAATTCCACTGTAGGGGTGGTACATCTCTGAAGGTGTAATCCTTCAAATTGACCTTGGTGGTGACCCCTAAGTGCTGCAAGTACAAAGAGTTGGTTCCCCAATCCTGTACTATTTGCAATTGTCGTAGGAAGGGTCTTCCTAGGATCATCTCATAGACGTTATTTTTCTCAAAGTCACATATAGCAAATGTATGTTCAAACTCCACACCACAAGTGATTAGAGTTATCCCTTCGAGCAATCCTAGAGGTCTTTCAAAATGACCGTCGGCCATTTGAAGCTTCATTCCAGTTGGTCTTAATGTGGGTTTGCCCCATTGCTTCCACAAGGAGGTGGTCGCAATAGCAACACCAACACCTGAATCTATGATTGCTTTGGTTGTGTAACTTTGGTAGGTGATTGGAAGATAAGTATTACCTTCTTCACCCTCACACATGTCCCCTATTTTGTCTAGAGGTATCTCTGGTACCCTTTGCTTAGAGCCTGCTTTTGGCATGTTGGAATCAAGTTCTGGAACCTGATCCTTCACATGATTCCATAGATCAGGTTTTGCTTTGAGCAGCTCTTCTACAGTGAGATGACACTGAACCTTAGTGTTCTTCACGACATCCGTGTTCCTTGGAACCACTGAGTCTTCATTTCTTACTAGTATTGTGGGAGCTCTAATCTGGAGAGATTCACATTCCCATGGGCCTGGAAATTGAGGCAGTTCTTCTAAGGTATTAGATTCAAAATCTAACCTTTCGTCTTCTTGTTGTTCTGCTTCATCTCTGTAAATAGATGGAATGTCTTGGGGAAATTGGTCATGAAGGTCATCAATCTCAGGAATAGGAGGGGAATTACCCTTCTCCTTGGCCCATTTATCTTCTTGTATTTCCCGCAAGAACTCTTGAGAGTACTGTTGAATTGAAGGAGGTATTCCGGCATCCGTGGAATTAGGAACATAAGCTTCCATTGGTGGTGAGCTTCTTCTCTCCATAACTGGTTGAGCCTGTGGTGGTAAAGAAACTTGTGGTTTGTTTACCAATCGCTCTAATCTTTCTAGTAAGCCCTGGAAATGCAAATCCGGTTTGACAGAGTTTGTCTGATTGAACTTTTGACTAGTCTCCAGTATAGCTTGAGCTTGTTCTACCATTTTCATGCACATTTTCATCTGTTCAATCTCTAAATCTGCTCTAGGGTAACTCTTGTCTAGGTTTAAAGCTGTTGGCCCTTCTTGAAGTCGAGCCTGGTAGGCCTTGAACATCATGTCCAAGCCTTCTGGGGTTGGATCTGCAAGAACAGACCCTGGTTGCGGTCTATTTACAATGGGTGGTGGGGTGGGATGAGGTGGAGTGGATGGAGTTTCAGCATGCGAGGGGTTTTGAGATGCAATGTCTTCTATTTTTGTTTTTGCGTCTTTCAAGCTTTCTTCTAGTTCCGATAACTTTTTATTCCACTTACGATTGGCCTTTTCTCTGGTATCCTTCCATGTTCTTGTTTTCCTCTTACTAGGCTCTCCTGATTCACTCAACTCCGATTGTTCTGCTGGTTTATCTTGTTTTAATGCTTGTGCCCTAGTAACTGCCTGTACAGGTGCCACATTACTGCTACTTGAACTTGAATCCGCCACTAAGCCTACCACATTAATGGGTGTAATCTTGGGTGCACTGGAGGGGTTTCTTGGACAATCTCTGGGGAGATGGTCTTTTCCACAATCAGGACAAAAAGCTTGTATTGTGATAACCTGTCCTTGACTCGGAGATGGTGGGTGGGGACAATCACGAATGAAATGGTCACCATGACATCTGAAACAAGATCCTCTAGGGGCTTGTGGTCTCGTTTGTCTCAATTGGGGCCTAGGGTTAGGATTTGTGTACATGACATTGGAGTATTCTGGCTCCCAATTTTGCTCCGTAGGTGGTGCCTCATATTGATACGAGTAAATCTCACTATGTTCAGGTGACCCTGTGTAATAAGCATGTGGACTACCTTCATGGGAATAGTCTGAACTCTAAGCATGAGAGTCATTATCTGGTATCAATGGGGTTAGTGGCACCAATGCTCTATTTGGATTTTCCTCTCCCACAGCATATTTGACTGGAATCACGTTGGCGGGAGCTGGTGGTTGGTTTCCCAAGACTGGTTGTGGCCTATATTGTGCCTGATATTGCTGTTGTGGTCTATAATATGGCTGTTGGTATTGGTTTTGATACCTACCTGGTTGGTAAGGTTGTTGATAATTTTGTCTAACTGCCTTCCTATTGTAAGGACAATCTTGAGCTGTGTGGTTTGTATATTTTCTCTCAATAGTGCAATATGGAGCATTCCTTTCTCTCATGTTTTGGTTGTGCAATGGGCATACATTAGCCATGTGGTCGCCTCCGCAAGTATAACACTGATTCAATGGAGTGACTCTCTGTGTTTGTTTATTTTGGACTCCCAGCTTCTTGGCAACTTGCTCAGCTATCTCCTCTATTTCCGTGGAGATTTTTGAAGTATGACTAGTAGAACTATCTGAATCCTTATAGAGTTTGGATAATCCTAACTCCTCACCCAAGTTATCTTCTATGTCAATGCATGTCCGCACGCACTCTTCTATGGATCTAGGCTCTTTCAAGTATACATATGATCTTAACTTTGTGCTCAGTAAGCCATCTAAGAACAAAGCCACTTGTTTGGCAGGTGTGGGTAGCTCTGGAGCAGGGCATCTTTCTAGGTACTGTCTAAACCTTCTACCTGCTAGTCGCACTGTTTCTTGGGGTGTCTGCTTGAAGCTGTGGATCAAAGATGAGGTGTTATGCCTGATACCACTCTTGGAAAATTCTACAATGAATTCGTCTAGCAGTTGACCTATATCGTGATAGTTGCGACTACTTAGTGGTTGAAACCAAGCTAAGGCAGTTCCCTTAAGAGTCAAACCAAATGCCTTGTACTGGGTGAACAAATCCTCAACCTGTTCAGCTCTTAACACTTGTTTAAACTCGGCCACATGATCATAAGGATCTCCTGACCTGTCAAAATAATTCTTCATTGCCTTGATCACTTGAGTGGGTCTAAGGGTTCTTGGGTGCTCTCAGGGTCTAGGCAATGGAAAATCCTATCCATCTCTTTGTTGCCTATGTGCTTGATGTCTCTCTCTTTCAGGTCTTTCATTTTCAAATCCTGACCTATTCCTGCCCACGGTGTGTGCAAAACTTACCTCAGGTTTCTCTCTAGTTCTTTCTCTCTGGGCTTCATGAGCGTGGGATGATCCTACTCCTTGGAGGCCATGGGAAACATTGGATCTTGGTGGAGGGATGATCCTACTCCTTGGAGGCCATGGGAAACATTGGATCATGTTCTGTTACCAAGAAAAGTTTCTCTGATGTGTTATCCAGGTAGACCACTTTGCCTGGTGTCTCTGGATCCTTGAACTAGTAGATGATGACTATGCCCAATTGGCTAGGTTGATCTGGCTTGAATCTCCAAAAGGCTTCCTCTGTTTCTCTATTCAAGAATAGTTCTATGCTTTTGTTGTCTTGAGGGATCCAATCCGGAGTGATCACTCTTGTCAGAACTGACTTACCTCTAGGAGTCTGGGGTCCTTGTCCTACATTTCCTTGTTCTAGGTCTCCTATTTCATTCTCAGGAATAACATTTCCAAACTCATCAATCCTATCTGGTAGGTTGGTGACCACATACATGGTTCCTTCCTTATCAATGTATGAACCCTCTTCGAACTTGACCACCGGGTGTTCCAGTCCAAAGGGTTGATCTGGATTTTTGAGTTGGACCACTAATCACATCAGGCCATCCTCATAGATGCAAGCACCTAATCGGCTGGTCGGAATATATTCCAATTGTGTCTTATAGGGTCCTTCTGGTGTTTGTAGATAATCAGTTCCTAAGCCACCTATAGGTTTCCCCATGCTAAAAGACATTTCTGAATCACTTGTGTCTGAACATAGTCTATAAGGATGACCACTTAGTTGTTGTGCCCAAGACTTAGCTGTATGTTGACACTAGCCTCAGAAGATCTAATGCTTTGTTTATCCTTGCCTAGGTGTCTACCAGACCTCAGGTTCATAACCTTTGTCTTCTAGTCCCAAAATCAGGCTCCTGGGGGTCAAAACAGGCAAACAGGACCTTTTAGAGAAAATTGCGATTTTGTGAAATCAGAGAATCGTGATTTTGGGCACAAAACCGTGTTTTTGAAAATCGCGATTTTGGGCACAAAATTGTGTTTTTGAAAATCACGATTTTGAGCATAGAATCGTATTTTTGAAAAATGCGATGTTGAGCACAAAATCGTGTTTTAGAAAATCGCGATGTTGAGCACAGAATTGTGATTTCACAAAATCGTGGTTTACAAAATCGTGTTTTTTGACATGAAAATCGTGATTTCTGAGAATCGCGATTTTGAGTACAGAATCGTGTTTTTCACAAAATCGTGTTTTTGCTGAAAATCGTGATTTGTGAGAATCGCGATTTTGAGCACAACCACAGAATCGCGTTTTTTGAAAATCGCAATTTTGAGCACAGAATCGTGTTTTAGAGAATCGCGATTTTGTCTCAGAAAATCATGTTTCACAAAATCGTGGTTCTCAGAATCATCTTTTTCACAAAATCGTGTTTTTACTGAAAATCGTGATTGGTGAGAATCGCGAGCGCGCCCCTGATAATTGCGCCGTTGCGCCTGGACTGTGAACTTTTTCTACACACGGATAGGGCGGCTAAAGAAAACCTTTAGGGGCGAGCTAAAGTTTCCCGGGTTAGTTTACGTTTACAACTCAGTATTAGTAAGCTCATTTTGAGCACAGAATCGTGTTTTTGAAAATCGCGATGTTGAGCAAAAAATCGTATTTTCACAGAATCGCCTTTTTCACAAAATCGTGTTTTTACTGAAAATCGTGATTGCTGAGAATCGCGATTTTGAGCAGAAAATCGTGTTTTCACAGAATCGTGTTCTAGAGAATCGCGATTTTGTCTCAGAGAATCGTGTTTTCACAGAATCGTATTTTTCACAAAATCGTGTTTTGAAAATCGCGATTTTGAGCAGAGAATCCTGTTTTTTGAAAATCGCAATTTTGAGCAAAAAATCGTGTTTTCTCAGAATCGTGTTTTTTGGCTGAAAATCGTGATTTGTGAGAATCGCGATTTTGAGCACAACCACAGAATCTCGATTCTGAGAATGACCACAGAATCGTGATTCTTTCAGCAAGCTTTTAGGCGGGAAACAGAAAATCGTGATTTTTCAAAAAATTTTGAATTTTCACAGAATCGCGATTTTCATCACAGAATCGCATTTTTTTGGCGGGAAATTCAAATTTCTGAGCGCCGACAATGGCGAGCTCCGTATGAGCAGAAAATCATGAAAAAACACAGCGCTTGCTCTCCCTTGCACCTCCTAACTCCTTCCCACACAATAATGCATGAAAAATGGTATGAAAATGGTGAAAATGCACTAAAAAACAAGAAATTTCTATGAAGAAGAAGATGGAAGAAGGTGGAGATGATAATGATGATGAAGATGAAGAGGAAAAAAGAGAAAATGAACTGAAATGACAGTTTTTTTACCTTCCAACGTCGCAAATCTACGATCTTACCATCACAACGCTCGTCCTCGAAGCTCTCTCCCCAGCAACGGCGCCAAAATTTGGTGTAGCTCAAGCGTAAGCACCACCTCCTTTACTTGTCAATCCGTGGAGACGTGAGGACCGGTATGAAGACCACGAGCAAGTGAAGGCACAAGTGCGTGAGTGAAAACACACAAACATGCACACACATACACACACGCGCGCACAAAGTAAGATCAAAGAGAGGAACAATGGAAAGCTTCGATTGCAAAAGAGTTCTCTTACAAAAGCTCTATTCTCTAACAAGCTAACCTCAAAAATGAGCTTTCTAGCTCTTTTTATAGTTTTTTGATTAGTTTTGGCCCTGTCCAGACCTAGTGTCTGGCCTAGTTAAAAATTAGGTTCCAGGGCTTATTTGAGGGCTCAAACGAAGTCTAAAAATTATGAAAATTGGTAAGATGATACTTCTAATACTCCTCAAGCTCAAGGACTCCTTGGCTTGAACAAAATGGAGTTACTAAAAATAGAAAATGGTATTTACAATGGTTTTTAGTGATGAAAATCACTATTGTTGTAGGGGATTCTTCTGAAAATTTGACATACACTTCTTGGAGCTCCCTACTTGCTCCCTTTCCTTGTGTGTCCACCTTTTGATGTGATTCCATGCTTTTTCCTTGACTTTGAGCTTCAACACCATCTCATAGCTCATTCACCTCTCACACATTGTGGAATATATGAATTGTATTTGTATAGGATTTAATATACATATTAGCATTACATTCTCATCTCACTTCTCTATTATGAATACTCAAAACATGTGACTTTCTAAGAGCTTGTTCTCAGTGTGTGATTGATCATTTTTCATGATTTAAAGGATGGTAGATTCAGCATACTATCTAATATATGACTAAAAAGTCTCATTATCATTGGCTCTTTGGATCGTGAGATATTAACACATCTTTACCCTTTGGTCTATTGACTGTTGCATCCCATAATTGTCGAGAGGGTTGTGTGATTTGCTAAACATCACTCTCAGTGTGTAGTCCATCGCTTTTTATGAAATAACTCATGATTGGTATCTATCTAAGCTAGTTAGGTATCCCCAAAAGGAATTAAGCTAATTGCTATTATGATCAGAGAACTGTTCAAAACATTGAATAGGTGTATATACAAGAATATCAAGTTTTTTAGCCTTGGATCAACTCCTACCTATCTCTTTTGATCCATTGATTAGTGGATCATGTTCCAAGTAACATAAGTTATTATTTATAATCATTAGCTAGCTAAAGAAGCCCACTGTACTCTCCAACGATCATTCTTGGTAGGTGTGAAGTAGGATCAAGCAACACCACTTGATCTCTGAAGACTATCCACCATCTCCTTCAACAGTGGTATCAGAGCATCAATAAGCAAGATGGGAGATGGATTTCCATCCTTCATTGATAAATTGGACAGAAACAACTACACAACATGGTCACTAAGGATGCAAGCCTACCTTCAATGGAGAAGTCTATATGGATACATCTTAGGAGATGAAGAGATGCCAACATTCAAGAGCAAGCATCAACCCATAAGGGAAGAACAAGAAAGGTTGACCACATGGTGTGCAAAGGATGCTCTTGCCAGGTCTTATCTACTAAACTCAATATGTGATTTCTTATTGCCTCACATTAGGAATTGCAAGACCTCCCAAGAGACTTGGGAAGTACTCTCATCATATTTCTCATCAAATACAAGAGCTAGGAAGAATCAATTATGGATGGAGTTTACAACTCTAAAGAAGCAACCAAAGCAAGGACTGGCTGATTATATAACCAAGATGAAAGATGTAGCTGACTAGCTTGCAAGCATTGGAGAGGGGATAGAAGAAGAAAACATGGTAAGGCATATCATTAATGGAATCAAAGTTGATGATAAGTGGGAGTCCTTCACCACAACAATGGACCTCTACATGGATATGCAAGTACTTTACCTCAACACCTTGATGGGACAACTCTTCACCCATGAGACAAAGCTCAACAAGAATAGTGACAATTCTAGAGGTAATCAATCTTCTGCCCTTTATACAAATAAGAATAAAAGTAAAGATAAAGGTAAACTCAAGAAGAATGAAGATGAGGCTAGTACCTCTCAAGCCAACTACACAGGTAGAGGAAGAGGTGCTAGAGGAAGGGGTAGAGGAGGAAAACAAGGCACGGGGAGATCCTACAACAATCCACCTTGCAACATTTGTGGTCTTACCAACCATACCAGAGAAGAATGCTTCAAGAACACAAGGAATCAAAGGGGAAGAGGCTTCCATAGAGGTAGCTATGGACAATCCAGAGGAAGATACAACAATGGAGGAAGCAACTATAATCATAACTACAATCAAGGCTACAACAACAACAATTATCAAGGAGGTTTCAAATGAAGAAGAGATTATAACAACTACACATAAGACCAAGAGGATTCTCTACTCATCATGAACATGACATCCAAGCAAGGTAAAGATGATGAGCATCTTTTCTATATTGATTCAGGTTGTTCCAATCATGTGGCTGGAAATGTAGCTTTATTATTTGATCTTGAAGAGCCCAAAGGGAAGCATGAAGTACAGACATGTAATGATGCTAAACACTCAATCAAGAAAATTAGAAATTTCAAGACATCTGATGGTAACATGAACCTCTTGAGTAAGGTTTTGTATGTGCCAACTATAACCAAAAACCTATTTAGTGTTGGACAGATTGTGGAAAAAGGCTTACACGTCAGATTCACTAAGCATGGAGCATATGTGGAAGACCCTAAACAAGGCTTCAGAAGGATTGCTAAAGGTGAGAAATTTGGTAGATTATTTACATTTGAGATTGAAGACACCAGAAACATAACACTCTTTAATTACAAGGATGAAACCCTATCTGAGCTTGAGATATGGCACAAAAGGCTAGGACACATAGGAGAAATAACACTAAAACGAATATGCAGGGATTAGAGTGCGTTTGGGATTCCCAATGTGACCAAGCAACACATGATATACAATTGTGGAGCATGTCAATTTGGCAAAGCTCACAGGGAACCATTCAACGAAAAGGGGTACATGCATGAAGACTACTTGGAGCTTGTACATACTGATGTGTGGGGCCTTAGCAAAGATCCATCAATCTCAGGTTCAAGGTACTATGTTTCATTTATAGATGATTGTAGTAGATGGACAATCCTTTATTTCATGAAGCATGAGGATGAAGTATTTACATGCTTCAAAAAGTACTTGGCACTAGTTGAGAACCAAACAGGTAGAAGCTTGAAGAGGATTAGATCTGATGCAGATGGTGAGTATCTTTCACATGAGTTTAACTCATTTTTATAGGACAGAGGCATAAAGAGGGAAGTAACAACAATATACTCCTGAATTGAATGGAGTAGCATAGAGAAGGAATAGGTTCATAGTTAAAGCTGCCAGGTCAATGTTGAATGAGAAGAAGCTACCTAATTACCTATGGGTAGAGGTTGTTTCCATAGCCACTTACTTGGTTAATAGGATCCCATCCAAATCCTTGGATGGAATGACACCCTATGAAGCATGGAATATGTCAGGAGACCCTCTCTGGATCATTGCAAGATATTTGGGTGCATTGCTTATCCACACATTCCCTCACAAATTAGAGGGAAGGTTGACCCTAAATGTGAAAAATGTATATTCATTGGGTATGATCAAAACCAAAAGGGCTACAGGCTATACAATCCCACTAACAAAGCATTTATAATTATTAGGGATATAGTGTTTGATGAAAATAATTCATGGTTTGAAGATGATTACAGGAAAGTCAAGTTACCTTATGATTTGGAGAGTGATTTTCCAACTCTCACTCAAGAAGATCAACAATTACTAGAAGATATCAATTCAGAGGATGAAGAGCAAATGGAGTTCAAGGCATGGAAGTCAAGAGGAAAGACCAAAGTGAAGCAATTGGAAGACATACCAGAGTCCTCCAACTAGGCACTCAGGAGATCTCAAAGGGAAAGCAAAAAGCCCATAATGTATGGATATGATACATCATTAGTCACCAAGCATTCTATGTATATCACTAAAGACTTTATGATAGAAGAACCTTCTTCCTTTAAAGAAGCTAGTAAGAGGAAAGAATGGAGAGAAGCCATGCAAGAAGAAGTAGAAGCACTTTAGGAAAACCATACTTGGGACTTGGTTTCCAAGAAGCCAAGCATGAAGGTAATAAGATCCATATGGATATATAAAATAAAAAAGAACTCAGATGGTTCTATAAACAGGTACAAGACAAGACTAGTGGAAAAGGGGTTTGCTCAAACCCATGGAGTGGACTATGAAGAAACTTTTTCACCTAAGGCAAAGATGCCAACAATTAGGGTTTTGGTAAGCATTTCTGCCTCTAAAAACTGGAATCTATATCAATTAGATATCAAAGCTTTATGGCTAGCAAGGCAGACTCTTCTTTGTTTATAAAGAAGACCAACTCAAAAGTTATCTACTTATCTGTATATGTGGATGGCATTATCATTACAGGGAATGATGCGAATGGTATCAAGCAGGTTAACGCTCAACTAATGGAAGAGTTTAAAATCAATTATCTTGGTTTGTTAACGTATTTTCTTGGCTTAGAGCTTGTGTATATAGATTCTGGTATATTTATTACTCAGAGAAAATATATACATTGGTAAAGTTCAAGATGGAGAATACCAAAATTGCAGGTACACCCATGGAACTCAACCATAAGCTTAGTTCTCATGAAGGAGAACTTCTTGAGGATGTTACTTGTTACCAAAAGCTTCTGGGATCCTCAATTATGCTACCCTTACAAGAGTAGACATTGCTTATGGAGTAAGTACATTGAGTTAGTTTATGCATGCACCAAGGAAGCCTCACATGGAAGCTACCAAAAGGGCGCTTAAGTATCTAAAGGGTACCATGAATGAAGGGTTATTTTATCCCTTCACTTCTGACTTAGACATACATATGTATTGTAATGTAGATTGGGCTGGCTCCAAGGATGATAGGAGGAGCACCTCAGGATACCTATCTTTTGCAGGCTCAAAGCTTATATCATGGTCATCTAAGAAGCAACCAACTGTGGCCTTATCATCTCCAGAAGTAGAATACAGAAGTTTGGCAAATGCAACTCAAGAAGCTATGTGGCTCAAGCAACTCTATGCAGATTTGGGGTTACACTCTTACACTCCAATAATCTTTCGAGACAACACTAGTTCACTTCATTTGGCTACTAATCCTGTATATCTGCAAGGACTAAGCACAATGAAGTGCACTATCATTATGTAAGGGAGAAATTTCTTAGCAAGGATATTCAACTATCCTATGTATCAACTCATTTACAATGTGCAGATATACTCACAAAGTCTTTGGATGGAGCCAAGATGAACAGATTCAAATTGATGATTGGTTTGCAGGAAATCAAGGAGGAATGAAGACCAAGCATGTTAGGCTTGCGGGGGAGATATTGGTGCAATTAAAACTTGTTGGTGCATTTTGCCCAAGCCTACATCCTTGATATGATGTTCATTTGTAGTCATATGTGTAAACATATGAACACCTCTTGTAAAAGAGTACATTTTATCTCTTGTAATTGTCAAAGAAAGAATGGATTAAGTAATCCATGATGTAAAAAGCAAATTTTTGGCTCCAACTACCTAAAACCATGAATCCATTAGCTGAGGGAATATTTCCTACTTCCTAGCATCACTTTTAGGTCAAGTAATTTGAATTCAAATTCAAAACTACCTCCAAAAGTAGCTATAAAAGGAGCAAGAAGGAAGTCGCCAAAGAAGTACTTGATTCATGTCCATTTCATGCCTATTTGTAGAGATTGAAGAGCTTACTGCATAGCTCTATCATTCTACTCCCATGGTGCAAGTATTCATCGCCAATGAGGTTGTAATTATATGTGAATCTATACATTCATTATTTACTTCTTCTCTAATTTGTTCTTTGCTATACTCACTCAAAACAATAAATTTCAGAAGCTCATATCTCGGGATATACATAACATATTTCAAAGTTTAAAGTGTATTGGATAGTTATTAAAGTCTAGTTTATGCTCACAAAATCTCATGTCCATTGAATTTACCATTTGTGAGAAATCTGCATTTTACTACGCACTGGTCTATCTTTACAGAGCCCAAAAATGGCGAGTGTTCTAGATTTTGCTAAACTTTTTTCTCAGTGCTTAGTTGATGAATTGAAGAGTTTTAAATTTTATTGGGAATCTTGCTAAGTCTATTTGCTATTTCCAAAAGGAATTTTTCTAATTTTTACGAGCTTGAGAGCACTTCATTTTTTTTAGCAGGTGTATGTACAGAAATAGCAAGTTTTGGGAGCTAGTCATTTTACAACTAGTCTGTCTTGACTCAAACTTTTGAGATACTTGTTCCAAAGCAATTGGGTGATTTTTTTGTGGATTTAGGAAGCTCAAAGGGTCTACTAACCAACTCTGAAGTCTGCGTTGGTTGCTGTGAAGGTGGTTGTAGCAGCAGCAATTCATCTTCAGGTTGCATCCACCATCTCTCTCCACAATGGTATTAGAGCATAATCAATCAAAATGGGAGATGGATTTCCATCAACAATTGACAAATTGGATAGAAACAACTACCCAGCATGGTCTCTAAGGATGGAGGATTATCTTCAAGGGAGGAATCTATTTGGATACACATCTGGAGATGAAGCTATGCCAACCATGAGGAACAAAGGGCAACCATCACATGAAGAAGAGGAAAGACTTTCAAATTGGTGTTTAAAGGATGAACTTGCAAGGTCCTATATTCTAAAATTAATCTCTGATTTTCTTTTACCTCATGTCAAGGGATGCAAGACATCAAGAAAGACTTGGAATGCACTTGCTTTCTTCTTCTCCTCCAACACTCGAGCAAGGAAGAACCAATTGTGGATGGAGTTCACAACAATGAAGAAAAACCCCAAGAAAAGTGTGACTGATTATGTCACAAAGACGAAGGAGATTTTAGATCCACTTGGAAGTCTTTGAGAGGTAATTGAAGAGGAACAAATCATAAATGGAATCAAAGCAGATGACAAGTGGGAGTCCTTCACAAGAGCCGTGGATTTGTACATGGATATGCATGTACCCGACCTCAACACACTCATGGGCCAACTCTTCACTCATGAAGCAAAAATTAGCAAAGATGGTGAGTCCTCAAGAGGTAATCAAACTTTTTCCTTATATTTTGATAAAGCTAAGATCAAGGAAAAGTCAAAGAATAAGAAGAATGAAGATGAAGGTAGCTCTTTCCAAGAAAACTTTGCAGGTAGAAGAAGAGCTAGAGGAAGAGGCAGAGGTGGAAAGCAAGGTAGGGGGAAATTTCAATCTTCTCAACCTTGCAATATATGTGGCTTATCTAATCATACTATTGAAGAATGTTTCAGGAACCCAAGGAACTCAAGAGGAAGAGGATTCAATAGAGGTGGCTATGGATCAAATAGAGGAAGATACAATGGAGGCCACAACAACAACTACTACAACAACAACTATGAAAGTGGCCATATAGGAAGAAGATATTACAATAACTATGCAAAGGACCAAAGCCAAGAAGATTCATTATTGATTATGAATCTATCAGTGAATAGGGTAAGAATGATGATCACATCTTTTACATTGATTCGGGATGCGGCCTATGATAACAAAGAAACCACCAAGAAAATAGTGGTAACCATAGAAGAAGGAGAGGAGAGATGCACATACATAGGACATGACTTAAGTGAAGATGAGGAGCAGGAATTGATAGCCTTACTATGAGAATATAGAGACGTGTTTGCATGGAGCTACAAGGACCTAAAAGGTGTAAACCCTGACATATGCTCACATACAATCCCCATTACCTCAGAGGCCAGACCCTATAAACAAAAGCCATACACATACAATGACAACTATGCTGCCAAGATCAAAGAAGAGATAGACCGATTGATTGCAGCTGGATTTTGTTAAAACAAACCAATCACAAATTGGTGATTATAAAGATCTCGAATCAAGCTTATGATCAGATTGAAGTGGAAGAAGACACTTGAGAGAGTGAAGAGATATCAGAAATGAAGTATGTATACATATGTACATTATAGGTGGAAATTCTTGTAATCTGAGTATAGATGATCCTTAGGATGATAAGGAGTAATGTAATAGACGTGGGATAAGTCTAAAACTATATGTATATAAGTCAATGATGTAAAGAAATATGTGTGAGAGTCATTTTGAAGACAAGTGTCTTAGAGAGATGTGTAGAGAGTTTTACTAAGGAAATTAGCGACGGGTTTTTCTCTGAGTTCTCTCAGTCTGATCATGTAGATCAGATTTCCTTTTGTACACATCTAATCTGAAAGCTAATGAAGCTATGTTCAGAATTTTATGATCTAATTTCTTTCCTAATGTGAGAATGATCAATAGGAACATTTGTATGTAGAATCTGCAGACAGACTTCTAAAAGTCGTGCACTTTTCCGTGTCAATGTTTTGCTTAGATCTCAAGGCATAGTGTAAAGTTTTGAATGAGTGAGCATTCAAAATCTAAGTTAGAAGGTAAGGAAGCTATGGCTAAAAGCATTTAGCAAAACAGGATTTGTGCTGTGAGAAATCAACTTAAGAAGTTGACCATGTCAAAGTCGCCATTCCTGGAAGACAGTTTTTGACATATCTTTGATCTTAAGGATCAAATCAAAAGTTTAATGATTCTTTTGGAGAATCAATGGCTGATATGATTGTGCAAAGGTAGTTGAAGACTTGCGCATCATTAGTTTGAAGATATCTGAAGATGTGTGCAGGAATTGAAGTCAATTTCTGAAGCAGACTTCTTGAAGAAGGAAAATTCTCACTCAGAGAATTGTTCATGAATGATTTGGTAAATCAAAGTAACATTTGTGTAAAGTTTGGTCTATAATTGATATAGATGTGTTCTTAGATCAATATAGATCAAGCATTTGGAGATTAAGAGGTCTCCAACAGTGGTATCAGAGCTGAAGGTGCAATACAAGGGAAGTAAAGGCATTGGAAGTCCCGACTGCTGCAGATATTGAAGTTCTTTCTAATCGAAGGTGGACAAGGACAAATTTGTGAAGCTAACCTGCAGAAGTACAAAGCACGAGTTTGAAGGATAAAAAAGGATTGAAGTTTCATATCAAAGGTACATTTTACTATCATAAATCATAGTAATTGCAGATACAGAAGATCAAAAGATGGGAGAAAGCTTGCAGATTAGCTAGATAGGGAGAACTATCCAGCTTGGTCCATGAGGATGGAGGCACATCTCATGAGCAAAGATTTGATGGCATTCATTACAGGAGAAGAAGAAAAGCCTGAATTTGCAAATCCTAGTATTCCAACTAGGGAAGAGCTTGCAGATTTGAAGACTTGGATGAGAAAGGATGCTCAAGCTAGGAGCATCATTTACATGGCTGTAAATGACTATCTTCTACCTCACATTAGAGGATTGGAAAGTGCAATAGATGTTTGGAATGCTTTGGAAGAGCATTTCCAAAACACAACCAAGTCAAGGAAGTCCTCACTATGGGCTGAATTTACAACTTTCAAGAAGAAGAGCTCACAATCAATTTCTGATTATGTGGCAAGGATGAAGGATATTGCAAATAGCTTGGGAGCAGTAGATGAAGACATTGAAGAGGATAAGTTTGTAAGGCAAATACTTACAGGTCTGAGAGGAGATGAGAAGTGGAAGCCTTTCATATTGTCCATAGAATTGTCACTTGATCATTTTACTCCCGATCTTAATCAATTTCTAGGACACATGCTAACTTTTGAGCAGGACATTAAGGGAGATAATGATAGGAGTGCAAGTCAAGCCATGTACTCCAAGGACAAGAAAAAGAATGGCAAAGGAAAGCAGTCAACTGATGATGAAGGATCTTCAAGCCAAGCTAACTTTACAAAAGGAAAAATGAATTTCAGAGGTAAAGGAAGAGGAGGTAAGAACAAAGATAATACTAAAGCTTGTTGGATTTGTGGCAAAACCAATCATTTGGCAAATGATTGTTGGTATAACAATTAAAATGGTGGAAGCAATAATTAGAGTTTTAATCAAAGAGGTAGAGGAGGCAGAAACCAAAGAGGCAATTTCAGAGGAAGAGGTGGTAGGACATCATATGCTAGAGGAGGTGGAAGAAGCTTTCAACCTCAGTCCTACAACAACAATTATTATAACTATGCATCAGATCAGAAGGATGATATGACTCTTATCTTGAATGCAACTCATGAATCAGTAGGAGAAGATCAAAGGGTGTTTTATATTGACTCAGGATGTAGCAATCATCTGAGTGGCAATATATCCTTGATGACTGATATGGAAGCAAAGGTGAATGGACATACAGTTCAAACAGGTGACAATACCAAACATAAAGTGGAGAGTATTGGATCAGTGAAGACAAAGAGTGGAAAAACACTCTTAAGCAAGGTACTTTATGTTCCTACTATTCCTAAAAATTTGATAAGTGTAGGGCAAATTATTGAGAAGGGATATGAAGTCAGATTCACAAATGATGGTGTCTATGTGCAAGATCCAAATTAGGGATATAGAAACATAATTGCAGGTAAAAAGGAAGGAAGGTTGTTTACTCTCAAAGACCAAGGTAATGTGGGACATGATTTATTTACTTATGGAAGTCAAAAGATGTCTGAGTTAGACCTATGGCATAAAAGGCTAGGTCATTTCAATGAGAGAGCTATAAAGGAAATGTCAAAGAATCAAGTGGTGCTTGGTTTGCCAAAAATTGAAGGGCAACACATGATGTACAAGTGTGAAGCTTGTCAATTAGGTAAAGCACACAAAAGTTCATACAATAAATCAGGGTACAAGTATTCAAATATGCTTGAATTGGTTCATACAGATGTGTGGGGTCCCTCAAGGGACTATAGCATAAATGGATCCAGATATTATGTGTTGTTTGTTGATGATGCAACCAGATGGATTACTTTATATGTAATCAAGGATAAATCAGAAGTCTTCAAGACATTCAAACATTATCATGCTTATGCAGAAAGGATTACATGACAAAAGCTTAAGAGGTTGAGATCAGATGGAGGGGGAGAGTATTTCTCTAAAGAGTTTGATGATTATTTGTGGAATGCAGGTATAAAGAGAGAAGTAACTTGCAGGTACTCTCCTCAACAGAATGGAGTTGCAGAAAGAAGAAATAGAACTCTTGTAGAATTTGCAAGAGCAATGATGAAGGAAAAGAATTGTCCAAATTACTTATGGGCAGAAGCTATCAACACTGCAACATACCTTGTGAATAGGTTACCTTGTAAAGATTTGGATGGAAGAACTCCTTATGAAGCATGGTGGGGTAAGAAACCTACTCTTGATCACTGTAAGGTATTTGGATGCTTATCATATGCTTATGTTCCTTCACAATTAAGACATAAGCTAGAACCCAAAGCAAATAAGTATGTGTTTATTGGGTATGATGATAGACAGATGGGTTATAGGTTGTGGAGTCCATCCATGTTGGCAGTAGCCTTGGTACATCAGGATCTACAAGACGTGAAAGTCAAAGAAGGGACAGCACAAGCGAGCGAAGGGACAGTACAAGCAAACAGGGCAGTCAAAGAAGATCTGGCAAGTAGGCCAATATTTTTTCAAGACATTAATGCAAATCAGAGAGATGGACACGCAGGGAAGAAGGGCAAGTAGGGAGCTTGAAGATATGTATGGCAGATCACTAGAAGAAATCCCTACAACAACAGTGATGCTTATCACTAATAATCATTGTAAATCTCATTTCACATTTTTGTAGCTCCATTTTGTGCAAGCCAAGGAGTCCTTGAGCTTGAGGAGCCTTAGAAGTAGTTGCGTACCAATTTTCATAATTTTTAGATCTCGTTTGAACCCCCAAATAAGCCCTGGAACCTAATTTTTAACTAGGCCGGACACTAGGTCTGGACAGGGCCAAAAGCTAGTCAAAAACTATAAAAGGAGCTAGAGAGCTCATTTTTGAGGTTAGATTGTAATTGAAACGAACTTGTAAGAGCTTGTGAAAGTAATCTAAAGAACTCCATTGATTCTCTCTCTTTGTCTTGCCGCGTGTGCGCGTGTGTGTGTATGTGTGTGCATGCTTGTGTGCTTCTCACTCACGCACTTGTGCCGCCACTTGCTCGAGGTCTTCATACCATCCTCACGTCTTCCCGGATTGACATTAAAGGAGGTGCTACTCATCACTGAGCTACACCAAATTTTGGCGCCGTTGCCGGGGACCGAGCTTTGAGGACGAGCGTGTGATGGTAAGACGTAGAGTTGACGCGTTGGAGTTGTAGGTATTTTCTTCACTCTCATCGATTTTCTTTTGCTTTCTTCACCATCTTCATCACCATCATCATCATCACCATCTCCCACATCCATCTCCATCATCGCGAAAATTTCATTTTTTTGACTATATCCCCATCTCCACCTCATTTCCCTCATTTCACTTGTGAGAGAGAGCGAGAGAGCGAATTTGCATGTGCTGTTTTTTGCATGTTTTGTGAGCTTTCTGCAGGTACAGGCCGCATCATCATCCCCAGCACTCTGCGCAGGTACGGAAATCTGAGTAACTGTCTGTGTGTCGCCGGGCTCTGTCAATCGCGACCGACTGAAAACTTGCTCTAATTGCTAAACAAAGTGCATATCCATGACCTACAGGCCTAGAGCTTCCCAAAAATGTGTTTAGTTTTTTGAAATTCCACAGATTTCTGTCAATCGCGATCGCTCTGTCAATCGCGATCGACAAACCACGACGGACAGATCTGTCAATCGCGATCGACACGCCAATCGCGACCGACAGCCCACGACGGCTCTGTCAATCGCGACCGACAGAGTCAACGATCGATTGACCACGACCGACTGACCATACGCGTGACACGTGTCAATCGCGATCGAGTCATCAATCGCGATCGACTCATCAATCGCGACCGACACAGTCAACGACGGTTTGACCACGACGGACAGACCACGACGGCTCTGTCAATCGCGACCGACACGGTCAACGACTGTTTGACCACGATCGACAGACCCTCGCGACCGACCTGTCAATCGCGATCGACTCATCAATCGCGACCGACAGAGTCAACGACGCTTTGACCACGACTGATTGACTCTTCGTAACCCCTGTCAATC
This sequence comes from Ceratopteris richardii, assembly GCA_020310875.1. Lineage (NCBI taxonomy): Eukaryota > Viridiplantae > Streptophyta > Polypodiopsida > Polypodiales > Pteridaceae > Ceratopteris > Ceratopteris richardii. The sequence goes on from CM035417.1 coordinate 37,941,386, forward strand.
GCGACTGACCAGTCAATCGCGACTGACAGCCACGACGGACCTGTCAATCGCGATCGACACGTCGATCGCGACTGACCTGTCAATCGCGACCGACAGACTTTGCGAACGCGTTAGAAGGGCAAATTAGGTCAAATTTTCAAGGCAAAGTGATTGGTCTAAATTGTGATTAAGTGTGGGACAAACTTTAGGGGGTAGTATTGCATTGTTAGGCCGTGCCACAAGCTACTCGAGTATGCCTGTTTGACTGTTAGCTTGTATTGAATCCTAATTTAACTCCCTAAACCCTGAACCGTCCTAACTTTTTCATACGAAATCCAATTTTTGAGCTCTTGGGCTTGTCGGAAAGCTCGTGGCATATACTACGCGCCCTCAACTGTTTTTTATAAAGATAATGCATTGATTTCCAGAGAGGGTATTTTGAAGTTGACCATACCCAGGGGGCTCAAAGTCAGGGGTCTTTAGAATTATTTTCCTAAAAAGTCACAATGCAAATATGTGTATATGTTACATGAATGAAAATTGTGGGTTGTGTCCTTGAATCTAAGCATTGAGCTAACCGTGGGACTTTTATAGGTCCATCGAGAGCAACAGAGAGCGTACAAAGCAAGGTTTCTTTGCAAGCTTGAGAACCGGGTTCTTGAGCACCATAAAGCAAGGGATCAACAAGTAAGGTTGGATTATTCTCAACTCCCTCTGTCATTTCCTAGCTCAAGCTAAGAACGAGTAGAGATAGGAGTAAGCCAGGGCAACGATAGGCAGCTATCAAGTTGAAGACTACCTAAAAACTCAAGTTCAAGTTAAAAACATAATCTCAGTACTATCGATAACCTAAAGAAAAAGAACCTAACGTGGAACGATCAACCTGAAAGTACGAAGAACATTCAAGTGTTCCTGACGACGTGATATCAGACAAGATCATAAAACACAATAATTAACTAAAAAGAATCAAGTGACTGGTACCAATTGATTGGCAACGAGGTTGTACTCGGGAAAAAATTGGGATAATCGGTTAGGCATATGAACCTTCGATCAGGACGACACCTAGCCAGGGAGAGACAAAGCCTTAGGTCTTCAGAGGCTAGTGTCAATCATACTGCAAGGTCTTGGGCCCAGCAGTTGAGCCACCACTCATACTACCCTAGCTCTGAGACCAGTGAGTCAGAAATGTCTCAAGGCATGGACAGACCTACGGGAAGTTCAGGAGTGCCTTATTTGTACAGGGTAGAAGGCCCTTACAAAACGCAGCTGGAGTACCTTAGGACCAACCGACTAGGTGCGAGCATCTATGAGGACGGCTTAGGAAGATCTGTGGTCCAGATTAAAAACCCTGATCAATCCATTGGACTAGAACACCCAGCTGTCAAGTTTGAAAATGGTGCATACTTGGACAAAGAAGGAACTATATATGTAGTCACTAGTCATCCTGATAGGACAGATGAATTTGGAAATGTAATTTCAGAAGCGGACTTAGGTGACTTGGAACAAGGAAACATGGGAGTGGAACCTAGAACCCCTCGAGGTAAATCAGTTCTCACTAGGATTATCACGCCTGAATGGGTCCCCCAAGACAACAAGAGCATAGAATTGCTCCTCAATCGGGAAACTGATGAAGCCTTTTGGAGGTATAAATCCAATCAGCCAACTGATATAGGAAATATCATGATCTATGAGCTTAAGGATCCGGATAGCCCAGGCAGAGTGACCTACTTAGATCATGCTTCAGAACGGATCTTTGTGGTGACAGAAAATGATAGGCATGCCTACACTTGGAAGGGTGAATTCATTTTCCCCCAACCAAGATCAAATGTATCCTATGGTCACCCTGGGGCTGGAACTTCCCAAGCTCATGGTACACAAAGAGATAGAAGTAGGGATAAACCAGAAGTAAGTTTCGCCAACCCCGTGGGCAGAGAAAGAACGAGAACAGAGACCAATAGGGTAGAACCTGAGATGCATAGAGCCTACAGGAACCAAAGAAGTGTAGATGGATTCCCTCTGCCGAGACCTAGAGAGCACGCAAGAACCTTGAGACCCACCCAGCTAGTTAAGTCCATGAAGAATTACTTTGACGGCACAGGAGATCCCTATGATCATGTGGCGGAATTCAAGCAAGTCTTGAGAGCTGAACAGGTTGAGGATCTGTTCACGCAGTACAATGCTTTCGGTCTAACCCTTAGGAACACAGCACTTACATGGTTCCAACCATTGGATGAGCGTCAGTTCAGGAGCATAGACCAACTCCTAGAGGCTTTCATTGTAGAGTTCTCTAAGAGTGGCATAAGACACAATACTTCCTCATTGATCCACAGCTTCAAGCAAACCCCTCAAGAGACTGTGAGACTTGCAGGAAGAAGATTTAGGCAATACCTTGAAAGATGTCCTATTTCGGAGCTACCCACATCTGCTAAACAAGTAGCCTTATTCCTTGACGGATTGTTGAGTACGAAATTGAGATCCTATGTGTATCTGAAGGACCCTAGGACTATAGAAGAGTGTGTACGCATGTGCATTGACATTGAAGATAACCTAGGGGAAGAACTAGAGCTTTCCAAAATCTACAAAGAATCAGATAGTGCATCTAGTCACTCTTCCTCGCAGTCTACATCAATTGAGGAACTTGCCGAAAAGGTAGCTCAGAAATTAGGTGTATCGAGCAAACAAATTCCTAGGTTTGCCCCTGTGAAAAGATGCTATACTTGTGGTGGCGACCACATGGCGAATGTCTGCCCTATTATGGCTCAACCCCAAGTAAACCCTAGTAGCCAGTACTGCACCATAGAACGGAGATACACCAATCACACCGCACAAGATTGCCCATACAACAAGCAGGCAGTTAGGCAATCCTATCCGCAGCCCTACCAACAAGGCCGATACCAGAACCAAAATCCACCACCACAATATGCTAGACCCCAACCAACCTACCAGCCACAATATCAAGCACAACAGAGACCCCAACCGGTACTAGCTCAACAGCCCCCAAACCCCGCTAACGTGATTCCAGTTAAGTATGCTGTTGCAGAAGAAAACCTGAACAGGGCCATAGTACCAGTAACCCCATTGATCTCGGAAAATGACCCAAGTGACCATAGCTTTGATTCTACACATGTCGATAGTCCCCAGGCTTACTACATGCAGTCTCCAGAGCATGGTGAGTCTTTCTATAGCGAGGAACCAAGTGAACCTAGTTGGGAGTCAGATTACACGAACGTCATGTATGCAAACCCCAACCCCAGGCCTCAACCTAGGCAAGTAAGACCTCCATTCCCAAGAGGACCGTGCTACAGATGCCAAGGAGATCATCTCATCCGTGATTGTCCCTTACCCCCACCTACACAACCCCAGTCAGTGACTATCCAAGGTTTTTGCCAAGATTGTGGAAAAGAGCATCTTTTACGAGATTGCCCAAAGAACCCCAATAATATGCCAAAAATCACTCCGATCAATGTGATTGGTTTGGTTGTAGATTCCTCTGGAAGCGTCACTTCCACTGCACCAGTGCAGGTAGTCACTAGAGCTCAGGCATTGCAGCAAAACCAAGAGACAAACCAGGATAAGAACTCAGTGGCTAGTGAAACCGAGAGCATAACAAAGAAAAGGACTAGAGCATGGAAAGATAGTCGGGAAAGAATGAAAAGACAATGGGCTAAAAAGATGAGTGAACTTGAGGAAAGCATAAGAGAAACCAAAGCTAGGATAACTGAAATCACCTCTCAAATCCCCTCTCACAATACCCCGCCGCCACCCGTACCATCTCCATCTGACCCACCACCTTCCCCACCACGGCATACGATTCCACCACCCCCCAGGGTAGGATCAGTATTAGCTGATCCCACTCCTGAGGACTTAGACATGATGCTCAAAGCATATCAGGCCAGAATCCAAGAAGGGCCAAACGTCACGGATCATGCCAAGTGCTATCCTAGAGCTGACCTAGAGATAGAAAGAACCAAACTATGCGCGAAAATGGTCGCATTGGCTCAGACTATGTTTGAAGCCAGTCGCCTTTTCAATTACTCGGGCTCAGCCAAGACACAATTACACTTGGATGGATTCCTAGAAAAGTTAGAGAGGATAATTGCCAGATCTGACAAGGAAGAAAAAAATCAGGAGAAAGAAAAAGCAAGCAAAAACCTGAGCCATTCCCCATCGGAAGTTTATGCAGCCAATTCCACTAAACCAGACAACTTCCCCTCCTTAGAAAGATTAGAGAGGCTAACTGCACAGCCAGAAAAGGAGCCTATCCCTCAAAAAAAGGAAAGGGCAAGAGAACGGATATGCCAGCCTCTTCAGGAAGCCCATGTGCCCCCTCAAGGAGCCTATCTTCCTCCCCAAAGGGCACAGGTGCCTCTCTCGAAAGCTTATGTACCTCCACAGGTAACCCACATTCCTTCCCAGAGAGCGTATGAGCCTGTTCGGAAAAGTAATAGCATAAGTAATCCTCCCCAAGAAGCTGGTGCTTCAGCTATCTATGACAACGAGGAAAGAGCCAACGAGGGAATAAGCCCTCCTTCCCAGGTAGCATATGTACCTAATTCTACGGAGCCAGACACTTCTTCTTCTATGAATCGGTTTGCACCAGACTTCCTACGAGAGATTCAAGAAGACAAATGGGATAACGAAAGCGAGGCCGCCCCTCCTTTTGAACTTGTGGACGATGCACACGACCAATTCCCACAAGACATCCCATCTATTTACGGGGAGCATGAGAGTGTTCAGTCTCACGAGAGATTGGACTTTGAATCTAATTCCATACAAGAGTTACCCCACTTCACAGGCCCATGGGAAGCAAAATCCACGTGTATGAGAGCACCCACAGTCATGGTAAGGAACGACGACTCAGTCATACCAAGGAACACGGAGGTAGTAACGAACACCAAGGTGCAGCGCAATCTCACTTTGAAAGAAATGCCTGAGGATAGACCAAACGCGCGGAAATATGTAGCTAGTCAAGTAACTGAAACTGCAAAACCTCGTTCCCGGGTAGGATCCCATAGGACAGTGCCAGAAATTCCCTTGGATAAAATAGGAGATATGTGTGAAGGTGAAGAAGGGAACACCTATCTGCCCATCACCTACCAGGAGTACACCACCAAGGCAATTTTGGACTCAGGTGCAGGAGTTGCAATTGCCACAACCTCCTTATGGAAACGTTGGGGCAAGCCGGCACTCAGGCCAACGAGGATGAAATTGCAGATGGCCGATGGTCACATAGAGAGACCCCTAGGATTGCTAGAAGGAATAACTCTCACCACTTGTGGTGTCGAGTTTGAACATACCTTTGCCATATGTGACTTCAGCAAAAATCATGCCTATGAGATGATTTTGGGAAGACCATTCATGCGACAGTTGCAAGTGGTACAGGATTGGGGAACCAATTCTTTGTACCTGCAGCACTTAGGTGTTACAACCAAAGTCAATCTCAAGGATTATTCTCATAGAGATGTCCCTCCTATCCAATGGAATCCCATCCATAGAGCCAAAGATGATACAGAATCTGTGCATTCCATAGGAGTAGGATCCTCCTGGATGCACGAAGACACTCACTTATGGATGTGCAAAGTAGCAGTGGAGGAAGAGAAGAGAGAAAAGGCCAGAGAAATAGGTGCAAACGAAACCCATAGACCCATTCAAGACCCAGCCTATGCACCTGTAGTTTTTCCAGACGAGGAATTTGAACCCCATGGCTGGGCAGAAATTTTAGCAACAATGGACGTAGCCATCAATGAAGAACAATGGACACCTCACTGTGATGAGGATGGCTATGATATTTCAGTCTTCTCCATAGAGCCAATCGTGGGAGAGGCAGTTCTAGAAGAATGCGAACCTAGCCCTGATGCATTTGAGGATGCAAGTGACTCCGATCTAGAGTCAATCATTATGGACCCACCATTTGCATCAGATGAAGAATACTTCCATGAGGTAGAATTTCAAACCCAGAGGCATGGAGAACTGACAAAGGACGTAAGATTAGCAACGCATATGACCCCTAAGGAAGAAGGAAAGAAACGAAAGAAGAGAGAAGCCTTACCAGAAGAGGAGGAATCTTTGTTTGAGGTCCCAGAAAATTTTAAGAAGTATGAGATAGATGACAGGAGAGTCATGATAAGAATGCCTAAACGAGAGGCACAATCAGGAGAGGCCTATGATAACAAAGAAACCACCAAGAAAATAGTAGTGGCCCTAGAAGAAGGAGAGGAGAGATGCACGTATATAGGCCATGACCTGACAGAAGAAGAAGAGCACGAATTGATTGCCTTGCTAAGAGAATACAGAGATGTATTCGCTTGGAGTTACAAGGACTTGAAAGGGGTTGACCCAGATATATGCTCACACACCATTCCCATGACCTCAGATGCTAAACCCTCTAAGCAAAAGCCATATACATATAACGATAATTACGCTGCTAAGATCAAGGAAGAGATAGATAGATTGGTTGAAGCTGGATTTATCTACGAAATTGAGCACACCGAATGGGTATCCCCCATCGTAGTGGTGCCCAAGAAGAATGGCAAGCTGCGTGTGTGCATTAACTTGAAAAAGGTTAATGCCGCCACGATTCGAGATAACTATCCGCTTCCCATCACAGAGCATCTCTTAGAAAGAGTGGCAGGCAAGGAAGTGTACAGCTTCCTTGATGGATTTTCGGGCTACAATCAAGTAGCCATAGCTCCAGAGGATCAGCATAAGACAGCCTTTGCCACAGAATGGGGCATTTTTGCTTTTAGAGTAATGCCATTTGGGCTTACCAATGCACCAGCTACCTTCCAGAGGCTGATGTGCCATGTGTTTAAGGAGTTCCTGAGGAAGAGTTTAGAAGTCTATGTTGATGACCTTTGCGCTCATTCCAATGTTAGACAAACCCATATTCCGGAACTCAGGCAAATCTTTGACAAATGTAGAGAGTACCAAGTCTGCCTGAACCCAGAAAAGTGCATTTTTATGGTCAGGCAAGGCAAGATTCTAGGACACATAGTGTCAAAGAATGGCATATCTACAGACGAAGAGAAAGTGAGAGCCATAGCAGAGCTACCTAGGCCAAGGAATGTCAAGGAAGTACAAGCTTTCATGGGGCATTGCGGTTATTATCGACGATTTATACACATGTATGCTGTCATTGCAAAGCCCATGTACGGACTATTGACAAACTTTGAGTGGACGGATGAATGTGAGAATTCCTTCCAAGAACTTAAACGAAGATTATGTTCAGCACCAATCTTGACCACACCAGATTGGAATAAGCCATTCCATGTTCATGTGGATGCATCCAATTATGCTATTGGTTGTGTGCTTGCACAACCTACTGGTGAAGGTAATATGGATCTTCCAATTGCCTATGCCAGCAGACAATTGAATGCGGCTGAACGGAATTACACCACTACAGAGCGCGAAGGATTAGGCATGGTATATGCAGTCAAGAAATTTAGACACTATTTGCTTGCAAATAAGTTTAAATTTTTTACTGATCATCAGGCATTGTTATACCTTGTAAACAAGCCATGCAATACAGGAAGATTAGTGAGATGGTTTCTCTTGCTAATGGAATATGACTTTGAGGTTGTGGTAAGAAAAGGTAGGACTCATTTGAGAGCTGATCATCTCTCTAGGCTCACATCGGGAGAAGCCCCACAAGGAGTGTCAGATGACCTTCCTGATGCTTACTTGTTTAATTTGGAAGTTATACCGCAGTGGGCTAAGCCATTGGTACCAGTATTGACCTACGGGCCTAATCATCCAGTCGTAAACACACGGAATAGAGAGGTCGTAAAAGCCCAAAAGTACCATATCATGGCAGGAAGCATGTACAAGCACACAGATCAAGGGATCTTGGCTTGTTGCGTAGAAGAAGATGAGTACGCTAAGTGGTTGCAATTAGCACATGTAGGTGCGTTAGAGCAACACCATTCAAAGCAAAGAACTTTGCAGACTCTAAAGAGATTCGGAGTGCATTGGCCAACTATGGAAGCTGATGTCCAAAAGTTGTGCAAGGAATGCCCAATCTGTTGCACTAAACCACCAGTGGAACATGCCACTCTTTATCAAGTATCCATTGTGCCAGATTGGAGTGAACCTCTAGTATCATTCTTGAGAACAAACACATTCCCTCCAGACATGACTCTAGCTAGGAAAAGGAGTTTAGAACAAGAAGCCCAGGATTACTCACTCATCGGTAATAATCTATATAAGCGCGGTAAAGATGGTTACCTGAGACTATGTGTCCATGAAAGTGAATATCTCAAGATCTTGGAAACTGCTCACCAAGGGGTAGCAGGAGGACACTTTGGACCAGATCGGGTGATCAAAGCGATACTATTTGCGGGCTTCTGGTGGCCTACCCTTCACATGGATGCACATACCTATGTGAAACGGTGTGATATCTGTCAAAGGACTCAGTATCCTATACGCAAAGATGAGATGCCACTGAAACCTATGATGGGTGGACGTGCATTCTCTAAGTGGGGAATAGACTTCGTAGGCCCTATTAATCCCCCAGCGAAAGGCTCTCATGCGGAATACATCATTGTGGCAACAGATTATCTCACCAAGTGGGTAGAGGTAAAAGCTACAACCAAGAACGATGCTCAAACAACTGCCAAATTCTTGTTTGAGAATGTATTCACGAGATATGGACTACCCATAGAGCTTGTAAGTGATAGAGGCACTCATTTCTTGAACGAAGTGATTGAAAATCTACTCCAAGAATTCTTGGTAATACACAAGAAGTCTGCCCCTTATCACCCTCAAGCTAATGGTCAAGCTGAGAGCACTAATAAGATTTTGTGCAATGTGCTGACAAAATTAGTGAACACTAAACGCTCTGATTGGGACAAACAGCTACACCATGCTGTTTGGGCATACCGAGTTGCCTACAAAACGGTACTCCAAGCCACCCCCTTTCAGATGGTATTCGGCCAGAACGCTGTGCTACCCTTGGACTTCCTAATCCCTACATTGAGAGTAGCACAAGAACACGAATGGACAGGTCACGAACTCTCCTCTAGGATCTTTGACCTTGAACGATTAGGGGAAACAAGACTAAGAGCCGCTGCGGGAATATATGCTGCCAAGAAGAGACAGAAGGCATATTTCGATGCCCATGTGAAGGATAAAGGCCTGAAAGCAGGAGATCTAGTCTTGGTCTATACACTCAAACAACACGCGAGGAAGCTAGAAAAGAGAGGCTACGGACCTATGATCATAAATAGGATCTCCACAAGCGGAGCGGTACAATTGGCCACATTAGAGGGTGATGTTCTCCCAAATTATATTAGCGGTTGCAGAGTCAAGTTGTACCAGGAACCCCTCACAGAAGGAATGCTTAGCCGACTCAATACTGCTAAGAAACGCAAAGAGGAAGAAGAGCGAGTGCGAGAAGAAGCTCAGGCAGAAGCTCTAGAACGCATTAGAAGGATGAAATTACGTAGGCAAGGCAGAGAGCAGCCTAGGACAACTGACTATGCAGATCAAGGATATCATGTGGCAATGTGTGAAGTCGCAGGAACCAGCTCACCTAGGATAACTGATCGACGTCCTTTCGTAACCCTAGATATCGGACAAGGAAAAAGTGCAAGGACTGTAAGAGCCTTGATTGACTCAGGTGCAGCCACTAGTGCTGTTAGAATGTCTTACTGTCAAGAGTTACAGTTAACTGTCCAACCTGTGGAAGCATACCTCATAGGATTGGGAGGCGTGGAAACCCCTTGCATGGGCGAGGTGGAACTTCCCCTCTACATTCACGATGAAGCAATGACAGTTAAAGTACTAGTGTGTCAGGATGAGGATCTCACTGAGCCTCTTGTCCTGGGTCAAGATTGGATTTATGACCAAGCAGTCAATCTAAACCTAAGAAGTGGACTTCTCCAGGTTTGGGTCAATCATAGTCGAGTTACAGTAGAATTAGACAATCAGGCACTCAAGGAACTAGGAAAGGCACAGACTCCTGGTCCTTCCAGGGGTACACATGAAGATGACCATGCTGTTCTTGTCCAAAACTATGTGTTGCAGAGGAACGATATTCGCAAAAAAGGAGTCAGGAATGCAAAGGAACTCCCTTCTTTTCCAAAGGCTAGAAAGAGGCAGCAACCCAAGGAGGATCAAAGGCAGAAGAAGCAGGGTACTACCTATGTCAGAGATCAAATATACCTGCGCAGCAGAACAGCCCAGCAAATAGATCAGGTATGGGTGCGGAAAGGCGAACGACCAGTTGCACCACCGTCAACTACAGGGGCAAAGCCTCTTATTAGTGACCAACAACGCAACGCTAATAAGAAGTCTTTCAGAAATTCTTCTGCTAAAGTAAAATCTATTTGGGTACCCAAGAAGTCGATGAAGGCTAGCCCACAATCAAGACAAATTTGGGTGCCTAAGGCTTGCTTGATGGCACAAGTAGCTACGCGGAGGCCACAACTTAAACAGCATAACGCAGCGACGCATACTGCCAGATTTCACTCGTTCTCGACACTCATGTACACACCAAAACCCAAGAGCGTACATGTAATTAATTGTAAATGGGTCCCAAAAAGGCCTCATCTGCAAACCACGACACCGAGAAGGCTCTGTAGAGACTCTCCGAAACCGAAGGCAAAGCCCATTCACTGCATTTGGCAGCCTAGGGCCTGTAGTAAACCCCTCGACCCCAATGTGTAAATTCATAACCCATTTACTAACTGCAATAGTTTCCTAGGACAACTCAACCACTAACTACACACACTGTCTTCATACACTTACTAACCACTAACTCACCCTCTACCTTAGGTTAATGTTGTAACGGGGACAACAACGGATTTATTTCGTCCATTACAATGTTAACACTTGGTTCTATATTCTCACAGAACCAATCCGCAAACAGGGCCATGGCAGAAGCAGGTGCCAGCTCTCAAGTCGGATCTGGTCCCCAAATCGTGGACATAGAAGCACTTCTCCTTGAGCCACGCCTCACCACAAGACCGCAAGAGCTTCGAGAAGTGCATGTGCTCCCCATCCAGGATCCTCCTCAAGGACACACCTCTCAAGTAGGTAAGCATGCGCATTGGTTCAGTGATGTTGCTGGACCACTGGGCGATGGAACCTACTTCTGGGAAGCAGAATTGGAATTCAATGGCAAATGGGGTCGATACCACTTTTTCACACGCGAATTTGAAAGCTACCAAAATGCTGAAGTCATGAGATCAGTTTGGGTCAAAGCAGGTGTGGAAAGTTATTTCAGGACTCACATACCAAAGCCGGACTTTTTACGATGTTCATATCTGATCAGTACAATCACGCCGAGCAGGGCCAAAGGAGGCGACAGCACCTTTGTGTTGCCATCACTGCTGCCGGGTAATGAGCTTAAAAGGTTCAAGCTGGACCTCAATCTGGTAAGAGAAGCTTTGGGAATGTATGGCATGCACATTCCCACAGAAAAGGAAACCATGGTCCCAGGTCGAATGAAGCACAAGGATCTGAATAAGTTGAAGGATATGGTAGCCATGACACCTACCATTGCGCTTCACCTGCGAACCATCATGCAGCATTTTGCGTTTCCCGCCCAAGAACGATTCACAATGCCCCCGAAAAAAATATGGTTCAGTTTATATCTAGCAGAAACCGAAAGCCTACCCATCAATGTGCCACACTGGATAATAGACCAGATCCACCTAGCACATCAAAGGTGGAACAAGAAACAGAAGAATGTACTCCACGGGTGTTGTGCTTTGACCAGAATAATCTACAGATGCTTGGCTTATGACGTGCCTGTTCAGCGGGCACTCGTATGGTCCCGAGTCCAAGAATTCCAAAGAAGACTATCAACAGCAGGTCCCCCATCCAAGAAGATGAGGGGGGGAGTCCAACTACCCTGTGCTCAACCAAGGGGAGCTACCGCTACACCAGAAATCACTCCCCCCCAGACACGACGAGTTAGGCCATTCACAATCCGGTTACCAAGACCAAGCACGGAGGGGCCTAATCTGGTGTTTCCCCCCATTCCATCCGATTTGGAATTCCCGCAGGGATTTACTCTTGAGGACCTCACGGATGAGGAAATTGCCCGATTAATCTATGACTCTAACCTCGAAGCGGAAGCAGCGCGAGATCAGGAACCACGACCCAAAACAACATCGGCCCCCACCCAACCCCGAGTGGTAGAAGTCGATGTAGACGAACAAGAGGCAGGAGGAGACGAAGAAGAAGCCGACGAAGAACAACAGCAAGAATATGACGAACTCTCCGAGTTAGCAAGTGCCCCAGCATATTCGGCACAGATCAAGAGACTATATCGAACCATGCGACTGGTTCAGGAACAGCATAAGATGTCTCTCGAACAGGGCAAAAGACTCATGAACGACTTGCTAGCGGAGGAAGGTGTGGATGATTTGTTCATTGAGTCCATGAACCTTCATGCCGACGCTGTAGGACTGGACGAGGCCATCCATGAGGCAATGGCCTACATCCACAGGTTTGAAAAAAGAGTTCCTACTCGTCCCAGGAGGTCCGGAAAGCAAATTCACATCAATACATCAGCACCTGGCGAGTCAACGCAAGCAGAAGAATATCACGAAGCACCGTTATCACCACCATCCCCACCTCACACTACACAATTCACTCCACTGCAGGACACTAACACTACCACATCCACTACCACTACCGTTGTCATGGGCATCCCACTCTCCCCGGGAATCCAATTCGGGGGAGTCACCATGCCCACCTTCACCACCCTGTTCACCGATGTCACATCCACTCCACCAACGATTCCCATCTACACAGTCACTCAAACAGTTGACACGATGGAAACATCACCTGCCACAGCACCGCTCCCTCCCCCCATGCCACCTTCATCACCCATACCCCCTCCACCCACATCTCCACTTACATCCACAGCATCCACCTCTCCCATTCCCGCCCCCATTCCCCCTGCATCTTCACCTTTCCCAACATTATTTAATGTAAATAACATATTTTTTGCATTAAACCAATGTGTATACCAGCTCCAGCATGAGTACAAAGCTTTGGACAACCGGTATCAGAATCTGGAAACGTACCATCAAAACTTACAAAGACAATTTCTCGATCTACAAACAGAAAATGCAGAACTGAATCAACGCTACACGACGCTCGAGCAGGCTCACCAAACATTATTGGCGGCACCCCAACCATCAACAGAATCAGGTGCCAAACAACTAGAAGCTTTGCTCGAGGTATACCAAGCCGATAATCTCAAAGTCCGGCGTAACCTGGCACTTCTCAGAAAACACATGGCGGCCGCCCTTGAGGAAAACAAGAGATTGCAGCAGCAAAATGAAGCAAATCTAGAAGCTGCAATGGAAGGCTCTCCACACGAAATTGATCCAGAGCAGTTTAAAGCTGTGCCCTCAGAGACAATGAAGACCATCTTGGACAGCTATGCAGATCTATTAGAAGCTCATGATGACTTGGAAAGGGAACGTGATGCGCTACGCAATCAACTCCAAGAGCAACAGACAGCACCCAAAGTCACAGAAACGACCACGACTTCAGAAGAAGTCATGGCATTGAAAGAGCAGGTGGCCGAATTACAGGCAAGATTACTTGCACATGAAAGGCAACCCTCTCCAGTTGTCGAACCAGAACCCGAGGATTTGGTACCCATCGAGGTAGATGAGACATATGAGGAACCTTACGTTCCTATGCCAATGCCAGGTGGTGAGCAAACTGCAGAAGGAATGGATACGTTAGAAATCGAAGTACCTGAGTGGCTCCAAACACTAGAGAAAACGGCATCCACTCATGAAGATCGAGTGGCAGTTCAGATCCAATCTATGGCCAAGATAGAGGACACTATTATTAAATCAGAATACTTCCGCAGCATGTCCCACCATAGATGGATCGGAACCAATGATGATCAATACGTGCCATATTGTATACTCCTGGCGGACTACAATGCGGAAATTCAACATAGATGTGGCAAACCTCCAACGTTTGCTACACAATTTGGGCCAGATGACATCCCAGAGAGCGCCAAAAAAGGATCCATTCATCAACCCACTTGGAGGATCCGCCTCCTCGAAACCTATCCGGAGATGGTTCGCACCTGGACGAATATGCCTCTTTTTATTAAATATAACCCTTGTTATGTTCCTGTACTCCGCAGACGTACATGGCCAGAGTTTACCATTGCAGTCAAGAATATCAAGGGATGTGCCAAATGGTTAAACTACGTCTATCTAGCACCCCCTCAAGGGCCTCCCACCGTCAATTACATGATCTCCACTATACGGCACTGGAGCCTCCGATTAAAGAATACCCCTGATGTAATGGCCCAGATGTGTATGAAAATTTTTGAGTTAATGCTTATTACATTCAGGACATTCAAGAATATCAAGGACCCACACTTCTCAGGCGTCGGATTCCTTACAGGAAACCAAGATTTAGTGTATGACATGAGCACCACTCCTTCCATAGAGGTGATATACGCTTGGCACGCCAGAATAAAATACCTCCCGGCCTGCTTTAAACAAACATTCGAAGAGATGTTCATAACAGGGTTCTGGGAATACCACTCAGAAATATTTGTACCCAGACCCTCACATCTCCTCCATTTATTTGCTGTGGAGCGAACCATTCACTCAGAGCAGTTACGGGTGCCACATCCAGATGTCCCAGGGCCAGTCAATTGGGATGCATTGCTGACAGATCTAGCAAGGGGACTCAGGTTAGAAGAACACCACCTCGCCGCCGATGTTGTACAATACTACGTACAAAAAGCAGCTAGACAAGGGTCTGTCAGGGGCGACAGACGCGAGAGTGGGGGGGGGTGTTGGCAGTAGCCTTGGTACATCAGGATCTACAAGACGTGAAAGTCAAAGAAGGGACAGCACAAGCGAGCGAAGGGACAGTACAAGCAAACAGGGCAGTCAAAGAAGATCTGGCAAGTAGGCCAATATTTTTTCAAGACATTAATGCAAATCAGAGAGATGGACACGCAGGGAAGAAGGGCAAGTAGGGAGCTTGAAGATATGTATGGCAGATCACTAGAAGAAATCCCTACAACAACAGTGATGCTTATCACTAATAATCATTGTAAATCTCATTTCACATTTTTGTAGCTCCATTTTGTGCAAGCCAAGGAGTCCTTGAGCTTGAGGAGCCTTAGAAGTAGTTGCGTACCAATTTTCATAATTTTTAGATCTCGTTTGAACCCCCAAATAAGCCCTGGAACCTAATTTTTAACTAGGCCGGACACTAGGTCTGGACAGGGCCAAAAGCTAGTCAAAAACTATAAAAGGAGCTAGAGAGCTCATTTTTGAGGTTAGATTGTAATTGAAACGAACTTGTAAGAGCTTGTGAAAGTAATCTAAAGAACTCCATTGATTCTCTCTCTTTGTCTTGCCGCGTGTGCGCGTGTGTGTGTATGTGTGTGCATGCTTGTGTGCTTCTCACTCACGCACTTGTGCCGCCACTTGCTCGAGGTCTTCATACCATCCTCACGTCTTCCCGGATTGACATTAAAGGAGGTGCTACTCATCACTGAGCTACAATCCACAAAGCAATTTCTTGTTACCAAAGATGTTACGTTTGATGAGCAAAACACATCGTATACAGGGTCAACAAATGATTATGCAGATGACAAAGAAATACAAAGGAAAGGGAAGGCAAAAGTAAATGTGTATGAAGAAGATATTGATGATGTTGACTATAAAAGTAAATTGCAAGATAATGTAGAAGATGGGCCAAGATTTGATCCAGAATCAAATGTGGCTGAGACTTCAAGAAGTGCAGAGGTCAGATTCTGAAGATCCTCAAGGGAAAGGAAAGAGCCTATAAGGTATAGTTATGATACATCTTTTCTAACAACAAAAGATTATGCTTACATTGTGAAGACAGAAGAGGATCCAATTACTTATGAAGAAGCTAAAGGTAAACAGAATTGGGAGAAGGCAATGCAAGAAGAGTATGATGCTCTACTTGAAAATGAAACTTGGGAATTGGTGCCAAGACCAAAGAATCATAAAGTCATTGGATGTAAGTGGGTGTATAAAACAAAAAGGTTTGCAGATGGAAAGGTGTCTAGATACAAGGCTAGACTTGTGGTCAAAGGTTATGCCCAAACTTATGGGGTAGATTATGATGAAACCTTTAGTCCTATTGCTAAGATGTCTACAATTAGATCATTGATTGCTATTGCAGCTTGTAAAGGATGGAAGTTATCACAATTAGATGTGAAGAATGCATTTCTGAATGGATACATTGCAGATGAAGTATACATGGAGCAACCAGAAGGTTTCATGGATTCAATTGGATCAGATTATGTGTGTAAGCTCAAGAGAGCTTTGTATGGGTTGAAGCAAGCTCCAAGAGCATGGAATTACAGGCTTGTCAAGTTCTTGAATGATTGTGGATTTCAAGCATCAAAGGCAGATAGTAGCTTGCTAGTAAAGGCAAGTGACAATGGATACATATACATGTGTATTTATGTTGATGATATTATTGTCACAGGTACAGATGCTCAAGGAATCAATGAACTTAAGAAACAAATAGAGAAGGAGTTTAAGATAAGTGATTTGGGAAACTTATCTTATTTCTTAGGAATGCAGATTGTGTATACTCAACATGGAGTATATGTTACACAAGAGAGGTACTTGAAGAATCTTCTAGTCAAGTTTAACATGGAGGATTGCAAGCCTTCAAGCACACCATTGGAGGTAAATCATAAGTTGAGCAGGTATGGAGGTGAAGAATTTAATGACATGAAGAAATATCAGAGTTTGGTAGGTAGTTTAATCTATGCTACCTTGATAAGGCCAGATCTATCATATGCAGTAGGTGTGTTATCACAATTCATGCATTGTCCAAAGAAGACTCATTGGATTGCAGCTCAAAGGGTACTCAGATATATCAAAGGAACCCTAAGTGAAGGTCTATATTATGGATTTACTTCTGACACAAGAATCAAAGTGTTTAGTGATGCAGATTGGGCAGGTGATTCAGATGATAGAAGGTCCACTCATGGGTATCTCTGTTATATTGGATATAAACTAGTATCTTGGTGTTCAAAGAAGCAACATACAGTTGGGATTGCCTTCATTGACTACTTTGGAACCCAAATAGAAATGGTTTGTCTAGATTGATTCCTCGGATACTCCTTCGTTGTGATCCTAGATGGTGTAGCGCGTTTGGTGCATCTTTGGGATCCTATCTCCAAAGCAGAGGGTTGTTCACCCTTGCGTACCCAGATCTGCTTCATGCCATGAGGTACTCTAGATTGTACCGGTGGGTGCTCATGCCTCTTGATCATTGGCCTGTCCTGTGTCATGTGTTGCCCGGCTTGCTTTCCTTGAATCCTCTTTGGAAAAGAAGGGAACTCCTCTTTGACTACTGCACTCAATCGTTCAAGATCAAAGATTCTAGAGGAGAGCTCATGCCCTGTCCACTCATGCTCTTGTGCTACTTTCAATGTAGGTATCAAGAAGTCCAATGGTAGCACTGCATTTTGGCCGAAAACCATCTGAAAGGGTGTGGCTTGGAGTACCATTTTATAGACAACTCTGTATGCCCAAACAGCATGGTGTAGCTGTTTGTCCCAATCGGAGCGTTTATTGTTCACTAATTTGGTGAGCACATTGCATAAAATCGTTTTTGTGCTCTCGGCTTGCCCGTTAGCTTGTGGATGATAGGGGGCAGACTTCTTGTGTATAACCAAGAATTCTTGGAGTAGATTTTCAATAACTTCATTCAAGAAGTGATTCCCTCTATCACTTACTAGCTCTATAGGTAGCCCGTATCTAGTGAACACATTCTCAAATAAGAACGTAGCAGTCGTCTGAGCATCATTCTTTGTTGTAGCCTTTACCTCTACCCACTTGGTTAGATAGTCAGTGGCCACGATGATATATTCAGCATGTGAACCCTTAGCTGGGGGATTAATAGGACCTACAAAGTCTATTCCCCACTTAGAGAATGCATGTACACCCATCATAGGTTTCAGTGGCATCTCATCTTTACGTATAGGATAGTGAGTTTGCTGACCGACCATGAAAACACACTTTTCTCGGTTCAAGCAGACTTGATATTCTCTACATTTGTCAAAGATTTGCCTGAGTTAAGGTATATGTGTTTGTCTAATGTTGGAATGAGCACACACATCATCAACATAGACTTCCAAATTCTTCCTCAAGAACTCTTTAAATACATGGCACATTAGTCTTTGAAAGGTTGCAAGAGCATTGGTAAGCCCAAATGGCATTATCCAAAAAGCAAATATACCCCACTCCGTGGCAAAAGCCGTTTTATGCTCATCTTTGGGTGCAATGACTACTTGGTTATAACCATAGAACCCATCTAGGAAGCTGTACACTTCCTTGCCTACTACCCGTTCTAATAGATGCTCAATGATAGGGAGCGGATAACTATCTCTGATAGTGGCTGCGTTAACCTTCTTCAAGTTAATGCATACACGCAATTTTCCATTCTTTTTGGGCACCACTACAATGGGGGATACCCATTCGGTGTGCTCAATTTCATAGATAAATCTGTTGGAGACCTCTTAATCTCCAAATGCTTGATCTATACTGATCTAAGAACACATCTATATCAATTATAGACCAAACTTTACACAAATGTTACTTTGATTTACCAAATCATTCATGAACAATTCTCTGAGTGAGAATTTTCCTTCTTCAAGAAGTCTGCTTCAGAAATTGACTTCAATACCTGCACACATCTTTAGATATCTTCAAACTAATGATGCGCAAGTCTTCACACTACCTTTGCACAATCATATCAGCCATTGATTCTCCAAAAGAATCATTAAACTTTTGATTTGATCCTTAAGATCAAAGATATGTCAAAAACTGTCTTCCAAGAATGGCGACTTTGACATGGTCAACTTCTTAAGTTGATTTCTCATAGCACAAATCCTGTTTTGCTAAATGCTTTTAGCCATAGCTTCCTTACCTTCTAACTTAGATTTTGAATGATCACTCATTCAAAACTTTACACTATGCACTGAGATCTAAGCAAAACATTGACACGGAAAAGTGCGCGACTTTTAGAAGTCTGTCTGCAGATTCTACATACAAATGTTCCTATTGATCATTCTCACAGTAGGAAAGAAATTAGATCATAAAATTCTGAACATAGCTTCATTAGCTTTCAGATTAGATGTGTACAAAAGGATTTCTGATCCACATGATCAGACTGAGAGAACTCAGAGAAAAACCCGTCGCTAATTTTCTGAGTAAAACTCTCTACACATCTCTCTAAGACACTTGTCTTCAAAATGACTCTCACACATATTTCTTTACATCATTGACTTATATACATATAGTTTTAGACTTATCCCGCATCTATTACATTACTCCTTATCATCCTAAGGATCATCTATACTTAGATTACAAAAATTTCCACCTATAATGTACATATGTATACATACTTCACTTCTGAGATCTCTTCACTCTCTCAAGTGTCTTCTTCCACTTCAATCTGATCATAAGCTTGATTCAAGATCTTTATAATCACCAATTTGTGATTGGTTTGTTCCAACAGCTCCCCCTCAATCACTAATTGTGATTATTCCATTCTTCTTCACTCCTGCCATCTCTTTGAATCTCTGTAGCTTAGGTCCATCCAAGGTTTTTGTCATCATATCTGCAACTTGTTCTTTTGTTGAAGTATACATCACTTCAATCTCTTTATCAAGTACCTTTTCTCTCAAGAAATGATATTGAATTTCTATATGCTTAGTCCTGGCATGAAAAAAAGGCTTAGCTGCCAAATACAAGAACTCATATTGTCTCCAAAAATAATTGGAGTACTCTGATCAGTTCCAAAACTCTTCAACAATGTCTTTAACCATATTACTTCTTTTGTAGCCTCTACCATTCCTTTATACTCAGCTTTTGTGGATGACAAAGCAAATGCTAGGCAGATATGGGTGCCCAAGACCTGCTTTCGAGCTCAAATAGCATCACCTCCATTCACAAGATTGAATCAACACTCACACGCACCCCTGGCACATATCCCACTGCAAACTTCTACACTCCACACCTCTAACTCTTTGGTCACACCCAAGAATGTCAGGAAATGGGTACCCAAAAGGTCCCAAATCCAACGCAATCCTGTCCACAAACCTTCACATGTCATCATCACTAAAAGCTACACTCCCACAATCAAAATTTGGAGACTTAAACCTCATATCAAACCGCCTGACCCAAATCAGTCCCCTCTAATGTAAGTGCGTTTTGAGTACATTGCATATCCAAAGTATGCATCTAGGATGAACACTAACCACTAACCAACATTCTCACACATCACCAAACACTCCACCCACTAACCCCTAACCACTTGAAATGTCATGTTAGTATTGTGGAGGGAACACCATAACATCCTGTTTCCTATGCAATGCTAATGTGCCTCTCTTCTTCTAGCAGATATGCAAGAACAGATACAAGCAGTCTCATGGCAGAAGCAGTAGGTCCGAGCTCATAGGCAGGAGTAAGTACTGTAGGGATTGATATGGATAGCCTACCTATTGATGTGCCACCAACTGAACGACCTTTAGAGCTGCAACACCTCCAGCAAATACCTATGCCAGATCCTCCCACAGGGATCACAGAGAGAGTCCATGCCAATTCTCATTGGTTCAATGGCATGCCAGGATCCTTAGTAGAGGCCAAGTATATTTGGGAGTCCAAGTGTGAGCATGATAAGCAATGGGTCAGATTCCAGTTCTTTTCCAAGGAGTTTGAGACTCTCCAAAACACACAAGATTTGCATGCCATATGGGAGCGTGCAAGGCTGGCCGAATACTTTGCAGCACCTCTACCCGAACCGGATCTCCTATGATGTTACTACTTGGTCTCACCATTACAGGCACATGAAGAAAAAGATAAACTAGGATCATTTGTCATTCCTTCCTTATTGAACAACAATGAGTTGAAAAGGTTCGAACTCACTTTGGAATTGGTGAGCTCTACATTCAACATGCACGCCACGCATGTGCCCTCTGAGAAGGATCCTCTTATTCCCCCTAACATGAAGAATCGGAAGCTACAAAAGTTGAAAGAGATGGCAGCACTCACACCGAATGTGTCAATTCCTCTTCGCATGTGCATGCAACATTTTGCGTTTCTCGATCAAGATCGGTTCACTCAACCCCACAAGCGGATTTGGTTCGCTCTTTACTTGGCAGAGACAGGTGCCTTACCGATTAAACTTCCTGTATGGATTATAGAGCAGTTGTATGAAGCAAATAAAAGGGCACATAGGAAGCTAGTGGTGGTTGGGTGTTGTGCAATCACGCGCATTATCTACAAGTGCTTAGCATATGATGTACCTATTGAACGTGCCTTAACTTGGTCGCAACTACAAATGTTCAAGAGACTCAAATCCGCCACACATCAATCCAAGCGCATGAGGGTTTCGATCCCTTGTGTTCAAACACGTGAAGTTTTGACGACTTCGGAAGTGTCGCCACGAGGGGATGCCACTGTGCATATTTACCATTTGCATACCAAGGTCTCGATCTGAAGGCACATCACAAGTTGCCCCCTTGGCTCCCCCTATCCCTCTTGAATTCAAATTTCCTGTGACTGGAGACGCTGAAGGGATGGGTACCTTCGACTTCGAATCATTCTTGCAGAATACACAAATCTCTGATGTAGAGTTCTATTCAGATACAAAAGAATAGGGCACATTTCCCAAAGAAGGAGGAAATCCACAGAAGGCCGCCATGTATATTGGGATGAGGAGCAGCAGAGAACTTTGTCACAACAACTAGAACACTCGAAAGTAGAAGAAGAAGAAACAACTGAAGCTCTAGCTTATACAGCAGAACTCCGGAGGCTATATCAAATAATGGAACGAGTGGGGTCGCAACAATTGCTCACCGAACAGAGCAGTCGGGTGCTCATGGCTCTGCTATTGGAAGAAGCCGGAGTCGACTCAGAATACAGTGAAGGTCTCTTATTGATGGCGGAAACATATGGGGTAGTAGAAGCAGTTCAAATAGCGATTAAGAGGCCTCCGGTTCAATACGATCCATGAAGATTCCAGACACGACCACAGTTGGGTAAAAACATCCAGATTCCCATCACTACAACGGAAGGACCTATTATTACATCTGAACCCATTGAGACAACCTCCCAAACAACAGGAACCACTGGCCATGAGATCCCCGTCACCCAGGACGAGTCAACCAAAACACTACCACCGACCCCTCCCCCATCACCTCCTCGAACTAAAGTTGTAAATGTCACCTCAACTACCCAACCCACAGAGCAAGCCTTCATCTTCCGTAGTCCAACCTCTAGTTCTACTTTGTTCTCCTCCCTTGAAAACCCCCTATATAATACAACCACTGTTATAATTGAGTCCCTCATAGAGCTTGCCCTAGGACAACCATCCCCCATGCCCTCAGCCATAGGCCATCCTGACTCTAGATCCATTTTCTTTGGATTCCTAGCCACCACATCCCCTTTTATGGCTTTCCCGCCTCCAAGTTCTCATTTTCCACCACCCATTCCACCATTCCTTCAACCCGCCCATGATTACTTCTGTAGAATGTATCAAGCCACCACCCAACCCTCCTCATCAATCCCATCCCCACCATCCTCACAACACTTATTCACCACTCTCAGACACACACCACCTACCATTCCAATATACATGGTAGACACCACACTTGCATCCACTCCTGAAAGTATCAACATTTCGCCACCCATAGCACCTCCCCCTCCCCCCACACTTCCACCTTCTCCCATTCCCCCTCCACCAATTTCACCCACACACACATCTCCAATAGACACATCATTCACTCTTCCCATTCCCCAATCCCCTTCCCTTGCATCTTCCATTGTACAAACCATACCTTCATCCATAGGCAATGCATTGGACACCATGCTCGCATGTATATCATAGTTAAGGATAGAGTACAATCAGCTCCAACAACATAACGTATGACTGCAAAAGCACTCGGAGGTGCTACAACATCATCTTGCTGCACTAGAAGAGAATGCTCGCCTCCATACACACCTCCAAACTTCACAAGAGGCCCATAGCATATTGGAAGTATAGTTACAGAAAACAGACCAGGAAGCAATACAAGTGGTAGAAGGCCATCTACAGACACAGCTAGAACGCAACTCAAAGCTTCAGCGAAATATGGCCCTACTCAAGTGACACCTTGCAGCCGCTCATGAAGAGAATTGACGCCTGCAACTACAGAATCAGGAAAAGCTAAAAGGTGCTATCGAAAGCACACCTGGGGCACCCATCAGTCCCTCAAAGTTTCAAGTTGTGACCCTCGACAATATCAAGACCATCTTGGAAGATTATGCTATGCTGCTTGAAGCACATGACCAGTTATTAGAGGAACTGGGTCAACTGAAGCAGAAACAACAAAAAGACACAACGACTGCCCCTCAAACCACCTCCTCCGTGGCTTCACTTCTCACCGACTCAAAAGCCTTACAAGATCTCCAAAAACAAGTCACAGAATTGCAAGCACGCCTATTACAATATGAGGGACCACCTTCCCCACCAGAGGCTCCCACCGACGAAGAAATAGTACAAATTCCTGTGGAACAAATGTTTGAAGAAGAATATGACCCACAACCCTTCCCAGGAGGACAACAAACGGAAGAAGGTCAGGATACGTTTGAAGCACCATGACCCCCATGGCTATGACAAGTGGAGGAAATTGGGAGTTCACATGAAGAGCGAACAGTAGTGCAAAATCAGGCCATGAGAGTCATAGAAGAAACTGTGTTACAATCCAATTACTTCAAGAACTTGTCATCTAGACGCCTTATCCTCTCATCAAAAGCCTTATCCTCTCATCAGAACTCCAATACAAGCCTTACTATATCATTTTGGCAGATTATAATGCAGAAATACAGAGAGTCACAGGAAAGATACCCAATTTCAACCCGAAGACCTTCCTCCAGAGGTGCAAAAAGGCAAAATCCGTCAACCAACATGGCGGCAGAAACTTCTTGAAACATATCCTGAAATGTTGTGCACCTGGAACAAGGCACCTTTACATCTACTTTACAATCCATGTTATGGCCCTGTGCCACGACGCCGATCATGGAAAGCATTCAACATAAAGGCACAGAACAACGCACAATGCAAGGAATGGCTAAACTACCCGTACATAGCGCCACCACAAGGACCACCATCAGTAGCCTACATGATGGCCACAATTCGACACTGGATGCCTCGATTGAAGCCCATGCCAGATGTGGCAGCCCAAATGATTCTTAAAATTTTGGACATGATGCAAGTTGTGCTCAAAACTTTTAGAAATGCAGAGGCATCACAGGTACGTCTACCAAGATTTACCCACGGCAATTACGATTTGGTGTATGACATGAGCACCACCCCCGGTATTCGGGTAGCTTACGCTTGGCATGCACGCATCAAATACCTCCCTGCATGCTATAAACAAACATTCAAAGAAATGTTTAGATCAGGTTTTTGGGAGTATCACTCGGAGGTCTTCGCACCAAAGCCTACACACATGCTTCATCTCTTTGCTTGTGAACAAGCCATGTACTCCAAGTACTACACCACATCACAACCAAAGGTCCCAGGTGCAATAAATTGGGATGCATTGGAAGGTGACCTAGCAAGAGGATTAAGGATAGGAGAACATGAACTAGCCACCAACATCATCCAATACTCTATTGACCATCCTATAGAACAGAGGTCTGTTAGGGGCGACAGACGCTAGGAAGGGGGGAGTGTTGGCATACAAGTCATATGAAGATCATACCAGCACAAAGGAGCAGTCATGCACAATATGCCAATAAGGCCTCATCATTTTTTCCATGGACTATTCACAACTCAAGTGATTTTAATCACTACACAAACATTGTAAATTCCGTTTTTGATAGAACAGACTCTATTTTGTTCAAGCCGAGGAGTCCTCAAGCTTGAGGAGTGTTAGAATTAGCGACATACCAATTTTCATAATTTTTAGATTCCGTTCGACCCCTCAAATAGGCTCTAGAACCTAATTTTTAACTAGGCCGGACACTAGGTCTGGACAAGGCCAAAGCTAGTCAGAAAACTATAAAAAGAGCTAGAGAGCTCATTTTTGAGGTTGGATTGTTTGTGAATTGAGCTTATGTAAGAGACTTTTTGACTAATGCAAAGAACTCCATTGTTCCTCTCCTTGTTCTTGCCTTGTGTGTGTGTGTGTGTATGTGTGTGCATGTTTGTGTGCTTCTCACTCACACACTTGTGCCATCACTTGCTCATAGACTTCATACTAGTCCTCACATCTCCACAGATTGACAATTATGAGGTGGATCTCCTCACGTTGGTACTCACCATTGTGTTAGAGTGACATCATACTCAGGGCAATTATGAGGTCAAAATAGCTTCACTATGTGGCATCAATATTTTAATATGAATTTTTTTCATCCTCTCAATGAACTATTACAACTCTTGTGCAACCAATTTTGTCCCTTTGTGCCAAACATATATACAATTCTTGATTCACAAGTAGAAGCGGCTCGAAGTCTACTACAAGTTTAGTAGAGCTCGATAGGGTAGTTCTGTTCAGCTTTTTATGATATAGACATTTCTCTACATCAGGGTATTTTAGTATGTGGCCATGGCTGAAAGCAATGATGTATTCTACATGTTGGCTATTGAGGACAAGTTCCATGGTACCAATTACCCATTATGGTCATATATGCAGTGTCATGTATTGGTAGCAAAAGGATTGTGGAATATTGTGTAGGGTGTTGAAAAACAACCTACTACACCTGAAAATAGAGTTATTGAACGTGATGTGGATGGAAGTGAAGATGATGAATTCTTTGAATTCTTGTTTGTGCTACCGTTCCTACTACACCTACTGTAGAGAAACTTCTCTGTTTTGTTGCAGGAAGGTGTTGTTCTAGCACAATCGTAAGTACCATGTTAAGAAGCTCCACCTCCTTAATTGTCAATCCACGGAAGAGATAGGAGTGATATGAAGATCATGAATGCAAGAAGTACTGAATATGAAGGTGAGAAGCATGAGAATGCACACACACATACACACACAAGGAAGAGACAAGCGAGACACAATGGAAGGTAGAAAGTAGACTATATTTCTCAAGCACACTGTTACAAGCTCAAACTAGCTCTAGTCTCTCCTCAACGCATACAAGCTAACCTCAAAAATGAGCTCTCTAGCTGTTTTTATAGATTCTAGACTAGTTTTAATCAGTTTCACATCTAGTGTTTGGCATAGTTAAAAATTAGGTTCTCAAGGTCATTTGGAGGTCCAAATGAGATCTAAAAATAACCAAAATTAGTATGCGTGTTCTATCTAAGCTCCTCAAGCTCGAGGACTCCTTGGATTGCACAAAATGGAGCTATTAAATACAAAAATGGGTGTTTTATGATACATATATTACAAAAGTGATGAATATCACTATTTTGAGTTTTGAAGAAGTAATATCAATTATATTTCTTTGAAAAAATGAATCTTCGGTCCCGCCACAACTCTTTGCAGTCCGCCTCTACATACTTCCTCTGCATCGATGCCCATGGCTGCTTCCAACACCCCCCCCCCTCTCGCCTGTATCATCCTCAACATATCCTTGTTGTGGGGTCTGCATAATGTAGTTTTGCAAGAGGTCTTGTGCCAGGATGTGCTCGGCTAGATGAATGCCTCATGCAAGATTAGCTTTGAGTTTTTCCCAGTCTATAGCGTGAGGTTTGTCGGGAGGCGGAGGCCGATAGTGTGTCAAATTTGGTGTTGCTCTAGCACAATGGTAAGTACCACATTAAGAAACTCCACCTCCTTAATTGTCAATCCGTGGAAGAGATAGGAGTGACATGAAGATCATGAATGCAAGAAGTAGTGAATGTGAAGGTGAGAAGCATGAGAATGCACACACACATACACACAGAAGGAAGAGACAAGCGAGACACAATGGAAGGTAGAAAGTAGGCTCTATTGCTCAAGAACACTTTTACAAGCTCAAACTAGCTCTAGTGTCTCCTCAACTCATACAAGCTAACCTCAAAAATGAGCTCTCTAGCTCTTTCTATAGATTCTACACTAGTGTTGACTGGTTTTACATCTAGTGTCTGGCATAGTTAAAAATTAGGTTCTTGGGGTCATTTGGAGGTCCAAATGAGATCTAAAAATAACCAAAATTGGTATGCTCATTCTATCTAAGATCCTCAAGCCCGAGGAATCCTTGGCTTGCACAAAATGGAGCTATTAAATACAAAAATGGGTGTCTTATGATACATATATTACAAAAGTGATGAAAATCCTAATGTCAAGTATACTTCTTTGAAAAATTGAATGTTTGGACCCCCCCAAAACTCTTTGTAGTCCACCTCTACATACTTGCTTTGTGTCGATGCTTATGGCTGCTACCAACACCCCCTCCCTCTGGCGTCTGTCACCCTTGATAGATCCTTGTTGTGGGCTCTGCATAATTTTGTTTTGCAAGAGGTCTTGTGCAAGGGTGTGCTCAACGATGTGAATTCCCCATGCGAGATTAGCTTCTAATTTTTCCCAATGGATGATTTGGGCTTCGTCTGGGGGTGGGAGGTGGTAGT
This sequence comes from Ceratopteris richardii, assembly GCA_020310875.1. Lineage (NCBI taxonomy): Eukaryota > Viridiplantae > Streptophyta > Polypodiopsida > Polypodiales > Pteridaceae > Ceratopteris > Ceratopteris richardii. Next base: position 37,968,914 of record CM035417.1, read on the forward strand.
GTGTCGAATATACGAGTTGCTCACAAGAGAACAACTGAAGGAGATGGGTAGGCCAACTGATGAAAACTTTGAAATGGTATTCCCAAAATCCCGTTGTGAACATTTCTTCAAAAGTCATCTTGTAACATGCAGGTAAATACTTGATGCGGTAGTGCCATGTGTAACATACGCAGAGTGATGGCATGGCGCTCATATCAAATGCAAGGTCTTGGTCGCCATGCTCAAAGCTGGGGGTATTGCATCATATCCAAGATCTTAATGGTCATGTGTGCGGTGACATCGTCCATGCAGTGGAGTCGAGGGTGCGAGTGGTGGATCATGGCCATCATATATCCTATAGTAGGAGGGCCATAGGGGGAGTGAAGTAAGGATAGCTGAGCCAATCCTGGCACTGCTTATTATTTTGAACTTTAATGGCAAAGGCAGTCCAGCACCGACATCATGGCATCGGACCCCGACATTGATTGTACTTTAGGTGCAGTGGGGCTTTGGTCCAGGTATGCATCATTTTGGGGTATTCCTAAAGAAGTTTGTTGCACCAGTTTCATTGAAAAATTTTTCCTTTTGTGCTTCAGGGGGTAGGTCGTTAGGCTCAAACTAGGTGGCATGAGTCAGTTTCTTCCCCATTTCCTTCTCAATAGCTAATTGGTATTCTTCCATCCAAAAGAAGTAGGGTTTGTATTGAAGCTCATTGATGAAGATATACCATCAAGCGGCCAACTAAGCGAAATAGGTCGATTGTAAAATGCGTTCTTCGACTAGGGCCATAACATGTAGTTGTGCCTCTACATGTGCGGAGTGAGTCTAGCCTAACCCTTCAACTGATTTGGCCATGTAGGGATAGGAAGTTCAAATGCGTCTTGCCATTCTGTCGTGACACATCCGCCTGGGACCAGTTGTGGTTCATATGCTTCTTCATATGTGTCCTCCATCGGTATAGAAATCAATTTTTCATAAGTAGGAATCTCCAGTGGGGAATCTGGATTGGGGGGTTCTCATTGAGCTGCCACCTGAGCCTAAAGATCAAGGACATGTGCCTATAAAATAGTGAGTTCATCTAGGATTTTTGGAGGTGTGACTTCGAGGACACTTTGTGGCTGTGCAGGTTCCTTTACTAGTAAGACTTTGTGATCAGCCTGGAGCTTCTGATATTCTTCATTGATCCTGTCATAGTCATGGAGTAGTCATGCGTGATCATTCAAGAGTACTTGCATGTTCTCAGAGGGGACCGCTTTGAATCTGTTGGGACTTAATGGTTCATCAGGTCTATCCATCACAGCTTTGAAGTTCTCACGATTCTGCTCTTGTAGCCTTTGGTTCTCTTCTTTGGCAGCTACGAGGTGTCTTCATAAAAGTCCCATATTGCATGTTAGTGTGGCATTCCATACTGTCTAAGCATGTAGACGATTTTTAACATTTGTGAGGGATTCTTTAGTCTTATGTTTGGATGCTGAATCCAAGGAGTGGTAAGCCTCAGGTAGTTTGCGATTGCATGCATTAACGAAAGCATTCTCAATGGTCAAAGAATTTAATTGCGCCTATAGTTGTGTGGTAGTTTGTTGCAAGGCTTAGTAGTTGCTTCTGAGAGAGGCAAATTCATCTCTAACTTGATTCATACATGCAAACATTTGATGAAGTTTTGTGTCGATAGTGGGTGATAATAACAATGGTGTGGTGTGTGAAGATGATGTTAGTGTGGTTGTAGATGTAGTGGAAAGGGGAATAGGAGGCTGGATTTTGTGGTGACCGTAGAGAATTGTGATGTGTTAAGATGTTGTGATGAAATGGTGGATGTGAGTGGTGGTGTTGTAGGTGGTGAAATATCCATGTGATTGGACATGGTATCTAGTGCAGTAATAGTGAATAGTGGTGTGACGGTGGTGCGTTAGTGGGTGTGAACACAAGATTTACAAAGGAGGAGGAATATATGACCTATTGAGTTTTGCATATGGATTGATGTAGAGGAGAAGGCAAAGGTGATGTAGTCAGATGGGGATGGGATACGGGTGAAAATGTCATTGGTGGGGGAAATGGGAATATAGGTCATGAAGGAAGGGGAAATGAAGGAAAGGATGGGGTAAATGGATTGGGGGGAATTATGTTTAAGGTACTACGGGTAAAGGTTTTGGGTACTATAGGTATTATGACTTCTGTTGCAGCACTTACTATGAATGAGGAGATTGGAGGTGAGCTGGGGTGTACAGGGGAAGTTGGATGTACAAGAGAGGGAAGAGTTTTGGTAGGAGTGGAGGTGATTTCGATGGTGATTGCCTACATTGGAGGTTGTTGGTTGTGGTAGGGAGTCGATGATGATTGTAGCTCTGCTCTAGGTGATTCGGGTGGGGGATCCGGTATTAATCATGCTTCTTTTGGATGTCAAGAGGACTGGACATCGGTGGGCACACGGATGTATTGGCTTGGCTTGGACATGAGACAGATTTATCTAGGGCTAAATTGCGATAAAGATTTCCTCTTCAAAAAATGAAGTGCTTGGACAGTTCCTACTGACTTGACTAGTTCATTAAAACGTTGAATGAAGGAATCTTCAAATCCTCCGCTAGCAAGTTCTTATTGTAGTATTTCTTGACTTTGCTCTTCTGATAACTGTCAGCGCACCCACACAACTTGCATATTGTGATATACTTTCTTAATGGCCATTGTATAGGAAATGGCTTCAAATGTGTCCTCTTCGTGGGTGTTGGTATCTCCTTGAGATTCAATTTGATGTTGTTGCTATTCCTGTTGGTCATCTGCTCGCTAATCAAGATTGGTTTGACTTGCTTCCTCATCACCTTCTTCATCATCAGTCATCGTCTGATCATCCGCATGTGAGCTGGACACTACATGTTCTTGTTGTTGATCCAGGGGGTAGTAGGATAGCTTGGTCTCTCATATTCTTGTGAGAAAAATTGCCCTTCAAAAAATTGAAATTCACTAAAAAAGGTGTCATGCATTTTGAAATCAAATGTAGTGTTAGTGGGCTCTACCTCGAGATTAGGTATGGGGAAAGTGAATACATCCACACCAATGGTGGTGGGAATCTCTCTAGCTTCTGTGGTAGCTGCTTGAGTGGAGGCTTTTGGGGGAATCAGTGCATTGGTGGTGCCTTCAATTATTATAGGACGTGAGAGTCAGATGCGTATTGGTGGTACAGGTGCAAGAGTGTTGCTCTAGCACAATGGTAAGTACCATGTTAAGAAGCTCCATCTCCTTAATGTCAATCCACTGAAGAGATAGGAGTGATATGAAGATTGTGAATGCGAGATGTAGTAAGAGTGAAGGTGAGAAGCATAGAGAGGCACACACACATACACACATGTAAGAGACAATCAAGAGACAATGGAAGGTAAGAAAATAGAATCTATTACTTAAGATCTCAATTACAACCTCAAAATAGATCTAAGCTCACACTAGCCAACCTCAAAAATGAGCTCTCTAGCTCTCTTTTTAGTTTTTTTATTAGCTTTGACCAGTTTCACATCTACTAACTGGCCTAGTTAAAAAATAGGTTCTAGGCTATTTGAAGGTCTAAACGAGGTCTAAAAATAGCCAAAATTGGTAGGCTCATTCTAGCTAAGCTCCTTAAGCTCGAGGACTCCTCGGCTTGCACAAAATGGAGCTACTAGTACAAAAATGGTTGTTCTATGTTACATATGGTGCAAGAGTGATGAAAATCACCGTTGAGAGTTTTGAAAAGTATTATAAAACATATTTCTTTTGAAAAAATAACCCATTTGGCTCCCCACTACTTTGTTGTGATCCGCCTTCACATACTTTCTCGTCATCTGTGCTTCTGGCTACTGTCAACACCCCCCTCCCTCTCGCTTCTATCATCCTTGGCAAAACCTTGTTGCAGGGTCTCTCTAATATAATTCTATAGGAGGTCATGAGTGAGGGTGTGCTCTCAAAAGCAAATACCTCTTGCAAGATCTCCTTCAAGTTTTTCTCAATCTATGGGTTGAGGTTCATCTCGTGGCGGGAGTCTGTAGTGCATGGAGTACACCAGTTGTTCACAAGCAAATAATTGGAGTAGGTGTGTGGGCCTGCTGATGAACACATCTGAATGGTACTCCCAAAAACCGGTAGTAAACATCTCTTCGAATGTCATTTTATAGCATGCCAGTAAATATTTGATGCGATAGTGCCAGGCATAATACACCCAGAGGGGTGGTGTCGTGCTCATATCATATGCTAAATCCTAATTACCATGCTCCACCACGAGGTGTTAACATGCGGTGCCTTGATGTGGCAGAAGATCTTGAATACTATCTGCATCATGTCAAATATTTTGACCGTCATATGGGCAGCTACATCGTCCATGCAGTGTAAGCGGGGGAGCTAGTGGTGAATAGTTGCCATCATATATCCTATAGTGGGTGGTCCGGTGGGTGGAGTGAAATATGGATAATTTAACCAGTCCTAGCACTGCTTGTTATTCTGCACTTTGATTGCAAAAGCCTTCCAAGAGCGGCGTCGTGGTATTGGTCCCTAACATGGGTTATACTTTAAATGCAGTGGTGCCTTGACCCATGTGCTCATCATTTCTGGATATTGTTGTAATAATTCATGGCGCCAAGTTGGTTGAAATATTTCTCCGCTTTGCGCTTCCGATGGCAAGTCATCAGGCTCAAACTGAGTTGCATGTGAGGGTTTCTTGCCTATCTCCTTTTCGATCACCAATTGGTATTCTGCCATTAACATGAAATATGGTTTATATTGAAGCTCATGCCCAGATATATACCTGCGAGGGGCCAAGTGAGCAAAGTAAGGGGATTGTAAAATACATTCCTCTATCATAGCCATGGCATGTAATTGAGCTTCCACACGTGCTGAGTGGGTCTGTCCAAGTTCTTCTACAGTCTTCATCCATGCGGGGGTAGGGATTTCAAATGTGGTCTGGCCTTTAGCCGTGACACGTCCGTCTGGGATGGGTTGTGGTTTGTACGCTTCTTCATATGTTTTCTCCATTGGGATAGATACAATTTCTTCCTCCATTGGGAGTTCGGGTGGGGAATCAAGCCTAGGGGGTTCAGAAAAGGTGGTAATTTGTGCTTGAAGGGTAAGGACGTGAGCACGTAAAGCATTTAGTTCCTCTATGATCTGTGGAGGTATTGCCTCAGGAGCAGGTGGTGTTTGTTGTACAGGTGCTCACAACTGTAGCATTTTGTGGACTTCCTTGAGCTTCTAGTATGCCTCATTCATACTGTCATAATCTTCTAGTAGTTTGCCATGGTCTTCCAATAATATCTTCAAAGATTTAGAGGGGACAACTTTAAAATGGCTGGGACTCAAAGGTTCATCCGGTTGATCTAAGGTGACTTCAAGATTCTCTCTATTTTGTTCCTGCAAGCGTTGATTCTCTTCTTTGGCTGTTGCTAGGTGGCGTCTTAGTAGTCCCATGTTTCGAGTGAGTGTCGCATTTCAAATGGTTTGAGCCCTTAACAAGTTGTCAATATCAGTAATTGCCTCTTTTTGTCTCCAATTCACTTTCTAGTTCAAGTGTATGGTAGGCCTGGTGTATCTCTTAGTAGCATGTGTTAAGGGCGGCATTCTTGATTGATAATGAATTTAGTTGCACCTATAACTCTCTGGTTGTTTGATGTAGTGTCTGGTAAGTGGTGCCTAGAGATGCGAATTCATCTCTAACTTGTGTCATACATGTGAACATTTGACGGAATGCTATGTCGATTGTGGGTGATAATATTAACAGTGGAGTGAGTGAAGATGATATGGGTGTGGGTGTTGATGCAAGGGGAAGGGAAAATAGGGATGGGAAAGTGGATGCAGTGGTGACTATGGAGAAATGTGATGTGCCTAAATATGGTGGTGAAATGGATGAGGTGAGTGGTGGTGTAGTGGGTGGTGATATGTCCATGTCACTGGACATTGTGTCGAGTGCAGTGACCGTGAAGAGTGGAGTGAAAGTGGGTGCTTGAGAGGGTGTAAATACAGGATTTACAAAGGTTGATGAATAATTTACAGAAGGGGTTTCTTGTGCTTGGTGGAGAGGGGAGAGAGGAAATAAAGTGGGTCGGGGAGGTGAGATGGGGGAGAAGGTTAATGGAGGGGGAAATGGGAATAGTGGTCTTGGAGGGGTGGAGAAGGAAGGGACGGATGGATGGAGAAATGGGCTGGATGGAAGGGTGGAAGTCCTAGGAGGGAGGCTAGGTTGTGTGGGTTCAGAAAGGGTGAGAGGAATTGAGGCAACAAAGGCTTCTACTATCGCACTATCAAAGGACGTGGATGGTCTGGGAGAGGCAGGGTGTACAGGAGAGACTGGAGGGACGGGGGGTGAAAGAGGATTGGCCAGTGTGGGGGGTACTTCGACGATGTTAGGGATATTTACAATAGAAGTGTGAGGCGGGGAGTCGATGATGATCGTTTTTTCTACCAAAGAACCTTCCAGAATGAGGTGTGCTTCCCTGGCCTATTGTGAAGATTAGGCATCTGTTGCTACATGAATATATTGACCGGGCTTTGATAGCAAGCGTATTCATTGTGGGTCAAACTGTGGTAGTGATTTCCTCTGCAAATAATGCAATGCTTCATTAGTGCCTACTGACTTAATCAGTTCTCTGAAACCTTGAATGTAAGCTTCTTTGAAGCCTCCTGTAGCGAGTTGCTGTTCTACAAGCACTTGACTTTCTTCTTTGGAGAGTTTTCTGAGCGCCCAAACTGCTTGCATGGTGCGGTATAGCTTCTTGATTGCCAATTTGTAGGCAGCACCTTCAAATGTTTCATCTTCGTAAGTACTTGTGTCACCCTGAGTGTCAGTTTGTTGTTCCTGTTCATCAATCTGCACATTCTCTTGAGAGTCATGACTCTCCTGACTGGCTTCATCATTATATTCATTGTTAGTTTTTGTCCTCTCTTCTTCGAAGCTGGAGACTACTTGCTCTTGCGGTTGATCAGGGGGTGTGGTAGGGTAACTTGGGTGTTCATACTCCTGTGAGAAAAATTGATCTTCTGAAAATTGAAATTCACTCAAAAAAGCATCATGCATTTCAAAATCAAAAGTGGTATTCATTGGTTCAGCTTCCAAATTGGGTATAGGAAAAGTAAATGCTTCTGCACCGATGGAGGTGGGAATTTTTGCTGCTGTAGTGGTGGGTTCCTGAACTGTGGTTGCCTGAGAGGTAACAGTACTAGTAGTACCTTCTTTGATAATCGATCGTGATAGGCATATGCGAATAGGTTGCATAGGTGCATAGGGTTCTATTGGTGACTGTTCTAGAGATGGCTGAGGTGACGGGGACTCTCAAACTTGCAAAGATAGGATAGATCCGTGCATGCACTTGCTTGCCCATCCCTTGCTAGCTTTTTTGGCTTTCTTGGCGGTTCCTTTGAATGCCTTCGATTCTTCACTTGTCATTGCATGTTCTATAGGCAAATCATATGCCAAACACATATAAACAATTTGAGTAAGAGCACAACATCCATGGATGACTTTTTTCCTTTCCCATCTCTGGTGAGCTAGTACAACTGATCAATGATCCAACTTGCAAGATCTATTGTTTGGGGCCCAATACATGCTCAATATATTTTGAACCAGATATGCTTGTGAGGCATAGTGAAATGATGTTGAGCCGGGAATGCAAAATGTTGCATACATATACGTAATGGCTTAGATAATTCAGGTGTAATGGCCAAAATGTCTTCCCATTTCATGACATCACCATGCTTCATCAGCTCTTGAATAAGCTTTTCGTGCTCTGTTGGCATGTGAGTTTCGTGGATCTTAATTGCTGCTCGAATGAGCTCTTTTGAAAGATAGAACTTCTTGAATGGGGGGTCATTTACCAAAGATGGCAGAATGAACGCGTGCGACAAGTCCTTGTTCTTGGAGGCTGTACGTGTGGTCTCCAGGTAGTAGCATCTATAAAAATCTGGTTTGGGTAATGGATCACTGAAGTATTCCGTGAAACCTACTCTAGCCCCAACGTGCTTTAACTCTTCTATATTTTGGAACGCTTCAAATTCTTTGGAGAAAAACTGATGTTTGCCCCACTTAACATTGTCGAAGGTCAAGGTGGCATCAAAAATGAAGTCTATGTCTGACAAAGGTCCTGCTAAACCTTGGAACTAATGGGAATTACGGTGAACTTTTTCGGTGTATCCCCTAAGAGGATCATCAATCGGCATTGGTCCTGGGAATCCTTGAAATTCGGGTGGTTGTGACATAGGATGTGGTTTCACCAGTAATTCACCAAAATTGACCATAGGTACACTAGGGCCAGCTTCAGACGGTCCTTCTGTCTGCATGATGATGGATGCAAATGTGGAGGAGATCTAATACAAAAGATTAGCATATTAGTATGGAAATTAATCATGATCTCATTAAAGTGAGACCACAATCCCTTTCCATAACCGATGTGTAACCCATGTAGCCAAGTGTTGTTTATGCAATGATTTTTGCAAGACTAATGCATGTCTCTAGACACCTACATGCTTTTGATAGCACATACATTGCTTGATGAGATGTTATTACAAGTGATGTTGGGTTAGTGTAGTTGAGTTTATACAAAGTTCAGTTGTGAGTGAATTATTACAAGGGAGTTGGTTATTCGGTATGGGATTAATGTTATACAATTGTTCATGCGAAAGATTCTGGATACATTTCGGTATCCATCTCCTTAGGATTTTTGAGTGGATGGTATGCTTCTGTTGAGGGAAAAAAGGTGATATTGGATGTTGTGGTCTCGATGGGTGAAGAGATTTTTGAGAGGTATATATTACATGGCTTGAGTGTTGAGCTATAATACATTGTTTGGGTACCCATATCTACGTGGATGTGGGTCGTTTTGTTAGGTACTTTTTGGTGATCCAAATCTATCGATTATTCGTACTTGTAGAAGAAGGTCGAGGGGATGTTAGATGGTAACTCTGCTTCTACCTTAACTTCTTCTTATCATTGTCTGCATTGTTGAAATCTATCGGTGCTTTTTGTCCTTTTGGCACCCATACTTGTTTCATGCCACTTGTTTTGTGATGCTGATACTACTGATTTCTTTGCATCGTTTGGTAGGGTGGTCGGTTTGGGTTCCTCAATCGTAGGTGACTCCTTTGTGGTTGGGGTTGAGAGGTCGGATGGACACTTTACTTTGGAAAAGAAGGGAGGTCCAACACTTGCAAAACTTTCCCATTAGGAGGTGCAACATTTTGTACCATTAATCTAGGCCAATCCATAGTAAGTATGGAAAGATGGGCACCGTAGGGTATTGTGCCCATGTGGCCACTAATGCAGTCCACCTGACCATTGATGCAAACCACTTGACTGCTGTTGGAAGACCAAGGGAAAATCTATTCACATCCTTTTGCCTGGCCACTATCAATCATCAAGCTCTCATGGGTTTACTTTGGAAGGAGCGTGCTTAGCCGAGGAATCTGGCCAAAGATCTTCTGGTCCTCCATCGCATGCATTTCATATGGTATAGGGTTACATATCTCAGGTGGAGTGTTGTTAGGGAAATTAAGCAGTATCACTCACTACTGGTCTAAGGTTCCAATCTGCAAGGAGCCTTGTCCAAGATTTAGGTCCACTGAGTGATCATATAGCCAATCTTGGCCAAGGATAAGGGGTTCTATCAGGTCGTCATCATGGCACACTAGTAGCTTCGCGGTCATGGTCATATCGTGTATGAGGATAGGAAGGTCCACCTCACCCATGCAAGGGGTTTCCATGCCTCCTAGCCCTATGAGGTATGCCTCAATTGGCCGCATTTCTATTCGTGAGTCCTTATAGTGGGACCATCTAATTGCACTAGCCGCAGCACCTGAATCAATTAAATCCATGAGCTCGTGGTAAGGGTTTTCGTGCTCTAGCCTGGCTCTAATGAATGGTCTCCTATCCACTATGCTAGGATGAGTAATTGACTTGGCTTGACACATGGCCATGGGGTATCCGGGTGTTGTTTCCAGATGGTTATAATGTTCTCTCCCTAGTCCGTGTCTTCTTAGCTTCATGCGCTTAATGCGTTCTATAGCTTCTGCTTGAGCTTCAGCACGTATTCTTTTTTCTTCCTCCTTACGCTTCCTCGCCAACGTGAGTCGTCTGGTTCCTGATAAAGCTTGACTCTACGAACACTAATGTAATTAGGCATTATGTCTCCTTCTAGGGTGGCTAATTGTACTGCTCCACTTGTCGAGAGTCTATTAATGATCATAGGTCCATAATCTCGCTTTTCTAATTTCCGTGCATGCTATTTTAGCATATACACTAGGACTAAATCTCCTTCTTTTAAGCTTTTGTCTTTCACATGTGCATCGAAATACGCTTTCTATCGCTTCTTTGCTACATATATACCTCCTGCTGCTTTGAGCATGGTTTCTCCTAATCATTCCAATTCCATTATTCTTGATGATAATTCATGGCCGTTCCACTAATGTTCATGTGCAACCTTAAGGGTGGGTATCAAGAATTCCCAAGGGAGCACAGCATTTTGACCAAAAACCATCTGAAAGGGAGTTGCATTGAGTATGGTCTTGTAGCCACTCGATATGCCCTATGGTGTAACGGTTTGCCCCAATCTGAACGTTTGTTGTTCACGAGTTTCGTCAGTACATTACAAAGGATCTTGTTAATGCTTTTGGCTTGACCATTGTCCTGAGGATGATAAGGTGCTGATTTCTTGTGAATCACCATAAAATCCTGTAACAAATACTCAATGACTTGGTTTAGAAAGTGAGTTCCTCTGTTGCTCACTAACTCTATAGGTAATCCATATCTTGTAAAGACATTTTCAAATAAGAATTTTGCAATTGTGTGTGCATCATTCTTTTTTGTGGCCTTGGCCTCTACCCATTTGGTAAGATAATCTGTCACAACAATAATGTATTCAACAGGAGTACCTTTTGCAGGGGGGTTAATGGTTCCTACAAAGTCTATATCCCACTTAGAAAATGCATGTCCTCCCATCATGGGTTTTAATGGCATTTCATCTCTATGAGTAGGAAACCGAGTTCTTTGGCACACAACACATCTTTTAACATACGTATGTGCATCCATGTGAAGAGTGGGCCACCATAATCCTGCAAATAGTATGGCTTTGATTACCCTATCGGGGCCAAAATGACCTCCTGCAACACCTTGGTGTGCAGTCTCTAGTACGTTCAAATAATCGCTCTCATGAACACATTGTCTTAGGTATCTGTCTCGTCCTCATTTGTATAGATTGTCGCCAATAAGTGAATAGTCTTGAGCTTCCTGCTCTAGACTTCGTTGTCGTGTTAAGGTCATGCCTTGAGGGAATTTTTTTGTCCTCAAGTACGTCAAAAAAGGTTCACTCCATTCTAGTGTGAGAGACATATGATATAATGTGGCATGTTCTACTAGTGGTCTTTCACAACAAACAGGGCATTCGCTACACAACTCATAGACATTTGCTTCATAGAAGGCCAATATACTCCTAGCCTATGCAGAGTCTGCAAGGTATGATGTTTTCAATGATGTTGATGTAATGCACCTACGTGTGCTAATTGCAACCAATTCACATGTTCTGATTCATCTACACAACAAGCAAGAATCTTTTGATTATCCTGTTTATATATACTTCCTGCTATTATTTGATATCTTTGTGACTTGGTAATCTCTCCTTCTTTGGTCCTAATCCTTGGATTCTTGGGTCCATATGTGAGAATAAGGACAATAGGCTTAGCCCATTCTGGTACTATCTCAAGGTTGAACAAATATGCATCGGATAATTCATCAGCTATTCCTTGAGGAGCTTCTCTTGTGGTTAATCTTGAAAGGTGGTCAGCTCTAAGATGGTTTTTTCCTTTCCTGACTAGTACTTCAAAGTCGTACTCCATGAGTAATAGAAACCAACGTATCAGTCGTCCTGTATTACAAGGCTTATTGACTAAGTACAATAATGCTTGATGATCCGTGAAGAAATTGAACTTATTTGCCAACAAATAATGCATGAATGGCATAACACAAAATGCAAAGATGCCCCATTCTGTGGCAAAAGTTTTCTTGTGTTGATCTTCTATAGCGATGGCTACTTGATTATAGCCTGAGAAACCATAAAGAAAGCTGTAAACTTCCTTGCCCGCAACTCTTTCCAATAAATGTTCCGTGATAGGAAGAGGATAACTGTCTCTAATCGTGGTGGCATTAACTTTTTAAGGTTAATACACACACGCAATTTTCTGTTCTTCTTGGGCACAAGCACAATGGGGGATACCCATTCGGTATGCTCAATTTCGTAAATGAATCTTGCTTCTATCAAACGATCTATTTCTTCTTTGATCTTAGCAGAGTACTTATCATTGTATATGTATGGTTTCTATTTTTTAGGTTTTGCATCTGGAGTCATAGGGATTCTATGGGAGCATATATCCAGCTCTACTCCTTTCAAGTCTTTGTAACTCCAAGCGAGCACATCTCTATATTCACATAGTAGGGCAATTAACTCTTCTTCTTCTTCTTCATTTGTCAAATCATGCCCAATGTATGTACATTTTTCTTCTTCTCCTTCTATGGTGACTATGATTTTTTTGGTTTTCTCTCAGTTATCATATACTTCTCCAACATCAGCTTTTCTTTTAGGCATTCATACCATGATTCGTCTATCTTCTATTTCATACTTCTTGAAGTTCTCCGATACTTCCATGAGTGGTTCTTCTTCTTCTTCTTCTTCTGTCTTAGGTGATTTCTTTCTCTTCTTTTGTTTGCTCTCTGTATCTTGTAAGGATGGCTCAAGTTGTTCCATTTGACTTTCCTTTTCCTCTTCAGGGTTTTTGGATTCTAAAAAATAAAGATATTCCTCTTCTGTGGAACAGAAGGGTTCCATGATGATGGATTCTAGATCCTCGTCACTCGATTCGTCTAGTTCTTGGGTCTCTTTCGTGCATTCTTCTAGGATAAAGTCTTCCTCAACAGGTTCAATCATGAAAATGGAAATGTCATACCCGTCTTCATCATAATGAGGGGTCCATTGTTCTTCGTTCACTGCTATGTCCATCGTGGCTAAGATTTCTACCCAATCAAGAGGCTCGAATTCCTCATCTAGAAATACTATAGGTGCATAAGCTGTTCTGAACCTAAAGTCTTGGCTTCTAACCGTTCTTCCTCTTGTTTGGCTACTTTACACATCCATAGATGAGTATCCTCGTGCAACCATGAGGGATCCGATTCCAATGAGTGTACCGATTCTGTTTCTTCTTGTGTCTTATGGATGGTGTTCCATTGTATTGAGGGTACATCTCGATGGGAATAGTCTTTAAGATTGATTTAGTAGTCACTCCTAAATGTTGCAAGTACAAAGAATTACTTCCCCAATCTTGTATAATTTGTAACTAACGCATGAATGGTCATCCTAAAATCATCTCGTAAGCATGATTTCTACCAAAATCACAAATGGCAAAAGTATTGTCAAACTTCACACCACAAATGGTGAGAGATATGCCTTCTAGTAAGCCCAATGGTTTTTCTATATGTCCATCAGCCATTTGTAGCTTCATCCTAGTAGGTCTTAATGTTGGCTTACCCCAACGTTTCCATAAAGCAGTGGTAGTGATGGCTACTCCGGCTCCTGAATCTAAGATGGCTTTGGTGGTGAAGCCCTTGTGAGTTATTGGGAGATAAGTTCTACCTTCCTCTCCCTCGCTTACATCTCTGATTCTTTCTATGGGTATCTCTGGTACCTTCCTGTGTGGTCCTATCTACAGGGAGTAGTAGCAAGCTTAGGGAGCTGATTTGCTACATGCTTCCACAATTCTGGTTTAACGTTTAACAACTCCTCTAGGGTGAGATGGCATTGTACTTTGGTCTTCTTGATTACTTTTGTGTTTCTAGGGATTACTGATTCTTCATTCCTTACTAGTATCGTGGGTGCTCTCATGGTAATAGACTTGGCTTCCCAAGGTCCTGTGAACTGAGGTAATTCTTGCAAAGAATTGGATTCAAAATATGTGTGTTCTCTCAATTGTTCTTCCTCTACATCATCATAGATAGAGGGGATGTCTTGGGGAAATTGTTCCTGCAAGTCATCTATTTCTTGAATAGGAGGATGGGTTTCTTGTCCTTTTCTCCACTTCTCTTCTTGGATTTCTCTTAAAAAATCGTGTGAATATTTATGTATGGAAGAGAGGTTGTCCTCAATCTCTATATTTGTCACTTGAGACAGGGATGGTGCATTCTTTTCATGTGTCTCAAAGTCATTCGGATTCCTATACATATTCTTTTTCTCATTGCTATTGACCAAGTATTCTAATCTCTCTAGTAGTCCTTGAAAGTGTAATTCAGGTTTTGCCATGTTATTCCAATTAAGATAACGCGAGGCTTCAAATATAGTTTGTGCTAATTCTACCATCTTCATACAAAGTTTAGTCCTCCATTTCTAAATATGCTCGTGGGTAGTTCTTACTCATTTCAGCTATCTAGGGTCTTTCCTTTAATCTAGCTTGATATGCATGAAACATCATGTCTAAATTTTGTGGTATGGGTTCTGCTAGAACATATCTTGGTCTCTAAGCTAGATTCTCCTGATTGGACTCTTGAGAAGTCAATTCTAGGATTTTGGCTCTGGGTTCCTTTAAAATAGCTTCCAACTCAGTTATCTTTTTACTCCATTTCCTCTTAATTCTTTCTCTGGAATCCTTCCAAGATTTCGTCTTTTTATTACTAGACTCTCTAGCTTCACTAGTTCTGGCTATTTTCTCAGGGTTAAGCTGTTGATTTTGTAAGCATGCCTGGGCCCTTGTTATAGCTTGGATAGGCATGTATGGGGTTGGATCCATCTGCGTGGTGTACAATACCTATCACGTTGATTAGTGTCACTTTTGAAGCATTAGTAGGGTTCTTGGGACCATCTTTGATGACATGCTCTTTACCACACTCGGCACAAAAGCCTTGTATGTTATAGTATTGTGACTGTCCTGCTATTGGAGGATGTGGACAATCCTTTATGAAATGATCTCCTTGGCACCTAAAGCATGGTCCTCTAGGGCCCTGTGGTATTTGCTGTCTCAACTAGGGTCGTGGATTAGGGTTGGTATATATCACGTTAGCATAATCGGGCTCCCAACTGGGTTCCAATGGTGGACTATCGTATTGATATGTTTCCACATGTATTGGTGATATTGTGTAATATGCGAGTGGACTATCTACATGAGTAGAGTCAAAACTATTAGAATTAGGGTCACTTTTAGTGATCAGAGTGAAGAAGTCACTAAAGCCCTATTGAGGTTCTCTTCTGCATCAGCATATTTCACTAGGATGACATTACCTAGTGGCGGTGGCTGCTGAGCTAAAACAGTTTGAGATCTTTGTTGAGCCTGATAAGGATAGTTCTATGGAGGCCTATAGTAATGAAGTTGAGCATTATATTGACCTTGATACCTACCTGGTTGGGGGCATGCTTGCGGGTAGTTTTGTCGCACCATTTGTTTGTTGTATGGGCAGTCTTGAGCCGTGTGATTTGTGTATCGTCTCTGAATCATACAGTATTGGCCACTAGGGTTGGCTTGTGGTTGTGTTGCATTGGGACACACATTTGCCATATGATCACCACCACAGGTGTAACAATGCTTGTTTGTTGTCAACCTAGGCATCTATTTACTAGAAACTCCTAGTTTTTGGGCCACTTTTTCTGCTAGGTCCTCTATCAAGCTAGACAGTTTTCAGGATGCTAGACACGAACAGTCTGAATCCTTATAGACCTTTGAGAGTTCCAACTCGTCTCCTAAGTTGTCCTCAATGTCTATACAAATTCTTACACATTGCTCTAATGTTCTAGGTTCCTTCAAGTATATGTAGGAGCGTAGTTTAGACATCAAGAGGCCATCGAAAAAAATGACACTTGCTTGGCCTGTGAGGGTAACTCTTGCATCAGACATCTCTCAACATATTGTCTAAACCTACATCCTACCAACCTAAATGTTTCCTGGGGGGGTTTGTTTGAAGCTATGAATCAATGAAGACATATCATGTCTGATTCAACTTTTAGCGAATTTTGTGATGAATGACTCTAACAAGTTATGGATATCTCTAAATTGCCTTTGTTGCAATGGTTGGAACCAAGTTAAAGCCGTGCTCTTTAATGTTAGCCCAAAAGCATTATATTGTGTGAACATGTCTTCTACTTGCTCTGCTCGGAGCACTTGCTTAAGTTCTACAACATGGTCATAGGGATCTCTTGTCCCACCAAAGTAGTTCTTCATTGACTTTACTAATTGAGTGGATCTTAATATCCTAGGGTATTCACGTGGTCTAGGTAGAGGAAAATCATCTCTACCACCTGGTATTCTAGGTTCCCTTTCTCTTTCCACTCTATCGGTGTCCATGGTGGTTGTGTATCTAAGTCACGAGGTCTTAGGGACTTGTGTCAAAGAGACTAAATCTCATTTGCCACACAAGTGCATATAGTGGTGGATTGACACACGCTCAGGTATAAATCCGAAGAACCACTTGAACCAAGTGTATGAGGACGTGTGCACACATGATGGAAAGTGAAGTGGTTCAGCTAAAATGCATGAGAAAAGACTAAACTACCTCTCCAACTCACTTAATTTCTGAAAGTGTCTGCCACAATACCACTTACAGCAACAATTACAAATTCGAATGTTTCTCCCAGCTCTGAGCTCCGAATATGGCCAATAGCGGGTTCATTTCGAAGCCCTCAACGAGACGCATCAATTAATTACTACTCAAGTCTGACAACCGCTCTTCAAGTTATGGCCAAAATAGTGAATGGCAGGAAACACCTTCACTCACTCCACAACTCGTACTTGCTCACACACACACACTACAGTAGTTCAAAGGTGATGGGGAGGGGTAGACAACAGTCCTACTTCACACACACACAAAAGATCATGGAGACGATGAAATTCAGCAAGAAATAAGCAAATTCAAAATTTTGATTCTCCTTCTTCACAATGGCAAAAAGTCTCTACACAGAGTCACCAAGTGACTTATATACATGTGCCCTAAAAATGGTCCTTTCACACAAGTGATCGGAACTTTATTGGCTAACCTCTAATTTCCTACTATTTTACAAAGAATATATTACAATGATTTGGGGCTTATGCATCTAGAGGACTCCTCTAGTGCATTTACATAGCTTGGAGGGAATTTCCTAGGATTTTGAAGAAGAAAAATATGCCCATTAATTTGAAAATTTTAAGGCTCCTCTTTTTGCCTCTTTTCTCTGCAACACTCTCCCCGTCTTTTCTCTGCAACACTCTCCTCGGCAACAGTGCCAAAAACGTGTGTACCTAAGTCACGAGGTCTTAGGGGCTTGTGTCAAAGAGACTAAATCTCATTTGCCACACAAGTGCATATAGTGGTGGATTAACACACGCTTAATTATCAATCCGAAGAACCACCTGAACCAAGTGTATGAGGACGTGTGCACACATGATGGAAAGTGAAGTGGTTCAGCTAAAATGCATGAGAAAAGAATAAACTACCTCTCCAACTCACTTAATCTCTGAAAGTGTTTGCCACAATACCACTTATAGTAGCAATTACAAATTCAAATGTTTCTCCCAGCCTCGAACTCCAAATATGGGCGATATTGGGTTCCTTTCAAAGCTCTCGATGAGACATATTTAGTGGTCATATTCTCGCTCGAATCTCATAACTATTCTTCAAGTTATGGCAAAAATAGTGAATGGAGAGAAACACCTTCACTCACTCAACAACTCATACTTGCTCACACATACACTACAGTAGTTCAAAGGTGATGGGGAGGGGTAGACAACAGTCCTACACACACATTCAATGCTTCACACACACACACACAAAAGATCATGGAGAAGATGAAATTCAGCAGCAAAGAAGAAAATTCAAAATTTTGGTTCTCCTTCTTCACAATGGCAAAAAGTCTCTACACAGAGTCACCAAGTGACTTATATACATGTGCCCTAAAAATTGATCTTTCACACAAGTGACCAGCACTTTATTGGCTAATCTCTAATTTCCTACTATTTTACAAAGAATATACAATGATTTGGGGCTTATGCATCTAGAGGACTCCTCTAGTGCATTTACATAGCTTGGAGGGAATTTCCTAGGATTTTGAAGAAGAAAAATATGCCCATTAATTTGAAAATTTTGGGGCTCCTCTTTTTGCCTCTTTTCTTCGCAACACTCTCCCCCTCTTTGTCTCTATCGTCCCTTGGCAAGCTTTGCTTCTCATTTGCAGCTTGTCTATGGCTCTTGAATATAGGCACCCAGTGGTCCAAGAAGCGATAAGGATTGTAAGGCAATTTGTTACTTTATCCAAGATTAGTCCTTTGCTTCTATAATCCCCTTGGTATTCCATACATTCATAAATCCGGGTTGCTGCATTAAATCCGGCTATCACGCATGCCATCAGTGGCTAAGAATGTGATGTTCTTAGTCACCCTCTTCAACTTTTCAGCCTCTCCCCTTTCTAACTTTTGGTCCTCTGATATGTCTTTGTCTTTACACATCTGACCATGTTGTATTTCTTGGAGCCTGTCTACTTCTATCCTGTCGCACACCTTACTTTGCTGACCTCTAATCTCTTTTAAGTCAACATTACGTTTTAAAGGTCCTATTCTTGAATCTTCTTTGTCATCCTCTTGGACCTAATTCGTTTCTTTCCTCCGCACGCATCTAGTGGACGAGGAGGCAGCTAGGACCTTCCGACAATTGGTTATCTTATCCGATGAAGAGTCCTTCATGTGTTGTCTCTCTTCCCTGCTTGTTTCGCTTCATCGCCTGCTCCTGGTGGATGAGGAAGTTGTTTGCAACCTCCCATGAAATGTCTTGGTTGTTATCTTTCTTTATTTCCAATCCTTAAGACCTCGTTCTTTGGTGTTGTCACCTGATGCGTGCCTATGCAGGGCTTTGGGCAGAGAGTTGTTCTTTTTCTTTATGAGCTTTGTTCTTTACTGTGCAGTTTTCTTGCTCGATTCCCCTTCCACACGTCCCTCCTCCTGAACTCTGTCGTCCCCGATAGGCTTTTTGTGACGATGTGAGTACATTTGTATGACCTTTTGCTCTCTTGATTAAGCAGATTGGCATGACCTAGCATTAACTCTTTCCATTGGTTCGACTTTCTCCTCTGGTGCCTATCGATGATCTGCAAAGAAACTTAATTCATAGGCCACTAGTCTTGCATTAAGATTCGAAGACATTTTTGCAAAGATTTCTGAATCTATTTCAAAAAAGCCTATGAAAAATGCCTCTTCAAACGTCTGCATGTAAGTACTTGGCAAGGACATTAGTCTTGAGTATATGGCCATGAGCATTAATCAGCTAGGGGTAGTTGATAAATCGAAAATGAGGGCGTCTGATCCTTGATTAATGCCGATCAAGTTCAAAAATGAGTATTGTGCATGCTGAAACACCTTCATGATGGTAAGTAACATGCTCAAAATCTTATTAGTCATCTTGACTGCTAAATCTGGTACAGTCACATATCGAGAAATCCAAAATTCTATTGTTTTAACCATGTATTCTTCGGTTGGTAGATAATTACGAGGTGGACTTGGTAGTAGTGGGTAGTTGAGCCACTGCTTATTTATGCTTCCCTGGGGTTGTCCTTCCCAAAGTTGCATCCAAGAGTGTCTTCTGGGTACGGGGAAAAAAGATGGATTGACTTGAAGTATATATGGTGATGATTCCCATTGTACCCATAGAGTAGGATCCTTCTCCAAAAATTTTCTCCTCCATATAGGATCCGCTTTGTCAAATTCCTCTTGTGTGTAGGTAAATGTTTGCATACTGAACTGGAGGTTGTTATCGGGCTCTTTAGTTGTCATGGTCTTTATGTACTATCAGGTTTGCTCTTTAAGTAAACCATATGGTACATTGAAGGGTTTCATTACCTGTTCTAGATTTTTGCTTTCAATCTTTGCTTCCCGCATGACTTTGATTACTTGATCTTCAAAATCTTCAGTAAGTTGGGCCACCACTAGTGTCGGCTCATGTCGGCTTAGTTCTGCAAGAGCCCGAGTATGTCGTTCAATGTTCGTATCGATTTCCTCCCTTATCGGTGAATGATGTAGGGGTGGAGAAAGAGGACGTACCTCAATCTCCTTAGTAGCCGCTATGGAGTATGGAACTACTGGTGTCCCCTCTTTATTCTCTTGTGCTAATTGAGTCTGCAATTGCTTTATTACTTCGTCCTTTTCTTTGATTTCTTCTATGGCTCTTCTGACTTTTTCTTTGTTCTTCAAGAGTTCTTCTCCTATGACAACCAGTTGACTAGCATCTTCATCACATTGTACTAAGAACCTATTCTCTATCGTTTTCCACTTCTTCCTGAGTGCATTAGTGTCATCCATATATCTTTTCTCCCATTCTGCTATGATAGCCTACTCTTTCTTCAGTTGATCTTCATACGCTGCTATCCATTCTTCCAATGGTTTTGTGTCTTTCTCTGTCACTACAGGAGCTTCTATCGGTTGATTGCATAACAGTGTTGTCATCAGCTCCTTGTTCCTGTTACGGAGGTTATCTGCTTTGTCCATATATACTTTAATTTATGATTCAAGGATTTTGCTTCAAGCATTCATTCGTGTTTTGTCTGCTTTACTAGCTTCATATTTGCACTGCATTTCTTTCAATTGTTCCTTTAGCCTTTGATTTTCGATTTCTAGTGTGTTGCATAGATGCTTGGCTTCTTGGGCTTCTGTGTCTTTCTCTACTATTCGCTTTTGTGCTTGAATTAATTGGGCAGATAGATTCTCACCTATTTCTTGAAATTGATTCTTTTCCCTCATTACCTTGTCATAGTCAGCATCAGCCTCAAGCATTAGTTGTTGAGTGTCCATGGCACTCTATATCATCTATTGTACTACTAGCTTGAGCTGAGCAACGTCCACATTTAACCATGTTTTGGGAATGCTTGGAACTTCCCCTGTTCGTACATCCTTTCCTTGCTCCACATGTATGGTCTCGTTATGTGGTTGCCTTATTTGGAGATGTACCTCTTGTTCTCTTTTCTGTTCTTCCTTATTGATAGACTTTGTGGCACTCCCTTGAAATGTTACATCCATAGGAGATGGTTCTCCCACTACCCTTATTGGTGTGAAGGGTTCTGATTCTTCCACTGTATTTTCAACCCTTTCTTCCTTGGGGTTCTTGAACACGACTTCTCTCGCTAGCAGAGTCTCTTTTATTTGAATATTAGATGCTTCATTCAATTTAATAATATGTACCTCTTCTTGAGACACTTCCTTCCTTCTCGTGTCCTTGATGGAGTCAATGGGCATCTAATCTGCCTTCATTCCTTCCATGTCCAAATCCTTGTTTACTTGATTTAGTTCCTCCCATTGTCCATCATCCTTGGAATCACTTCAAATGTTCACACTCAATATGGAGGTTTCCAGTTCTTCTTGTGCATCTGACGATGAGCTTGAGTTTATTAATCCCAATTCTCTGTATCTGTGGACCTTGGTCAGCCTCTTTCTTTGTTCCAAGTCTTGGTGGGCTTGTTGGTAGTGGTGCCCTTGCACTGAGAGGTTTACCTGTCCTTCCACGTATTGGTGAGTAGCTTCCATTGCTTTTGTCAATTCTTCTTCCGTAATTGGTGGGTTTTCTTCCAGCCTAGTCCTTGGGAGTACATGAGCCTTCTTTGTAGCTGGAGTGTCAGCTTTCGCTTGCATCATTTCCCTTAGCCTCTTGGTACCTCTCATTCTAGGTTGGGAGCTTGTTTCTGCTTCTTCTACGATCTTTACTCCTTTCTTTTTCCTAGGAACTGTAGCAACCTTTGCATATTTGGCCACTGCTTCAGATGACGGCATCTCTATCAGATGTTCCCTAATGCCCAAAGCATGATATATCAATGTAGTTAAGGCAATGCTTCCATTAAGGAACTTCTTATGATTCCATTGCTTTTTAGCCTCCAAGATCCATTCTTGAATGTATGGAGTCATATTGACTTGATTGCCGATTTGTTTAATAGCATGTGACAACATTTGCACAATGATCTTTTGTGGAGCAGTGTACCTGTGCATGTTGGGAAAGCAAAAGTGTTGATGGATGAGTTTGACTTCCTCTTCTATATCGATGCGATTGATGTCGATGAAAGTTCTAGTCTTCACTCCTCGACTTTCCTCTTTCAAAATGGTAGTTCCATCTTTTTCCCAACTGAATGCTTATTTAATCAGTTCATGGGTGAATTGTATAATGACCCACTCTCCTACTGCATCTAGTACTCTTGCTTCTGGTACCAATGGATCGTGCAATGCTGGCTGCAAGGTGTTCATGACTTGCGTACATCGTTGAAAGTCGGGTTTGTATATCGGTAACTCAAAATACTTGTGAATGCCCGCTTTCTTCATAATGTCCATTGTCGATGGTTTCATGCATGACCTTAAAGTCTTGGGACATTATGGGGAATTGATGGTCAGTGTCCATAATTTTGATTGTCACTAGGAACAGATAATCCCTTGCTGGTTTACCTTCCCTAAACTAGTGACCTTTTGCCTTAATCATGCTTTATAGGGGAAATTCCAGTACTTCTTCTTGAATGGTAGCTTTAGAATCCTCAAAAGCCATCTGCACTCATAATGAAATGAGTATTAGCTTCCATTAGAAGACATGTATGTGGTGATATGTGTTGTAGTGACATTTTGTTCGTTGCGTCACTCGGTTCCCCTTGTTCACATAAGGAAGATCTCTTACCACATATATTTTTTCCATTTTTATTCCTGAAAGAAAACAAAAATTAGTGTATCCGAAGCACTTATTTATTTACATAGTAGGTCCATTCCTATAGAAGTAGAATTTATGACCTATCCCCAAGTGGGAAATGTGCACCACTACTTTTGTTACGTACATCGTGTACCGAATGCATGGCCTCGTAATGCGGCCCTATCATGCATACTTTAGGTGCATTTGATGATTCATGTGTGAAAATGGAATCCTTTTGGTTTTGGTGTTCTGGTTCCTACTGCCTCTTAGGTCTCCATATCCATTTTGTAGTTGAAATGTGAGACCTCATCTTCTCTTGGTTTTGTCATGCTCTCGGTTTAGTCTCTTTCTCTTTTGAAGGTTGGTTGGTTGGGGTCCTGCTTTTCCAGTACCTTTGGTTAGTCTTGTTTGGCTCAATGGTCTCGTTTTGTCGATATAATGTTTCTTCCAGCTTGTCTATCTCTTTAGTTGCCATTTGTCTGACCGTCTTTGGAATCCACATGTATTGCCTTGTTTTCTGAGCTGCTATAATGACTTTGGGAGCCATACTCTCAGAAGTCTCTTCAGTCGTGCTCGTAATGAGGAGGATCCTTTGTTATTTTTTGCCTCCTTCAAATGGGTAACCGGTATTGGTATTGACTTTGCCATTTTCGTCACTCGATCCTTGCGAACCCATTGTAGATTGGCACCTTCTGATTGCGAGAATCCGATAGTTGACTTCCACGTCAATGCTCTTCCTTTGTTGTAGGTGACTTTAAGAGCATTGTCTTCATCATTTCTCTTTGATTCATCATTCATGTGGAATGAATCCACCTCAACCACTGATGTATTGTCATTGGTAGTCTCTTCTTTCTCGAGATATTCCTTGGTTATATTTTTGATTGGTGTGTCTGTTACTTCTTCTGCCAGGGTTTCTTTTTCACACTTGATGGTTTCATGCATGGGATAGTGTCTCTCTTCTAATAGACTAAAGATCTCTTTGTGCTCTATTTTGGCTGATATGTATCCTTGAGCTAAATGAATGCTCACCTCATTCTCTATGATCCAGTCTTGTCCTAGGATTATGTTCTCTATCAAATCCTCGTCTTTACATACCAAGACTCATTGCTCCATAGTGGAATTTCCTAGGTGGAGGGATATTGTAGCTTCTCCAATTCACTCAACGACTTGACCTCCAATACCCATCATGTCTGCTTTAGTAGGTGATATGGTCGTTTGAAGCTGTGTGATGACTGTACTGCAAATGCAGTTGAGTGCTTCTCCTGAATCTATCAAGGCATCTATTAGCTGGTACTGAGTCGTTCCAATCCCTAGGTTTAAATATGGCTGGAACTTGTTGATATTGTTCCTGTTGGACTTATGAACTTGATAGTTGGCCATGGGAATAGGCTCTTCTCCTTGTAGATACCATTCATCCCTTTGCCTTATCCACTCTTTCCGTTTCTTGATACGCTCTAGGGCTTCTTGCCTTGTCTCCACTCTAATCCTCTCTTCCTCTCTTTTTCTATTTCCAGCACCTACAAGTCGTGCTAACATTTGATCTATCAATGGTTCCACGTACCATTTTACTCGACAACCACTTATGAAATTAGGAAGAACCTCTCCATCCAAAGTAGTTAGGTTAGCCGCTCCACTAGTGGAAATCCTATTGATGATTAGAGGTCCATATCCTCGTTTCTATAGCTTCTTTGCATGTTGCTTCATAGTATATACCAAAACTAAATCTCCTTCTTTTAGTCCTTTGTCTTTGATGTGTGCATCGTAATATGCCTTTTGTCTTCTCTTGGCCGCGTAAACTCCTGCAAGAGCGTGTATTCTAGTCTCGTGTAGCTTCTCAATTTGGTCTAGTTGTTTGGAAAAATTCATGCCCCGTCCATTTGCACTATTGTGCTACTCTCAAAGTAGGCACTAAAGAATCGATTGGCAAGATCATGTTTTGTCCATACACTAGGTTAAATGGTGTAGTTCCAATAGTTGTCTTATAAGCGACACGGAAGGCCCAAATTGCATGATGCAATTGTTTGTCCCAATCCGACCTTCCACTATTGACTATCTTTGTCAACAGAGTACACAACACCTTATTGGAACTTTCTGCTTGCCCATTGGCTTGAGGGTGATAAGGGGCTGATTTTTTATTAATCACTAAGAACTCATTCATTAAGGATTCTATCACTTCATTAATAAAATGCGTTCCTCTATCACTCACTATTTCTATAGGTAATCCAACGCGAGTAAAGATATGCTCAAAAAGGAACTTAGCAGTGGTACTAAGCTTTCTCCCTGTTTTGGTCTAGCCTAGAAACTTCTTCATATATTTCTTCCATGTTTGGTCGTGGTTGATAGTCTTCCACATCTGTTGCAGAGCTAAGAAGAGGAAAGAGGTAGAGAAAAAGAAGGGCCCCAAAATTTTTCCGATTTGGACACTTTATTCTTGTATTCTAGCCATTTTGTAACATATTTTCTGATGTAAATGCACTAGAGGAGTCCTCTAGGAGTCCTCTAGATGCATACCCATAGAGATTTGTATCTTACCTTTGTAAATTAGTAGGAAATTCACCTTCTAGTTAATAAAGTGCCAGTCTCTTGTGTGAAAGGACCATGTTTATGACACATGTATATAAGTCAATTTGTGACTCTTTGTAGACACTTATGCATGTGTGATGCTTGGAAACAGTGCTTGGAAGTGATGTCTATCCATGAAAGTGCTTGTTCGCTGTAGGTAAGATGTGTGTGACGTGTAGGAAGTGCGGAAGTGTAGGAAGATCAATCCCATGACTCACTATTTTGCTCATAACTTGAAGCAGGAGTGTCAAAATCGAGTGAAAAGACCACCACTGGATGTGTCTTCTTGAGAGCTTCGAAATGAATCTGCTATTTCTATATTCGAAGTTTGGAGCTAAGAAAAAAGCTCAATTTACTGTTGACTACTGTTCCAAGTGTCACGACACCATAGCTGACCATGAAAACTTGAATGTGACGGATTCATACTTATTTGTACTTTTGTAAAACCTCATTTGCATTGACCATTATTTGAATGCATGTCTTCACACACTCGGCTAGGTCTTGATACTTCTTGGATTGACAATTAAAGCGTGAGTCCCCACTATATGCGCTTGAGGGGAATTGAGGTATAGTCTCTTTCTCCACAAGTCCCTGAGTCGGTACTTAGGTACACACGTTTTTGGCGCCGTTGCAGGAGAGTGTCAAATCAAACCGAGGCATTCGTGTGATGGTGAATAGCTCTTAGCATTGAAGTGAAAAGGAGTTAATTCTCTTCTTTGGTAAGTCACTCTCACCCACACTTACTACTTCTCGCTCTTGGAGTGTGTGTAGTAAGTTGATAGTCTAGGGAAGTGAGTAGAGATAGGAGTAGGAGTAGGTAGGAAGAAGTAGGTGAGAAGACTAGGAAGCTAGGGTTAGTTTTCAAGTTTTCCTTTCAACCTTTTGGTTAGGTGTTTCTCATAAGTATAAAAACCAAAAAAACACCTCTTGTTCAGTTACTTGTTCTTTAACAAGTATCAAGAGAGGAAGAGAGCCCAAACGTCAGATATCGTGAAAAAATGGGTTGTGTGGAGCAAGGGAAGCGTGAGAAAAAGTGGAAAAGGGACTCCAGAATCCTAAGAGGTGAGCGCATCCCATCCTTGCTAAAAAATGTTTTCAATCTCAATCAATGGAAGAAGAAATGAACTACGGTAAGTGTCGTGAAGGATTCTACAGGGACTGAGGAGATTTCCTTTCTTGATTCAGGCACTTGAGAGGGGGGAGACAAGCTCTAGGAACACCTACATTAAGTTGAAACTCAAAATTACTTGCTAAAAGTTGGAAAAAATGTCAAGTGTCTTGTTCCCCCGCGGTTGAGTGTCATGACATCTAGATGTCGTGATCTCCTGTGGTTGAGTGTCGCAATATCTGGCCATATTAGATATCGTGAGAATTTTTGCGAAATCTTGCAGATATCGGGTATCATGGAATTTTCTTCACGACACCTGATGAGTGTTGAGTGTCGTGATTTATTCTGTGACACCTGACGAGTGTCGAGTGTCGTGATTTATTCCGTGACACCTGATGAGTGTGGAGATTTATTCCACGACACATGACAAGTGTCAAATATCGTGGACTTAGCTTCGTGACATCTATCGGATATCGAGTATCATGAGATTCTTCTCGCGACATCTGTCGGATATCGAGTGTCGTGGACTTACTTCTGTGTCAAGTGTCGGGTATCATGGACTTTGCTTCGTGACATTTGAGAGATATCGAATATCGTGGACCTCACCTGAGTGTTGAATGTCGAGTGTCGGGGAGCGCTGAGTTACGAGATTTAATAGGTATCGAGTGTCATGAATTTAGCCAATGTCAAGTGTCATGTAGGGAGATCTTTAGATATTTGAGTGGGAAATTTCAACTCAATAACATAATTCTTACAACTCTGAAATTTAGCAAAGAGCTTTGGGAGCGGGAAATTGTCTAAACTAAAGTAGATCTCTTAAGTGAATGAACCTAAGATCCGGGAGAACCTTATGGAGCCGAAGAAGCGTAATCTCTTCTGTGGGAAGTGTAGTTGAACCAAGTATTCACTCACACTACTGTGAAACCTCGAGT
Source organism: Ceratopteris richardii (assembly GCA_020310875.1). Classification (NCBI taxonomy): domain Eukaryota; kingdom Viridiplantae; phylum Streptophyta; class Polypodiopsida; order Polypodiales; family Pteridaceae; genus Ceratopteris; species Ceratopteris richardii. The sequence goes on from CM035417.1 coordinate 37,996,131, forward strand.
GAGTCTGAGGAGGAAACCCTCATGGCCTCAGAAGACATGCAGAATTTTGTACCAATAATTGGCATGATGTCAATTATTGAGGGTGAATATCGAACATCCGTAGAATATGTGAGCACCAACCAACACAGTTTACCCATCTACCTAGATGGGCTAAACGGATCAGTGGCTAGACTGAAGAAACAGATGCATAGTACCTAGGGCAGCTGTTAAGTATGCAGGAGGATTCTACATGGATAAAAGAGAGACTCGATGCCAGAAGAGTTAGCCATGTGGATTCAGGCATACTAGGCCCGAATAAAAGAAGGGCCAACCATTGAGCAACACAAAAAGGAATATCCAATAGGTGACTTAGAGAAGGAAAGATTGGAGATATGTAAGAAATTAATTGAAGTGGCTCAACAGACCCTAGAAAAAGCTGTTCAGCTACTACCAAACTCAAGAATTCCTAAAAAAGAATTCCAAGAGTATGTCACACCTAATGACCCCAAGAAAGGGAAAGAAGACAAGACCTATGGTGAAAATTACTGTGAGAATAAAAGAGAAGGATCCATTATCCCCGAAGTCGATGGGGAATGGCCTAAAGACTTATGGGCAAGATTCCAGGAAGATAGATGGAAGAGAATGGAAGGAATTGAACCTCCCTTTGAGGAGTTAGAAGCAGAAGGTGAATTTGAAGCATCAATACCGGAATTAAACTCAGAAGGATTATTGCAACTTGACAGGAGCAAAAATGAGGAAGACAGTGTGAAGGCTTTTCCAAACTACAGGGGAGACTACGAACATAACTCTGAATTATATTGCATCCCCTCAGTGAGAAGAAAAGAGCAGAACCCATCGATTCAAACATCAGACATTATACAACATCTTAAAAAAGTAAAAATCCCTTGTACTCTGACGTTAGAAGAACTCTTGAAGCTAAAACTCCAATTGAAGGAGAAGCTCACTAGTCAATTAGAGACAAAGTAAGACAAAAATGAGATGTCGGATGAAGTTACTGCAGGTACTGAACCTGATGCAGAAGGTGTCAAAGATGATGATATTCTACATATTCCTGTTTGTGTTGTGGTTTCTACTACACCTACTGTAGAGCAAATTCGCTGGGATGGCAGAGATGCCCAGGCACATGCATTGATAGCTTTGTCTGTCAAACGTGCCATTATTCCTCACATTCACTCTTGCAGAACAGCTAAGGATGCTTGGGATACACTTACCACATTGTACCAAGCTAGGAATGAGGCTCCTGTTGCTTACCTCCAAAAACAGTTGGAGAGTGAGCACATGAATGAAGGTGATTCTATACACAGTTTCCTAACGAACATCAAAGACTTGAAGGAACAGTTGATTTCTGTTGATGAGGTTATACCAGATAGCTCACTTGTGCACACCATTCTGAATGGTCTTCCTGATTCATATTAGAGTTTTGCTTCTACTCTTCGGTTGATGATGAAAGGCAATCCAAATGCCTTATCATTTGAGGATTTAGTCTCTGTTCTGTTGCAGGAAGATCAGTCTAGGCAAAACAGGTCCATTATGAGAGTTGCGGATCAAGCTTTCCTGGCTAGTCAGAAGGGCAAAGGAAAATGGAGCTCTTCAACTAGTAAGTAGAAATCTGCTAATTCTACACATTTGAAGAAGGAAGATAAAGATGAGAAGAAATCAAAAAGCAGAAATTGTTTTGTAAGTATTGTAAAGGGAATGATCATATCATAAAGGACTGTCCAAAACTGACTGCTAAAGAGGCAAAGAAGAAAGAGGTTGGAATGGTTGTCGCAGAGGCCTCTACACCGAAAATAGAGTCTGCTAATCTTGTGCAGGAAGAAGAATAGGCATTTACTACTATCTACAGTTTTGACCCATCTTCTCATGAGCAGTGCATGTTTGCAGTAGACTCAGATGTTTGCCAGTATTTTGACAGTGGGGCGACCAAACATATTACCTCGCAGCGGAGTTTCTTCTCTTCACTCGAGCCTGCCCCTACAGGGAATACTGTTACATGCACCAACAACTCCTCTTATCCTGTTATGGGAGTTGGTAAGATCATTTTGACTACTGCTGATGGTAGTTCTTTCACTTTGTCAGATGCTTTATTTGTGCCAGGGATCAAGAAGAACCTGTTATTAGTTTCTGCATTAGCCAAGATTGGCTTGGTTGTGAAATTTGTTGATGACAGGTGTACAGTTCATGATCTGTCAAATGGCAATGTGATTATTGCTTCTAGCATTTTATGTCGTGGGCTGTATAAGCTCATAGACAATGAAAGATCTATAAGTGATTTGGCATGTGCAGTAAATGATTCTCAGGCTATGTCAGATGCAAAGCTTTGGCATGCACGCTTTGGTCATCTGAATTTTGCTAGTTTGCTACACCTGCAGAAATCCGAAATGGTGTCCTCTTTGCCCAAACTTGAGGCACCTGGAAAACATGTTTGTGAAGGTTGTATTTTGGGAAAAATGAAGAATTCGTCCTTTCCAAAAGATGGTTCAGTTCAGGCTACTCAAAAATTGCAGCTTGTACATAGCGATGTATGTGGTCCTATGTAGACACCTTCTTTTGGGAATTATCTTTACTTCGTGACTTTCATCGATGATTTTTCCAGGCATGCATGGGTATATCCATTGAAGGCAAAGTCCAAAGTGTTCATGTGCTTCAAACAGTTTTTGGTTTTTGCTGAAAATCTGTTAGCATGTAAAATGGGCAGCCTCCGTTCTGATCGAGGGGGGGAATATATGTCTTCTAATTGTAATGCATTTCTGGCTGAACGTGGGATAAAACACCAGTGTACAATGCCATATACACCTCAACATAATGGAGTTGCTAAATGAAAGAACAGGTCACTCATGGAGATAGTGAGGTGTATGGTCAAGAGTGAGGCTTTACCACATAGTTTTTGACTTGAGGCTGTCATGTGTGCAGCATATGTACTGAGCAAGTGTCCCACTAAAGCGCTGCAGTCTATCACTCCATATGAGGTTTGGCATGATCGCAAGCCATCTGTTGCTCATCTGCATGTTTTTGGCTATTTGGCATATGCATTAGTGCCTGAACAACATCATAGAAAATTGGATGATAGAGAAGTAAAATGTATTTCTGTTGGGTAAAGTTCTGAAAGTAAATGCTATCGTCTGTATCATCCACAGACTAAACGCATTCTGGTTAGCCGTGATGTTGTTTTTGTGGAAGATGCTATTTAGCCATTGCTTTCATGTACTAAAGAGACATATGTTAGCTCCAAAGACATGTATGATACTTTGCTGCCTCTTTTTACAGGTGGACAGTCTAGTGTTGGACCCAATGAGGCAACTTATCAACCTTTGTAGGTTTCATGTGATGATGCATATCATTCCATTTCTGATGCAGATTTACATGGAGAGAGCTGATATTGAGCAGGCAAAAACTATGCCAAAATGGCTGGTGCAGACTTTGCATGATAGCAAATTAGATGTATCTCTATCATATCGTACTCGTTTAGGCTCTCATAGTGCCTCTTTTGCATCATATTGCTATGCTATGGCTGCATCTAGTCTGTATGATGAGAATTAGCCTATTTTGTTTGATGAACCACAAAATTCAAAAAATTGGATGGCTGATATGCAATCTGAATATGATGCTATAATGAAGAATGGTACTTGGTCTTTATGTGACGCCTCCTGGCAAGAAGGCCATTGACACTAAGTTGGTATACAAGCTGAAGTGTAAATCGGATGGTACAGTTGACAAGTATACGGCTAGGCTTGTTGCAAAGGGTTATGCATAGGAAAGAGGCATTGATTTTGATGAGAGCTTTGCACCTACATGCCGTATGACTAGTGTTCGGAGCATTTGTGCACTTGCAGCTCATCATGGTTGGAATGTACATTAGTTGGACATTAAAACAGCATTTTTGAATGGTGATTTGCATGAAGAAGTGTATGTTTTTCAGCCCTATGGCTTTGTGCAGAAAGGGCATGAAAACCAGGTGTGCAGGTTAAAGAAGGTATTACATGGTTTAAAGCAAGCACCATGTGCTCGATATGAGAAGATACATGCCTATCTGATTGCACATGGTTTTGAGAACAGTCCAATTGAAAGAACCTTATACGTTAAGCGTGCTAATGATGTCCTTCTTATCATTGTTGTCTACGTTGACGACATGTTGCTCACTGGTCCTATTGAGAAGCATATTGCTGATTTTAAGGCTGATTTGCATGCCTCATTTGAGAAGTCTGATTTGGGGCATTTGCATCACTATTTGGGCATTCAATTTATGCAAGTTGATGGTGGAATGGCTTTGTGTCAAACGAAATATATTGACACATTATTGCAGTGTTTTGGCCTTGAAGACTGTAAGCCTATTGCCACTCCTATGGAGACAGGTTTATGATTGAGTCTTCATGATGGTGGAGATGCATTTGATGTTGTTCTCTATTAGTAGGTTGTTGGATGCTTGATTTACTTATGCATTACTTGGCCAGATATTCAGTTTGCTCTCTCACTTATGAGCAGGTTTATGCATTGCCTAGGAGTCAAGCATCGGCAAGGAGTAAAGTGCATCTTTCGCTATTTGAGTGGTACTTGGCTACTTGGGTTGTTTTATCCCAAGGGGGGATCACTACCGCAAGATTTTCATGCTTTTTCTGACTCTGATTGGGCTGGTTGCTATGACACTCGTGTGTCCACTGTTTTTGCTTCATGCTTGATAGCTCATGTACATCTTGGCTGAGCAAGAAGCAGCCTACTGTGGCCACTTCCAGTTGTGAAGCTAAGTATAGGGCAGCTTTCACAATGATTGTTGAGTGTGTGTGGCTCAGATGCCTTATGGCTGATTTGGGTATTGGTCAGACTTCTGCCACCACCATCTTCACTGATAGTTAGAGCACATTGGCAGTTATGAAGAACCCTGTGTTCCATGCTCACACTAAGCACATTGAGGTGCATTATCACTATGTCAAGGAGAGGTTCTCTGCTGGGGAGATCAGCTTGGCATATGTGCCCATGCAGGAGAACATTGCAGACCTTTTCACGAAGGCTCTGCCAAGGGAGAAGTTTGAAGCTTTCCACAAAGCTTTGGGCTTACTTCCTTTTGTGGAGTGATTTCCACATACCTTGGCGCTTCCTTATACATGAGTGTCAGCTCCTTGTTCACTGCATCACTCCCAGGGGGTATTTGTTGATATATTTAGGTAGTGATGTGTGTGAACACACTAGGACTATCGGGGCACTTTTTTCCCTCTTTAGGAGGTTTTTTTCCCCCGGCTTGTATATACACCTATTGCCCTAATGGGCTACTTATCTTTGTACATTCTCTAGTAATACATTCAATATTGTGTGTTGTGCTCCAAGCTTCTTCTCCTTCCTTGTGTTGTTCGCGTGCTTCCGCAGACGTCTATCTTCAACAATATGAAGATCGTGAATGCAAGATGTAGTGAGAGTGAAGGTGAGAAGCATAGAGATGCACACACACATGCACACACATGTAAGAGACAAGCAAGACACAATGGAAGGTAGGAAAATAGACTCTATTACTCAAGATCTCAATTACAAGCTCAAAATAGCTCTAAGCTCACACTAACCAACCTCAAAAATGAGCTCTCTAGCTCTCTTTATAGTTTTTTGACTAGCTTTGACCGGTTTCACATCTAGTGACCGGCATAGTTAAAAAATAGGTTCTAGGTGCTATTTGAAGGTCTAAACGAGGTATAAAAATAGCCAAAATTGATAGGCTCATTTTACCTAAGCTCCTCAAGCTCGAAGACTCCTCGGCTTGCACAAAATGGAGCTACTAATTACAAAAGTGGTTGTTCTATGTTACATATGGTACAAGAGTGATGAAAATCATTGTTGAGAGTTTTGAAAAGTATTATAAAACATATTTCTTTTGAAAAAATAATCCGCTTGGCTCCCCACTACTTCGTTGTGATCCTCCTTCACATACTTCCTCGTCGTCTGTGCCTCTGGCTACTGCCAACAAAGAGGTTCCATGGGAGATTGTTGAGGGGATATTTGTGGCAAAGGTAACTCAAGGACCTAAAGACATGGAATTGAACCCCTCATGCACTTGTCTGCCCTGCTTTTGCTAAATCTGTGTGCCTTCTTGGTGGTTCCATGTAGACTATTGTTGTGAAAGCATAACATCCATGGATGACATGCTTGTGGTCCCATATTTGTGGTGCTAAGTATAATTGATCTTTAATCCAGCTAGCAAGATCTATGGTCTGAGGTCATGTGTTTGCTAGATATAATCTGAACCAAATGCATTTCTGTGGAATAGTGAAGCAATCTTGCACAGGGAAAGCAAAATGCTGCATGCAAATATGTAAGGGTTTTGCTAATTGTGGTGTGATGGTTGAGATATTAGTCCATTTCAAAACATCACCCATTTTCATAGGCTCGGAATGAGCCTTTCTCTTCATGTTGGCATGTGAGTACCATGAATCTTTAGGGTAGCTCAAATGAGGTCTTTTGAGAGATAAAATTTCTTATAAGGGGGATCATTCACTCGCAATGGCAAGATAAAAGTTCTTGGCAATTCCTTTCTCTTAGGGGGTTCGAGAGTCGTCACTAAATAGAAGCATCGATAGAAATCAGGTTTTGGCAAGGGTGCACTAAAGTATTCTGTGAAACCAGCCCTAGCCCAAATAAGTCGTAACTCCTTTGAATTCTAAAATCTTCAAATTCTCAAGAGAAGAACTGATATCTCCCCCATGTCTCTGCTAAATCAAAGCATTGCATCATAGATGTAGTTTGTGTCTCTTAGGGGTCCCACAAGTCCTTGGAACTAGTGTGAGTTATTATGTACTCTTTCAGTGCATCCAAGAGGAGGATCATCAATGGGAATTGGTCCCATAAAACCTTGAAATTCAAGTGGTTGTGATGTAGGATAAGACTCAGCTAAGAAATTACCAAAATTGACTAATGGCGCATCAGGTCCAGCCTCGAAAGTTCCTTCAGCTTGCATGATGATCGAAATGAGTGCGTGGATGATCTCCTATAAAAGGATAACACATTAGTATGGAAATTAATTATGATCCCAATAAAGTGAGACCACAATCCCTTTCCATAGCCAATGTGTAACCCATGTAGCCGTGTCATGAGGTGGTTTATGGAGTGATTTCGCATAAACTAATGCAGGTCACTAGATGAAGTAATTTGATGGTGATGCACCACAATGCACTCTCCTTCTCGAGAGCTTCACGACGGTATCCTTGGAGTAGAAAATTGAGCTCCTAGGGGTGCACATAGTACTCCACACAAAGGCTGCAGAATACACAAGAAAAAACACAGTACATAGGGAGAACAAAGACAGACTTCTTAGGTATTACAAATGTGGTCGAACTTACAGTCTATGACTGACTAGGCCACTATATGTTTTATTAAAGAAGTGTCCACTAACCATTTGTCCTTTCACATGAACACTAACGATAACACTAGATAGCCTATCTGCGTAAGGTAATGCATACATTGCTAATGATGAGACTTTATTACAAGTGATAGTGGGTTACTGTGGGTGAATTTGTACAAGGTTCAGTCGTGAGTGAATTATTACAAGGGTAATGTTTAGACAAGGGAAGTGTTATGTTGTACAAAGGATGATGTAACAGCTTTTGGATGCATTTCGGCATCCATTTCCTTAGATTTGGTGGGTGGGTTGTGTTCTTCTACTGAGGTACAAAAGGTGAATCGGGTAGTAGTGGTGTCAATGGGTGGGGTGATGTTCAAGGGATGTACACTACATGGCTTGGGTTTTGAGCTAAAATACAATTCTTGGGTACCCAAATCTGTGTGGGTGTGGGTCAGTTTGTTAAGTACTTCTTGGCAATCCAAATATATCTACTGCTCATCGTTAGAGAATAAAGTTGAGGTGATGTTGGATGTTGATTTTGATTCTTCCTTGATTTCTTCTTGTCATAGCCTGTGCTTTTGGAAACTGTTGGTACGTTCTAACCTTTTGGCATCCATACTTGTTTTGTGCCTGTGGCTTGGACATACTGATGTTGCTTCCACCTTTGGGTCGTTGGGTATTAAATGTCTTTGCGACATATGGATTGCCTATAGAGTTGGTGAGAAATCGAGGAACTCATTTTCTAAACTAGGTCATTGAATATTTGTTACAAGATTTTATGGTGATTCACAAGAAATCCACACCATGTCATCATCAGGCCAATGGTCAAGCAGAAAGTACTAACAAGATCTTTTGTAATGTATTGAAGAAACTTGTGAACAAAAAATGTTCAGATTGGGACAAACATTTAAATCATGGTATTTGGGCATATCAAGTGGCCTACAAGGCTGTTCTCAGTGCAACCCCCTTTTAGATGGTTTTTGGTCAAAACGCTATGCTTCCTAAGGTTAGCAAGGGAGAAGCTATCAAAAGGTAATATCCACACCTTCTAAAGCATACAAACACTTGAAGAGAAGCTAGAGGAGCATCTTAGAGCTTAGTATGGCTGACTATAATGCACAAATAGAGAAGTTAGAGAAAGTCAATTATCAACCATGGAAATTTAGAGCTAGCAACTACCTTATGGGCAAGGGATTGTGGGTGGAAAACCGAGCCATTATGCAAGAGATTGTTGGTCCAAAGGAGGAGGAAATCAAGGATACAAAAGGAACCAAGGTAATTATGCTAGTACTTCAACAAATTCAAAAAATGAGAACTTGCATATGATGTATGATTCAAGTGAAAGAGTCAATTCAGATTTTACATGGTACATTGATAGTGGTTGTAGCAACCATATGAGTTGCAATTAATGTTTTATTTAATTTACATTCACCCATCACTCAAGGACATGTAGAGACAGGGGATGACACTGAGCACAAGATTACACATGTGGAAGATGTTGCATTGAATGGATCTCAAAGCTCCAAGGTGTTGAAGGATGTGTTGCATGTGCCAACCATCACAAAGAACTTGGTTTCGGTAGGTCTAATGGTTGAAAGAGGTTATGAGGTGAGGCTCAATGAGCAAGGATGTTTTTTTGAAGACCCCATGCAGGACTACAAGCTCATAGCAAAAGGAAAGAAGCAAGGAACACTCTTCACCATGGAGGTAAAGCCATCAACACCTCGCACTGTCTACTTGTCAATTGGAAATGAACAGATTGCAGAAATCAACTTATGGCATAAAAGAATTGAGCACATAAACTTACAAAGGATGAAGGACATGCAAAGGAAGGGCTTGGTGAGTGCTCTACCTGATCTTACATCTCAAAATATGCAACATTTGTGCCATGCTTGTCAATTAGGAAAACAAAGCAGATTGACATTCAAGAAGGGAGCGCATGTGAGCAATGAAGTGTTGAATCTCATACACACAGATGTATGGGGACCTGCAAGGGAGCCATCCATTGGAGGTAATAGATATTTTGTCACATTTAAAGATGATCATTCAAGGTTTCTTTGGATGTATTGCATGAAATCAAAGTCAGAGATGTTTTACCACTTCAAGAGGTTCAAAAACCTAGTGGAAAAGGAAACAAGGAAGTATATAAAGACTCTCAAATCGGATGGAGGGGGAGAGTATTTTTCAAATGAATTTCCAAATTTTCTACATGACCATGGCATCAAAAGGAAATTCACTTGCAGGTATACACCTCAACAAAATGGGGTGGCAGAAAGGAGGAATAGATACATAGCAAAAGTGGCTAGATCTTTGTTAAATGAAATGAACGTTCCTAACTCTTATTGGGTTGATGCAACAAATACAACCATATACATTATGAATAGGTGTCCAACCTCAAGAGTACATGGAGCTACATCTTATGAAGCTTTTTGTGGTAAGAAACCCAACCTTTCACATATCAAAATATTTGGTTGTGAGTGTTATGTTCACGTACCTCAAGAATTGAGACACAAGTTAGACCCGAAGGCAGATAGGTGTATATTTCTTGGATATTCTTCAAATCAAAAGGGTTTTAGATGCTATAACCCTTGCATCAAAGAGCTTAAGGTATCTAGGGATGTAATATTTGATGAGTTGTTGCCTTGGTATGGTAGCAAAGATGTGTTACAAGTTGACGATATATATGAAGCCGAGAAGAAATTCAAAGAGAAACAACAAAGCATGGAGATAAGTGGTCCAACCACTTCAAGAAAACCATCAAAGGAGAGTACTACATCAGCTTGGCATGAAAGGACAAGGAATGAAGCTCATTCAAGTGAAGGAAGTAGCAAAGGAAAGAAAAAAGCAAATGATGAAGACCATCGATGGGTAGACATGGAATCTACAAGTGATGAAGATATGGAAAAATTAGAAACTCTAGGATTTAAAGCATCTAAACCAAGGAGGAGGAGATTCCTACCACCTAATGGTGAGGTAAGGTCATCCAATAGGTTTAAATACCCTGTTCAAAGGTTAACTCATGATTCATTCATTGCAAGACACTATGCCTCCATGAGTCAAGTTATAGCTTGTGAAGAACCTAGCTTTTTTGAAGAAGGAAATAAGCATAGGGAATGGATTGAAGCCATGGAGGAGGAATTAAAAGCACTTGAAGAAAATGATACTTTTTCATTGGTGCCAAGAACAAAGGACATGAAAGTCATTGGCAACAAATGGGTGTACAAGGTAAAGAGGCATGCAGATGGGAGCATCTCTAGGTATAAAGCAAGGCTGGTTGCCAAAGGTTTCGCTCAAACCTATGGCATAGACTTTGCAGAAACATTCACTCCAGCAGCAAAGATATCCACCATCAGAAGTTGATTGCAATTTCAGCCTCAAAAGGTTGGAAGATGTACCAGTTGGATGTGAAGAATGCTTTCCTAAATGGAGAGCTTGAAGAGGTATTCTTTATGGACCAGCTCCAAGGGTTTGAAGATGAGAGGTTTCCACATCATGTATGCAGGCTAAATAAGGCTCTTTATGGACTCAAGCAAGCCCCAAGAGCTTGGAACCAAAGACTTGTGGACTACTTGGTAAAATGTGGATACAATCAGAGTCATGGAGACCCATCACTCTTTGTGAAGAAGGTAGCAAAATTGTTTTCATTTCTATATATGTTGATGATTTGATCATTACAAGGGATGCATCAAGGACATAAAGAGGAAGCTTGGATGTGAGTTTAAAATCTCAGATTTAGGGATTTTAAGGTACTTCCTTGGGATTGAAGTACTATATAAAGAGGAAGGTATATACTTGATGCCATTAGGGCAAAAAACGGCCCAAAAAGGGCCGTGTAAGGATTTCAATTAGTTGTGCTTAATCTGGATTAAAGTTGTCAAATCCTTTAACAAATTCCGTGTAGGTTCATTTAAAATGTATCTTATGCAAATTTTGAAGAGAGAGAAACTCGTATGATAATCATGAAAAGTTTGTGTGATATCTTACGCCTCGAAGTTTGTGCTCATCGGGCGCTGATCAAAATTTAAATTTTCCTCTTGTTCACGGACCTATATAATGTGTGTTGATGACGTTTTGCGCTTTTTTACTCTACTTTTCAAAGCAGGCATGTTTCTCTCTTTCACGTCATTTTATAGCAGACCATGGAAAACCTTAACCCAAATACTCTCGTTGAGCTTTCAAACAATCGAAATCATTGTGAAAAGTTCCATATCAACATTGCAGTTAGTCAGGAGTATGTGACGACAAGAAAAGTATTCCGAAGGGCTCTTCATCCTCCTGAAGTGGATGGATTGCAAAAGGAAGGCAAGAAACATATCGACATATGGGCAAATGGATCTGTTTATCCAATTGATCCACAAACTGGAAGGTATCCCCCTTTTCATAACCTTCATGATCGGATTAGATTTGTAGGAGATGGTGAGGATGGTTTACGAGGCTATTGTTCAAGGCTCTGGGATATTTCAAGGAATTATGTACCATACATACACTATCTACAAAACACACTACATAAGAAGGATTTACATATGAGGGAGCTAGAAAACAAATTATCCACTTTATCTTCTTAGTTAGAGTCTTTTAATAAAATGAAAGAAACTCCTATAGGTTTGAGAATGCGGTCAAAACGAATAAAACCTTTTTTAAATTTAATTGAAAAATCTGGCCAAAAAAAGAAAAGATTGAAAATTGTTAGAGATCATGTGACAAATGTTCTAGGTTTCAATATGTCAAGCAGTTTTGAGCGCATACATTTCTGTAATGAAATGTTGAGTCAGAATGATGTTTTAAGACTATTGAAACTGAATGAAAATACATGCTTGAAACGCTTTGTTTTTCAAAAACTCATGACACAAATGAATCTGTTACTAGAACCATCTCAAATTCAGAAGATTTGTGATAGTGTCGGAGTGAGTAGGAAAGGTTATAGAGCAATTTCAAAAGTTTGGTGTGAATTTTTAAAATTTAACAAAGTTAGAAGTTTTGGATTGCCTAGACCCCATCATGTAGGGAAGTTTCGGCTCTGCTTGAATAAGAAGATCACATCAGTATTTGGTGAATATAAACATATTCATGATAACATGCCTTACGAAGTAGGAAAACAAAAGTTACATTTCACTTACAATGCATTTAACAACATATGGATAGATATTATTAAACTTCAAACATACATGGTTCAGTTCTATAATATAAAAGAACATGAATGTTCTGGTCTATTGAAATTTGTAATCAAACTTGATGAAGTTGAGATTAAAAAACATCAAAAGATGGAGAGAATAAGTATTGCACTGATGAACAAAGCTTTGGACTATAGCCTTGGGAAATTGGATACTCCGTCTCTCAAAGTACAATCAGAAATGGAGTTATGGTGGGTTGGTTGTGCTCAAGTTCCGTCTGAGAGCCATAAAACACTTAAATGGTTATTCTCACAGACAGACATTCCAAATGCTATCCAAAGGCATCATGCAGGAGAATTGTTGAATGTGAAAGACTACGGGAACTTTCAAGTTGAGTGGCATTTGAGTGGAGACCTAAAGACGCTCAAATGCATGCTTGGTATAAGTGGGGGAGCAAATTCTAAGTACCCTTGCTTGTACTGCATGCAATGCCCAGGCACAAATGGATGGATTTCTAGAGCTGAGGCTGAAGAGGCTCCTTCCAGACAAAATGTTATTCTTCATAACTACTCATCTTCTTCAATGATTTGGGATCCCATACTTCCAATAGCATTGACAAATGTACACATATGTACACTACATGCAGAGTTAAGAATCATTGACAAGTTGGTCCGTCTTCACTTGGATTATGCATATTCTATCAAGCCTACAACTCTTGCAGATGAGTGCATAAAAAAATGTGAATGTCTTCTTTCAGAAATGGGATTTCATGGTGGTGATGTTCATCTAAGAAAAGATCCAAAGCTTTCACAAAATACAGGTGACGTACTACAGGATGTCTCAATGGGAGGTGCAAAAGCAAGGAGATTCTTCAGCAACCATGATGACAAACAACTAAATGCCATGTGGAATTGTTGGAAAAGATTTTGTGAGGTCACGACTAATGTAAAAAGCAAACCAGAAATAGCAAAAAAGAGAATAGAGGTGTGGGTCAAACTAGATAATCTTTTTAAGGTCATGAGGCAGCAGGTAACATCAAAAAGTTATGTGACAGATTTCAGAAAGGCGACCACAGAGCTTATAGAAACCATCATAGAGGCATGGGGTGCCAAAGACATAACATACTACTTGGTGAGTTCCAAATATATTTTGTTCAATTTATTTATTTTTAATTGAAATAAAGATCTAATGAGATTCTTCTGCTCTTCTAGCATATTCTTCTTGTGCTTAGTGCATTCTTTGCAGAAAAAGAACCACTTTCCATGTGGAACACCCAAGGCATGGAAAAATCTCATTATCAAGCAAGGACAAGCTTCTTTAGGTGTACAAGGAAAGGAGGAGGAGTAACAAAGAGCAATGCCTTTAGAGAGCTTTTTGATTGGTTCTTTAGAAGACAATTACAAAGGACCTCATGCCAAATATAATCAGAAGGATGTGACTATCACCAGCCAAAATCATCATGTATCAATATCACAAAATGAAAAAGACTACATTTCAAACAGAGCTTTAATATTTGCAATGTTTTTTTATTTCTTTCATTTCATGATGTATTAAGCTTTGAAAAGAAATATGTCTATTACCATCAGATGACTTTGACCAGAGAACTCTTCATGGATCAATAACAATTAATATTAGGCCATGGATCAGTTACACCGAAAAAGTTTGCAATGTCTTATTTCACATTGGGAAATTTCTGTATATGTACATTTGTCGAGATATAGAATTTGAAAAAATGAGGTCATTCCTTGAGCCTCTTTTCAGAGCTTGGCTCTGGCAAATCACCTCTATATCTGAGGAACTCTTTTCTCCTGTATCCAACAATGCTTTTTAAATCTGACACCCCTGCAGCCATTGCATAACTTGAATAACAAAGAAAGTATCCTGCCCTTGAAGCATTGAGTCCTGGGGCATATCCAAAAATTCTAAATGCTGAAAGAGCAGCAAAACTCTGAAAGCATTAAAGGGTATTGGAGTAAAACCCATGTATTTTGATAGAGTCCTCAAGCAGAACAATGCAAAGTCTGGCTCCTCACTATAGTGCTTGTGAATAACACAAAAAGTGTTTGGGTTCAACTTTGGAAGATAGTGGATAATAGAATGGATATCCACCTTTGCTTTTCCTTTCTCTTCTATGGCTTTTCTTGTTCCCTTGCCCCTGCCAAGGTAATTGTCTTCATCCAATAAAGTTAACTGTGGTAAAAATGAAAAACAAGGTCAGATGAAGTGCAAGAAATCTTTTGGAGTCATGAAAAGTAACTTCAAACAATTAGACATAAAGCAAGAGACACGGTTGAATGAGTGGAATTCTTACAAGCCAGATATCTATAGTCACTGTTGCATGCATTTCCTAGAGACGACCGATGCAAGCGATAAGGCCCAATGGAAAATATCTGATGGGCCTCATCGCTTGCATCGGTCGTGATCGACTTCTCCCAGTCTAAATGGAGACCTTGGAGAAAACCCATTGCCCGCAACTCATCTCCTTAGCCTAAGAATCATGAGAATATATCTCCTTAGCCCATCTCATATCCTTCCCTAAACACGACCGATGCAAGCGATGAGGCCCAACGGAAAATATTCGATGGGCCTTATCGCTTGCATCGGTCGTGGTCGATTTCTTTGTCTTAAAGGAGACCTTGGAGAAAACCTGTCATGAGAATATACTTTACTCTATACCTTGACACTAGAGATTTTGAATCGGTCCCATCTCATATCCTTAGCCTAAGATTCTTGAGAAAGCAAGCAAATAAGTGCCATCTCATATCCTTTCCTTAACACGACGGATGCAAGCGATGAGGTCCAACAGAAAATATTCGATAGTCCTTATCGCTTGCATCGGTCATCGTCGATTTCTCACTAAAAATGGGGATCTTGGACAAAAACTAAAATTATTAAGAATATATTAAACAACATACCTTGACCTCATCTTCCTCCTCGATGAGCTCTTTTGAGTCAATACAAATTGTTCCTTTGTCCTCAGCAACATCCAAGAATGAATAGCCGCACCCAAACGAGTATATTCCAAGTTGCTTCTGATGCTCATCAAAATCTTCATCAGCAAGTCTTGGCTTCTCTGAGATAGATTTCTCAAAGCATCTTGAAAGGGCTTCTGATGAATCTTTGAATTCTTCATTAGACAAATCCAAATCAAGACGCAGAAATTCTTCTTTTCTTTCTCCTTTCTCATTGATGAATCTCCTTGCAACTTCTTCTGACTCAGCTATAGCTGCAAGGCAGTAGTCCTCCCTTAGATTGAAAAGTTCCTAAATGTAAAAAAGAGGTATAAACTCTTTTTTGGAGATAAAGTAAAAAGGTAGATTTGGGAGAAGTAGGGAGTTCTCAGACACTTGAACTTCTTCAGTTGGCTCCCTTATTGCAGTCTCTGCTTTAAAAGTAGCTTCCCTCAAGCGTCAGCTCTAAGGAAGGCTCGACTTCAACATGAACACTTTCCTCCTTTTCAACTGAGATGTGATCGAGCCATATCAAGAAGGCAATGTTTAAAGGGAGCAAGCAGCAATCCTTTTCATGCTCTGGGCATAAATCAAGCTTCCCTGGCAAAGGGGAAATCCTTTTGCATTTTCTTGTGATCTTTGCCCTATCTATTGGATCCTTCCCAAAGATGTGAGGATGGACAAAGGTTTTCTGAGAAATAGAAAGGATGTTTCCATTGATCAACCCCAAGAAAATCTCCCACTCATCCTTAAGAAAAATTTTTGATTTCTCTAGGAGTTTTTCAAAATCAATTTTGGGGTTGAATATCGTCATTGCATCAGGAAAATAATCTACAGTTAAACTCTCTTGAACCATGAAATCAAGAAGTTTCTCTGATGGAGAGACAGTAAGGATCTCATTCATTCCCTCCATCTAAGCTGTAGCTTCACTTGTATGTTTATGAGGAGAACACAACTGATGCAAGCGCCTACAAAGAGTCAACGTTGGTCAAACGGGGAAGATCGCTTGTATCGGTCGTGTCGGGGATGAAAACAAAAAAAGCATGTAACTGAGACGAATTCTCTGAAGGTTCAAAATTTGAATATCTGAAGGAAGTTGCTATTTATAAGCGAGGAGGGAGGAAGTAACGGTCGAATGACGTGGACCAATCACTGGGTGCCACGTGGTAGAGCGTACGGTGTCTGATTCAACGGTTGGATGATGTGGCCCAATCAAATTATGCCATGTGGCAAAAGACATTGGAATTTACAACGGCTATATGATGTGGACCAATCGACGAACGCCATGTGGCACCAATGGTCAACTCAGTTTTGGGGTCTATTTAAGCTTCCTTGTTCATTTCTTTTATTTTTTTTTGTCAACACTTTCCAAGCGTCGAGGTTCCATCGCCACCAAGTTTTCAAGTTGCTTCTTCACAATTTCTATAGTGAGCGCTCTCTGCAATAGGTAATATGGACACGACCGATCGAAGCGATCCGGGTACATCTGAGATTTTTGGATAACCCTAATCGCTTGGATCGGTCGTGTTTCTAAAATGTCATCGAGTCCTTGTATGCTTGAGTATTATGCATTGTAACCTATATTTGAAAGCAATTCGAGTATTATGCCTGAATTCAGGGACGACCAATGCAAGCGATAAGGGACATCCGGGCACCTATGGACGACTCTTATCACTTGCATTGGTCGTGTCTCTACAAGTGCAGAGTCATTGATCATAGCTTGCTTATTATGTTTCTTCTTAATGATACTTGATCAGGGACGACGGATGCAAGCGATAAGGGACATCCGAGCACCTACGGACGACTCTTATCGCTTGCATTGGTCGTGTCTCTGCAAGTGCAGAGTCGTTGATCATAGCTTGCAAATTATGTTTTTTCTTAATGATACTTGAGTATTTTGCATTGTAAGATATATTTGAACTAGTATTGATTGATATTTGATGATGAATTCAAGGACGACCGATGCAAGCGATCAAGGACATCCGGGCATTTCCGGATGACTAGTATCGCTTGGGTCGGTCGTGTCTCTGACATTGGTAAGAGTGCTTGATCAAAATTAAAGTAGGTTTCTTTCCTATTTCTTGCCTTAAGACTCTCACTTTTTACAGAGTATGGCTAGGACCAAAAAGACAGCAAGGAAGTTGTACCCTGAGGGTCAGGACCAGAATGCCCAGGAACAAAATACCTAGGAGCAAAATCCCTAGAAGGTTGAAGGCAATGTATCAGACAAGCCTTCAAAGAAAAGGATCAAATACCATGTAAAGTCTTTAAGGGAAATTAGAAGAGCTCAAAAGTCTGTGGGATTGTTGATCCCTAGACTTCCATTTATGAGAGTTGTCAAGCAGATCTCAGCCAACCTCTGTTCTTTGATGAAGACCTCATCCTTTGTCAATGTGAGGTGGCAAACTCAAGCACTGCTATGCCTTCAAGAAGCTGCAGAGGACTTTGCTATTGATTTTATGAATGATGCCTATTTATGTGCTGCTCATGCACATAGGGTAACACTAATGACAAAGGATTATGTTATTGTTTCAAGAATAAGATATAAATTTGATAAATCTCTGGTTCCTATTGATCGCCATGATAAAAAATTCTTCGATATTTTAAATATACCTCCAGCTCGAGCACCCAAATCAACAGTTGTCATTGAAGAGATCAACCCTAAGGTCACTCATGATCATGAAACTAGAACTGTAGCGAATAGTGAGGAAGAGAGGAAAAAGCAGGGATTATTTACAGAGGAAAATGTCATCTTAACCCAGATTCAAAAGTTACAGAAAGCAAATAAAGAGCTCCTTAAGAAAGGAGATGGTCAGGTCATAGTTAATGTTGCAATGCCATGGCAAAAAGATTGGTTTCTTGACATTAGACCTGAAGACAACAAGATGTTGAGGGAGCTTCATGTTGAAATATCAGATAGTGTGGTCAACATTTCACTCAGGTATATCTAGAGGCCTTAAAATGCTCTTGTTTTGCTTAATTTTCTAGTTCCTTAACTGAATTTTTTTCCTTGATTTGTAGAGTTCTTCTTCAACAATGTGAGGAAGCGGTTCAAAGAAAAGTATTTATTTTAGATCCTCTCGTGACAGAGTGTTTTTTGCATAAACATGGAGATGCGAAGTCCTTTCTAGAGGATTTTATAGAAGAGGTAGAATGTGTTATCTACCCATATATTGAAAAGTAAGTATTCATCTTCATTTTGGAAAGATATTTGTTTCATTTAAAAAAGTATATTTACATGCAACTCATTGACAGGGGCCATTGGAGTTTGATTATTGTTGACTTCAATGCATATCAAGCTCTTTTCCTCAATTCTCTTCAATCACAACATGGGAATTGCAAAGTGTAAGTTGCTATACATTTTGTTGTCCTCTATTTTAGAGACATGCCATCCATTCTGATTTTTAGTTTACAATGGAATGCTGCAAAGCTTCTCAAGATGCATATTGATCAGAATTTTCCTGGAATTGCTAAACTGAATGAACAAAAGCAATTTGGATACATACAAATTCATGTGCCATTACAGAGAGACTCAACATCATGTGGCTGGAGAGTGGTTGCAAATGCTGTAAGATTCTTGGAAAGAAGGTTTTACAGTCCTAAATTAAATTTATCAGACTACCCAGATGCATGGATCATCTTGATCAAAGAGAGAGCAATAAATGGCATCATGAAACATGCAATCTGCCCCTATGATCCAGACTCACCTCCACCCCCTCCACCTGATAAAAAAAAAGTCTGATGATAAAAAGAAAGGGCTTCCTATTCACTCACCATTAAAGCATGGGACCAAGAAAAAAAGTAAAGCTGAAAGCTCCAAAAAGGGACAGCAGCAACAGAGAAAACAGGGCTCCAAAAATGATAGAAAGGGTTGAATCATTTTTTGAGTCTTAGATTGAAATCTAATGTAAAACCAACATAGGTTGGAAGATTTATTGATGTACAAATTGTATGTACTTATGCCAATCTTCATCTGGAAGATGGTCATTGTAACCATATTTATTTGCCTTTGCAATATTTATATGCCTTGAGAAATATACAGTTGTATTGAACCTCTTGATAGTTAAACAAAAGTTCATTGCATGGTCCAATTCAATTTGTTCGTGTCACAAATATGACTGCATGTGGTTTCTTACTTCATTACAAGCGACACGACCGATGCAAGCGATACGGGGAATCGGAGAATTTTGGATTGCCCCTATCGCTTGCATCGATCGTATTATCCATTTCAACATAGGATCCCCTTTTAGCAACCTTGCATGAGATGAGTTGTTGCTAGTTGTTTTTATACTCATGAGTGAAATCTTTACACAATTGAAGTCTCTCGCGATAGTTTGCTAACACGACCGATGTAAGCGATACGGGCCATCCGACAAGTTCAGATTGCATTATTTGCTTGCATCGGTCGTCTTCTCTAATCTCGTCTCCTCTATTTTATGCCTTAAGTCATGCTCTTCATATTTTGAAATATCAAACCTTAGATAAGAATTTGCACCAGGTTCTCCACCCTCTCTTATATTACTTATTATGTGTACAATGATATTTTCTCTTGCATTTCTTGAGGACAGAAAAGATGGATAGAGTCAAATTATTTTATTGAGACTAATGTGCACCTTTGATAGACTAAAATAGATCTCTTGTTCATCTAGAATCAACTTACGCAAGTTCTTGTATAATTATTTCTTAGTTGGAACCTCATCAGAATGTTATGATCAAACAAAAAAATGCCAAGATGAGTTTAGATGAAGGGGAATAATTGAAGTCATCAATTCACTCGTGAAAATAAAAATCAAAGGAAATATGAAATAAAGGACCTAAAAAATATCTTAGAATGGTCTTGGTTTATATTCTTATCATTGTACAATATCCTCATCAAAATCTTGAAAGTAAATTACAAAATGCAAATATGAATTTAGACATTTAAAATTCATAATTCACCATCCTGCAAAGAAAATTCAATGGAAGTATCAATAGAAGCTTCTATTAGAGGAAGATACATTATGTAAGAATGTCAAGGCTAACTTGTTACAATCTTAAGGGTTGGAATTTAATCACCCTTGGTGGCAGGCAACTCATGCAAGATAATGATTTCTCTGATCTAATGTTAACTATTGCATCATCAACTGAGAATCTACACTGTGATGATACCTCATCAAGGTATTCTAGGAGCTCCCAAAGTCCAAGCTTTTTTTTCCACCTTCTATAGTCATATCCTAGAACCAGAGATTGTCGACATATTTGATATGAGATTGAAAGAGAATTGGGACTAACTTTACATAAAATAATGTCACCTAGCTTTTGAACTTCTTTGCTATCCCATTCCCTACCTAAAACATCATCAATCTCTGAAATAGAGACTCTCCTATTCAACCACATTGTTTTTGTTTTCTGTAATAACATGTTTTTAAAGCATGCTACAAAGACATGAATAGGCAAAAACCATTGAATCTTTATCCTTCTCGAAATTCGGCCTGCTGACATTGCCTTTTGGATGTCAAATTTAATTTTGCATCGCAAACTTGAAACTGTTGAATGATCAGGAGCATCCCAATCTAATGAAGAGATGCAAGGACCAGGTAAATGTACAAGATTTCCGTAAGAACTCCTCCCTGATGGCACTTGATAATCTGCATAATGGACAAATAACTCTATGCTATTGAAAAATTGAACAGATTTGTCTGCATACATGAGTTCTGCATATTCCTTATGAAGAACTCTGAATGTTCCTGTTAAACATTCAACAGGTTGCCATTCCACAATATTGGAAGGAAAGATATCTGCAGTACAAAAACATGTGTTTTATTATACAAAAACAACTGGAATGATAGAAGAGCATTGTCAAACTTCACTTACAGTATGAAGGGAATTGCAAATGATTTTTTAGAACAAGATCCTTAGCGGTGTACACATGTTGTACTCGTGCAAACCAACCGCATCTCTTCAATTTGGAACTAAGAATACGTCCCTTCCAGTGGTTTCTTGTGTTGTCTCTTTTGGCACGCTTGACTTTATGGGTACCTCTGCAGCTAGGAAGCATAGTTACCCATTCATTTACTTTCACAAAAAGAGGTTTCCACAAAGAATCCTCTCTTCTGTTGTAAACCTCACATGAGGTTACATGATTGGAAGGACGACGAGAAGAAGAAGCCATTTGAACTTAGAAGAAGAAGAATGTTCAAAGCGAGAAAACGACGTTCACAATTTTTGGCAGTATTTATAGAGAAAAAGGCTTTGTACATGTGGAAAATTTTGATTTGATGTAAACCCTCTCGCTGAATGATCATGAAATTTTGTGAATCCAAAAATATTTCGTATCTTCAAAAATCAAGTCCTTCTTGGAAATTCGAGAATATGCTTTGTGTTGTGTGCCAAAGTATCTTTTTTTGCATCAAACCGAAAAATTGTACACTGAATACGAGACTCTTCATCCCTTTAGCGGCGCTTTTAGAAAAAATTGTATAAAAAAAAGAAATTTTTCATACGGTTAAAAGAGACAGCAATGTTATACTCTTGTACACGTGGAAAGACTCTATTTGTCAATTTCCTTAATCTCTCATTAGCAAACAGCCCCTTTTCGGCTGTTTTTTGCCCTAATGCAAAGGAAATACATTCTTGATCTTTTGAAGAAGTTTGGCTTGTGTGATTGCAACCCCATTTCAAATCCATTAGAACTAAATGTTAAACTAAGTGCTCATGAAGGTGAAGAAATGAAGGATGTGACCATGTATAGGTCAATAATTGGTTCTCTCTTGTATGCTACTATGACAATGCTGAGATATCAAGCTCAACATGTAACGATCCAGGATGACACGTACCCGTTTTTCGTTTCTCTAACATGTATAGTGGTCACGCCTGTATATGTCAGGGATACTTCATTGAGCTTTATTAGATTTATCTACCGAGAGTGATGGCACATTTGTTTCTTGCCAGCTCACTCATTCGCGGACATTAGTTTTTTCCTTATGTACTGGTCTTTATATATTGCACTAGTTGTATTCTTGTTTTTAGGTCATTCTTGTACATTCCTTTTATGTAATAGAAGAAGAAGAAGAAGATTAATCTTCCTTGCCTCAATCTGTGTGTGTGCTTCTCCTTGAGAGTGAGAGTGTGTGTGTGAGCTCTCTTCCTTATCTCCTTCCTCGTGACATGGTATCAGAGCCAACGTGGCTGTAGAGAGCTCGTGGAGAAGGCGGCAGTGAAGACTACGCGGCAAGGCGTGGAGAAAACGCAATTTCACAAACGGCCTCCGTTTGCTACGAAAATTGCCGTGAAGCTAGAAGACCTCAAAATATTTTCATGAGTTATTCCTTTAGGGTCACTCGTTTTTGTCAGATCAAAGTTTCGGAGCCATCTCAACCTCCATTTCGAGCCCGCAAGGTGGGGCCCACAAAAAAACCAGGTCAGATTCAGAAACTGTAACTTGCGTTGTGTTCGACGATACTCATATATTTCAGATTCAGAATTTCAAGCGATTCCGTGTACTGTTGATACACGAAAACTGTGTTTTTCTGAGAGGTGGAGCCCACAGAAAAACCAGGTCAGATTCAGAATTTCTAACTTGTGTTGTGTTCGGCGACACTCATATATTTCAGATTCAGAATTTCAAGCGATTCCGTGTACTATTGATACACAAAAACTGTGTTTTTCTGAGATCGAACTGTCACATCATTGTGCGACAGTGTTCAAGCAGAAGTGCTGCTTGTAGTGTGTTGCGGTGCTGTGAATTGTTGCAGAAATGGCAAACGTAGATGGAATGAGTCAGCTTATGAGCGATAAGCTGGACAAGAACAACTTCCATGCTTGGAGATTCAGAATGATGAATTTCCTGATGGGAAAAGGCTACTGGAAGTACATCGAAGGAGATAATGAAAATGCTCCGCAGTTACCAGAAAGGAATCGGACTGCAGAACAGTTAAGAGCATATGAGGAATGGAATCAAGGAGCACGAAAGGTAATGTATTGGCTATCTATTAGCATACAGGATAGCATGATTGGACACATACAGGATGCCAAGACTCTGAAAGAGGCTTGGAATAGTTTGGTCACTTTGTACGAGACCAATACAAAGGCACGGAAATTGCAACTCAAGAACGAGCTGCATACATTGGAGAAAAAGAGCATGTCGGTAAGTGACTACACTCTAAAAATCAAAAGCATATGTGAGTCACTTGCATCTATTGGCGTAAATGTAGATGATGATGATAAGGTGGAAGTGTGCCTTTGTGGTTTAGGAGCTGCATATAAGCAGTTCAAAACTTCTATACAGACCAGGGAAAATATTCGGAATTTTGCTGATTTGGTCTCTATGCTGATTATTGAAGAAAAGAATCTTGGTGAGGATTCAAACTCCCAAGGAAAGCCCAGTTCTGAGCAAGTATTCTACTCTGGCAGAGGAAGAGGCAGAGGTAGAGGTTTTGGAAGTGGAAGAGGAAACAGTAACCTAGACCAAGGTCAACAACACAATCATGCAGGAGGAAGAGGACAGTTTCGAGGCAGGGGGAGCCAAAGAGGTCGCAGAAATTTCCAAAGAAATGATTCAGGTAATGATAGTAAAGGATGTTGGAATTGTGGTAAACCTGGACACTTTGAACGTGATTGCAAGTTAAAGAATCAAAATAACAAAAGGCAGCAAAACAACTATGCATCCACAAGTGCAGATGATTTTGAGAAGCTGTTTATGGTTCAACATCACATGATAAATACGATATCTGCTAGCATTTCAAAATCGAATGATAATGTCTGGTATGTTGATTCAGGTGCTTCAAATCACATGACCAGTCATGCAGAATGGTTTAGTAGTTTGCAGAAAATGCCAGTTCCTGGATATGTTGAAACAGGTGATGACACATCGCATCCTATTGAGCATACAAGAAACATAGCATTGTCTATGGAGGACGGAAAGGTAAAACATCTCGTTGATGTGCTGCATGTTCCAAATATAACAAAGAATCTGGTTTCTGTTGGACAAATGGTTGACCAGGGATTACAAGTCAGGTTCAATGCTGGTGGATTATATGTAGAAGAGTACAAGCAGGATGGACGATTGGTTGCCAAAGGAAACAAAGTGGGTAGGATGTTCACCTTAAATGTGAAAATTCCTGAAATGAATGCAGTCATGTTTGCAAAAGGTGCAGGAGTTATTGCAGATATAGAGATATGGCACTAACGGATTGGACATGCAAACTTGCAAAGGCTGAAACTAATGCAGTCAAAGGAGATTGTCCATGGACTACCAAATTTCAAAGTTGCAGAAATGCAAAAGGTATGTGCAGCATGTCAATTTGGTAAACAATCAAGAGCATCATTTCCACATGACAATGTTGGTGCAATTCAAGCCTTCACCTTTGGCTTGGAACCCTTGAAGGATATCACTATGTGAAGCTAGAACCATAGGAACACTTGCCTATGTGTTATTACATTTTACTCATTGTAAAAGTCTATATGACTTGGCATTTACAAGTAATCACTTACCTACTTGATTAGTCGTGGAATTTGGAAGGTGTAATTGGAGAGAATATCTCCTTACTTTTAGTGGAGTGATTGAAGGGAGCCAAGAATTCAAATTTGAATTCAAACACTATATAAGTTGTACTTGAAAAGTCACGGTGATCTCTTCACTTTTCCCGAGGCTAATACTCTTGATCATTGAGTGTGTAAGTGCTACACCATAGCCTACACATCTCCAACTCATTAGGCTACATCTATCAAACCAATGAGATTGTACATTCATGTGAACTAATAGAAAGATTTACATTCACTATCTCTGGTTTTCTCTGAGTCATCATCTCCAAGTCTGTCAACTTCAACAAGGCATATCTCAGGCTCTACTGAACCAAATCAAGTGATTCAAAGCACATTGGAACCAGCTCCAAGCATATTACATGCTTACAAAATTTCAAGGTCAAAGGATCAGCCATGTCGGAGAAATCTTGCTCGAAGTGACCTCTGGTATTTTGTTGCAGAGCTCCTAAAAAGTCGGGGGTACATATTATTTTGCTAAACTCATTTCTCAGAGTATAGTTCATCATTTTATCTCATTCCACTTGCAAATGGTAGCTTGTTAAGCTAATTTAATATGTCCAGAAGGACTTAGATCAATTGTAAGTGTGCTGGTCACACTGAGTGAAAGATTGAGCAGGTGTCACTACAGAAATAGCAAGTTTTTCTTGATTTTTGAAGTGTCAAGTTATCTGTTTTGATTTGATCATTACACATATCATTTGCAAAGTACATATATGCTTTCTTGGTATCATTTGGAAGCTAAACAAGTGTACTAAGCAGATCTGAAGCATAGGAGGGCTGAAGCAAAGCAGGTCTAGCAGCTTCAACTCAATCTCTTGAGTGCATCCTACCATTTCTCCAAACAGTGGTATCAGAGCAAATAAGGTAAACATGGGAGATGGTTTTCCCTCATTCATTGACAAATTGGACAGGAACAATTACCAAGCTTGGTCTCTAAGGATGAAGACCTATCTACAAGGAAGAAGCTTATTTGGATACATATCAGGAGATGAGGAATTGCCCTCATTCAAAGCTAGAGGACTACCCACCAAGGATGAACAAGAGAGACTCAACCAATGGTGTGCAAAAGATACTTTGGCAAGGTCTTACCTTCTTAACTCTATATCTGATTTCCTTTTACCTCATATAAGGAACTGTAAGACTTCCCAAGAGATTTGGGAAACTCTGCCAACATATTTCTCTTCCAACACAAGGGCCAGGAAGAATCAACTATGGATTGAATTCACAACCCTTAGGAAGCAGCCCAAGCAATCAATCTCAGAGTATGTGACCAAGATTAAAGATGTGGCAGACCAATTAGCAAGCATTGGAGAGGAGATTGAAGAGGAGCAAATAGTCAGGCAAGTAACAAATGGACTCAAGGCAGATGATAAGTGGGAAAGCTTCACCACTGCAATGGACCTCTACATGGACATACATACCCCAGATCTCACAACACTCATGGGCCAACTATTCACACATGAAGCAAAGTTTACAAAGGCAGGAGATCAATCAAAAGGTAATAACCCCTCTGCTCTATATACTGATAAGAAAGTTAAAGATAAAGGTAAAAGTAAGAAGGTTGATGAAGAAGGTTCTACCTCCCAAGCAAACTATGCAGGGAGAGGTAGATCCTCAAGAGGTAGAGGCAGAGGAGGTAAGTCAGGTAGGGGGAGACCCTACAACTCATCACCATGCAACATCTGTGGATTGTCCAATCATACCACAGATGAATGTTCCAAGAACTACAAGAATCAGAGAGGAAGAGGCTACTCAAGAGGTGGATACTCTCAAGGGAGAGGCAGATTCAACCAA
The DNA here is from genome assembly GCA_020310875.1 of Ceratopteris richardii. Classification (NCBI taxonomy): domain Eukaryota; kingdom Viridiplantae; phylum Streptophyta; class Polypodiopsida; order Polypodiales; family Pteridaceae; genus Ceratopteris; species Ceratopteris richardii. The sequence continues at coordinate 38,022,827 of CM035417.1, forward strand.
CACCAAGGCTACAATGGATACAACAATCAATACAACCACAACCACAATGGTAATTACCAAGGTGGATTCAGAAATAGAGGGGACTACAACAACTATACAGAGGAGCAAGATGACTCCCTATTGATCATGAATATGACCTCCAAGGCAGGTACAAATGATGATCATTTATTTTATATTGATTCAGGATGTTCTAACCATGTAGCTGGCAATGTGGCACTACTCTCTGATTTGGAAGAACCCAAGGGCAAACATCAGGTACAAACAGGTGATGATACTAAACATAAGATTGGAAATGTAAAGACATGTGATGGTAACCAGAACCTATTGAGCAGGGTACTCTATGTACCAACCATCACCAAGAATCTAATGAGTGTTGGTCAGATTGTGGAGAAAGGTTTGCAGGTCAGGTTCACTCAACATGGAGCATATGTGGAGGACCCAAGACATGGATTCAGAAGGATAGCCAAGGGGGAGAAATCAGGTAGATTGTTTACTTTTGAGCTAGAAGACACCAAGAACATTGCTTTATATAATTACAAGGATCAAACACTTTCAGAGTTAGAAATATGGCACAAGAGGTTAGGTCACATAGGTGAAAGAACCCTAAAGCAAATGTGCAGGGATCAATGTGTGCTTGGGATACCTAATGTATCCAAACAACACATGATTTACAAGTGTGGTGCATGTCAGTTTGGTAAGTCTCACAGGTTGCCCTATTCAAGGAAAGGTTTCATACATGAAGACTACCTAGACTTGGTACACACAGATGTTTGGGGACCTAGCAAGGATCCTTCCATTTCAGGATCAAGGTACTATGTGTCCTTCATTGATGACTATAGCAGGTGGACTATCTTATACTTTATGAAACATAAAGATGAAGTGTTTAATTGTTTCAAGAGGTATCTTGCACTTGTTGAAAATCAAACGGGAAGAAGCTTGAAAAGGCTAAGGTCAGATGGTGGAGGAGAGTACTTCTCAAATGAGTTTGAAGACTTCTTGCAGGAAAGAGGCATCAAAAGATAGATAACCACAAGGTAATCACCTGAACAAAATGGAGTAGCTGAAAGAAGGAATAGACTCATTGTAGAAACAGCTAGGTCTATGCTTAATGAAAAGAAATTGCCAAATTATCTTTGGGCAGAAAGTGTATCTACTGCTACCTATCTCATAAATAGGTTGCCATCCAAATCACTTGATGGCATGACACCATATGAAGCTTGGCATGGTAAGAGACCTTCTCTGGATCATTGCAAAATCTTTGGTTGTGTAGCATATGTGCATATTCCCTCACAGGTAAGGGGAAAGCTAGACCCTAAAGCTGAAAAATGTATCTTCATTGGTTATGATTTGAACCAAAAGGGATACAGATTCTACAACCCAACAAACAAAGGCTTCAAGGTAAGCAGAGATGTCATCTTTGATGAGAATGACTCATGGTATGAGAATGAATGCAGGAAGGTTAGTCTACCCTATGATATGGAAGAAGATTTCCCAAAGCTCACCAAGGAGGAACCAATCCAAAATGAAGAATCAAGCTCAGATGATGATGATACAATTAACCTTGAGGAATTCAAGGCATGGAAGTCCAAAGGAAAGATGAAGATGAAGAAGCTAGAGGATATACTAGAATCCTCAACTCAAGCAATGAGGAGATCTCAGAGAGAAAGTAAGAAGCCTATCAGATATGGGTATGATACTTCTCTTGTAACCAAGCATTCTGTATATCTTGCAAAGGATGTGTTGAATGAAGAACCAGGTACCTATGAAGAAGCAATTACCAAACCAGAATGGAAAGGAGCTATGGATGAAGAAATGGAAGCTCTCAAGGAGAGTGATACTTGGGACTTGGTACCCAAGAAGGACAATATGAGGGTGATAGGATCCAGATGGATCTACAAGCTAAAGAGGAATTCTGATGGAACAATAAACAGGTACAAAGCTAGGTTGGTTGCCAAGGGTTTTGCACAAACCCAAGGCATTGATTATGAGGAGACATTTTCTCCTGTGGCCAACTATCAGAATATTGGTGAGTGTAGCTGCATCCAAGAATTGGAACATGTACCAATTAGATGTCAAGAATGCTTTCTTGAATGGATGGATATCTGAAGAAGTCTACATGTCACAACCACCTGGCTATGAAGATCCCAAGAAGGTAAATTATGTTTGTAAATTGAAGAAGGCTCTATATGGTTTGAAGCACGCACCTAGAGCATGGAATTACAGGTTGACAACCTACCTCCAAGACCAAGGATTTGTGATGAGCAAAGCTGATACTTTTTTGTTCATAAAGAGAAGTAGTACAGAGGTAATCTATTTGTGTGTTTATGTTGATGATGTCATCATTACAGGCAATGATGTCAATGGGATTAGACACATCAAAGGACAGATGATGAAGGAATTCAAGATCAATGATCTTGGATTATTGAAGTACTTCTTAGGTCTTGAGTTAGTCTACACCAACTCAGGTATATATATCACTCAAAAGAAGTATGTACAGGATATGGTCAAGAAGTTTGGCTTGCAGGATGCTAAAGTCTCAACTACTCCAAGGGAGGTCAACCTAAAGCTTAGTGCTCATGAAGGGGATGAAATACAAGACATTACAGGATATCAAAGCATGGTAGGTAGTTTGAATTATGCTACCTTGACAAGAATTGACATAGTATATGGAGTTAGTGTGCTAAGCCAATTCATGCACAAACCTAGGATACCTCACCTAGAGGCAACAAAGAAAATCTTGAAGTATTTGAAGGGAACTTAGAACCATGGTTTGTACTTTCCTTATACATCAGATATTGACATTAAAGTATACTCAGATGCAAATTGGGCAGGATGCAAGGATGATAGGAGAAGCACATCAGGTTACATTTGTTTTGCAGGAGATAAACCTATTTCTTGGTCAGCCAAGAAGCAACCTACAGTGGCTTTGTCATCCACTGAAGCAGAGTATAGAGGGCTTGCCAATGCCACTCAAGAAGCTATCTGGTTAAAGCTTTTGTATACAGAGCTAGGCCTATACACTAGGCCTCCAATTATCTTTGGAGATAACACTAGCTCTCTTCACCTTGTAGCTAATCCAATATATCATGCTAGGACAAAACACATAGAGGTTCATTACCACTATGTGAGAGAAAAATTGCTAAGCAAAGACATTCAATTGACTTATGTGTCTACTAATATGCAATGTGCAGATTTACTCACTAAAGCATTGGATGGAAACAAGTTATGCAGATTCAAATCCATGATTGGATTGCAGGATGTGATTGAAGACTAAAGATGAAGACTTAAGCCAAAGTGCTTGGCTTGAGGGGGAGCTGTTGGTGCAATTCAAGCCTTCACCTTTGGCTTGGAACCCTTGAAGGATATCACTATGTGAAGCTAGAACCATAGGAACACTTGTCTATGTGTTATTACATTTTACTCATTGTAAAAGTCTATATGACTTGGCATTTACAAGTAATCACTTACCTACTTGATTAGTCGTGGAATTTAGAAGGTGTAGTTGGAGAGAATATCTCCTTACTTTTAGTGGAGTGATTGAAGGGAGCCAAGAATTCAAATTTGAATTCAAACTCTATATAAGTTGTACTTGAAAAGGCACGGTGATCTCTTCACTTTTCCCGAGGCTAATACTCTTGATCATTGAGTGTGTAAGTGCTACACCATAGCCTACACATCTCCAACTCATTAGGCTACATCTATCAAGCCAATGAGATTGTACATTCATGTGAACTAATAGAAAGATTTACATTCACTATCTCTGGTTTTCTCTGAGTCATCATCTCCAAGTCTGTCAACTTCAACAAGGCATATCTCAGGATCTACTGAACCAAATCAAGTGATTCAAAGCACATTGGAACCAGCTCCAAGCATACTACATGCCTACAAAATTTCAAGGTCAAAGGATCAGCCATGTCGGAGAAATCTCGCTCGAAGTGACCTCTGGTATTTTGCTGCAGAGCTCCTAAAAAGTCGGGGGTACATATTATTTTGCTAAACTCATTTCTCAGAGTATAGTTCATCATTTTATCTCATTCCACTTGCAAATGGTAGCTTGTTAAGCTAATTTAATATGTACAGAAGGAATTAGATCAATTGTAAGTGTGCTGGTCACACTGAGTGAAAGACTGAGCAGGTGTCACTACAGAAATAGCAAGTTTTTCTTGATTTTTGAAGTGTCAAGTTATCTGTTTTGATTTGATCATTACACATATCATTTGCAAAGTACATATATGCTTTCTTGGTATCATTTGGAAGCTAAACAAGTGTACTAAGCATATCTGAAGCATAGGAGGGCTGAAGCAAAGCAGGTCTAGTAGCTTCAACTCAATCTCTTGAGTGCATCCTACCATTTCTCCCAACAGACAAGCATGTTAGTGAGAATGTACTAGAAGTAGTACATACAGATGTTTGGGGTCTAGCAAAGACCACATCTATGGGCGGTTGTAGGTTTTATGTTACTTTCATTGATGACCATACAGGCAAAGTATAGGTATATTTCATGAAAGAGAAGAGCGAGGTGTTTACTCACTTCCAGAATTTTAAAGTTATGGTGGAAAAGCAGACAGGGAAGTACATTCAAACATTAAGATCTGATGGAGGAGGTGAATACATGTCAAATGAGTTCAGCAGTTTTCTAAAAAATCATGGAATTCGGTGTCAGTTTTCATGCAGGTACACACCACAACAGAATGGTGTTGCTGAACGCAAAAATAGACATATTGCAGAAATGGCAAGAGCCTTGATGGCTGAAAAGAATATGCCTCATTGTTATTGGGCAGAAGTTGTGCATACTGTTGTATACATCATGAACAGAACTCCAACCGCTGTTGTACATCAAGTTACACCTGAAGAGAAGTTTACAGGTACATCTGAAAGTTTTTGGCTGTATTGCATATGTACATGTTCCAGATGAGTTGAGGACGAAGCTTGATCCGAAAGCAGAAAAATGTGTCTTCATTGGATATTTCCTTGAGCAAAAGGGGTACAAATGTTATAACCCACTCACACGACAAGTGAAGGTGAGCAAAGATGTGGTATTTGATGAAATGTCAATCTTCTATGCAGATGCCAAAGAAGGACTAAATCTTGAACCAAATGACAAAGAAAATGCTCAAAAATCTAGTGCAGAATCTCAAGTTTTGAGTAGACCGGATGCATCACCAAGCAATAGTTCCAACTCAAATCCATGGAGTGGAAGATTGCGTGGAAATTTCAGTCCAGCAAATTCATCAAATACATCCAAGAAAGGTAAAGAAAAGCTTTATGCTGGTAGTAAAATAGGTGCAGGTTTTGAAGACGTTGATGGAGATTCAAGCGGTTCAGAAAAGAGTCTTGATGAGGAACTTGGATTGCCCTCTGTGAAGACTCCAGGAGTAAGAAGGGCACATGCAGATGATACAAGAAGAAGTGACCCAGGACCAAGAAGATCTGGGAGGATGCGTAATTCAGTGCAACGATTGACATATGATAGTTACATGGCTCGCCATTGTGCCTACATGACAAAGGTAATACAAGATGTTGGACCTTCTTGTTTTGAAGATGCAATTGGTAATGCAGATTGGGAAAAAGCTATGGATGAGGAGATGGCTGCACTTTATGGAAATGATACATGGAAGCTGGTTCCATTGCCACAAGGAAAGAAATCCATAGGCTGCAAATGGGTTTACAAGGTAAAGCATAATGCTGATGGTAGCATAAGCAGGTATAAAGCACGATTGGTAGCTAAAGGTTATGCACAAACATATGGCATTGATTATGAGGAAACATTCAGCCCTATAGCTAAAATGTCTACTGTCAAAACACTTGTTGCATTAGCTACAGCAAAAGGATGGACTTTGCATCAGATGGATGTGAAGAATGCTTTCCTACATGGTGAGTTACAGGAAGAAGTATATATGGACCAGCCACAAGGATATGAAGATTCAAAGCATCCAGAATATGTTTGCAGGTTGCAAAAGGCTTTGTATGGGCTGAAGCAAGCCCCTCGTGCATGGCATGCAAGGATTGTTGATTACTTAACCAGCATTGGGTTCTCTATGTGTGATGCAAATCACTCACTATATGCAAGGAAGGCTGATGATGGCATCACTATTGTGGCTATTTATGTTGATGACCTGATTGTAGGTCGTGATAATGAAGAAAGCATCAAAGAGGTAAAGAAACTTCTTATGCACGAATTCGACATGAAAGATCTTGGTGTGTTGCGCTATTTCTTGGGCATTGAGTTTATACATACAGAAATAGGTATATGGATGTCGCAAAGGCAATATGCCTTGAATATGCTGCAAAAGTATGGTATGGTTGATTGTAAGCCAATTTCTATGCCATTAGATCAGAATTTGAAATTGGATACTACATCAAGTGAAGCATTGGAAAATGCTACTATGTATAGGAAAATTGTGGGAAGTCTTATATATCTCACAATTACAAGGCCTGATCTAAGTTATACTGTTGGACTTGAAAGTCAGTTTATGCAGGTTCCCAAGAAGCCACATTTGGATGCTCTGAGGCGCACTCTACGTTATGTGAGTGCTACTTTGGATTATGCATTGTTTTATGAAGCTGGTGTAGATTTGCAAGTTCATGGATACACCGATGCAGATTGGGTTGGTAGTACTCCAGATAGAAGATCTACTAGTGGCTTTCTTCTCTCACTTGGAGGTGCAGCTATTACATGGAGCAGTAAGAAGCAACCCACTGTTGCTTTGTCGAGTACAGAGGCTGAGTATAGAGGTGCTGCAATGGCAGCATGTGAGGCATCATGGCTGGAGATGTTACTTGCAGATTTAGGTGTGGAAGTTCAAAAGCCTATCACTATCTATTGTGATAATCTTAGCAGCATACAGTTAGCACGGAACCCTGTTTTCCATGCTAGAACAAAGCATATCGAGGTACATTATCACTTCATCAGAGAGAAGGTATTATCAGGTGATATTGATCTTGTTTATGTGAGAACAGATGAGTAGGTTGCTGATATTTTCACCAAAGCACTTGGAGCTGAGAAGTTGAAGAAGTTTCGGAAGATGCTTGGATTACAGGATATGGCATTGAGCTTGAGGGGGAGTGTTGAGATATCAAGCTCAACATGTGACGATCCAGGATGACACGTACCCGCTTTTTGTTTCTCTGACATGTATAGTGGTCACGCCGGTATATGTCAGGGATACTTCATTGAGCTTTATTAGATTTATCTACCGAGAGTGATGGCACATTTGTTTCTTGCCAGATCACTCATTCGCGGACATTAGTTTTTTCCTTATGTACTGGTCTTTATATATTGCACTGGTTGTATTCTTATTTTTAGGTCATTCTTGTACATTCCTTTTATGTAATAGAAGAAGAAGAAGATTATTCTTCCTTGCCTCAATATGTGTGTGTGCTTCTCCTTGAGAGTGAGAGTGTGTGTGTGAGCTCTCTTCCTTATCTCCTTCCTCGTGACAGACAAGACCTGATATTGCACATGTAGTTGGAGTGTTATCTCAATTTTTGGAAGCACCAAGAGTACCTCATCTTGTTGCAGCCAAAAGGGTACTTAGGTACCTCAAAGGATCAGTGAATGAAGGTCTATATTATCCATTTGATGATGGATTAAATGCACAAGCTTATTGTGATGTTGATTGGGCAAGTTCCAAAGACGACAGGAGGAGCACTAGTGGATATGTTATCATGTTAAGGAAGAAGACTATCTCATGGATGTCAAAGAAACAACCAACCATGGCTCTTTCATCAATCGAAGCTAAGTATAGAGGCTTAACACAAGTCTCATGTGAGCTTATGTGGCTCAAGAAGTTGTTTGTTGATCTTGATTTGCAGGTTAAGCAAGTACCTATTTTTTGTGACAACATAAGTAGCATATGCTTGGCTCAAAATCTGGTGTTCTATGCAAGGTCGAAGCATATAGAAGTGCATTACCACTTTATTCGAGAGAAGATCATGTCAAAGGATGTCAAGGTGCAGAATGTCAATACAAAGGACCAATATGCAGATATGTTTACCAAAGCATTGGAATGAAGGACCTACGCATTGAGACTTGAGGGGGAGTGTTGAAAATGAAGTCTCAATCATGCAAAAAGGCTCAACTACGAGTTTTGCATGTGGACCAATCAAAAAAGAGGACCCAAAGTCATGGAATAAAGACAGAAGCTCCACCAAACTCAATCAAATTCAAATCTCATCAAATCAGCCACCAAAAATTGCATCTACATTAATTGGTGGGTGGTTAGCTAGATTGTAGGAAAAGTAAAACTCTATATAAGAATCATCCCACCTTTGTTTCTCATGTTTTATGCATTCCACGAGTTTTCCACTTAGTTTAGTGAAGTCATAAACTCCAGCAAGCAGCCCCCTTGCTTGCTTACCTCATTTTCTCATGTGTTGGTCAGTCTTGTGCCACCACCATCTTCACTGACATTTAGGGCACATTGGGGCAAGGAACTCTTTGTTCCATGCTCACACAATGCACATTGACATGCATTATCATTATGTGAGGGAGAGGTTCTCTGTTGGGGAGATCAATTTGGCATATGTGCCCATAGAGGATAACATCGCATATCTTTTCATAAAGGCTCTACCTCGAGAGAACTTTGAAGCTTTCCACAAATCTTTGGGCTTACTTCCTTTTGTGGATCGATCTCTTTCCACATAGCTTGGCACTTCCTTATACATGAGTGCGAGATATGTGTTCTTCACATCACTCCCAGGGGGGATTTGTTGATATATTTTGGTAGTGATGTTTGTGAACACACTTAGGACTGCCAAGGCACTTTTTTTCCCTCTTTAGGAGGTTTTTTCCCCTAGCTTGTATATAAGCCTATAACCCTAATAGGTCACTTATCTTTGTACATTCACTTGGTAATACATTCAGTATTGTGTGTTGTGCTCCAAGCTTCTTCTTCTTCTTTGTTTCTCCCATGCTTTCGCAAAGCTCAAACTCCAACATGTTTAAGGTTTAAAGAATGTTATTGTTTATCGGATCTTGGAGACACACGTATGTAGAGACAGTATAGTAATGAAATCTCACAAAAACACACACAGAATAGAGAGAGACAAGAGAGTGAACACAAGATTGGGTACAATCTCCCCCCACATTCTCTGATAGATGAGTCTATCATAGTATGTGTATTTATAGGTATTTTTCATTATGTCATGAAAAGATACATGGGGGTGACTTTGAAAAGCATGCATGTACAAAAATTTGCTTTATTTACAAATCGGCACTTTCTAGGCGATCTAGTATTTTTACAGAAATGTCGCTTTCTAAGTGATCTACTATTTCTACAAAAAATATATTAGATATTATCTTTTAAATATCTGAATAAATCCATGTGTGTTCATGTCCTCATGATTCTTCACCTACTAAATCAAAACACTATCACATTAAAAACCTCAAGACATTAAAATCCATTTAACATTCCATTATTCCATAAAGTATAACATGCCTCCCATTTGATGAGCAACTGACCTCAATTGATAAGAATAAAATAGTCATGGATGGCCAGTCACATGTCCTATCACTAAACAATCATACGCATATTCCATGTAAAAACACATGCATGGAAATGGAAAATTGGAAGTTAATGTGACTGTGAATGATATGCAGAACTAAAGCCTATTTTTAATGCAACACAAAAGTGATTTTAAAAAAATGAACATCTTGATTTGATAAAAAAACGTTCTGGAAAACCAAGATGCGAGAAAATAAAATTAATTAGTAATTTACCATGATGAGGAAAAATAGATTTAATAAATAAAATTTAATGAATAACTTATCAAAATCCTCTATAGTATGGGTAGGATGCATGGCCTTATGTAGAACCTAAACCTATTACTAAACATGTGAAAATAAGTTTAGCAAAAATAGAAAATGAAAGGCTTTGTCTTGGAAATATAAAAAGGAAAAGAGAGGTAGAAATAATGTTAAATATTAGTTAAAAGGAATGGACTATCAATATGTGAAAATAAGCTAGTGGATAAAGCATATCTCTTGCAAGTGAGAGGTGGTGGGTTCAAATCCCCTACATGCTAAAGAGGTGAATAAGTAAGTTGATATTGTCACTCATTAGTTAGAGAGGGTTTGTGTAAAACCAATGGATACCAATGAACCAAAGGGAACCAAAGGGAACCAAAGGGAACCAAAGTGAACCAAGAGAACCATGAGTGCCAGACAATCCAAAGATGCCATAGTTCTATGCCTTAGTCGACACCTTGGGGTAACCGCATGGATAACCAAATCGATAAAATGAATTTGTATAACGAACCGAACGAGAACTTGAATAGTGAACAGAGCATAGTGAACACAGTGTGACAATGAGTACAGTGAGCATAGTGAGCACAATGAGCATAGTGAGTACAGAGAGTGCGATATGATAATGAGCATAGTGTGCATAGTGTGATAGTGAGCATAGTGTGACACTGAGCTCAGTGTGTAGAATAAGCCATAGGAGTAACAACATAGATAGCCGAATTGATAAAACAAATTTATACAATGAACCAAACTGGAACTCGAATAGTGAATGGTGAATAAAATGAACCAAACCGAAATCGGAACAGTGAACAGTGAACAGAGGCACAGTGAGCATAATGAGTACAATGAGTACAAAGTGACAGTGTAACAGTGAGTATAGTGAGCACAGTTAGCATAGTCAGTACAGTGAGCACAATGAGTACAATGAGCACAGTATAGAGTGTGATAGTGAGCACAGTGTACACAATGAAAAATTCAAATTCCAAAAAGACACCAACGAACCAAGAAAAACATGAATTGACAAACCCAAACATAAACTGGATGAGAATTAACAAAACGGATGTCGAATCACAAATGGATGTGTGTAGGCTTTGATACCACTGTAGATCAGATCCTAGAGATGCACATATGTAGAGATAGTACAATAATGAAATCTCATAAAAACACACACATAAGTAGAGAGAGACAAGAGACTGAACACAAGATTGAGTACAATCTGCTCCCACATACTCTGGTGGACGAGTCTATCAGAGCATATGTATTTATAGGTGTTTTTCATCATGTCTTGAATAGAAGATACATGAGGGTGGTGCTTCAAAAAGCATGCATTTATGAAAATTTTCTCTATTTGCAAATCATTGCTTTCTAAACGATCTAGTATTTTTACAAAAATGTCACATTCTAAGTGATCTACTATTTTTACAAACAATATATAAAATACTATCTTTTAAATATCTCTGAAAATATCTGAATAAATCCGTGCACATTCATGCCCTCATAATTCTTCACCTACCAAATCAAAACACAATCACATTAAAAACCTCAAGACATTAAAATCCATTTAACATTCCATTATTCCATAAAGTATAATAGATATCTTTTGTAGATCTTTATACTCAATAATCATTTGACAGTGATCCTCAAAGGCTTTTGATGTTTAAATGCTTCAACCTCCAACTTTTCAATGAGATCTTTCATGAATTTGTATGTTTGCAACTTCTTTTGTGCTCTTTAGGGCCATTCTACTCTGATACCGCTTGTTGATGTGTAAAACATCACAAGAACTAAGCTTCAATAGGAATCTAGATCAAATCTATAGGAGTATTCTCTATTCCTATTGACACAGAAGATTTGAGCATGAAAGTTAACCACTTGCTTTGTAGTGATATGCAACTTCTTGGAAGCATCGCTCTTGATCAAAATTTACTATATGATTACTTGACAACATTAAGTATTTCTCAATCAATATTATTTCTTGTCGTTCAAGGTCAAGTTATATTTAGTTTTCTGTCTTAACAAAGAGCAGCAAACTTAAAGAATGAGACATGAGAAGAAGAATGAGACATCTTCAACTTGCATAAATTCTAAAACTCATACTTTTGATACATTATTAAGTGGAACATTCTCTTTAAACTCCTCATCCTACAAAACCTCTATTATTCCGAAGTAATCAAACTCTCTTCATGAACCCAACAAGTGTGCCTTCTTCCTATCGTATTTATTCTTACTCCATAGGAGAGAATAAGTAAGATTGAATCATCTAGAGAGATGAGGTACAAGAGAATGGGTGACCAATATCTATCCTCCATTAGACAAAATCCAAAACTGACATCTCATCAACTGGGACTCAAAAAAATCAGGTAGCTAAGGGTGAAAATAAAAGATAGTAATTTATGATTAAGCCTTCAAGAATACATTCGTGCCATCAAAGAATTTTCTAACAGTCGTCTCTTCAAAAGACTTGAATCAAAGCTCATTCTCTCATGTCTAGGTGCCTAAGAAGTTACTGGAGGCTCGACAAAAAATTAAATGGAAATGGGTATCCAAAATCTTCGTCAAGCCCCAACTACAAAAATAGAAAATCCATCAAAAACAAGCTCACGGTTCTAAATGAAAGGGTCTAAATGAAGAATGGATGATGGACCCCAAGCTACAAGAAAAAGTGCATTCACGAGCTCCATAAAAGATCATTAGCAATTCACCCACCAATCATTGAAGACATTCAAGCAACAATCTAGGATACCCATCATCACCTCCATAGATAAGTAAATTTGGATTCACAAGTATAGGTATATCTATGTGCAATTATGTCATCATAAGACATTGCACATTGTCAAATGGTGGATGATTTATCTTTCTTATATGAAACAACTAGAGATAATGGGTCCATGACCAATACGTTAACTTATTCAAGCTCAAGCATTGAAGATATAAAGAATTCTCTATATGGATGCCCCACTATGATTGTTAATGATGATGATGATAAATGGGTGGAACTGGATCAAATGCCACATCTACAAGGTATGAAAAAAACTTTCTTGTCAAAAGTTATAATTTCCCTAATCTCCATCCCTCCCACTAAAACAAACCCACCTTGTAGCCCATTTGTAGTTGTACCTACTACCAATCAATATTCCTTCAATGTATTCAACTCCAATCAAGATAGTGTCTTAGACACTACCACCACCATCTCAACCCCACACATTTCCAATCCATCTTCAAAAACTCCATCAATTTAAACACCCATTCAACAAACTTACGCATGTGCAAGAAGGCAAGGAGATCATTACATTAGATTTTTCATCAGTTATTGTAGCTACATGGTTAAGAGTGTGTGTAACTTAATTCAAGTTTATTATCAATTTAAACAACCATTCAAGTTCTAGTCCAATTGAGGAAATTTTTTATCCTTTATAGGTTCCAAATGATAATTCAGATCATACCATTTATGATGCATGTTTACATGATGCACTTATGATAATGATGCTAGTGCAACTGAGTCAATTTCCAATCCTTTATAACTTTCAAACCATAATGAAAATTATTCCATTTATGATGTAGATTTACATGATGCAGATCAATGAGAGATTTGACATAGAGGAAGCAAAAATCATGCCTAAAATGTTGGTGAAAACTTTGATGGATAGCAAATTAGAATAACCCTTGTCATATCCTACTCTTTTCAGCTCTTATACTGCTTTATTTGCATCAAATTGTTATGCAATGGTTTTCTCTATTCTTTGTGATGAGAATGAGAATGATTCTTTGATGAAGCACATAATTCTAAAAATTAGATGGTTACTATGCAATTAAAATATGGTGTTATTATGAATAATGGCACTTAGACTTTTATGTGATTTATCTCCGTGCAAAAAGACCATTAGTACTAAATGGGTATACAAGGTGAAATTTAAGATTGATGGAACAGTTGATAGATATAAGGCTAGGTCTATTTCCAAAAGTTATGCTCCATAAAAAAGCACTATGTGTTCCGTGCTCGCACAAAGCACATTGAGGTTCACTATCATTATGTCAAGGCCAAATACTCTGTTGGAAGATTAGTTTGGCTTATGTGCCCACAGAGAATAATGTTGCATACCTTTTTACAAAGGCTCTACATAGGAGAAGTTTGAAGCTTTTTGCAAAGCTTTGCACTTACTTCCTTTTGTGGATTGATTTTATTCCACATAGCTTGACACTTCCTTATTCATGACTGTCAGCACCTTGTTCACGGCATCACTCCCAAGGGGGATTTATTGACATATTTTGGTAGTGATGTGTATGAACACACTTAGGATCACTAACGTACTTTTTTCCCTCTTTAGGAAAACTTTTTCCCTTTGTTTATATATATGCTACAACCCTGATGGATCACTTATATTTGTGCATTCACTTGGTAATATATTCAGCATTCTGTTTTTCTCCAAGCTTCTTCTCCTTCCTTGTGTTGTTCACTGTGCTTCTCCAAAGCTCAAACTCCAGCATTTGGTACATACCAAACAATAGGAAAAGTGAAATTACCACCTTTTGATTTGAGTGTGAATTCTACCACACCAACAATATCCTAGTCATGAATATCTACAATGGTAAATCGTTTACTTTTAGAAATAGTAAGTGATGAAAATATCTTCTTACAACCTCTTATATGTTTAGTATCTCTAGAACCAAAGATCCAATATTTTTTGGTTATAGCATTCAATGCCTCTTGTTCAAAATACAATTCTTCTATACTAACACATGCAAAACTATCTTCTTTAGAAGAAGATTTACCTTTTGATACCTTCTGTCAAGGTAGATTAATCCATAAAGGCAGCATGAGGCAAGGAAGCCAGAGATAGGAGAGTCAAAGAGAAGTTCAAGAAGGGTCAATTAGACAAGGAAGTCAATCAAGACTTGACAAATAGGCCTTATCATTAATCTAGATCATGCACACAACAAACAATGACTTTTATCACTACACTTCATTGTAAATTTTGTTTTTGGTCGATTAAACTCCATTTTGTTAAAGTTGAGGTGTCCTCAAGCTTGAGGAGTAGTAGAACAACTTACGTATCAAGTTTCATAATCTCCCAAGCCTATCAGGCCTTCAAATGAGCATGGAAACCTAATTTTTTACTAGTTTAGACACCAAGTCTGAACTAGTCCAAAGGGCTAGAAACTATAAAAGGAGCTAGAGAGAGGTTAGCATTTTGGGAATTAAGCTTGTATGATCATGTTTTGTAACTTTAAAGTCATGCAATAGAAGATTTTATTGTTCTCTCTCTTTGTCTTGCCTTATGTGCGCACGTGTGTATGTGTGTGGATGCTAGTGTGCTTATCACTCATGCACTTGGGCATCTCGCTTGCTCATGGTCGTCATACCACCCTCATGTCTCCACAGATTGACGTTATGAGGTAGATCTCCCGTCACCATTCAGAAATGTTGTTTTAATATCCAATTGATGTACATTCCAACCATGATGAGATGCAAGTGCACAAATGCTACGAATAGTAATCATTCGGCAAGTAGGTGCAAAGGTTTCATCAAGATCAATTTCTTTTTCCTGCACATAACCCTTTGCAATAAGCCTAGCTTTGTAGGTGTCAACTGTTCCACCAGGTTTACGCTTGAGCTTGTATACCCACTTAGTGCCAATGGCTTTCTTGCCAGGAGGCAAGTCACATAAAGACCAGGTACCATTTTTCATGATAGCATCATATTCAGATTGCATTGCAGCCATCCAATGTTCAAAATTTTGTGCTTCATCAAACGAAATAGGTTCAGTCTCATCACAGAGACTAGATGCCATAGCATAGAAATCTGATGCGAAAGAGCCACTATGAGAACCTAAACGAGTATGATATGTGTTGATAAAAGGGGAGCAACCAACCCAAATCGTCTCACATGGAAGTGAGAGGCTCTTCCAAGAGGAGTTGCAAGAAGTGTAAGCAGCGCACACACACCCATGTCCACAAACAATGGCACCATGGCCAACGTCAAAAGGAGCAAGGGAGGGCAATGCTCACACATAAGACAACCCCAAGTGCCAAAACCACACACACGGACCAACGCCTAGCACACAAGGAGAAATGTGGAAGCCAAATGAACCTTCTTTCCATTAGCATGGAGGCCATGGCCATGGCCAAGGACCCCCCTTTTACAAATGAAGCTCTTCTTTATATAGAGAAGAAGAGAGGCATATGTGAATAAAACATGTGGTCAAAAGACCACATGTGCTAAATCAAAAAGAGGATCTTCATATGATAGTGGGATTTCAAAAAGGTAACAAACTAGAGAGAGAGGGAGGGAAGTTTGCGCGCACGTATACAAAATGTGCTTCAAATCTAGGAATATCCAAAAAGAAGGTTTCCGTATAAAAAGAAGTGTACTAAAGTCTAAGAAAGGGTTTTTATGTATTTTAATGGAAAGATGGATAAGAAGAAGTTCCCATGAAGGAATTTGTAAAATAATGGAAAAATTAAGCACTCCTTTATAAAGTCTTCAAGCCTCCTTGTAGCACCATGACTCTGCAACAATATGATAAAGGTGCATCTAATTTGTTATCACACAAAGTTTGCACAAGCCATTTCGGCATAGTTTTTGTCTGCTCAATATCAAGTCTCTCATCAACAAAAACATCATGTAAATCTGCATAAAAAATGGAATGATTTGCATCATCACATAAAACCTACAAAGGCTAAGAAGTTGCCTCATTAGGACCAGCACTAGACTTTCCACCTGTAAAAAGAGGCAACAAAGTATCATACATGTCTTTGGAGCTAATAGATGTCTCCTTAGTACATGAAAGTAAGGGTTGAATAGCATCTTCCACAAAAACAACATCACGGCTAACTAGAATACATTTAGTTTGTGGATGATACCTAAGATAGCCTTTGCTTTCAAAACTATACCCAACAAAATTACATTTTACTGCTTTATCATCCACTTTTCTGTTATGTTGTTCAGGAACTAATGCATATTCCAAACAACGAAAAATGCGCAGATGAGCAACAGATGGCTTGCGACCATGCCAAGCCTCATATGGAGTGATAGACTACAGCACTTTAGTGGGACACCTGTTAAGTACATATGTTGCACACATGACAGCCTCAAGCCAGAAACTATGTGGTAAAGCCTGACTCTTGACCATACACCTGGCCTTCTCCATGAGTGACTTATTCTTCCGTTCAGCAACTCCATTGTATTGAGGTGTATATGGCACTATACACTGATTTTTTATCCCACGTTCAGCCAGAAATGCATTAAAGTCAGAAGACATATATTTTCCCCCTCGATCAGAATGGAGGGTGCCCATTTTACATGCTGATAGATTTTCAACCAAAACCAAAAATTGGTTGAAGCACATAAACACTTTGGATTTTGCCTTCAATGGATATACCCATGCATGCCTGGAAAAATCATCGATCAAAGTCACGAAGTAAAGATAGTTCCCAAAATAAGGTGTTTGCATAGGACCACAGACATCACTGTGTACAAGCTGCAATTTTTGCATAGCCCGAACTGAACCATCTTTTGGAAAGGAGGAATGTTGCATTTTGCCCAAAATACAGCCTTAACAGAAATGTTTTCCAAGTGCCTCAAGTTTGGGCAAATATATATATATATATATATATATATATATATATATATATATATATATATATATATATATATATATATATATATATATATATATATATATATATATATATATATATATATATATATATATATATATATATATATATATATATATATATATATATGTATATGTATATATATATATACACACATACACACCATACCGAATTTCGATAGGCATAGCAAACTAGCAAAATTCAAATGACCAAAGCATGCATGCCAAAGCTTTGCATATGACATAGCTTGAGAATCATGTACTTGACATGCCGAATCATTCACAGATCTTTCATAGTCAATGAGCTTATATAGCCCACAACATAAAATGCCATAAGCAATAATCATATCACCATTTGACAGATCATGAACTGTACATCTATCATCAACAAATTTCACAACCAAGCCAATCTTGGCTAATGCAGAAACTGATAATAGATTTTCTTGATCCCTGGTACAAATAAAGCATCCGACGAAGTGAAAGAACTACCATCAGTAGTAGTCAAAATGATCTTACCAACTCCCATAATAGGATAAGAGGAGTTGTTGGTGCATGTAACAGTATTCCCTATAGGGGTAGGCTCGAGTGAAGAGAAGAAACTGCATTGCGAGGTAATATGTTTGGTCGCCCCACTATCGAAGTACCAAACATTTGAGTCTACTGCAAACATGCACTGCTCATGAGAAGATGGTTCAAAACTGCAAATAGTAATAAACGCCCATTCTTCATCCTGCACAAGATTAGTAGACTTTGTTTTCGGTGTAGAGGCCTCTGCAACAACCATTCCGGCCTCTTTCTTCTTTGCCTCTTTATCAGCTAGTTTTGGACAGCTCTTATTGACATGATCATTTGTTTTATAGTATTTGCAAAACAATTTCTGCTTTTCTGATTTCTTCTGATCTTTGTTTTCCTTCTTCGAATGTGCAGCATTCGCAGATTTCTGCTAACTAGTAGAAGAGCTCCATTTTCCTTTGCCCTTCTGACTAGCCAGGAAATCTTGATCTACAACATGCATAATAGACATGTTCTGCCTAGACGGGACTTCCTACAACAAAACAGAAACTAACTCTTCAAATGTTAAGATATTTGGATTGCCTTTCATCATCAAACGAAGAGTAGAAGCAAAACTCTGATATGAGTCAGGAAGACCATTTAGAACAGTCTCCACAAGTGAACTGTCAGGAAGGACTTCATCTACAAAAATCAATTGTTCCTTCAAATCCTTGATGTTTGTCAAAAAACTATCCATAGAATCACGTTCATTGATGTGCTCACTCTCCAATTGTTTTCGGAGGTAAGCAACACAAGCCTCATTCCTAGCTTGGTACAATGTGGTAAGTGTATTCCAAGCATCCTTAGCTTTTCCACAAGAGCGAATGTGAGGAATAATGGCACGTTTGATAGACAAAGATATCAATGCATGTGCATGAGCATCTCTTTCATCCCAACTAATTTTCTCTGCAATAGGTGCAACAAAAACAGGAACACAAACACAAATCTACAGAATATCACCATCTTCGACACCATCAGCATCAACTTCAGTACATGTATTTGTAGTACCTGTATTCACAGATGTAATAGGACGTCTTTCAACACCCTACACAATATTCCATAGCCTTTTTGTGACCAATACATGATGCATCATATAAGCCCACAATGGTTAGTTGGTACCATCCATCCTCAATAGCCAACATACGAAATACATCAGTGCTTTCAGCCATGGCCACTGACTAAAATACCCTGATGCAAAAAAATGATTGTATCTAAAAAAGTTGAACATAACAAAACTATCCTAACGAGTTCTGCTAAACATGTAGCAAACTTCGATATGCTTATACTGGCAAACCAAAACTGGTATAGACCTTTGGCACAAAAAGATGAAATAGCCTACACAAGCACTGTGGTGGTGCATTTGGAGGCCAAAACAAGCTCAGATCACGATTTTGGCACGATAGAGTTGAAGGTATTATTACCTCTGAAACACCCTAAGTATGCTCACCAAATTTCATGTGATTCTGAGACTACAACCGGAGAGGTGTTGATGACACCCTAGATGAAGCAGCAACTTGCTCTGATACCAATTGTTGGAGTTAGACGTCTGCGAAAGCACGCAAAGAGCACAAGGAAGAAGAAGAAGCTTGGAGCACAACACACAATACTGAATGTATTACCACTAGAATTTACAAAGATAACTAACCCGTTAGGGCTATAGGTGTATATTCAAGCCGGGGAAAAAAACCTCCTAAAGAGGGAAAAAAGTGCCTCGGCGGTCCGAGAGTGTTCACACACATCAATACCTAAATATATCAAGAGTGTCATATGCACATATGTGAGAGAGATCTCGAGAGATTATTCTTTGCAAAAGATTAGTGTTGGAGCCAGTTTTTTCTATGAATTCTTATCACCTTGGAGCCATTTATTAGAGGAAAAAGGAAGGCCTTTGGCTCTCCCAACCCCCCTCCCTGCATCTTAAATGTTGAAAGAGGCTAGGAAGGATCACCTTCCCCATGGAACCCTAGTCATGTATAGGTGCATCCATGTGAGAGAGGACTTCCTCTTCTCTCCTTCTTTTGATTTAAAGAACTTATAGGAGTACTTTGATTTATATAGGCACCCTTGGATTTTGAGATATCAAGCTCAATATGTGATGATCAAGGATGACATGTACCACCTTTTCATCTCTATGACATGTATAGTGGTTACTCCAATATATATCAAGGACACTTTTAGTGAGTTTTACCTTATCTATCGAGAGTGATGGGACATTTGTTTCTCGCCAACTCACTCATTTTGCACACATTAGGGTTCTCTTTATGTACTATTCTCTATAAATTGTATTTGTTGTATTGTTTTATTATTTCATTCTTGTATATTCTCTTTATGGAATACAAGAAGTAAAAGAAGATCATTCTTCCTTGCCTCAATCTGTGTGTGCTCCTCTCTTTGAGTGTGAGAGTGTGTGAGCGCTATCTTCCTTATCTCCTTTCTTGTCATATGATAACATAATTAGTGTGGGTCTAGAGAGATTATAGAGAAGGCCCATAGTGAAGAGCATGTGAGAAGGCATGGAGAACGTGCACTTCACAAACGATCTCAGACTGTTAAAAAATTTCATGTGAGGGTAGAAAGCATCAAAATATTTTTATGAGTTATTCTTTTAGGGTCACGCTTTTTCTTAGATTTCAATTTAGGAGCAATCTCAATCTCCGTGTCAAGCCCAAAAAGGTGGGGCCTAAAAAAACTAGTTACTTTGCAAAAATATAACTTGTATTGGTTTCGACATCTCCTAAATATCTCAGACTCAAAATTTCAAGCGATTCCATGTATTATTGATACACGAAAACAATGTTATTTTGAGATCAACGTGTTAAGTCATAGTGTGATAATGTTCAAGCACAGGTACCACTTCTAATGTTTTTTCAATATTCTAAATTGTTATAGAAATGGAAAATGCTGATGGGATGAGTGAACTTATGAGTGATAAGTTGGACAAGAACAACTTTCATGCTTGGAGATTTAGAATGACAAATTTCGTGATGGGAAAATGATACTAAAAGTACATCGAAGGATATAATGAAAACCCTCTACAGTTATGAGAGCGGAATAGAATTGCAAATCAATTAAGAGCATATGAAGACCGACATCAAGGACCAAGGAAGGTAATGTATTGGTTGTCTATAACATAAAAGATAGCATGGTTTGGCCCATACAGGATACCAAAATTCTAAAAGAGGCTTGGAACAATTTGGCCATATTATATGAGACCAACACAAAGGCATAGAAATTGCAACTCAAGAATGAGTTGCATATACTGGAGAAAAAGAGCATGACGATAAGTGACTACACCTTAAAAATCAAAAGCATATGTGAGTCACTTGCATCTACTAGCATCAATGTAGATGATGATGATGATGATGATGATGATGATGATGATGATGATGATGATGATGATGATGATGATGATGATGATGTTTGCATGGTTTAGGAGCTTCATATAAGAAGTTCAAAACTTCTATTTAGACTAGGGAGAATATTCCAAATTTTGATGATCTTGTGTCCATGTTGATAATTGAAGAAAATAACCTTGGCGAAGACTCAAGATCTCAAGCAAAATTTGGTTCTTAGCAAGTATTCTACTCTTGTAGAGGAAGAGGTTGAAGCAGAGGCTTTGGAAGTGGAAGAGGAAACAATAATCAAGATCAAGGTCAACAATAGACTAATGTAGGAGATACATGACAATTTCGAGGTAAGGGGAGTCAAAGAGGCTGCATAAATTTCCAAAGAAATAATTCCGATAATGGCAATAAGGGATGGTAGAGATTGCAAGTTAAAGAAACAAAGCAGTAGAATGCAACAAAACAACTATGCATCCACAAGTGTAGATGATTTGGAGAAGCTATTCATGGTTCAATATTAGATGATGAATACAATGTCTACTGATGTTTCAAAATCAAATGGTAATGTATATCATGTTGATTCAAGGGATTCAAATCACATGAACAACCATGTAGAATGGTAGTAATTTGTAAAAATTGCAACTTCTTGGATTTGTTGAAATAGATGATGATACATCACATCCTAATGAGCATAGAGGAAACATAGAACTATCCATGGTGGATGGGAAGATAGAACACCTTGTTGATGTATTGCATGTTTCCAATATAACAAAGAACCTAGTTTCTATTGGACAAATGGTTGACCAATGTTGACAGCGCTAGAGGAGAAGGAAGCAAACACTAATTTCATGGAAGTATGTAAAGTGTGTATGAGAAAGGATATGGAAGGCCGAGTGAGGTGAGGTCTTCATTTTTTTTAAGATATTGTGCTTTTAAATATCACAAATATCATTCAACATTTCATGAAAACCCACATTTCATGTTTTTTAGAGTTCATTAGATGAGCCAAAAGTAGTCTAGAACCAAGTTTTTAACTATGTCGAATACTAGGTTTAAAACTAGTAAAAACTCTTAGAAACTATAAAAAGAGCTACGAAGCTCATTAGTGGGGTCGGCTTCTTAGTGAGTGAATGCGATTGTAAGAGAACTCCTGTTAATGAATAGAAGTAAACTTCCTTCCATTGTCTCTTCTCTTATCTCTACCTTGTATGTGTATATGTGTGTGCATCTAGTGTGCTTCTACTTTCATCTTTGCACACATCACTCATTCATGATCGTCATATCATCTTTATGCTCCATGGATTGACAATTAAGGAGGTGGAGCTCCTTGATCTGGTACTCATCCTTGTCTAGAGTGAAACAAAATTTGTTGTTGTTGCAAGGAAGTGTGCTCAAGGACGAATGTCTGATGGTAAGACTCTTGGAAGATTGACACTAGAAGATAATTTTTGGTAAATTTTGTAGTTTTTGCATTATTTTTCATATGTTTTTGCATCATCATCATCTTCTCTACCTTCCATCACCATAGCCACACTTCATCTTCTTCATCACAAAATTTCTATTTTTCCATATCGACCCACCCCCCTTCACTTCCCCCATCTGCTTGAGTGAGAGAGGGAGAGAGTAAGTGTGTGAGAACTATTTTTTGCATGTTTT
This sequence comes from Ceratopteris richardii, assembly GCA_020310875.1. Lineage (NCBI taxonomy): Eukaryota > Viridiplantae > Streptophyta > Polypodiopsida > Polypodiales > Pteridaceae > Ceratopteris > Ceratopteris richardii. The sequence continues at coordinate 38,045,740 of CM035417.1, forward strand.
TTAGCATTCTATGCAGGTTTTAGCACCAATTTTTTGTAAAGATGTGTGCATAGGTAACTCTGTCATTTTTTCAAATTTCATGCCAATTGTTTCATTCTTTCATGACAGACAAAAAAGTTTGGAATTTTTATGTTGTATCTATAGGATGACATAGGCCTCTCTAGTTGAATCCCATGCACTAGACACTTTGCAAAAACTCTAAGTTTTTGGCCTTATTGCATCAGACAAAAGACTCACGGCAAGCAATAGGCCCGACCTATTGTGATAGATTGCTCCATGGCCACAGACCACCGAGTCTGCCACAACAAAACCCCAATAGACCCATTATGGACCATCTATCAAGACAGACCCATCCATCATGATAGAAACCTGTCTATCGCGACAAATTGAGACTCACCATGAAGACCCTCTATCATGACAGATACCCTATGTATTGTGATAGACTAACCCCTAACATACCAAAAGTGTTGATAGATACCTGTCTATCATGAAAGAAACCCTCTATCATGAAAAACCACTCTATCTTGAAAACCCACCCAATCTATTGGGAGAGATGCCCCCCATAGTAGACCCTGTCTATCATGAGAGACCACATGGTCTATCATGATAGTGTTAGATATGCTCAATACTCCACCTTCAAGTGACCACAAATGATCCATGGTGCTCTAAGTTGTAAGGCACCCATTATGAGCAGACGCCATTGTGAGATCCCAAACATTTGTGGAAACCTAACTTCTAAGTTAGATGAGGTCTATGTGTGATCATTGATGGTTATAGATGATCTTTGTGAGCCTAGCCATTAAGTTAGGTAGGCCATAAACTTTCGGGCCATTGAGTTTCCATTCAAGGTGAAAATAAAGGCCCTATGGCATTGTGTAGTTTTCCCATAGAACCTTAATGGAAGAAGTGCAAAAGGGGGCTTTCCCCTTCTACCGGGTCCAAGGGGCCTATCCCCCCAGCCCGTAGGGCCGAGACGGTAGGAGTTTTGGTCGTGGAGATATTGTTGGAGTGTATATTTTACCAACTATTTTGTATCTTGATTACATTTTTCTATATCGATTCCCCTTGTAAAAGCTATATAAGCATGGCCCAGGTTGAGCTTTATATAGCATTGCGCACTAGTAAGCCCTTCATCTAGAGTCTCTCTAGATCACCATCTAAGCTCCACATTGGAAGCACACAGGTGGATAGAACCATTGGTGTAATTTCATTATGCTCGGCAATCTAAAAATTTGAGTTCTCTATCTCTCAGTCTATGTCCATCTTTTTTTGCATTTTTCTCTCAACTCTGTCTACTGATCCATTCTGATGTGTTGTTATTTTCTTACAGATAGGCCAACCACACAACAAAGTGATCTATCATGATAGGCCCCTTGTCACTCTAGCACAATGGTGAGTACCAACGTGAGGAGATACACCTCATAAATGTCAATCCGTGGAGACGTGAGGACCGGTATGAAGACCACGAGCAAGTGATGGCACAAGTGCGTGAGTGAAAGCACACAAGCATGCACACACATACACACACACACGCGCACAAAGTAAGAGCAAAGAGTGGAACAATGGAAAGCTTCGATTACCCAAGAGCTCTCTTTACAAAACTGAAATCTACAACAAGCTAACCCAAAAATGAGCTCTCCAGCCCTTTTTATAGTTTTTGAGTGGTTTTGGCCCTGTCCAGACCTAGTGTCCGGCCTAGTTAAAAAATAGGTTCCAGGGCTTATTTGGGGGCTCAAACGGAGTCTAAAAATTATGAAAATTGGTAGGATGGTAGTTCTAATACTCCTCAAGCTCGAGGACTCCTCGGCTTGAACAAAATGGAGTTACAAAAATGGGAAATGGTATTTACAATGGTTTTTAGTGATAAAAATCACTATTTTTATAGGGACTTCTTCTGAAAATTTGACAGGTGCTTCTTGGAGCTCCCTACTTGCTCCTTCTTCTTGTGTGTCCACTTCCTTGATGCGCTTCCATGCTTTGTCCTTGACCTTGAGCTTCAACACTCCCCCCCCTCTTGAGTCTGTCGTCCCTGACAGACCCTTGTTGTAGTGGTCGTTCCATGTAGTACCTTGGGAGGTAGCATCCTTTGCGTCCAACAGGGGCGATCCCTCTTCCCAATATATCCTGGTCGTTTGTCTGGTTCTTCACTTTGCCACTGTTATCTCTTGCAGTTTGTAGTCGCTTCGTACATACTTCTGCCTTTTATTCCATCTAGATGGTGCATTTGTGAGTTTTCCAAAACTGCTAGCTGCTCAAGGGAGGTGATCAATGTTGATTATGAGCAACTCTCTATCGTGGATGGCTTCCTTGCTCTCGTAGTGGTCACCCTGATGTCCTCTGATTCTTCCAGAGATGGCTTTCATAGTTTTCGTGCCAAGTACTTGTAACCCATAATGGATGATGGTTAAGTGCATTAGTGCATGGGTTGAACAAATTATGTGCCTTGTGCATGGCCTTGTAATGTGGCCCTACGTATGCGTACTTGGAAAATGCATGGCAAGAAGTATGGTGCAAGAGATTGGGTCTTGAGCTAAGTGCTCAAGGGTATGCTGACGAAGAGGTTTCCTAATCGATCATGGTTATAGTGTTGTTGAAGCATACACGACTTACCATGGTGAAGGGTCCGTTGATCTTCATCTCTTCGTGTTGTAGTTCTAGCATGGTGTTTGACCCTCGTCTTGTTCTTTTTGTTGATGGATGTCCTTGCTGAAAGTTCGCTGATGGGCATTTTCAAGCACAATCCTCTTCTTTGCCCCTTTTTTTTTTTTTTTTTTGGAACAATGGCATCAAACAAGAAGAAAGATATTAGTATCAATAACATATTTTGCATGTGAAAATTGTGTTGTGTCTCATGTGCCTGGGATTTCTCAATTGTGTCTATGCACGGCCATGTAAGGTGGCCCTATATTGATGCATACTTTGGAAATGCATGACCTGAATGGTGCAAAAGAAAAGGTTATGCCAAAGGCACATGGTTGCTGCACGTCGAGGCTTTTGATGTTACTCGCATAGTTGATGCATTCTTTGTTTGGAGGTGTCGATTGGATCTCGAAATGATGTAATCCTCCGAATGGGAACCCATTTCCGAATAGTATTTGGCCCTGTAGAGATCACCTCAGGCCAGTTCTTCTTTGGATGCTGTCCAAACTTTGGTATCCAGTGTGGGTGGCCCCTTGGTTCTGTGGATGTTGCTTGTGCTTTTGGCTTCCAAACCCATATCCTGGGTGAGTGCCTACCTTTTTTTGTAGAAGGGTTGAGTTTAGCTTCCTTTGGTCTTTGTGCTCTGTTCTTACCCTTTGCTTTCCTTGGCTTCTTTGTTGAGGCCTTTCGCATGGTGGGGAGCGTAGGTCTTTGTACGTGTAAGAGCTTCTTGGGTACCCACATCTGTAATCGCCCTTGCTGAGCTGTAGCTAATTTTTTAGGCACCCAAATTTGTACCTGATTGTGGTCGGCCTTCATTGATAGCTTCGGTACCCAACTTTGATGGATTCTTCGTGCTTGACCCTGTCGTAGGTGCTTGGTCCTTCTGTAGTCATGGTCGATCTGGTTGGGTGGGAGTCCTTGAGGCAACATCGATGGTTGTACGCCTTTCTTTACCCAGATCTGTGTCATGCCCAACACTTCTTTCTTCTTGAGGGCTCTTTGTCTATTTGATAGACTGGCTGTCTTGCACTGTTTTGCTTGCTTCTGAGGTTGAGCTCCTGTGGATGCTTTGCTCTTTAAAAAACAAGAAGAAGGTTCATCTTGCCTTTGCGACTGTCCTTCCGTGATTGTGTCCGTCTGGATCATAGAGCTTTTGACATCTACGACATCTTGTTCGAGAAGATCAGCCTTAGGGGAACAAAGAGAGTGTGTGGTGTCAGTTTCAGTGGACATGCGATTCTCCAATTCTAATGTAATGCATTGATCATATACCCAAACTTGAAGAAGTTGACTTCTTAGGTTCAAGTTGACAGCATGGTCGTAAATCCAATCTTGACCCAAGACAAGTGGCTCTGTGAGGTCCTCATCATGACACACTAGCATCTTGACTTTTATTGGAACATCTTGAAGGTAGATGGGAAATTCCACCTCTCCCAAACAAGGGGTTTCCACGCCTCCTAAACCTATGAGATAGGCTTCTATGGGCTCGATGTTCAATTGCAGGTCTTGGCAGTATGAAAGCCGAACTGCACTAGTTGCTGCTCCTGAGTCAACCAATGCTCTTACAGTCCTTACACTCTTTCCTTGTCCTACCTCTATAGTCACAAAGGGTCGTCGATCAATTATTTGAGAAGTAGTTATGCCCGATTTTTGGCACATGTCCATGTGATATTTTGGAGCGTTTGTGTTGACATCTAGGCCTAGCCGCCGTAACTTATTTCTTCTGATGCGCTCTCTAGCCTCTGCTTGTGCTTCTTCTCTAACCCTTAACTCTTCTTCTTTTCGCTTCTTAGCAGTGTTGAGTCTCATGAGCATTTCCTCTGTAAGAGGTTCTTGATATAACTTGACTCGACAACCACTTATATAGTTTGGTAAGATATCACCTTCTAAAGTGGCCAATTGAACTGCACCACTAGTGGAGAGTCTATTAATGATCATGGGTCCATATCCTCGTTTCTCCAATTTTCGGGCATGTTGCTTTAGCGTATAAACCAGCACTAGATCTCCTTCTTTCAACCCTTTGTCCTTCACATGGGCATCAAAGTATGCCTTTTGTCTTTTCTTTGCAGCATAGATGCATGCGGCTGCTCGTAGCCTCGTCTCACCTAAGCGTTCTAGATCAAAGATCCTGGAGGACAACTCGTGTCCGTTCCACTCGTACTCTTGTGCTACTTTCAAGGCTGGGATTAGGAAGTCCAATGGTAGCACGGCATTCTGTCCAAAGACCATCTGAAATGGGGTAGCATTGAGTACCATTTTGTAGGCAACTCGGTATGCCCAAACAGCATGATGAAGTTGTTTGTCCCAATCAGAGCGTTTATTATTTACAAGTTTCGTCAATACGTTACATAGGATCTTATTCGTGCTCTCGGCCTGTCCGTTAGCTTGTGGGTGATAGGGGGCAGACTTCTTGTGTATCACCATGAATTCTTGTAGGAGATGTTCAATGACCTCATTCAAGAAGTGCGTACCTCTATCACTAACCAACTCTATTGGTAACCCATATCTAGTGAACACATTTTCGAATAAGAACTTAGCCGTCGTTTGAGCATCATTCTTTGTCGTGGCTTTTACTTCCACCCACTTTGTAAGGTAGTCTGTGGCTACAATGATGTATTCTGCATGGGAGTTTCTAGCTGGGGGGTTAATAGGACCAACAAAGTCTATACCCCACTTTGAAAATGCACGTCCTCCCATCATTGGCCTCAAAGGCATCTCATCTTTTCTTATCGGATATTGGGCACGTTGGCATGTGTCACATTTCTTCACATAAGTATGTGCATCCATATGAAGAGTGGGCCACCAAAGTCCTGAGAATAAAATGGTCTTAATTACTCTGTCAGGCCCAAAGTGTCCACCTGCAGCACCGCTATGTGCAGTTTCTAAGACTTTCAAATAGTCTGATTCATGAACGCACAGTCTTAGGTAACCATCCTTGCCTCTTCGATATAAGTTGTCTCTTACCAAGGCATAGTCTTGAGCCTCTTGCTTCATGCTCCGTTTTCTTGCAAGACTAGCCTGATTGGGTAATGTTCCCGATCTCATGAACTCAACCAATGGAGCACTCCAATCTGGGATTAATGACACATGATAAAGAGTGGCATGCTCCACTGGGGGTCTCTTCTGGCATACTGGACAATTTTGGATCCACTCCTGTATTTCTTTGTCCATGCTAGGCCAATACACTCCTAAACGTTTTAGATTCTGCAATGTTCGTTGTTTAGAGTAGTGATTTCCTAGCAGTCCCTCATGGGCTTGTTGCAACCAACTAGTATGTTCATCGTCCTCGACACAACAAGCTAATACGCCCTCGGTATCTTGCTTGTACATACTTCCGGCCAATATTTGATACTTTTGTGATTTTACGATTTCTTCTTTGCTTGTTTTCACATTTTTATTTGCAGGCCCAAAGGTTAGGACTGGTACCAACTTATTTGCCCATTTAGGAACAACTTCTAAATTGAACAGATAAGCATCGGGCAATTCATCAGACACTCCTTGCGGTGGCTCTCCTGAAGTGATGCGAGAAAGATGGTCTGCCCTAAGATGGGTTCTACCTTTCCTGACAACAACTTCAAAGTCGTATTCCATTAGTAAGAGGAACCATCTTACTAAGCGGCCTGTATTGCAAGGTTTATTGACCAAATATAGTAACGCTTGATTATCAGTGAAAAACTTGAACTTATTGGCCAATAGATAGTGTCTAAACTTCTTCACGGCGTATACCATGCCTAAGCCTTCTCTCTCCGTTGTGGTATAATTTCGTTCAGCTGCATTTAATTGCCTACTAGCATATGCTATTGGCAAATCTAGGTTTCCTTCACCTGTGGGTTGTGCTAGCACACATCCTATTGCATGATTGGAGGCATCTACATGGACATGGAAGGGTTTGCTCCAATCCGGAGTAGTCAATATTGGTGCTGTGCACAAACGTCTTTTCAGCTCGTTGAAGGAATTCTCACATTCCTCGTTCCACTCAAAATTTGTTAACAACCCATAAAGAGGTTTAGCTATGATGGCATACATGTGGATAAACCTACGGTAATATCCACAATGGCCCATAAAGGCTTGTACCTCTTTAACATTTCTTGGTCTTGGCAGCTCTGCTATTGCTCTTACCTTGTCTTCATCTGTTGAAATTCCATTCTTAGAAACAATGTGACCTAAGATCTTACCTTGTCGTACCATGAACACACACTTCTCTGGGTTCAGACACACTCGATAATCTCTACACTTGTTGAAGACTTGTCTGAGCTCAGGGATGTGGTAACTTCTCTGTTGGGAATGCGCACATAAATCGTCCACATATACTTCTAAGCTCTTCCGCAAGAACTCTTTGAAGACATGACACATGAGCCTTTGGAATGTTGCAGGTGCATTGGTGAGCCCAAATGGCATCACACGAAATGCAAAGATTCCCCATTCTGTGGCAAAGGCCGTTTTGTGTTGATCTTCGGGGGCAATGGCTACTTGGTTGTAACCTGAAAATCCATCAAGGAAGCTATAAACTTCCTTGCCTGCAACACGCTCCAATAGATGTTCGGTGATTGGAAGTGGATAACTATCTCTGATCGTAGCGGCATTAACTTTTTTAAGGTTAATGCACACGCGCAATTTCCCATTCTTCTTGGGCACCACCACAATGGGGGACACCCATTCAGTGTGCTCAATCTCATAGATGAATCCCGCTTCAATCAGCCTGTCAATTTCCTCCTTTATTTTGGCTGCATAATTGTCATTATATGTGTAGGGCGTTTGTTTAGTGGGCTTGGCATCAGCGGTCATCGGAATCGTATGAGAGCAAATCTTTGGATCTACTCCTTTCAAGTCTCTATAGTGCCATGCGAACACATCCCTATATTCCCTTAATAGAGCTACAAGCTCTGCTTCTTCTTTTGCACTTAGGTTATCTCCTATGTACGTACATCGTTCTTCGTTCCCTTCAATGGTCACTACAATTTTTTTGGTCTTTTCCTTATTGTCATATGCTTCTCCTATAATGGCCTCTCTCTTAGGCATCCGTACCAAAATTTTTCGGTCTTCCACTTCATATTTCTTGAAATTATCTGGTACTTCAAACAATGATTCTTCCTCTTCTTGTTTCACTGCTTTTCTTTTCTTTTTCTTTTGACCTCCTTCACTTCCTTCCTTTGAATTTATCGTTTTAATACTCGTGAGGGGTTCTTCTTCTTTTTGGGTTAACACTCCTATGTCTTCTAAATAGTGTTCCTCTGAGTCAAAGTAAGTATCCATCACAATGGATTCTAGATCATCGTCATTCTCTTCTTCTTCTATGAACTCACTAGGATCACACTCTTCCAACAGGGGCTGACACATGAACACTGAAATATCATAACCCTCCTCATCACAATGAGGTGTCCATTGTTCTTCATTGACTGCTATGTCCATGGTAGCTAAGATTTCTGCCCAACCATGAGGTTCAAATTCCTCATCTGGAAATATCATCGGTGTATAGGCTGGGTCTTTTATTGGTCTATCTCCTGGGGGAGTTCCTTCTTCTCTCGCTTTTAGGCGCTTGTCCTCTTCCTCTGCGACCTTGCACATCCACAAGTGAGTATCTTCATGCAGCCATGATGGATCAGGTGAACTTCCAGAATGCACGGAGATTGAATCTTCTTTTGCTTTGTGGATAGGATTCCACTGTAGGGGTGGTACATCTTTGAAGGTATAATCCTTCAGATTGACCTTGGTGGTAACCCCTAAGTGTTGTAAGTACAAGGAGTTGGTTCCCCAATCCTGTACTATTTGCAATTGTCGTAGGAAGGGTCTTCCTAGGATCATCTCGTAGACATTATTTTTCTCAAAGTCACATATAGCAAACGTATGTTCAAACTCTACACCACATGTGGTTAGAGTTATCCCTTCAAGCAATCCTAGAGGTCTTTCAAAATGACCATCTGCCATTTGAAGTTTCATTCTCGTTGGTCTTAAGGTGGGTTCGCCCCATCGCTTCCACAAGGAGGTGGTCGCAATAGCAACACCAGCACCTGAATCTACGATTGCTTTGGTTGTGTAACCGTGATAGGTGATCGGAAGATAAGTGTTACCTTCTTCACCTTCGCTCATGTCTCCTATCTTGTCGAGAGGTATCTCTGGAACTTTTTGCTTAGAGCCTACTTTTGGCATATTGGATTCAAGTTCTGGAACTTGATCCTTCACTTGATTCCAGAGCTCAGGTTTTGCTTTGAGCAGCTCTTCCATAGTGAGATGACATTGAACCTTAGTGTTCTTCACAACCTCAGTGTTTCTTGGAATCACTGAGTCTTCATTTCTTACCAATATTGTGGGGGCTCTGATCTGGAGAGATTCAGATTCCCACGGGCCTGTGTAATGAGGCAACTCTTGTAAAGAATTAGATTCAAAATCTAATCTTTCATCTTCTTGCTGCTCTGCTTGGTCTCCATAGATAGACGGAATGTCTTGGGGAAATTGGTCATGAAGATCATCAATCTCAGGAATAGGAGGGGAATTACCCTTCTCCTTGGCCCATTTCTCTTCCTGTATTTCCCGCAAGAACTCTTGAGAGTATTGTTGAATTGAAGGAGGTATTCCAGCATCCGTGGAATTAGGAACATAAGCTCCCATTGGTGGTGAGCTTCCTCTTTCAATAACTGGTTGAGCCTGTGGAGGTAAAGAAACTTGTGGTTTGTTTACCAACTGCTCTAATCTTTCTAGTAAGCCTTGGAAATGCAAATCTGGTTTGATAGAGTTTGTCTGATTGAACTTTTGACTAGTCTCAAGTATAGCTTGAGCTTGTTCTACCATTTTCATGCACATTTTCATCCGTTCAATCTCTAAGTCTACTCTAGGGTAGCTCTTGTCTAGGTTTGCAGCTGTTGGCCCTTCTTGAAGACGAGCCTGGTAGGCCTTGAACATCATGTCCAAGCCTTCTGGGGTTGGATATGCAAGAACAGACCCTGATTGCGGTCTATTTACAATGGGCGGTGGGGTGGAATGAGGTGGAATGGATGGAGCTTCGGCATGCGAGGGGCTTTGAGATGCAATGTCTTCTATTTTTGTTTTGGCATCTTTTAGACTTTCTTCTAGCTCGGATAGCTTTTTGTTCCACTTGCGATTAGCCTTCTCTCTGGTATCCTTCCATGTTCTTGGTTTCCTCTTACTAGGCTCTCCTGCCTCACTTGACTCCGACTGCTCAGATGGTTTTGCTTGTTGTGTAGCCTGTGCCCTAGTAACTGCCTGTACAGGAGCCACATTATTGCTACTTGAACTTGAATCTGCCACTAAGCCTACCACATTGATGGGTGTAACCTTGGGTACACTAGAGGGATTCCTGGGACACTCTCTAGGAAGATGTTCCTTGCCGCACTCAGGACAAAAGCCTTGTATTGTGATGTTTTGTCCTAGTCCCAGAGCTGGTTGGTGGGGACATTCACGAATGAAATGGTCGCCCTGACATCTAAAGCATGGTCCTCTAGGGGCTTGTGGTCTTTCCTGTCTCAATTGGGGCCTAGGATTTGGATTCGTATACATGACATTGGAGTATTCTGGCTCCCAATTTTGTTCTATAGGTGGTGTCCCATATTGATACTGAGAAGTCTCACTTTGCTCAGGTGACTCTATATAATAAGCCTGTGGACTATCTTCATGGAAGTAGTCTGAACCATGAGCGTGAGAATCATTTTCTGAGACCAATGGGGTTAGTGGCACCAATGCTCTATTATGGTTCTCCTCCGCCATCGTATATTTAACTGGGATCACATTGGCCGGAGCTGGCGGTTGGTTTCCTAGGACTGGTTGTGGCCTATATGGTGCCTGATATTGCTGCTGGTATTGAGGTTGATATTGTTGTGGCCTATAATATGGCTGTTGGTACTGATTCTGATACCTACCCTGCTGGTAAGGTTGCTGATAATTTTGTCTAACAGCTTGCCTGTTATACGGACAATCTTGGGCCGTATGATTTGTGTATTTCCTCTCAATGGTGCAATATAGAGCATTAGGGCTTCCTTGGGGTTGAGTCGTCAATGGGCAAACATTAGCCATGTGATCTCCTCCACATGTATAACATCGCTTCACTGAGGTGACCCTTGGCATTTGTCTATTTTGAACTCCTAGCTTTTTGGCCACCTGCTCAGCTATCTCATCTATCTCAGTGGAGGCTCTAGAGGTATGACTTGTAGAACTATCAGAGTCCTTATAGAGTTTGGATAGTCCTAACTCCTCACCCAAGTTGTCTTCTATGTCAATGCACATCCGTATACAGTCTTCTATGGATCTAGGCTCTTTCAAGTATACATATGACCTTAATTTTGTGCTCAATAGGCCATCTAAAAACAGTGCCACCTGTTTGGCTGATGTGGGTAATTCTGGTACAGGGCATCTTTCCAAGTACTGTCTAAACCTTCTGCCTGCGAGTCGCACTGTTTCTTGGGGTGTCTGCTTGAAGCTGTGGATCAAGGATGATGTGTTATGCCTGATACCACTCTTGGAAAATTCTACAATGAATTCTTCTAGAAGCTGACCTATCTCTCTATAGTTGCGACTGTTTAGAGGTTGAAACCAAGCTAAGGCAGTACCCTTAAGAGTCAAACCAAATGCCTCGAACTGGGTGAATAAGTCTTCAACCTGTTCAGCTCTCAGCACTTGTTTAAACTCCGCCACATGATCATATGGATCTCCAAATCCATCAAAGTAGTTCTTCATTGTCTTAACCACTTGAGAGGGTCTAGGGGTTCTTGAGTGTTCTCGTGGTCTAGGCAATGGGAAATCATGATCATCTCTTTGATGCCTATGAACTCTATGTCTCTCCCTTTCAGGTCTTTCCGTTCCATATCCTGGTCTGTCTCTGCCTACAGTGTCTGCAAAGCTTACCTCCGGTCTCTATCTAGTTCTTTTTCTCTGGGTTTCGTGAGCCTTGGATGATCCGGCTCCTTGGAGGCCCTGGGAAACATTAGATCTTGGTGGAGGGAAGATTGATTCACCTTGCCAGGTGTAAGCATGTCTGTCATGATCTGATACTAAGAATAGTTTTTGAGATGTGTGATCTAGATAGACAGCTTTCCCTGGTGTCTCTGGGTCCTTGAATTCGTAGATGGTGACTACTGGGCTGGGTTGATCTGGCCTAAATCTCCAAAAGGCTTCCTCCGTTTCTCTATTCACGAATAGTTCTATGCTTTTATTATCTTGAGGAATCCATTCTGGAGTGAGCACTCTGGTTAAGACTGACTTACCTCTAGGGGTCTTGGGTTCTCTTCCTAGGTCTCCTTGCTCTAGGTCTCCTATCTCATTCTCAGGGATGATATTTCCAAACTCATCTGTCCTATCTGGTAAGTTGGTAACCACATACATGGTTCCTTCCTTATCAATATAAGCACCCTCCTCGAACTTGACTACTGGGTGTTCAAGTCCAAAGGGTTGGTCAGGATTTTTGAGTTGAACCACTGATCGTCTTAGACCATCCTCATAGATGCGAGCACCTAATTGATTGGTCATGATATACTCCAATTGGGTCTTATAGGGACCTTCTGGTGTCTGTAAATAGGCAATGCCTGAGCTACGTGTGGGTCTTTCCATGCTAAAAGACATTTCCGAGTCACTGGTTTCTGAACTTAGCGTGTAAGGACAACCACTAAGCTGTTGAGCCCAAGATTTGGTTGTATGGTTGACACTAGCCTCAGATGACCTAATGCTTTGTCTATCCTGGCCTAAGTGTCTGCCAGATCTCAGGTTCATAAGCCTTGGTCTCTAGTCCCAAAGTTCTCTTCTATTGCTCAAAATCCTTTGGAACACCTTGGTTTTCCAATTTTCCTGAGGGCCAACTTCAAAATACCCTATCTAATAATCCTGGTATTAATTTAACCATAACCAGTCAATGTTTTGGTTGTATTCCCCACAAGCTTTCCAACAAAACCAAAATCACAGGAAACGGATTTTGTATGAGAAAGTTATGCCAGTTCAGGGTTTTGCGGGTTAAAACAGGGAAACAAGGTCTCTCAGAAAATGTTTCAAATCAGGCGATACATGACATTTGTAGGACACGATACTTGATACTTGAGGAACTCGATACACGATACTTGGTATGTATCGCGATACTTGAAGTAGGTGATACACGATCTTCAACAAGTATCGTGAGCAAACTCCACGATACACGATCTTTGATAGGTATCGCGATCGCTGTATGACGATACACGATACTTACCTTGTCACGATACACGATAGTTGAGAAAGATTGCGATACTTGATGTCCACGATACTTGGGCAAAACGATACTTAGCTCCAGACGATACTCGATATTTGGAAGAAAACGATACACGATCTCTGACTTAAGCGATACCCGATCTTCGACCGAAACGATACCGATCTCTCATGCAAACGATACACGATCTATGAACCATACGATCTTTGGCACCAACGATACTCGATACTTGGCTCAAAACAATCGACGATACCTGAATCACAACGATACACAATAGTTGGTAAGTATCGCGATCTCTGAGAAACGATACACGATACTTAAGCCAAACGATACACGATCTTTGATCCAGACGATACACGATCTTTGATCCAGACGATACACGATCGCTAGTGAGTATCGCGATCTCTGATCAAAACGATCTCTGGACCAAACGATACCGAAAGGAGGGAAATATCGCGATACTCGACCACAGGAATAAAACGATACTTGCTAAGTATCGCGATACTCGACCGCGGGAACAAAACGATACTTGACCCTTAGACAAGTTTTGGGAAAGATTTTTTCTAAGTTCTGTTTGTACACATGCTCTACTCTTTCCTCTCTCCTCTCCTCACTCTCTGTATCACCCGAAATCACTCCTTTTCACCTCTGTCAGTACCAAACGATACCTGACACAGATCGTTTCCCTTTCCAAACTTAGTTTACTAAGAAATTATAGATTAAATGGGTGTTTGCTCACCTGGAGAGCCTCTCTAACTTCTTAGTCACTTCCCCTTGCTCTGTGTAACCCTAGTTTGCCCGATTTCTCACTCACGATCTCTGGCGCAGCTTCCGCGATACTTGGTGCAGGTTCGTCTTGTCCGGGACTATTCACTCAGATTTTTTGTTATTTTTGGTACTACTTCTTCAGCGCCTCTGTTCTGCACCCTCTCTAAGCTTCTTGCTCACAACCACAAATAAAAATAAGGTGAATGTACTCTAAAAAATGGAGAAAAACTGAGAAGATGAAGGTGGGTGGAGATGGTGATGATGGTGAAGATGAAGAAGAAGGAAAATTCAAAAACTGAACTGAAAATGATGATTTTTTTACCTTCCAACGTCACTACTCTACGTCTTACCGTCACACGCTCGTCCTCCAAGCTCTCTCCCCAGCAACGGCGCCAAATTTGGTGTCACTCTAGCACAATGGTGAGTACCAACGTGAGGAGATACACCTCATAAATGTCAATCCGTGGAGACGTGAGGACCGGTATGAAGACCGCGAGCAAGTGATGGCACAAGTGCGTGAGTGAAAGCACACAAGCATGCACACACATACACACACACGCGCACAAAGTAAGAGCAAAGAGTGGAACAATGGAAAGCTTCGATTACCCAAGAGCTCTCTTTACAAAACTGAAATCTACAACAAGCTAACCCAAAAATGAGCTCTCTAGCCCTTTTTATAGTTTTTGAGTGGTTTTGGCCCTGTCCAGACCTAGTGTCCGGCCTAGTTAAAAAATAGGTTCCAGGGCTTATTTGGGGGCTCAAACGGAGTCTAAAAATTATGAAAATTGGTAGGATGGTAGTTCTAATACTCCTCAAGCTCGAGGACTCCTCGGCTTGAACAAAATGGAGTTACAAAAATGGGAAATGGTATTTACAATGGTTTTTAGTGATAAAAATCACTATTTTTATAGGGACTTCTTCTGAAAATTTGACAGGTGCTTCTTGGAGCTCCCTACTTGCTCCTTCTTCTTGTGTGTCCACTTCCTTGATGCGCTTCCATGCTTTGTCCTTGACCTTGAGCTTCAACACCCCTGTAATAAAGTAAGTCTATGATCCAAGGGTCTGGCCGATTTCAGATCCGTCTGAACCGGCCAGACCCTTGGATCATGGTATCTGATTCCTTTTGCAAAAGACCTGGGTTAGCCGGTTAGAATTAGATAACTAAATTGAACATCCTAGAAAGATGTGATGTACAAGAACTTTTTCAATCTTCAAAAGATAATAAGTCTAAGTGGGCTTATTTATTTAAGTTTGCTTCAAGATTTAGCACAACTGATTTCGTAGAGTCCAGTATACTCTATAATAGAGAAGTTAGGAATTGCTCATACGATTGACAATTCCCAATAAGTTTTAGCTCAATTCTTTGAGAAAAGTATCCTAAGTTGGATAAATTTTCATTTTGAATTTGAATTGGTCAAGTTATAGTATGGTTGATTCAAAAATGGTAAACTTTCTCCTACAGTTTACATAGGATTTTTAAACTCATTAGGACAAAGTAGTCCTCTAGTTAAGTGAAAAAAATCAAGTAACTATTACATAGGAGTAAACCATTGCTCAAACATCCATGTTAGATGTTTGGGGACAACCAAAACTTCAAGTTCTCCAAACCAAATTCAAGTGAATCAAGAGTTCTCAAAGTCTTGTGAGGGATAAGAATCCCACCTTCGTTACTAAGTCCATGCACCAGTCATGCCTAGAAATGGACTAGTAATTTGAATCCACCTAATTCACATGTTTGTGCCTAGATCGCACATCGAGAAATTGTGAATCGGCCAAGGATGTGTTTAGATCCACCCTTATTATTCTTTCACTATTTTGTACTTTGTCCAGTTTATCAAACTGCAAAATAAGACAGTGTTTTGAATCTTTTGGGTAGGGACACCACCACATAGATGAGACATGTTCTTCCAGTTTTAGAACATGACCATGTTCTTCTAGTTTTAGAACATGAGGCTCGGGGGTTTCCTACAGTATGTATATAGCTCTATTTTTGAGGAAAAAAATATTTTCCAAGGGGGGAAGAATGTAATAAAGTAAGTCTATGATCCAAGGGTCTGGCGGGTTAAGACGGATCTGAAATCGGACACCGTTTGGTCATCTGTGTGTATGACCAAAGATCTTGAGTTTAGACTTACTAGGAGGTCTTGTGCTCTTGTGAACAAGTGATCCACTTAGCTTAGTGGTTAAGTCTCAAGGATGTGAAGGAGGAGGTCTTGGGTTCAATCCCCATGGTGGACATGGGGAGAGTATTTTGCCCAAAGAGATCTAGAGCCTTCTAGAAGCATCCACTTGAGTTAATTTGAGTTAACTCGGACACTTGGTGCACATGCAATTACATGGCCGACACATGGCTAGCTAGTATCCACCTACCCAAGAAGGCAGTCCCTTGGAGAGAGCTATATATAGAGGCATTTGGTTAGGAGGAGAGTCATCTCTCAAGCACGTGGTGGTCGTAATCCTTGTTCTCTTGCAGCCCCCCTCTTTTGCGATAGGCCCAATCTATCACGACAGACAACGTATATGAGAAAAATTAGGGATTTAATGTTTGACTCAAATCTAGTCTATTTTTAAGGTTTCTTGGTGGATTGCAGGGTATGTGAAGCTACAGAGCAAGTGATCAAGGCTATAGCAAGGGTCAGAGCAAACTAGCAAGGCTTGAAAGACTTTTTTGGGCCACTCAGAGCACACAAAGCAAGTGACTCAAGGTTGGAAATTCACAAAACTCCCTTTGTCAATTCTACCTTAGGCAACTAACATGTTAGTGCCATTGATAGTACATAGGATGAAGATATGAAATCTCAAGTTCAAGAAGCTTTAAGGAATCAACTACAAGACTTAAGGTAATTATAATCTTGATAACACTAAGGGGCAAAAAACATAAGGTGGGGACCCACAATCAAGTTGAACAACGAAAATATTCCTGACAACTGTGCACCTAGACAAGGACTAACAAGGAAGGTAAACCAACAAGTAGATTGATAAGTGAACCCTTAATAATAAGTGAATAACAAAGGGGTAAAGAAAGAGAATTGGGTTAATTCATGAACCTTAGATCAGGCAAGTATCTTGGCAAGGTGGATCAACAAAACCTAAGATCAATGAGATAGCTCTTATATCATGGAGAGGCCAACTCATAACAATAGGGCTACACACTTAGAAATGCCAAAAGGACCTTACAATAATCAATTGCAGTACATCCGAACCAATCAACTAGGTGGTTGCATATATAAGGATGATTTGAGAAGGTAAGTAGTATAGTTGAGAAACCCAAAGCACTCCTATGGCTTAGATCACTGAGTGGTCAAGTTTGAGAATGGATGGTGCATAGACAAGCAGGGAACTATGTACATGGTTACTAGTCACCCTAAGAGGACAGAGGACTTTGGGAGCATTGTATTTTAGTTAGTGGCCATGACTAAAAGTAATGATGTATCTGTATGATGGTTGTAGAGGATAAGTTGGATGGTACCAATTACCCATTATGGGCTTGTATGATGCACCATGTATTGGTTGTAAAAAGGGCTATGAAATATTGTGCAGGGTGTTGAAAAATGCCTACAAATACAGTTACTCAAGTTGATGCAGATGGTATTGAAGATGGTGATATTCTTCAAGTTCTTGTTTGTGTTGCGGTTCCTATTACTTTGACTGCAGAGCAAATTTGTTGTGATAGCATAGATGCTCAAGCACGTGCATTGATAGCCTTGTTTATCAAACTTGCCATTATTCCTGACATTCGCTCATGTAAAACAACAAAGGATGCTTGGGATACACTTACCACTTTATATCTGCAAGGAATGAGGCTCGTGTTGCTTACTTCTCAAAATTAGTTGGAGAGTGAGCACATGGATGAAATAGATTCCATGGACAATTTTTTGACAAAGATCAAAGATTTGAAGGAGTAATTGATTTCTATTGATGAAGTCTTTCCTGATAGTTCACTTGTGCAGATTGTTCTAAATGGTCTTCTAGATTCATATCAGAGTTTTGCTTCTACTCTTTGTTTGATGATGAAAGACAATCCAAATGCCTTAACATTTGAGGAATTATTCTTTGTTCTATTGTAGGAAGATCAGCCTAGGCAGAACAAGTCCATTATGTGTGTTGCAGATCAAGCTTTCTTGGCTAGTCACAAGGGCAAAGGTAAATGAAGCTCATCTATTATAACCAAAAATCTTCTAATTCTGCACAATCAAAGAAGGATGAAAGAGACAAGAAGAAAACAACAAAGCAAAAATTTTTTGCAAATATTATAAAGGACATTATCATGTTATAAAGAGTTGTCCAAAACTAGTTGCAAAAGAGGCAAAGAAAAAACACGCTAGAATGGTTGTTGCAGAAGCCTTTACACCCAAATCAGAGTCTACAAATCTTGTGCAGAATGAAGAATGGGTGTTTACTACTATTTGCAGTTATGACCCATCTTCTCATGAACAGTGTATGTCTGCACTAGACGCAGATGTTTGTTACTTTGATACTAGGGAAACCAAACATGTTACCTTGTAGCACAGTTTCTTCACTTCACTTGAGCCTTCCCCTATAGGGAATACTATCACATGCACCAAGAACTCCTCTTACCCTATCATGGGAGTTGGTAAGATCGTTCTCACTACTACTGATGGTGGTTCTTTTACAATGTCAGATACTTTATTTGTGCCGGGGATCAAGAAAAATTTGTTATCAGTTTCAACATTAACCAAGATCATCTTGGTTGTGAAATTTGTTGATGATAGATGTATAGTTCATGATCTGTCAAATAGTGATGTCATTATTACTTCTAGCATTTTATGTCATGGGTTGTATAAGCTCTAATATTATGCAAAATTTGTGAATGATTCAGCATGTGTAGTTCAAAATTCTCAGGCTATGTCAGATGCAAAGCTTTGGCATGCACACTTTGGTCATCTGAATTTTACTAGTTTGCTACACCTACAAAAATCTGAAATGGTGTCCCCTTTGCCCAAACTTGAGGCACCTGGTAAACATGTCTATAAAGGTTGTATTTTGGTCATAATGCAGCATTCCTTGTTCTCAAAAGATGGTTTAGTACGAGCTACTTAGAAAGTGTATCTTGTTCACAATGATGTTTGTGGTCTTATGCAAACACCTTCTTTTGGGAACTATCTTTACTTCGTGACTTTCATTGATGATTTTTCTAGGCATGCATGGGTATATCCATTGAAAGCAAAGTCCAAAGTGTTTATGTGCTTCAAACAGTTTCTATTTTTGGTTGAATCTATCAGCATGTAAATTGGGCATCCTTGATTTTAATCAAGGGAAGGATATATGTCTTCATATTTTAATGCATTTGGGGTTGAACATGGGATAAAACATTAGTGTATAGTGCCGTATACACCTCAACAAAATGGATTTTCTTAAAGGAAGAATAGGTCGCTCATGGAGATGGCAAGGTGTATGGTCAATAGTCAAGATTTACCACATAGTTTTTGGCTTGAGGCTCTTATGTGTTGTTGGTGGATTCTTAGACAAGAAGGATTTTGAGGGTTTGTAAGAGAAAAGGGAAGAAACAAGAAGAGAAAATACACCTGGAAGCTTCTGCCGATTGATTACAGTAAGACAATTACAATGTTTGAAGTACAAGACAAGCCAATACCTCTGTGCACAATCCCATAGAGTGCCCAATTACAAAATACCCAATATCCCAAAGTCTTCTTGCCACCGGCCTACTCTGCACCAGACCTCCATCTGCTTCAAGCTTATCCTTGTGCACACCTTGCACCAAGCTTCCACAAAAGGGGGGAGGAGTGAATACCTTCCGTCGGCACGCGCCCACTGCAATGGGACCTTGAGATACTTGGGGGACTAGCTTAGCACTCTCTGCACAATCCCTTAGGCACTCCCTATGCACTCCTTCACTTCCACTTCTCTGCGTCGCACACTGGTGACTCTTGCACTTCTCCCTCTTGCTTCCTTAAACTATGCTCTCTTGCTTACTCTCCGATTGGTCCAAGAATGGCCCTTGCCTTGATTTGAGTGTGCCGATCACGTACGCTCCTAACTGCAATGGTATCTTGGTGCTCACTTTGATGTCCCAAGATTGTCTTCACAAGTGGCAGCCAACGACTCACTGTTTTGTCCTGTAGTGACTTTAGTCTAAAACCAAAAATTTTAATGGGGGGGCCATTCTTTCACCTGTGCGTACACTTTGCCGCTTCACATACCTTCATGTTGCCTTTTAAGTCTTCACTTTTGCACATAAGAGGGGGTTCACCTGAACCTTCCAAAACACTTTAAAACACACTTTGAACCTTAGGGAAATTAGAGAAAATACCTCTGCAACCTGCAACCCACGTTCTCCAATTTACCCTTTGTGGACAATTCATTGTGCACTACCTGTGCACTTTGACACCTGCACTTACACACTTTGACTTTGCACCTGTTGACTTTGATCTTGACCTTGTTGACTTTGAATAGTTGACTTTGACCCATTGACTTTGACCAGTTGACTTTGACCAACATGACTTTTATGGGCTCAACATGTATGCAGCATATGTACTTAATAAGTGTCCCACTAAATCATTGTAGTCTATCACTCCATATGAGGCTTGGCATGGTCACAAGCCATCTCTTCCTCACTTGTGTGTCTTTGGTTGTCTAGTATATGCATTAGTGCCTAAACAACAACGTATGAAAATTGATAATAAAATAGTGAAATGTACTTTGTTGGGTACAATTCTAAAAGCAAAGGCTATCGTCTGCATCATCCATAGACTAAATGCATTTTGGTTAGCCGTGATGTTTTTGTGGAAGATGTTATTCGGCCATTACGCTCATGTCCTAAGGAGATATCAATTAGCTCCAAAGATATGTATGAAACTTTGCTAACTCGTTTTGCAGGTGGATAGTCTAGTGTTGGTCCAAATAAGGCAATTTTGCATCCTTTTTAGGTTCCACATGCTGATGCATATCATTCCATTTTTTATGGAGATTTACATGATGCACTTGTTGATGAGAGATCTAATATAGAGGAGGCAAAAAGTATGCCTAAATGGCTAGTTTAGATTTTGCAAAATAGCAAATTAGATGCACCTCTATTGTATCATACTCATTTAGGCTCTCTTAGTGCTTCTTTTGCATCAGATTGCTCTGGCTGTCTCTAGTATTTGTGATGAGAATGAGCCTATTTCGTTTGATGAAGCACACAATTCTGAAAAATAGATGGATGTTATGCAATCAAAATATGATACTATTATGAAAAATGGTACCTGTTCTTTATGTGACTTGCCTCCTCGCAAGAAGGCCATTGGCACTAAGTGGGTATACAAGCTGAAGCATAAGCCTGATGGAATACTTGACAGGTATAAGGCTAGGCTTGTTGCAAAAGGTTATGCTTAAGAAAGAGGCATTGATTTCGATGAGACCGTTGTGTCTACATGTCCAATGACTATTATTTATAGAATTTGTGAACTTGCATCTCGCTCATGGTTGGAACGTACATTATTTGGACATTAAAACTGCATTTTAGATGGTGGCTTGCATGAAGAAGTGTATGTTTCTCAACCCCATGGTTTTGTGCAGAAAGGGCATGAAAACAAAGTGGTTGAAAATAGCATTATATGGTTTGAAACAATCATCATGTGCTTGGTACGAAAAGATACATGCCTAGTTGATTGCACATGGTTTTGAAAACAGTCCAAGTGAGAGAACATTATACATTAAGCATGAAAATGATGTGCTTTTGATCATTGTTGTCTATGTTGATGACATGCTTCTCACTGGTCCTAATGAGAAGCTTATTGCTGATTTTAAGGCTGATTTGCATGCCTTATTTGAGATGTCATATTCGGATCATTTGTATCATTATTTGGGCATTCAGTTTATGCAAGTTGATGTCACAATAGATTTGTGTCAAACAAAATATATTGATACATTATTGCAGTATTTTAGCCTTGATGATTTATGAGTATTTCCATAGGAGTGGTCATATAGTTATGACCACTCCTATGGAAATAGATCTACGATTGAGTCTTCATGATGTTGGAGATGCATTTGATGCTATTCTCTTTTAGCACGTTATTGGATGCTTGATTTACTTGTGCATTACTTGGCTAGATATTCAATTTGTTGTCTCACATATGAGTAGGTTTATGCATTGCCAAGTGGCAAGCATTGGTAGGTGGTTAAGCGCATCTTTCGCTACTTGAGTGGTACCCGACTACTTGGATTGTTTTATCCAAGTGGGGATCACTACCGCCAGATTTACATGCTTTTTCTAACTTTGACTCAACTGGTTGCCATGAAACTCATTTCGCCACCAATGGTTTTTGCTTAGCCTCAAAGAGACCAAGGCAAAGATTGTAAAACTGACACCAAAGGTCCCATTAGAAACTCCACCTTTGTCGAAGTCAAGATCAGTGCTAGCAGATTCCTTTTCAAAAAACTTAGACATGTGTTAGAAGAAGTAGTTTTTGAGGGAAATTATTTGTAAAAATGGAAAAAACTTGTAGAAATATTTATACAAATGATGAAAATGAGGAAGACTCTTCCTCATGTGAATTAGAATCATATGTATTTTTTCTAGAATTTTTGGAAGCTCTTTGATAGCATATTTTTAGATTAGAAGGGAAAAGGACCAAAATTCAAGTGTGAAAAGGGACACTTGAAAATGTATAAAAGATAATTTCCTCTATTTTGAGAGGGTTGGTTGTATTATTTTTGCTATTCAATTAATGTGAAGAGCTCTCCTGGAGAAAATCATGTTTTCTCCTTTCATGTACTTTCTTTTGATTGTTGAGTCTATTCTTTGTGTGATCCATGGAATTTGTGAGCTTTAGTTGTGTATTTCTGAGACATGTGTATGGAGAGAGGTGATTCTTAGTGTATGGAGTAAGAAAGTGCAAAAGAACAAAGCTGGAAATGGAAATTCTCAATTTTCACAGAATCACGATTGTCTCGTCTGTGTGATACAGGTAATGTTTTTGAAATTTGACTTCGTAGTTGTGATCTACTACAGAAATGACACACTTTAGGCATAAAGTTCATTGAAAATGCTGTTGTAGAACTCAAGATAATCAAAACCCTAGATATTTCTCTCTTTCTTCATAATTTCTCAGAAAAACAGTTATTTAACTCTTGTTCTTTGATTCCATTAACTAGAAGGGGTTGTGGTCTTTGCATACTTCCTGGATTGACAATTTAAAGATGTGTAGTTGATCCTTTATGCTAAAATGATTGGAGAGGACAACTCCAAAGGGTAACAACAAACATTTTTTGGCGCCATTGCCGGGGATAGTGGCATACACAATAAAGGAACATCAAAAAAAATTTCAGAAGAAGGGGCATGGGCCTTATATTATCAATCAAATCAATAATAGTGGAGCTATCCAATTAGCTAATATAGATGGAGAAATCATGCCAAATTCCATAAGTGGATGTAGGGTAAAAAGGTATGATCTTCCATTAACTGTTTCTGAATGGAGAAGAATACATCAAGCTCAAAACAAGAAAAAAGAAGAGGAAAAAATTAGGCATGAGGCTCAACAGGAGGCTAAAGAAAGGATAAGAAAAATCAAGGAAATTAGAGAAGTTCTCTTATGTGAAACACCTTTAAGAGTGAAAGAACATTTGCGTGTTATAACAATGAATCTTCATAATGAGAAAATCAAGGTTTTGATAGATTCAGGTGCACAAGTTAATCTAATCAGTTCAGTTTTGTTGGATAAGTTTAACCTAAAAAGGACTGAGAGTACAACATTTATCAAAACATTGGAAGGACAGATTAGACAAAGCTTGTCTTCACCATCTATTAAAGTTAAGCTCAATGAAGAATATATGAAAATAGATTGTGAAGAATGGCCTGATCATATGATGAGTGAGAAATTGATTTTGGGACAACCATGGCTCAGGCAAGGTCAAGTAATTTGGAATTTGAAAATATGAAGCTTAAGTTAACACTAAATGATGAAAAGTTTTTCATGTTCTTATTGAGTGATGAAAAACAGGAAAATCAACAGGATATCTATGAATCAGATTTGGAGGGTTTTACTTTTCCACTAGAAGCTACAAAAGAACCACAAACAAAACTTCTTCATGACCAAATCTATTTCAATCAAAAAGAAGAAAAAGTTGAAGAAACCAAAGGTATTGAAAGGACAGAAGAAAGGTGGAAAGTGTGGAATAATCAGAAGCATCTAGTCATCAAGACTGAAAGGATGTGGAGACCTAGAAGGTTCAAGCACTGCTTATCAACAAAATGCAGCAACACTAAGTGGATGTGGAGACCAAAGATATCCAAGTACTGTGTATCAAAAGAAGATTTTTATATTCCAAAAAAGGAATCAACATGAATTAAGTATTTTTGGGTAAAAAAATCAGATCTGCTGCAATGGAAGGAAAACAAGGAAGAAGGTACTAAACTAGTTCAAAAGCATGAAGAATTACAGATGAAGGAAAAGGAAAAATGGTCATCTAATATAAGGGCAATGATGCATATTTTAGGTGTTCAGTCAAGGACAAAGAAAACAAAGAGGTACATATCACTATAAAAGCAGAGCACATCAGGGTAGCTCTCCAATTTTATTCAATGGGAACTAAGTTGGATAATAGTTTTGTCAAGAAGAATAAAGCAACCTATGCAAGATATTCCAAATTTATGGATTTCAAGGGGAAAGAGAATGAAGAATATGCCATCAGAATGTTTCTCCAATATTTGTGTTTTCCAAAGCTTCCTAGATATACAATGCCACATAAGCCAGTAACTTTGATTATGTTAAATAATAAGGACATGACCAAGCCATTTGGAGTAATGGATGTAACTCCATACATCCATGATCAATTGAAGGAAGCACCAAAACATTGGGAGCAAAGAAAGTTCATGAATGGAGCACAATTCTTAACAAGGATTATATATCATATTTTAGGAATGAATTAAAAGTCCTTCTAAAATGATGTACATAAGAGAGGCAGAAGCCCAAACAAGCATGAGGGGATCAGAAAGGAAAAGGAAAGGAGTATCAGAAGAAATTATCCCAGTGAAGAAGAGAAGATTAGATCCTAGGAAGGTAGAATTGGAACAGGAGGAAGCAACAAAGGAAGAGCATGAAGCTGCTCAAAAGGAAGTACAGTCTTCAAAGGAACCTCATCCACCTCAAACAAGTAAGGAACAATTGTATACTTATTTGACTCAAGGAAACAATAAGAGGGCAATCTATGAAGCCCAGTATCAAAAAATGTTGGAAGACTATTCTTGTAAAGCAACTGATTGGATACAAGAAGAAGTGGAACACTATGAAGAGCTACATGATCAGATGATGGCTGCAGAAACTGAAGAGGTCTTTATTAAAAAGGAAGTGGACTTGTTGGCATATTTCAAAGAGTTAAAAGGTCTTCCTGAACCAGAACTACAGTAGTAGTGAAGAAGAAGGTCCAAAAAAAACCTGTGCAGAAAAAGAGACTAACCAAAAAGAATAAAGGAAAAACAATTGAACATTTAGAGATGGAGGAAGAAGTAAAATTGTCATTAGAAGAAAAGAATCAGGAGAAATCAATGGCTACATCAATGGTAATAGAAGAACAAAGAATGGACAAATGAGGAATAGCTGGTTCCTCACAGTTCTCTTCATATTCAGATAGTGACATTGAAAACTTTCTTTTGAAAAGTTTAAATTTATCAGTACAGAGCACACCAATAGTGACAGCACAAGCCTCTGAAAAAAGCAAAACACCAGAAGATTTGAACCAAAAGTCACAAGGAATACAGGTCCATGAAGAAGCACCAAAACAGGTTAGTCCTGGAGAAGAAAAAAGGATACTAAAAGATAAAGCAGTAATGAGGGAAGAAGAAGTTGAAGCAAGGGAAGAATTTAGCAGTGGATTAATAGATACAGGATTTCCAGCAATATGGACAAAACCATCTCAGCAAACCTATTTCAAACTAACTGAGGAAAAGCTAGAAGTAGAAAAGGAAACTCAGATATGCAGATCAGTGCACAATAAAGAAGATAAAGATCAGATTGAGGAAACAGAGAAAGTATTGGAAAAGGTGGATTTCAAAGAAGTTACAGAAGGGAACACAGAAAAAGAAATAAATCAAAGTATAGAAGAGGTACTTCATGATTTAAATCATGTAGAAGAATCCACACATACAAGTGAACATGAAAAAGAAGAAGAATTGGATCTGATGGATATAGATGAGCAAGAGGAGGGACAAAAGGAGCATCAAATAAATGATCATATATAGAACTTAGTGGAGAATGAACCAACCTCAACTTAGGATAACAAAGTACAGGAAGAGGAAAGACCAGATACCCAAGGAAAACAACAGGAAATTGTGGAAAAGAAGGTAGAAGAAAGGGAAGAAGAAAAGGGCTATGAAGAGCAAAAGAACCAGGTCATAGAATATGAGGAAGAGGATGAAGAAGAAAATGACTGCAAAGAAGAAAAGCACATAGAAGTGAAGCAAGTGGAGTTAGAAGCTGGGTTAGAAAGGATACCCAAGGATATCAGGTCTGCTTGTAAAATTATCATGAGCAGTATAGAGCAATTCAGACCATCTAGTGGGAATATAATTATAGCAGGAATGGTGGCTGAATCAGAGTTTGTGAAAGGCAGTAGAATCATTACTGAGCAAAAGAAAGAAAAGGAACATTTAGAGGAACAGCTGAGGATTGTCCAAGAAAGAAATGAGGATTTGTCCAAAAGAATAATCTCATTAGAAGAATTAGAGGTTCAATAACAAAACAAAATTCAATTTCTTGAAGACAAATGTGCTAAACAGATGGAGCATAGTAGAAAAATGGAAATGGAGGTGAAGAAAATGGAAGGAAGATTCAGAACACTTCAAAGCTCATATCAAATTATGGTCAAAGCAAATGAAGAAATAACAGATTATTGATGGAAGAAGGCCAAATGAAGGAAGAGAGTAAGATTGTACAAGTAACACAGGATGAGAGGGAGGAATTGAATAAAGAAATTCTAAGGCTACAAGCAGAACTGAAGGAAGCTAAGGAATTGGAAAAGCAAGCTAGTGTACATGCTGCTAGCTCAATGAGAGGATACAATAAATTACATATGGATATAGCAAAAGAAAGGAGTGAATGGCAATTGAGTATAGAAAAATAGAAAAAGAGTTATGGACATCTCAGAATTGAAGCTTAATGATGATGGTGGAGGAGTTACAGAAAAAATTGGAAAATCCACAGAAACAGGTTGAAGAGCAGGTAGTAACCACACAAGCAGAGGAATATGAGGGAGTTGAAGATAACAGAATTCAAAATCTTGATGAACAAGAAGACAAGGAAACAGTTGAAGAATATTCAGATGAGTTTGTTCAAAAGCTTTTAACTGACAGAGAATCGAGAATGGAATTTATCAAAAAGATGCATAATGAGTATGAAGAACAAATTGTGAATTTTGCTCTCAATAAAGGAATAAACCCAGACCAACACCATTGGGTAGCAGATGGTCTAGGTATACCATTTTGTATGATAATGGAGAGTATTAAAAATTACCAAATTGCAAGAGTAGGACTATCACCTAATAAATATTTGGAATATGAAGAGGATATCAATGTCACTAAGGAATTATTTGAAAAGGCTAATCCTAAATGGAGGAACAGGTGGTTAGATGCCAACAAAGAGTGCAAGAAAATATGGAAAGAGGCACCTTTGCAACTGAAGATCAATCCAGCTTATTGTCCAGTAGCAAGAAGAAGGGAATGGACAGTGTTCTGGGAAAGAAGAAATGTAGGGCATATTCCAGCAAAATGGCTGAATTTTCCAAAGGTAGCAGGACCTAAAGCAGGAACATGGCCAACAAAGAAATATATGATTAACACAGCAGAGTCTGTTATATCTACATATAAAGATGTCAATGATCCAGCTTGCATTCTGTTGATCAGAGTGATGCGACTCATAACGGCATGTATAGAAACATATACAGATACAGATGTCAGAACCCTCAATTACATTGGATTTAATTCACCAACTGATGCCTTACTCTTTGATCTCAGTGAAACCCCAGACAGGATTTGCTTAATGGCATATTACAGTAGAACAATATTTTTGGGTAGCCATTATCTCCAAATTTTTGAAGATGCCTTTGATTATGGATTTTTTGAAAGAGAATCAGAAAATTTTGGGAATTTATCAATAGTAACAAAATCCAGACTTATTGCATATGAAGTAGCATATACAGAATACCTGAAGAAAGATGTGATAGACAAACCAGAGGCAGCGTACAATGGAGAAAAGCTCTATTTGAGATGGTGAATAACTTAAACATTATAGAAAGAAAAAGTCATGATCTATTGTCACAGGTTTATCAAAGAAAAAAGAAATGAAGGAAGCTCTCACTACCTATCAGCAAGAATATTTTTTTTCAAGAGTCAAAAAGTCCAAGAGGGGAAGAATGTTAGAAGAAGTATTTTTTGAGGGAAATTATCTGTAAAATGTCAAAAACTTGTAGTAATATTTATACAAATGATGTAAAAATGAGGAAGAGTCTTCCTCATGTAAATTAGAATCATATGTATTTTTTCTAGAATTTTTGGAAGCTCTTTGATAGCATATTTTTAGATTAGAAGGGAAAAGGACCAAAATTCAAGTGTGAAAAGGGACACTTGAGAATGTATAAAAGATAATTTCCTCTATTTTGAGAGTGTTGGTTGTATTATTTTTGCTATCCAAGTAATGTGAAGAGCTCTCCTACAGAAAATCGTGTTTTCTCTTTTCACGTACTTTCTTTTGATTTGGTGAGTCTATTCTTTGTGTGATCCATGGAATTTGTGAGCTTCAGTTGTGTATTTCTGAGTCATGTGTATGGAGAGAGGTGATTCTTAGTGTATGGAGTAAGAAAGTGCAGAAGAACAAAGCTGGAAATGGAAATTCTTAGTTTTCACAAAATCATGATTGTCTCGTTTGTGTGATACAGGTACTGTTTTTGAAATTTGACTTCATAATTGTGATCTACTGTGGAAATGACACACTTTTGGCACAAAGATCATTGAAAATGTTGTTGTAGAACTCAAGCTAATCAAAACCCTAGATATTTCTCTCTTTCTTCATAATTTCTCAGAAAAACAGTTATTTAACTCTTGTTCTTGGATTCCATTAACTAGAAGGGGTTGTGGTCTTTGCGTACTTCCCGGATTGACAATTAAAAAGTGTGTAGTTGATCCTTTATGCTAAAATGATTGGAGAGGACAACTCCAAAGGGTAACAACAAACAACATGAGTCTCAAGGATCATATATAGTTGAAGGCTCTCGAGTCTTCTAGCTTTCTATCCATTTATAAGTTAGGTCTCTCGACTTTTCTCGAGCTAAACTTACAATAGAGTTGAAGATCTCAAGTCTTGACTTTCAAACTATTGTACAGTTAGAGATTCTCAAGTTCTCTGGTTATAAGTCCATTCAGAATGCATGTACCCCCACATCTGTTGTGCAAAATGAATTACTCCTTGATGGACAAGTCATGCAAGTGTTGGAGCCCCCTTCTTTTCCAAAGACAACTATATCCTCGACAACTCAACCTCAAAGGCGTAAACCTCTACCACAACAATAACATAATGTGTGATAATCACCCTCCAATGTTCTAGTTAACAAATGCAAAAACCCATCGGTTCCATGCATGAAGCATATCTAGGTGAAAAAGGATGAGCAACTGACTACTACACCTAAAGTAGCAAAAGGTGAAAAAGGGCAAGCAACCAACAAGTATATCCTCGACAACTTAACCTCAAAGGCTTAAAATTTCACCACAGCAATAACATAATGCATGATAATCACCCTCCAACATACTAGTTAACCAATGCAAAAACTCATCAGTTCCATGCATGAAGCATATCTAGGTGAAAAAGGGTGAGCAACCGACTACTACACCTAAAGAAGCAAAAGGTGAAAAAGGGTGAGCAACCAACTGCTACACCTAAACCAAAGTCACCACCAAAGAAGCAAAAGGTGAATCCAAGGCAAAAATCAAGGATGCAGGAAGGAGATCAACCGTAGAGGATTCGAAAAATTTGGATACCTAAGTAATTAATAATGGCATGCCCTGACAACTCGTGTATTTGGATGCCTAAGACTTGCTTACAGGCCCAGAGCTTCCTCCCCATGTCATCAACCTTTAGGAAGTTTCAATCTTCCCTTAATCATGATTCACCTAGAAAGCATGCCTTTTTGCCATGTAAAATCAGCTCCTAAGATGACATGGGAATGGGTGCCCAAATAGCCCCAGATGCGATCAAGCTCATTGTCTCCTAAGAAATTGTATACATCGATGAACTCATTGTCACGAGGAAGGAGATAAGGAAGAGAGCTCACACACACACTCTCACTCTCAAGGAGAAGCACACACATAGATTGAGGCAAGGAAGAATAATCTTCTTCTTCTTCTTCTATTACATAAAAGGAATGTACAAGAATGACCTAAAAACAAGAATATAACAAGTGCAATATATAAAGATCAGTACATGAGGAAAAACCTAATGTCCGCGAATGAGTGAGCTGGCAAGAAACAAATGTGCCATCACTCTCGGTAGATAAATCTAATAAAGCTCAATGATGTGTCCCTGACATATACCGACGTGATCACTATACATGTCAGAGAAACAAAAAACTGGTATGTGTCATCTTAGATCATCGCATGTTGAGCTTGATATCTCAACACTCCCCCTCAAGCTCAATGCCATATCCTGTAATCCAAGCATCTCCCGAAACTTCTTCAACTTCTCAGCTCCAAGTGCTTTGGTGAAAATATCAGCAACTTGCTCATCTGTTCTCACATAAACAAGATCAATATCACCTGCTAATACCTTCTCTCTGATGAAGTGATAATGTACCTCGATATGCTTTGTTCTAGCATGGAAAACAGGGTTTCGTGCTAACTGTATGATGTTAAGATTATCACAATAAATAGTGATAGGCTTTTGCACTTCCACACCTAAATCTGCAAGTAACATCTCCAGCCATGATGCCTCACATGCTTCCATTGTAGCACCTCTATACTCAGCCTCTGTACTCGACAAAGCAACAGTGGGTTGCTTCTTACTGCTCCATGTAATAGCTGCATCTCCAAGTGAGAAAAGAAAGCCACTAGTAGATCTTCTATCTAGAGTACTACCAGCCCAATCTACATCGGTGTATCCATGAACCTGCAAATCTACACGAGCTTCATAAAACAATGCATAATCCAAAGTAGCACTCACATAAGGTAGAGTGCACCTCAGAGCATCTAAATGTGGCTTCCTGGGAGACTTCATAAACTAACTTTCAAGTCCAATAGTATAGCTTAAATCAGGCCTTGTAATTGTAAGACATATAAGACTTCCCACAATTTTCTTGTACATACTAGCATTTTCCAATGCTTCACCTGATGTATATCCAACTTCAAATTCGGATCTAATGGCATAGAAATTGGCTTACAACCAGCCATACCATACTTCTGCAACATATTCAAGGCATATTGCCTTTGCGACATCCATATACTTGTTTCTGTATGTATAAGCTCAATGCCGAAGAAATAGCATAGCATACCAAGATCTTTCTTGTCAAATTCCTGCATAAGAAGTTGCTTTACCTCTTTGATGCTTTCTTCATTATCGCCACCTACAATCAAGTCATCAACATAAATGGCCACAATCGTGATGCCATCATCAGCCTTCCTTGCATATAGTGAATGATCTGCATCACACATAGAAAACCCAATGCTGGTTAAGTAATCAGCAATCCTTGCATGCCATGCACGCAGAGCCTGCTTCAGCCCATACAAAGCCTTTTGCAACTTGCAAACATATTCTGGATGCTTTGAATCTTCATATCCTTGTGGCTGGTCTATATAAACTTCTTCAGGTAACTCACCATGTAGGAAAGCATTCTTCACATCCATCTGATGCAAAGTCCATCCTTTTGTTGTGGCTAATGCAACAAGTGTCCTAACGGTAGACATTTTAGCTACAGGGCTGAATGTTTCCTCATAATCAATGCCATATGTCTGTGCATATCCTTTAGCTACCAATCGTGTTTTATACCTGCTTATGCTACCATCAGCATTATGCTTTACCTTGTAAACCCATTTGCAACCTATGGGTTTTTTTCCTTGTGGCAATGGAACCAATTTCCATGTATCATTTCCATAAAGTGCAGCCATCTCCTCATCCATAGCTTTTTCCCAATCTGCAATTCCAATTGCATCTTCAAAGCAAGAAGATTCAACATCTTGTATTACCTTTATTATGTAGGCATAATGACGAGCCATGTAACTATCATATGTCAATCGTTGCACTAAATTCCTCATCCTCCCAGATCTTCTTGGTCCTGGGTCACTTCTCCTTGTATCATCTGCATGTGCCCTTCTTACTCCTTGAGTCTTCACAGAGGGCAATCCAAGTTCCTCATCAAGACTCTTTTCTGAACCGGTTGAATCTCCATCAATGTCTTCAAAACCTGCACATGTTTTATGACCAACAGAAAGCTTTTCTTTACCTTTCTTGGATGTATTTGATGAATTTGCTGGACTAAAATTTCCACGTAATCTTCTACTCCATGGATTTGAGTTGGAACTAATGCTTGGTGATGCATCTGGTCCACTCAAAACCTAAGATTTTGCACTTGATTTTTCAGCATTTTCTTTGTCATTTGGTTCAAGACTCAGTCCTTCTTTGGCATCTGCATAGAAGCTTGACATTTCATCAAATACCACATCTCTGCTCATCTTTAAACTGTCATGTGAGTGGATTATAACATTTATATCCCTTTTGCTCAAGGGAGTATCCAATGAAGACACACTTTTCTGCTTTTGGATCAAGCTTCGTCCTCAATTCATCTGGGACATATACATATGCAATACAACCAAAAACTTTCAGATGTGATAAGTTTGGCTTTTTACATGTAAACTTCTCTTCAGGTGTAACTTGATGTACAACAGCAGTCCGAGTTCTGTTCATGATGTATACAGCAATATGCACAGATTCTGCCCAATAACAATGAGGCATATTCTTCTCAGCCATTAAGGCTCTTGCTATTTCTGCAATATGTCTATTTTTGCGTTCAACGCCATTCTGTTGTGGTGTGTACCTGCATGAAAATTGATGCTAAATCCCTTGATTTTTTAGAAAAATGGTGAACTCATTTGACATGTATTCACCTCCTCCATTAGATCTTAATGTCTGAATGTACTTCACTGTCTCCTTTTCCACCATAGCTTTAAAATTCTAGAAGTGAGTGAACCCTTCGCTCTTCTCTTTCATGAAATATACCCATACTTTGTGTGTATGGGTATATTTCATGAACTCATTTGACATGTATTCACCTCCTCCATTAGGTCTTAATGTCTGAATGTACTTCACTGTCTCCTTTTCCACCATAGCTTTAAAATTCTAGAAGTGAGTGAACCCTTCGCTCTTCTCTTTCATGAAATATACCCATACTTTGTGTGTATGGTCATCAATGAAAGTAACATAAAACCTGCAATTGCCCATAGATGTGGTCTTTGCGGACCCCAAACATCTATATGTACTACTTCTAGTACATTCTCACTAACATGCTTGTCATGTGGAAATGATGCTTTTGACTATTTACCAAATTGACATGTTGCACATACCTTTTGCATTTCTGCATGTTTGAAATTTGGTAGTCCATGGATAATCTCCTTTGACTGCATCAGTTTCAGCCTTTGCATGTTTGCATGTCCGATCAGTTTGTGCCATATCTCTATATCTGCAATGACTACTGCGCCTTTTGCAAACTGCATTCATTTCAGGGATCTTCACATTTAAGGTGAACAGCCTACCCACTTTGTTTCCTTTGGCAACCAATCGTCCATCCTGCTTGAACTCTTCTACATATTTTCCTTTGGCAACCAATTGTCCATCCTGCTTGAACTCTTCTACATATAATCCATCAGCATTGAACCTGACTTGTAATCTCTGGTCAACCATTTGTCCAACAAAAACCAGATTCTTTGTTATATTTGGAACATGCAGCACATCAGCAAGATGTTTTACCTTCCCGTCCTCCATAGACAATGCTATGTTCCATGTATGCTCAATAAGATGCGAGGTATCATCACCTGTTTCAACATATCCATGAACTAGCATTTTTTGCAAACTACTAAACCTTTCTACATGACTGGTCATGTGATTTGAAGCACCTGAATCAACATACCAGACATTATCATTCGATTTTGAAACACCAGACATCGTATTCATCATGTGATGTTGAACCATAAACAGCTTCTCAGAATCATCTACACTTGTGGATGCATAGTTGTTTTGTTGTCTTCTGTTATTTTGATTCAACCTGCAATCACGTTCAAAGTGTCCAGGTTTACCGCAATTCCAACATCCTTTACTATCATTACCTGAATCATTTCTTTGGAAATTTCTGCGACCTCTTTGGCTCCCCTTGCCTCGAAACTGTCCTCTTCCTCCTGCATGATTCTGTTGTTGACCTTAGTCTTGGTTATTGTTTCCTCTTCCACACCTCTACCTCTGCCTCTTCCTCTGCCAGAGTAGAATACCTGCTCAGAACTGGGCTTTCCTTGGGAGTTTGAATCCTCACCAAGATTCTTTTCTTCAATAATCAGCATAGATACCAGATCAACAAAATTTAGAATACTTTCCCTAGTCTGTATGGAAGTTCTGAACTGCTTATATGCAGCTCCTAAACCAGAAGGCACACTTCCACCTTATCATCATCATCCACATTCACGCCAATAGATGCAAGTGATTCATATATGCTTTTGATTTTTAGAGTGTAGTCACTTACCGACATGCTCTTCTTTTCCAATGTATGCAGCTCGTTCTTGAGTTGCAATTTTCGTGCCTTTGTATTAGTCTCATACAAAGTGACCAAATTGTTCCAAGCCTCTTTTGGAGTCTTGGCATCCTGTATATGTCCAATCATGCTATCCTGTATGCTAACAGATAGCCAATACATTACCTTTCGTGCTCCCTAATTCCATTTCTCATATGCTCTTAACTGATCTGCAGTCCGATTCCTTTCTCGTAACTGCGAAGCATTTTCATTCTCTCCTTCGATGTACTTCCAGTAGCCTTTTCCCATCAGGAAATTCGTCATTCTGAACTCCAAGCATGGAAGTTGTTCTTGTCCAGCTTATCGCTCATAAGCTGACTCATTCCATCTGCGTTTGCTATTTTGCCAGCAATTCACAACACTGCAAAACACTACAAGCAGCACTTCTGCTTGAACTCTGTCGCACTATGACGTGACAATTCGATCTAAAAAAAACACAGTTTTCATGTATCAACAGTACACAGAATCGCTTGAAATTCTGGATCTAGAATATATGAGTGTCGCCAAACACAATGCAAGTTACACTTTTTTTAACTAACCTGGTTTTCCTTTGGGCCCCACATTGCGGGCTCGAAACTGAGGTTGAGATGGCTCCGAAACTTCGATCTAAACAAAACAATTGACCGTAAAGGGATAACTCTCGAAAATATTTTGAGGTCTTCTACCTTCACGTCGATTTTTGTAGCAAACAGAGGCCATTTGTAGTCTTCACCGTCGCCTTCTCCACGAACTCTCTACAGCCACACTAGCTCTGATACCATGTCACGAGGAAGGAGATAAAGAAGAGAGCTCACACACACACTCTCACTCTCAAGGAGAAGCACACACAGAGATTGAGGCAAGGAAGAATAATCTTCTTCTTTTTCTTCTATTACATAAAAGGAATGTACAAGAATGACCTAAAAACAAGAATACAACAAGTGCAATATAGAAAGATCAGTACATAAGAAAAAACCTAATGTCCGCGAATGAGTGAGCTAGCAAGAAACAAATGTGCCATCACTCTCAATAGATAAATCTAATAAAGCTCAATGATGTGTCCCTGACATATACCGACGTGACCACTATACATGTCAGAGAAACAAAAAACTGGTACGTGTCATCCTGGATCATCACATGTTGAGCTTGATATCTCAACACTCATCTTGTAATCCCACAAGGGAATCAATCACTTACAACCCACTCTATAGCAAATTTGTGCACTATAAACCTTGTAATATATCGGTGACTCACCATAAACGTGTTGAGCTCATGCATTGTCCCAAGGATGCATATAGGTAGTCTAGTGACATGCATTAGACACAATAATATCATTATGCACTTCTACGCGACACCGAGCTACATGGGAAGCATGTCCATATTTGCAAGAGACCAAGGTCTCGCCACACTGGGATAAGTTTATTTCCATACTAATGTGTTCTCCTTTTGCAGTAGATCTTTGTAAGTAATAAGATTTTCAAGATGCAAGTAAGTGATCCCTCTGCACCAAGTCTTGTCCAAAGGCTAGTGGAGTTCTTCCCATCAAAGAATATCCATTACTTCCACCCAAAGAACTTGCAAGATTTCAAGGGGAGCTCACTATTGATGGACAAATTGAGTCAACATCAAATTCGCCAACACTTAAAGACAATTTATAGTAACCTCTTTGCCAACCACCACTGCATCAACTACCCTTACCACCACCTCTTCAGTACCACCTCCCATCACTCCTTTTCCACCTCCCATTCAACCTACATTCACTCATTTCCCACCACCCATCTGCACAGCTCCTACTCTATCATTCACCTCCATTAACCCAACTTTGATTGTCTATTCAATTTTTTCCTTCGACCTCTTCTTGACCCCCCAACCTCTTCACTTAGCGACCCATCCATTCCACTAGTCACCGCTGTCAACCTTCTTAGGAATTTCGATCAATTTTTGAGACTCCAACACAAACCCCACCTCACTATCACAAACCCATAATATCCCCATCCCCCTCACCATCTCATATGTCCACTAACACGAAGAACACTTTATAGTAACCTCTTTGCCAACCACTATTGCATCAACTACCCTTACCACCACCTCTTCATCGCTCCTTTCCCACCTCCCATTCACCCTATATTCACTTTCCCACCTCCCATTCATTCTACATTTGCTCCTTTCCCACCACCCATCTGCACACCTACTACTCCGAAGAACACTTCATGGTAACCTCTTCATCACCACCAATGCATCAACTACTACCCTAACCACTTCTTCAGTACCACATATCATTGCAACACAAACCCCACCTCACTATCACAAACCCATAATATCCCCATCCCACTCACCATCTCATATGTCCACTAGCACTAAAGAGCACTTTATAGTAACCTCTTTGCCAACCACCATTGCATCAACTACCCTTACCACCACCTCTTCAACGCTCCTTTCCCACCTCCCATTCACCCTACATTTGCTCCTTTCCCACCACCCATTCACACACCTGCTACTCTAAAGAGCACTTAAAGTAACCTCTTCGTCAACCACCATTGCATCACTACCCTTACCACCACTTCTGCAATACCACCTATCATTGTTCCTTTCCCACCTCCCATTCACTTTCCCAACTCCCATTCATCCTACGTTCGCTCCTTTCCCACCTCCCATTTACCCTACATTTGCTTTCCCACCTCTCATTCACCCTACATTCACTCCTTTCCCATCTCCCATTCACCCTACATTCACTTTCCCACCTCCCATTCACACTACATTTGCTCCTTTCCCACCAGCCATCCACACACTTCATCAACCACCATTGCATCAACTACCCTTACCACCACTTCTTTAGTATCACCGATCATTGCTCCTTTCCCACCTCCCATACACGACATTCACTTTCCCACCTCCCATTCACCCTACCTTCGCTCCTTTCCCACCTCCCATTCACCCTACATTCGCTCCTTTCCAAACCACCCATCCACACACCTGCTACTCTATCATTTACCTCCATTAACCCAAATTCGATTGTGTCTATTCCCTTTTTCCTTCGACCTTTTCTTAAACCCCCCAATGCAATCATTCCTACTGATGTCACATTATCTTACTCCCACTCCATCAGTCCAACTATCATTTTTGTTTAGTTCCACTCTCACACTACCACTCACGAACATATCACCACTAATGAGACCACCACCACTTCACACACTACCCCAGACCCCCCCCCCCAAACAAAAGTCACCACCACTCACAAATGATTTTCACTTTTGCATCCACTCTACCCATCCCCTCTGCATCATACCCTAATCAACAAGCATTGATACTTTACAATCTAGCCTACTCCTCGGCCACCATCAATAATGCCCCCTAGCAAATGGTTGCATGCATAGTGCATCATACCCTAATCAACAAGCATTGATGCATTACAATCTAGTCTACTCCTCGGCCACCATCAATAATGTTCCTTAGCAAATGGTTGCATGCATGCTCCAAGTATGGGAGGAGTTCATCACAGAGGGTCAATGCCATGCACGCCTCCAAGAACACTAGATTGACCTCCAAGAACACTAGATTGACCTGCAAGGACAACTAAATTCATTAAGTATTGAGAATGCTTCACTCAATGAATGCACACAAAGCTTAAGGAGACACATCACATGTTGGAAGTTCAACTAGAGAATCAAAACAAACAAGCAATCGCAGAGTTCGAAGAACTCCTTGTAATGCCAATTCCTCAACAATCAAACGGACCGTTATGCCTGATTAAGGCACAATATGGGATTACTACACCACCATCTCGCTGCAAAAACAAAGGAGAATCAAAGGCTACAAGAGTAAAATAATTATTGCCAATTCACTCATTTTGCAAACATTAGGATATTCTTTATGTACTCCTTTTTTTTTTTGTTGTATCTTTGTACTAGGCCATTCTTGTATATTCTCTATATGTGATAGAAGAGAAGTAGAGGAAGATTATTCTTCTTTACCTCAATGTGTGTGCTCCTCTCTTTGTGTGTGAGAGTCTGTGAGAACTCGCGTCCTTATCTCCTTCCTCGTGAGAACCTTCGTTTTCTACACGTCAAATAAACAGCCTTTAGTGCCTCATTTTTTACTTTTGGCTTCTCTCCTTCTCCTCCACCTCTCCAAGCTCCTATCTTTTCTCGTATATGCACTTTTAAGGAATCACTATTACGGACAAAGAACTACTTCTCTTTCTCGCAAGGTATATTGTGTCCATCAATTCAAGTTCTCTTCTTCGAGTGTCCTTGGAATCTTGTGCTACAGATTTACAAGTCCTCTCTTCAAAAATGTGTTGAAAGGGGGTAATTTTGGAAGATCTATGAACTTCAGCTGATCGTTGCTCTTTACTCAAAACTCCATTTGCTGAGATCTTTGGTTCTTTTTCGAACCATGCTTTTCAATGGTAGAAAATTGTTGGGAACAAAGTTATCAAACTATTTTGTATCAAGAAATAGTCTTCAGTAATACATTTTTGGTGGTGTTCGGCATGGTGTAGCTGACTTCCGCCAAGATTGTGTGTTTCAACGCCTCCATCCTCAGAGTGGAGGTGTTGCTTCAACCTATTGTTTATGAAGCTTCAACTTCTCCAAAGAAGCTTTGGCTTAATCTTTGTCAGTGTCATCTTGGACAGTTCCTCATTGCTGCATATCAGAGACACAAGACTCTGCTACAGCAGGTGAGGGCATACAACAGAGGATCACTCATTTTATGAGCAGAAGATGGAGAGGAGATGGCGATGACTATCAACACCCTGGCATGTATCACATCATTCACTCCCCCCACACTACACTCATAGCTAGGAGACATCCGCATGTCCTTGGATATTGGAGATCCTGGCTATACCAGCATGAGATATCGAGCATCCGACTACTTTACGAGCAGAAGATGGAGCAGATATGGCTATCCACAGATGACTATCCACACCCCGGCATGTCCTTCCGACACCCATGTATCACATCATCCACTCCCCTCACACTACACTCATAGCTAGGAGACATCCGTGTGTCCTTGGATATTGGAGACCCTGGATATACCAGCATGAGATATCGAGGATCCGACTACGTTATGAGCAGAACAGAACATGGAGCAGAAGATGGAGCGGAGATGGCTATCCACAGATGACTATCCACACCCCGGCATGTCATTCCGACACCCATGTATCACATCATCCACTCCCCCCATACTAAACTCATAGATCTATTCATCCTGGTTGCTTCCCTTACGGCCCACACACACTATCATTGTAGCCATCTCTTGTGCTACGTGGTCATTCTCTGCGGTGCCAGAACCTCGTCACTTTATGCACATTGTTAGGTTTTCATTTCAGTTCACTTTAGATGTTTCTTCTCTATTTTGTTTTTTGTTTTGGGTACTTGGTGTATCACCAATGTATATGGGCCACTCTCTCTCTCTCTCTCTCTCTCTCTCTCTCTCTCTCTCTCTCTCTCTCTCTCTCTCTCTCTCTCTCTCTCTCTCTCTCTCTCTCTCTCTCTCTCTCTCTCTCTCTCTCTCTCAACACCATAATATTGATGGTTCTTGCTTGCTTTGCAATCTCAAGTGTATCTCATACCAAGGAGCAAGCTGGGTTGACATTCAAAAACCCTGTGGAATTATGAACAATAATATTGCCACACTGATATCCTAATGGTACATCTGCTAGCTCACGATGTAGATTAGATCGGAATAAACCTTCGTAGCATCGAGCTAGCTGTGTCCTATGTAATATGGTCTTATACTCACATGCCTCAGCCACCAAATGCTGCCAAAAATAAGTAATAATTCTTCGCATCCAACTAACCGTGTCCTTATGTATTATACTCTTACACTCACATGCCTCCGCCACCAAATGCAAGGCAAGGCACCATATAAGCCAAAGAACAATCATGTAGAACAAAGCATACTCCCATAATCCATTACATACATACTCAGAAGAAGCAACTATATATGGAGTGCCAACCAGGTAAGAAACCCATAGATGGTTAACGCATACGCATTTTCTGGTTGCAAACCTCCCTCAATAACATTGCATATTCCTGGCATTAATAGGGAAGGAATGGCCTACGGATACAGTACTCCCAGTAAAACGCTCTCCATATATCCAGCCAATTACTGCATCAACCTGCTATTGAGAAGGATAGGTGCAAGTGCCATAGCCTGCATATAATGGAAAGCTTCAGTCTCTTTCATGCCCCATCGACATGGTATGTGATCATTGTTGCTTCTGTAAAGAGAAATCCAGAGAAAGCAGCAGAAGAGCACTTACTTGGGTTTGTGGGAGTAAGCAGGCCAGCGCTGTCGAAAAAGCAGTTCCAATAGTTGCGACCATGGTGTTGATAGTAGCTGTTCATGGCGTATGAGGCGTGGGCCTCCAACGTATTCGGAGAGAAGCAGTTCTGCCCATTCTGTATAGCAGCGCAATCGGCCCCACCTTCACCGCAAGCAAAATTTATGATCTGCTGCAGCTGAGCCTCGCTTGCGCCTGGTTTGGCGACGCACCAGACGGCGCTAGGACCTTGCTGAGGCTGCGTGCCACTTGGGGAGGGCAGGTAGCCATTGCTGTTGCCAGAGGATGGCTGCACCTTTGTGAGCCCTGCATCGTAGACAACTGCCTTGCTGGGCTGGAAGAGGCCAAAGTTGCGCTCTGACGAAGGGCCTGGCTTCTCATTCTCGTTGAACAGAGCGAAGATGTAGGTTGGGATGGCCTCCTGCGGGTATAGCGGAGTGCCCACTCCAGACTTCACCCTCTTGATGAGATTACTATTGTATATCTGCACACATAAGGAGAAGCTCATGAGCTGTTATCAATGGCCAAAGGCTCTTTCACGTCAACATACTGAAGCTTGATGAGCTTCTACTACTCCATCCACTTGATGAAATTACTGCTGTATTTTTAGACATGAAAGAAGGAAATGGTGAGCTGTTATTGGTACTGCAAGCGTAAGGAGAAGCCACCACCACATCTACGTACAGAAGAGGGAACCTAATGAGCTGCCTTATTTGCTTCACCCGCTTGAAGAGATTGTTGTTTTATACATACACACAGAAGAGAGAAGCTCATGAGCTATTGAGATTGGCGGCAAGAAGACGGGAGCTCATGAACAGTTATTTTTACGTCTCCCTCTTCATAATAGTACTGTCTGCATATCTACACATTGTTGGAGACGACGATGACCTGTTATCATTTACTGCAAGGGCGACGATGGAACTAAGTGCTTACCTGCGCGTTTTGCATCGTCGCCCCTGTTTCATTTTTGTCTCCGTTAGATGGCCAGCCAGTTTCAGACACGATAACTGGAATGTGCTGCTTGAATCCTACGGCATTGATGGCGAAGTGAACTGCATCAATCTGAGCATCAAACAGGCTACCGTACGTAAAACCGGTATGCGGATCCTTCACCCCTTGCTTGGAGGCAAAGAGAGCATAGTCGAGCGAGACACCCTTCGGGTCACTGGCGTATGCAAAGTATGGATATGCGTTCACCATGAAAGCAGATCCTGTGTGCGCTAAGAATTGCAAGACCTGCTTCGCGTAAGGCAAAATTTGGGGCTTGAATGCAGCTAACGACGGTGGCGAGGATATGGCGAGGACTGCCATGGAGCTTGGTGTTGATATCTTGATTTTCTCGTGCACGTCCATGCCCAGCAGTGCGAGCTGCAAGTTGTTCATCGCCGGCACCAACAACGCCATCAGCTTCTTGTCGTCACCCGTTAAAACCTGCGTCAAGGGAACCAAACGGACCAAACAGAGGTCGAAAATTAATATACAGCAAGTCTTCAACATGCACATGTGCAACAGCCCATGCAGGACCAATACCTGTGTACGAGTGTACGCATGTGTGCTGTGTTAAGCATATGCGTGGACATGCATACTTTCTTGTGTGCATATCTGCGAGCCGATTCTCCAAATATGAAGGCATGTCATGCCACACGTGAGGTAAGGGATGGTTAGAAACACAGTTTCGACATTACCTCATTCCCAACAGCAATGGCGGTTATACTGGTAGCGGGGTAGAAAGGCTTGATATGCTGCTTTACCCAGATCTGCGCTGCATAGGGGCTTCGTGCAAGAGGCGGAATGAGCTCATTCTCCACACCGAGTACGACGCTAATGCCGGTGTTGGCGAGCGCCGCAAGGACCTTGCCATCAGCATTATAAAGCTTCACACTGTCGATGTAGGTGTCCTTGATCAACTCCACGACCTCCTTCGGAGGAGGTAGGTTGTCACCGTTCATGCCATAGTTGACTCCGATCGCGGAGGCGAACTGCGCAAGACCTGCATTATTCAAACGGAAGTTCGGAGTCTGTCAGAGCTTGTAGGATAAGATGAATTTCAGACGTCAAAAAGCTTAGTATCTTCTGCATTGACAGATGCAGACGTTCTCATGCACGGAGAAACTCCAGCATAGTTAAACTTGAAAAGCTTCATGTAGTTCGCATAAATGCAGTTTCTCTTCGGGGCCACCGTTTGTTCGCCTACATTAATGGATGGGATCGTAGCCATATTCCGCTAGA
The DNA here is from genome assembly GCA_020310875.1 of Ceratopteris richardii. Classification (NCBI taxonomy): domain Eukaryota; kingdom Viridiplantae; phylum Streptophyta; class Polypodiopsida; order Polypodiales; family Pteridaceae; genus Ceratopteris; species Ceratopteris richardii. The sequence continues at coordinate 38,088,594 of CM035417.1, forward strand.
TATGATGCGCCTTTCCTTTCTACGCGTAGCTACAACGACGAGATAAGGATTCTTCGCAGAAAAAGATCTAACCGCAGTTGAAACTGCTTACAGAGCTTCGCTAATGCTACTTTACGACTCGAATGCAGAACGAAAATGAGATGGAGAGCAAGCATTACGTGAGAACCACAGCGCCCAAAGAAGCAGATGACAGAAACTGAGGTGATCCAGTCGAACACTCGTCGCCATGGCGCAGGGCAGAGAAGAAAACAGTGTTGGTGGTGTCTTCGTATATGAATGTGCTTCTTCACGTGTGTCGGCTAAACCCTTGTCCTCCTCTGTAAAAGAGATGAAAGAGCGTACGTTGTAGTCTCAATGCTGCTGGCGCGAGCTTCAAAGATGCGACCATGCACAGAAAAACATACAGACGCTCATGCGAAGATGGCAAATAGCAATGCACAAGTTGCAATCCTTCTGTACGTATGCGTCTGTAGATGTGGCTCATATGTATGCGTGTGGAAAGAGGCAATGTGACTCTTTGTACTACTGTCTTCCCCACGACGATCAACGGCTCGTCTACTGGACATGCATGGCAGCAGCGCCAGCAGAAAGCTGCAGAAGAAGCTGGCTTCCACTCCGCATTTATGGTCCCCCTTCCTATATCCTTTCTCGAGATGGTGCTCAAAATGGCCATCAGAGGTACCATGAGTCTTTTGATGCCATGAATATTGGAGGCCATGTACTGCAGTAAATGTATGCTGGGTGCGGGTTGAAACTTGAGACTCGAGTCGGCGATGGAGCTTGGGTGGCGTTGTGCCACCTTCCATTCACACACAACAGGCGTCGGCAAGGCACTTGAATTCCTCAAACGGGAAAGAGGCTTCTCAACATAGGCAAGGCACTTGATTTACTCAAACGGGAAAGAGGCTTCTCAACATAGGCAAAGACAAAACTATAATTCCATACAAGAGAAGAGAGTACAAACCAATCACACCATCTTTTCAAGCAAGAGTGAAGATCATTAAGGGTGTATTCACACCTAACAAGTCGAACAAAGACTCAAAAGTGCAAGCAAGAGTGAAGATCATTAAGGGTGGATTCACAACTAACGGCGGGCTTTAACTTTGAAATTGCAATTGTACAAGGAAGGGCATAGTACCCATGGGACCTCCGATAGCAACATGTAAGGGACATGTGTATCTTGGAAAGATGTTGCATGTGGCTGATGTGAATTTGTCCAGCCCTGCGGTAGTTGTGACTGTCGTTTAGCCCAGCCTTGTAAACCCCTGTTCTTGTAGAGAACAAAGACTTAAAAGTGCATCGTTCAAGAGGATTCAGAAAGTATAGGAAGAAAATAAAAGATCAAGAAAAAGAAGAATAGAAAGAAGAGGAAAACGAGAAAAAAATGTTTGAAACACTTGAATAATTTAAGAAATATCAATTTGAGGATATAAAAGTTGCCATAATGATTCCCAAACGTGAGCCGCCTATAGGAAAAGTGTATGATAATAACGAACAGACACAGAATGTTATTGTGGCTATTGAAGAAGGAGAAGAACGATTCTATTTCATAGAAAATTATTAGATTTGTTGAAATTATTGAGAGACTATATTCATATGTCTTTGCATGGACATGTAGTGATCTCAAGGGAGTAGTAGATTCAAACATTTTTTCACATAGATTTCCCATGATTGTAGATGCTAAGCCTAGTAAGCAAAGGCCATATACCTATAATGATAAGTATTATGCAAAAGTCAAGAACGAGATTGAAAAACTGCTAGCAACATGGATTATTTATGAAATAGAGCACACAAATGGGGGCCATCCATCATGGTGCTCCTAAAGAAGAATGGGAAACTAAGACTGTGTATAAACATCAAGAAAGTGAATGTTGCTATCATTAGAGATAGCTACTTGCTTCCAATAGTAATGAAGTGGCTACTTGCTTCCAATAGTATACATCTTTCTTGATTGCTTTTTTCGATGTAATGAAGTAGCCAATGTGCTAGAAGACCAACACAAGATGGTGTTTCCCATTGAATGGGGGGAGATGCATTTTGTCATGCCTTTTGGATTAACCAATGCTTTTTCCACATTCCAGAGATTAATGTGTAACATTTTCAAAGAATCTTGACAAAAATGCCTAGACATATATGTAGAAGTTTTATGATCCTACTTAGAACAAAAATCAACATATCACATTGTGAAAGATCTTTGAGATGTGTAGATTCTATCAAGTTTTCTTAAATCTTGAAAAAGTGTGTTTTCATGGTTAGACAAGGAATCCATCATCACATAGTGTCCAAAATTGTAATCTCTACTAATGAAGAAAAATCAAAGTGATTATGGAATCGCCAAATCCTAAGAATGGAAACGAGGTTCAATCCTTGATGGAGCATTGTGACACTTCTAACATTTTATCCACATGTATGCAATCATTTCTAAACCACTTTATGCTTATGCACTTTGAGTGGATAGATCAATTCAAAAAATCATTCCTAGAGCTCAAAAAAAGGTTAAGCACTACTCCCATCCTAAAGGCATGTGACTATAATCGACCATTCCATGTTCACATGGATGCATCAAACCATGCAATGTGATGTATTCTTACACAGCATGCACTAGAAGGCAATATGTATTTCCCAATCTCTTATGCTAATAGGCAATTAAATGTTGATATTGTAAGACAATAGTTACGCAATATAACACAGGAGCAATAGCAGAGAAGATAACAGATATAGGAGAATCTCAACAATTTTCTACTAGCAGCAAGTACAAAGATGATGGCGTTGTCCACCCGTGCGCTCTCAAGGTAGAGCTTAAATGGTGATCTAGACAACTCTAGATAGGGAGATACAAGGTAGAGGTATGCTGGCTCAACGCAATGTCTTAGGTAGTGCAGAAGTCATGTATATATAGGATCATGGGTGGCCTGCCATGGACGGCTATACATGGGCGGTAGAGCGTGGGCGGCCACCGCCCGCGTAATTGCCATACACGGCTTAGACTGGTTGAACCGACCTAACAAATATAAATGATTTCTGACTCCGACAGGGAATATTCCATGGAATATTCCCTTTACCGTCGCGCCGGGGGCGCTGCCCCCGGACCCCCACCAGCCAGGGGGCCCGCTGGCCCCCTTGGACCCCCCAGCCGGGGCTGCTCACCGCTGCCCCCGACCCCACAATTGGGGACCCTGGTAACTCCCTTTCCTTATAATATCTTACATGGTCCAATATGACCTTCATCCAACATTCAAGTTGGGATTCCCATCAATTGGGTAATGCACGCTTGGCTTCTCCTCATAAAGGGGGCCTTACAAAATGTGCATACAATCATGAGGGGTAGACATTGATCATACTCTAACACCCCCCCTCAATGTTTACCGATGATAAATCAAGTAGGTCTCGGTCCTATGCCCATCTGTTGAAGATGCTTGTTGAGCTGCTCTCTTCCAAGTGCTTTAGTGAATATGTCAGCACAATTTGCCTCTGTTGGGCAATATTCTAGCTCCACAATTTCATCTTCAATTAGCTCACGAATGTAATGGTACTGTACTTCTATGTGCTTGGTGCGAGCATGAAATACTGGGTTCTTTGCAATAGCCATACAACTTTGATTATCACACTTGAGTACAATTGGCATATTTGATGGAAAGCCTATATCTGCAAGAATTCTCCTTAACCAGACTGCCTCACAAGAAGCAAAACAAGCTGCTTTGTACTCTGCTTCAGTGAAGGAGAGTGCGAGAGTTGGTTGCTTCCTACTTACCCAAGAAAATATTCCTGAACCAAGTGAGAAACAATATCCAGAAACTGATTTTCTAGAATCACAATCTCCAGCCCAATCTGAATCACAATATCCTTGGAGTGTATCACCTGTGGTATACAAAATACCAAAATCCAAGGTTCCTGCAATGTACCTTAGAATTCGCATTCCAGCATTCCAGTGACTCTCCTTAGGTTTGTTGGAAAACCTGCTTAACACTCCAACAGCATAGCAAATGTCTAGTCTAGTGTTGCACAGAAAAATAAGACTTCCAACGAGCTTCCTATACTTCTTAGCATCTACATCAGGCATGTTATCATCCATAGATAGCTTATGATTTACCTCCATAGGTGTGCTAGTTGGTTTGCAGTCCATCATTCCAAATGCCTTGAGAATTTCTTTGGAATATTTTTGTTGTGAGATGAAAATGCCATCCTTCCTTTGCCATACTTCAATTCCCAGACAAAAATGGAGTAGACCTAAGTCTGTCATTTCAAACTCAGTTCCCAAGCTGATCCGAGTTTGATTGATGAGTTCCTGATGATCTCCTGTAATGATCAAATCATCTACATATACAATGACAACAACTAGCTTGCTATCCCTTTTCGTTACATACAAGTTAGCATCAGAAGTACTTCTTTCAAAACCCATATTTTTGAAAAAATGATCAATTCGTTGGTACCAAGCCCGTGGAGCTTGCTTAAGTCCATACAAAGCTTTCTTCAACCTGCAAACTTTATTTTCTGAATTGGGCACCTCAAAACCTGGTGGTTGAGATACATATACCTCCTCCTTGAGGTGACCATTCAAAAATGCAGATTTGACATCCATCTGGAAAATAGGCCAAGACTTTTGTGCAGCTACTGCAAGTACCGTCCGAATAGTTGTCATGCGTGCTGTTGGTGCAAAAGTTTCTTGAACATCAAATCCTTCAATCTGTGAAAAAGCCTGTGCAACTAATCGTGCCTTATACTTTTCTAATGTTCCATCAGCTTTATACTTAGCTTTCCAAATCCATTTAGTACCTATTACCTTCTTCTTTGGCGGCAAGTCGACTAGATCCCATGTATCATTTTTTAGTATACTATCATACTCAGACTGCATTGCCGCTCTCCAATCTGGATCATCAATGGCTTCTTCAATGGTGGTAGGTTCCTTTATCGAACCCATGATATCTGCCATTAGAGCCATGTTAACAATGTGTTCTGAGGCTCTTCTTTGCTCCTCTATTCTCTTTGATCTTCGTAATCCATCCGATGATGATTCTGGTGCATCTACATGTGGATTGTGATCATCAAAGAGCTGTTGTGCCCACTTCGGTAGTGGCTTACGTTGTGCAGCTACAATTGGTTGGCTTTTTATTGAGGAAATTTCTCCATCAGATGTTTCCTCCTCCTCAACTTTAACCTGTCTTTTGATAGGCACAAGGTGAGATATTTCTCCGTTTGATGAGATAGTAGATTTACCTTTATCTTCTACTAAGTGTGGTCGTTCATCAAACACCACATCTCGGCTGACAAAAATCTTCCTTGCCTCAGGATCCCATAACCTGTATGCTTTAGACTCTTCACTATATCCTAGGAAGACACACTTTTTGCTTTTTGAATCCAACTTTGATCTTGTTGAATCAGGAATATGTGCATAACAAAAACAACCAAAAATTCTGAAATGCAAAACTGAAGGCTTTTTACCAAAATATGCTTCTTGAGGAGTCATCCCCTTCAGAGCTTTTGTGTAGCTTCGATTGAGGATGTAGACTGTTGTATTGACTGCTTCTGCCCAGAATGAATCAGGCATGTCTTGAGCCTTTAACATACAACGAGCCATTTCAACTACTGTCCTGTTCCTGCGCTCAACAACGCCATTTTGTTGAGGTGTATGAGCTGTGGTAAGTTGCCTTTTCACACCATGCTCCTTACAGTAATTGTTGAATTCTGTTGACAAGAATTCACCTCCTCTATCTGTTCTAAATTTCTTCAGTTTCCTTCCTGATTCACTTTCTACATACTTATGCCACGCTTTAAATTTTTCAAAAGCATCAGCCTTCTCTCGAATGAAATAAACCCACATCTTTCTACTATAATCGTCGACTAACAGCAAGAAGTAGAAAGATCCTCCTAAAGCAGGTGTAGACATTTTACCGCAGAGATCAGCATGTACCAACTCTAGAGGAGCTTGAGATCGATTGCTGGTCTCTCTTGGAAATGCCTTTCGTTGTTGCTTGCCCATCATACAAGCTTCACAAGGTTCCTGCAACTCTGAAAATGCAGGCAAATGAGCAACCATCCCTGTTCGTTGCATCTCCTTCAAAACTGCAAATCCGAGATGCCCAAATCGTTGGTGCCATAACCTGCTTACATCTTTATCTTCTGTAGCAGTTAAAGCACTTAACTCATACAAGTTATCCCGTCGTGTGCCTTTACCTACAACATTACCTGATGAATCCATGATTTCCGCACCACTCTTATTGAAGTGAACTTCGAGTCCACGATCTGTTATTGCAGAAACTGACAACAAATTTCTTTTGAGTGTAGGTACATAGAGAACATCGGATAACTTTTTCTCAACACCTGGAGAAGTGATAAAAGAGATGGTTCCAGTTCCTTCAGCTGGACACTTGGAGTCGTTTCCCACCACTACATTGATGGATTCCCGCAGAGGCACTAGGGAACTATACCAATCCTTTTTACTAGTCATATGGCGAGAAGCTCCACTATCTAAAATCCATGGCTCATCAACACGAGCTTGAGCAGATGAACATACCTCTTCAATAGCTACCCAAAGTTCCAGCTCTGTGTTGTTTGCAGACTCTTTGTTCTTCCATGATGATTTTATAGTCCCATTCCGTTCATCAGCTTGCTTCTTTCTGCAATCCTTGATGGCATGGCCTTTCTTTTCACAATAGAAGCAACTTCTTGTGAACTTTTTCTTCTTTGGCTTCTTCTTTGATCCCTCTGAAGAGCCTTTACCTTTTGCATTTGCTGAGAATGCAGCATCAGTTGTACTTTGCCGATTCTTCAGCCGCATCTCTTCTTCTAAAAGCATGGCACAAAACTCTTCAAATGTAAGAGGAGTTGGCCTTACCTGAGTGTTAAGGGCTGTTACTAATCCATCATACTTTGCTGGAAGAACACGTACAGATCTTCGAGCTAGCTCTTCTGGTGTTATAACAACACCAACTGCAGCCAATTGATCTTGAAGATGCTTTATCCGTTTGATAAAATCTTCAGCCTTTTCAGAATCAGAATGCTTTTCATTTGCCAACTGATTTTCTAAATTCTGTATCCTAGTGTGGTTCTTGGTCTCATATTGTCGAGCCAATATGCCCCAAGCCTCATGTGCTTTAGTAGTATGTTGAACTAAAGTAAGCACAGAATCACTTACACTAGTGACAATCGCACATAATGCATCAGCATTCCGCCTCTTCCAAGCTCGTAGAAGATCTGGATCTGGCTGAATCATCAATCTTGAATTTGTTGGATCTTCAACTGGTATAGGCTCTGGATCCAATCCCATCGGTCCCATGACAGTGTCAAGTAATTCATAGGAGTCCAAAATTGCAGAAATTTTGAACTTCCAGAGTGTATAGTTGGTTCCATCCAGCTTCCCTTCAGTGAATGCAGGTGGACGAATTCGAATAGGTGCAGCATTAACATTAGGTGAAGCACCAAGACTAGTGTTCGACGATGAAGCCATCATGTAATCACTAGAATAATCTACTGATATTCTAGTCTGCTAGTAGGCTAAAATAATGATACTTCTCAAGCTATTCGAACCTTACAGCTCTGATACCATGTAAGACAATAGTTACGCAATATAACACAGGAGCAATAGCAGAGAAGATAACAGATATAGGAGAATCTCAACAATTTTCTACTAGCAGCAAGTACAAAGATGATGGCGTTGTCCACCCGTGCGCTCTCAAGGTAGAGCTTAAATGGTGATCTAGACAACTCTAGATAGGGAGATACAAGGTAGAGGTATGCTGGCTCAACGCAATGTCTTAGGTAGTGCAGAAGTCATGTATATATAGGATCATGGGTGGCCTGCCATGGACGGCTATACATGGGCGGTAGAGCGTGGGCGGCCACCGCCCGCATAATTGCCATACACGGCTTAGACTGGTTGAACCGACCTAACAAATATAAATGATTTCTGACTCCGACAGGGAATATTCCATGGAATATTCCCTTTACCGTCGCGCCGGGGGCGCTGCCCCCGGACCCCCACCAGCCAGGGGGCCCGCTGGCCCCCTTGGACCCCCCAGCCGGGGCTGCTCACCGCTGCCCCGGACCCCACAATTGGGGACCCTGGTAACTCCCTTTCCTTATAATATCTTACATGGTCCAATATGACCTTCATCCAACATTCAAGTTGGGATTCCCATCAATTGGGTAATGCACGCTTGGCTTCTCCTCATAAAGGGGGCCTTACAAAATGTGCATACAATCATGAGGGGTAGACATTGATCATACTCTAACAGATATATTTTGGTAGTGATGAGTATAAACACACTTAGGATTGTCGGGGCACATTTTTCCCTCTTTAGGAGGTTTTTTTCCCTTGGATTGTATATATGCCTATAACCCTAATGGGTTCCTTATCTTTGTACAGTCACTTGGTAATGCATTCAACATTTTGTGTTGTGCTCTAAGCTTCTTCTTCATCTTTTTGCTATTTGTGTGCTTGTGTAGACCTCAAACTCGAACCATTGGTATCAGAGCAAGTTAGCACTTCATCTAGGGCATCGTCAACACCTCTACTGACACAGTCTTAGAATCGCATGAAAATTGGTGAGCATATTTAGGGTAATAAGAATTCAAAATTTCTTCACTCTATGGTGTCAAAATCACGATTTGAGCTCATTTTGGCCTCCGAATGCACTATCCTAATGCTTGTGTAGGCAATTTTGTCCCTTTGTGCCAAATGTATATACAAGTTTTGATTCGCGAGTACAAGCAGTCGAATGGTTAGTGTTCATAGCATCTCTACACTTGCAGCTCATCATGGTTGGATGTACTAGTTGGAATGTACATCAGTTGGACATTAAAACAACATTTTTGAATGGCGAACTACATGAAGAAGTGTATGTATTTCAATCTCATGGTTTTGTGAGGAAAGGGCATGAAAAAAAAGTGTGAAGGTTGAAAAAAGGCATTATATGGTTTGAAGCAAGCACCACACGCTTGGAATGAAAAGATATATGCCTACTTGATTGCACATGGTTTTGAGAACAGTCCAAATGAGAGCACCTTATATGTTAAGCCTGCAAATGATGTGCTTCATGTCATTGTTGTGTATGTTGATGTCATGCTGCTCACTGATCCTAATGAGAAGCATATTGCTGATTTTAAGGTTGATTCACATGCCTCATTTGAGATGTCGTATTTGGGGCATCTATATAACTATTTGGGCATTTGATTTATGTAGGTTGATGGCAAATTATCTTTGTGTCAACAAATTATATTAACACATTATTGTAGCATTTTGGCCTTGAAGACTGCAAACCTATTACCACTCCCATGGAAATAGATTTACGGTTGAGTCTTCATGATGCTAGAGATGCATTTGATGTTGTTCTCTATCAGCGGGCTATTGGATGCACGATTTAGTTATGCATTAACCGGCTTCATATTTAGTTTGTTGTTTCTTAGATGAGTAGGTTTATGCATTGCACAAGTGTCAAGCATTAGTAGGTAATTAAGTGCACCTTTCACTACTTGAGTGGTACCCGACTACTTGGATTGTTTTATCCCAAGGGGGATCACTACCACCAGATTTACATGCGTTTTGTGACTTCTGACGGGGCTGGTTGCTATGACACTCATGTGTCCACTAGTGGTTTTTGCTTCATGCTTGGTAGCTCATGCATATCTTGGTTGAGCAAGAAGTATCCTATTGTGGTCACTTCTAGTTATGAGGCTTAATATTTGGTAGCTTTCACAATGACTGTTGATTGTGTGTGGCTCAGATGCCTTTTGGCTGATTTGGGTGTTGGTCAGTCTTTTGCCACCACCATCTTCACTAACACTCAGAGCGCATTGGCAATTGCAAGGAAACTTGTGTTCCATTCTCACACAAAGCACATTGATGTGCATTATCAATATATCACAAAGAGTTTCTCTATTGGAGAGATCAGTTTGGCATACATGCCCACATAGGATAACATTGCAGATATTTTTATAAAGGCTCTGCCTTGGGAGAAGTTTGAAGCTTTCCACAAATCTTTGGGCTTACTTCCTTTTGTGGATTGATATCTTTCTACATAGCTTGGCACTTTCTTATACATGAATGCAAGCTCCTTGTTCGTCGCATCACTCCAAGGGTGGATTTGTTGTTATATCTCGGTAGTGATGTGTGTGAACACACTTAGGGCCATCGGGGCACTTTTTCCCTCTTTAGGAGGTTTTTTCCCTTGGCTTGTATATATGCCTATAACCGTAACGGATTACTTTTCTTTGTACATTCACTTGGTAATACATTAAGTGTTGTGTCTTGTGTTCCAAGCTTCTTCTTCTTCTTTGTGTTGTTTGTCTGCTTTCGCAGACATCAAATGCCAACATTAAACACTATAAAAAGGATTTATACCACCATCGAATGCAAAGGATTAGGAATGATGTATGTAGTCAGGAAATTCCATCATTATTTCATGGCCTATAAGTTCAAGATCCCACGTACTAGTAAAGAAAGGAAACAGTCAAATCTAAGTAGATCACTTATCTTGCCTAAGAGATGTTGAGCCATCTATGGGAATTGTTGATGATCCACCTAATGCTTACATGTTCAACTTGGAAGTAGCTCCCAAGAGGGCAAAGAAGACAGTTCCATTGTTGATAAATGAATCATGAAATTATTGCAAGATTAACCAAGTTAGTACGAGAGACTACAAAATACTATTTCATTGTCAAACATATGTATTACCAAGATAGCTGAGGTGTATTATTGTATTATGTTGATGATGTAAAAAAGCTAGAATCAATGAGAAATGCCCACACCAACCTTTTAGGAGATCATCACTCTTGAATAAAAACACCACATAATCTTAGGAGAAAAGGATTTTAATGACCTACAATGGAGCAAGATATTCACAATCACCTCAAGAACTGTGAAAGATGTAATTTTGTTCAATCGATAGAACATTTTGTTCATATATTTTGGTAGTGATGTGTGTGAAAACACTTAGGACCCCCAAGACACCTTTTTCCATCTTAGGAGGTTTTCTCCCCTCTCTTGTATATACATGTTTGTACATTCACTTCGTAATACAGTCAATGTTGTGTTCTTCTCCAAGTTTCTTTTCATGTGGAGTCCTCAAACTCCAAAAATTGGTATCAAAGCAAGTTGCCACTTTCTTTAGGGCATCATTGACACCCTTCTAGACACAAACTCAAAATCACATGAAAATTCATGAGCATACTTGGGCTAATTAGAAATTCAAAATAGCTCTATTGTGTGGCATCAAAATTTTGATTCAAGCTCATCTCATCCTGCTAGTGCACTATTGTAGTGACTCTATAGGCAACTTGATCCTTTTGTTCCAATTTTTGATTCACCAATTCAAGCGCTTCAAAGTTTGTATAGGTCTAGAAGAGCTTGATTGTGTATTTTTGTTCAAAATTTTTAGGATACTATAAATCTTGTGCATCACGGTATTGAATCCCTCACCATGGCTGAAAGGAATGATATATTCTATATGTTCGTTGTTGAAAATAAGTTGCATGGTTCTAATTGCCCATTGTGGGCATACATGATGCATCATTGTAAATCCACATCATCATAGCCTACATGCAAACACAATAAAGAAATGTCGAGTCAATGGAGCCAGTGGTATGAAGATCATACTTGACAAGATGGAATTACACACACCTACAACAAGAGAGAGGCAAGCACACACATAGGTGCATACATGCATGCATGAACACACACTCATGAGTAGGCAAGAGGCAATGTGCTTCAAGAAGATCTTGTATTGCTCTAAGAGTACAAAGCTCATACGAATTCTAGAATCAAACAAGCTATCGTTTACAAATGGGAGCTCTTTCTTTTATAGTTTTTTAAAAAGCTCTATCCAAATTGTAGTGTCCGGCCTAGTTTTAAAAATAGTGTCCTAAAGTGATTTGAAGGTCGAAATGATGTCCAAAAACTATGGAATTTGGTGTGGCTATTCTATTTATGCCTATGAAGCTTGTTTACTAATTTAATTTTGCAATCTAGGTCTGATTATTGCTTAAAATAGGGTTTTCTTATAAAACATAGGCATTTTTACATGTATTTTGGATAGAAAATGTGAAAAAACCTAATCTAGGGAGAGATTTGAGATGGGAAAAATTGGTAGAACCCTTCCCCCACTACTTCCATGCTTGTGCTTCCATTTTACCATATTCTACATCCTTTGACTAAGATTTTAGCAGTTTGACCTCTTAAATTGGTATATTGAAGCTCTTTGGAGAATAATTTTGATTTTTTGAATATCTTTTATGTGTACCTTCAAAATGAAAAATAAATGATGTGCTAAAGAAAATAAAAGATGATGGAATGAGAGTGTGTGAATGATGCGACTATTAAAAAATAAATGAATAAAATATGGATGGAAAAAAATGAAAATAAGTAGCATCCTAATTGAAGGTTTGTGTGTGTTGTGATAAACAAAGAGAAAATGAAGTTGCTTCCATGACTTAAAAAATAATAGAAAATTTATTAGAAGCAGATTGTGGAAGTAGTCATAGTGGGGCTACTTAGTGGAATGCATGGATATCACGTACTTGTCTGTGATGCATGGTGTCACTCTAGCACAATGGCAAGTACCAACGTGAGGAGATCCACCTCATAATTGTCAATCCGTGGAGACGTGAGGACTAGTATGAAGACTATGAGCAAGTGATGGCACAAGTGTGTGAGCGAGAAGCACACAAACATGCACACACATACACACACGCGCACACAAGGCAAGAACAAGGAGAGGAAAAATGGAGTTCTTTGCATTAGTCAAAAAGTCTCTTACATAAGCTCAATTCACAAACAATCTAACCCCAAAAATGAGCTCTCTAGCTCTTTTTATAGTTTTTTGACTAGCTTTGGCCTTGTCTAGACCTAGTGTCTGGCCTAGTTAAAAATTAGGTTCTAGAGCCTATTTGAGGGCTCAAACGGAGTCTAAAAATTATGAAAATTGGTATGTAGCTAATTCTAATACTCCTCAAGCTCGAGGACTCCTCGGCTTGAACAAAGTGGAGTCTATTCTACCAAAAACGGGATTTACAATGTGAGTGTGGTGATGAAAATCACTTGAGTTGGAAATTGTGTATGAAAAAAAATGATTGGGCCTTGTTGTCGTATTATGCATGACTGTTCCGTTATGCCTATATGCTCTGCTTATGACTTGTACGCCAACACTCCCCCCTTCGTAGCGTGTGTCGCCCCCGACAGACCTCTGTTCTATAGGGTGGTCAATATAGTATTGAATGACATTGGTGGCTAGTTCATGTTCTCCTATCCTTAAGCCTCTTCCTAGGTCAGCTTCCAATGCATCCCAATTTATTGCACCTGGGATCTCTGATTGCGGTGTAGTGTAGTACTCCGAGTACATAGCTTGTTCGCATGCAAAAGGATGAAGTAGGTGTGTAGGTTTCGGTGCGAAGACCTCCGAGTGATACTCCCAAAAACCTGATCTAAACATGTCTTTGAATGTCTGTTTATAGCATGCAGGGAGGTATTTGATGCGTGCATGCCAGGCGTAAGCCACACGAATGCTGGGGGTGGTACTCATGTCATACACCAAATCGTAATTTCCATTGGTAAACCCTGGTAGACGTACCTGAGGTGCAACTGCATTTCTAAAGGTTTTCAGTACTACTTGCATCATATCCAAAATCTTAAGCATCATTTGGGCTGCCACATCTGGCATGGGCTTCAGTCGAGGCATCCAATGTCGAATTGTGTCCATCACGTAGGCTACTGATGGTGGTCCTTGTGGTGGCGCTATGTACGAGTAGTTGAGCCATTCCTTGCATTGTGCGTTGTTTTGCACTTTAATGTTGAATGTTTTCCATGATCTTCGTTGTGGAACCGGGTTGTAGCATGGATTGTATAGTAGATGTAAGGGAGCGTGGTTCCATGTGCGGAGCATTTCAGGATATGTCTCTAGGAGTTTTTGCCGCCATGTCGGTTGATAGATCCTACCTTTTTGCACATTAGGAGGGAGGTCCTCAGGTTGAAACTGTGTTGCGAAGGGGGGGATCTTCCCAGTGACTCGCTGTATTTTCGCATTGTAATAAGCCAGAATGACATAGTAAGGCCTGTATTGAAGTTCTGACGATAGGATGAGACGTCTGGATGACAAGTTTTTGAAATAACTAGACTGTTTCTTCGATGACGCACATTGCCTGATTTTGCACTATAGTTCGATCTTCATGTGAGCGCCCTATGTCTTCAACTTGTTTTAACCATGGTGGTCGTGGTGCTTCAAATGTGTCCTCACCCTCATCAGTTACTCTCCCACCCGGAACTGGTTGCAGTTCATAGTCATCGTCAAAAGTCTGTTCCATCGGAATTGATGCGATTTCTTCCTCCGTTGGTGCCTCGGGTGGTGATGGTGGCCTTTCATACTATAATAGTCGTGTTTGCAATTTTGTGAATTGTTTTTGTAAGTCTGTTGGAAGCAGCCAGAGGCACAGACGACACGGAAGCATGTAACGACAGAGCAGGGAGCCAGTCGAATCTTTTTTCAAAGACTTATGTTTTAAAATACTTTCCAAAAACCTCCAACAGTGATTTTTATCACTATTGTAACATATGTAACATAGAAAACCCCATTTTGTAATCCATAGCTCCATTTTGTGCAAGCCGAGGAGTCCTCGAGCTTGAGGAGCTTAGGTAGAATGCGCGTACCATTTTTGTTATTTTTAGATACCGTTTACCCTTCCAAATAGCATCTAGGACCTAATTTTTAACTATGCCGGTCACTAGATGTGAAACCGGTCAAAACTAGTCTAGAAACTATAAAAAGAGCTAGAGAGCTCATTTTTGAGGTTAGCTTGTTTGAGGTTAGAGTTCTTTTGAGCTTGTAATAGTGTTCTTGAGTAATAGAGTTGATTTCTCACCTTCCATTGTGTCTTGCTTGTCTCTTCGTAGTGTGTGTGTATGTGTGTGTGCATTTCTATGCTTCTCACCTTCACTCTCACTTCATCTCACATTCACAATCTTCATATCACTCCTATCTCTTCCGCGGATTGACAATTAAAGAGGTGAAGCTTCTTAACGTGGTTCTCACCATTGTGCTAGAGCAACACCAAATTTGGCGCCGTTGTCGGGGATCGAGTCTAGGACGAATGTGTGATGGTAAGAGTATAGCAAGAAGTGGCGTTGGAAGGTAAAAATTTCAGTTTTTGTTGTTGTTTTTACTTAGTTTTTAGTGTTTTTCACCTCCCCCACACTCCATCTTCATCACCGCATCATCATCTTCATCTCCAAAAAAATCAGAAAATTCACTATATCCCCCCATTCTCCTCATTTCCCCTCATTTGTGCATGCGAGAGAGTGAGAGAGAACTTTTGTGCTTGTGTGTACTTTTGTTTTCTTGAGTTTTCTTGCAGGTACAGAGCTCCAGTGCATCAGGAAGGCTGCAAAAAGGTAAAAACTTCAGTTTCTGTCAGAAATTTCCGTCTGTGTCAGACCATCGCGATGGTTTGCAAAGTTCAGAATTTGGAGAAGGCGACCACACCAGCGTGAAGAGCACACCTGCGCCTACAGGAATCCATAGCTGCATTCACAAAATTTGCATTTTGGTGGACCATCGCGACGGTCTCTGACCATCGCGATTGTGTCACACCATCGCGATTGGCTCACGCCATCGCGACGGCTTGGCCGGACCATCGCGATGGTCTTTGACCATCGCGATTGTGTCACGCCATCGCGATTGGCTCACGCCATCGCGCCGATGGTGCCACGTGGCAATCTAGACCATCGCGACGGTTCATTTTTCAGACCATCACGACGACACCCTCACACCATCGCGACACTTTAAAAATTCAGACCATCGCGATTGTGCAATTTCACGCCATCGCGATTGTCCAATTTCACGCCATCGCGACGGTGCACCCTCACGCCATCGCGACGGTGCACTCCAGACCATCGCCATTGTCCACTTTCACACCATCGCGACGGTGCACTCCAGACCATCGCGATTGTGCACTTTCACGCCATCGCGATTGTGCACTTTCAGACCATCGCAATTGTCCAATTTCACGCCATCGCGACGGTGCACCCTCACGCCATCGCGACGGTCCCAGACCATCGCGATTGTGCACCCCCATCGCAAATTTTAGGGTTTCATTTTTTGGCCTATTTTGGGGCTATTTTTGGGAAATTTTTGGGTGATTAGACTCGTAGGAGACCCCTTAGCTGTTTGTCAGTTTTTACCCCCCAGGGCCTGAACGGTCATAACTTTTTCATCCGAAGTCTGTTTTTTGAGATTAATAGCTCGTTAGAAAGCTCTTGACGAGTACTACGTGACCTCAACTGTTTTTTTCTTAAAGGATACATCTATTTTTAGACAAGATATTTTGAGGTTGACCTAGTTTGGGACTAGAAAGCCAAGGGGCAAACATTGAAAAATTGGGCAAAAGGGAAGGGACTTAAAAGGTGTATGTACTCAAGTGCTTGATCATCCAACTGTGAATTGGTCTAATATTGGATTTTTCCAGGTCTAGCAAGGGCAATCAAAGGCAACCAAGGCAAGGCAGTGAAGGGCATAAAGCTTGGGAAGCGCGACTTCTTGGGCATCAGAGCGACCAGAAAAGCTGAGTCGAGGTTGGAAGATTACTCAACCCCCTCAGTCAATTCTTAGCTTAGGCTAAACGGTAGTGTTGTGGATTAACGACGATAGGAACGCCTCAAGTTCAAGATATTTAATTCTTTCAAGTTCAAGACTAAAGTAAAGGGTGTGACACGAAAACCTAAAGGAAAGAACATAAGTCTGACGGAACGAGAACTCAAAGTACCACGAAAATTCGAATTCCTGACGCATACATTAAGACAAGAATCTAAAGAAATTTAAAAAGAATCAAGAAAGTAATAACAAAGAATCATTGACGATCTGAGCTTGTACTAAGTGTGCAAGGAAGAAAATTAATGAACCTTAGATCGGGCAAACATATAGGCAAGTCAGACCGGCAGAGCCTTAGATCATCAGAGGCAAGTGTAAGAACTACTGCACGATCGTGGGCTCAACAATTGAACACTAGTTATCCCTACGAGAGCTCAGATACTAGTGATTCAGAAATGGCATTTAGCACAGAAAAACCAGAAGGAGGGTCGAATGTAGCCTACTTAGAAAAACCAGAAGGACCCTATAGAACGCAACTAGAGTTTCTCCGAACCAACCGATTAGGTGCTCGCATCTATGAGGATGGTTTGCGAAGGCAAGTGGTGCAAATGCACAACCCCGATCAACCCATTGGATTGGAACATCCAGTGGTGAAATTCGAGAGAGACGCGTACATCGACAAGGAAGGAACGATGTACATCTTAATTACGCAGCCAAACAATACCAACGAGTTTGGCGTGATTCAACCAGAGATAGAAGCAAAATCTCAAGGAAAAGAACCATTAGAAGAGCCTAGAACACCTAGAGGGAAATCTGTACTGACACGAGTACTAATCCCGGATTGGATCCCTCAGGACAACAGAAGCATAGAGTTGTTTGTAAATAAAGAAACTGATGAAGCCTTTTGGAGATATAAGACCGAAATACTTAGTGAGGTAGGTATCATCACTATATACGAGTTCAAGGACCCGGATACACCTGGAAAGGTTGTATACCTGGATGAGACTTCAGAAAGAGTCTTTGTGGTGCCTGACCGCGCTAAAAACACATGCACATGGAGAGGTGAATTGGTATTCCCTCCATCTAGAACAAACATGAATACAAGTCAACAAGGGGCAGGAACATCCTCAGCCCATGGAAATCAAAGAGAGGGAAATAAAGAGAGACCAGAAGTAAGCTTCACTCATCCCATAGGGAGAGATAGAACAACCACGAACACTAATAGAGCGGATAGACAAAGAGATCATGGAATACCAGGTGGTAGAGATGATTTTCCTCTACCTAGGCCACGTGAACACGCAAGAACATTGAGACCCACACAGTTAATAAAATCAATGAAGAATTATTTAGATGGGACAGGAGATCCCTATGACCATGTCGCAGAATTCAAGCAAGTACTAAGAGCCGAACAAGTTGAAGACATGTTCACGCAATACAACGCATTTGGGCTAACTTGAAAGAATACCGCTTTAACTTGGTTCCAACCTCTGCAACAAAGGCAATTTAGAGACATCCATCACTTTTTAGAGTCATTCATCACCGAATTCTCTAAAAGTGGGATTAGACATGACACGTCTTCGTTGATTCATAGCTTTAAACAGACCCCTCAGGAAACCGTAAGACTGGCAGGACTTAGGTTTAGACAATATGTTGAACGATGTCCAATGCAAGAGCTACCCTCACAAGCTAAGCAAGTGTCATTGTTTCTAGATGGCTTGTTGAGCTCTAAACTGCGCTCCTATGTGTACCTAAAAGAACCCAGAACGCTAGAGCAATGTGTGAGAACATGTATAGACATTGAGGACAACTTAGGAGACGAGTTGGAACTCTCAAAGGTCTATAAGGATTTGGACTGTTCATCTCTAGCATCCACAAAATTGTCTAGCTCAATAGAAGACCTAGCAGAAAAAGTGGCCCAGAAACTAGGAGTTTCTAGCAAACCTAGGGTGCTAATGAACAAGCGTTGTTACACCTGTGGTGGTGACCATATGGCAAATGTGTGCCCCAATGCACCACAACCACAAGCCAACCCTAGTGGCCAATACTGTACAATTGAAAGAAGATACACGAATCATACGGCTCAGGACTGCCCATACAACAAACAAACCGTGAGACAGAACTACCCGCAAGCATACCCGCAGCCAGGTAGGTATCAAGGCCATTACAATGCTCAGCCTTATTACTATAGGCCTCCTCAGAACTACCCATACCAGGCTCAACAGAGACCTCAACCTGTCTTAGCTCAGCAGCCAACCCCACCAGCAAATGTCATTTCAGTCAAATACGCTGCTGCAGAAGAGAATCTAAGTAGGGCCTTAGTGCCTTCTTCACCTTTGATCACAGAGAGTGACCCACACTCAAATAGTTTTGACTCTACGCATGTAGATAGTCCACCCGCATATTACACAGAGTCACCAGAACATGTGGAGACATATCATTATGATAGTCCACCAGTGGAACCTAGTTGGGAGCCAGAATATGCTAATGTGATGTACACAAACCCAAATCCACGGCCCCAAGTAAGACAACAGAGACCACAGGGCCCTAGAGGACCATGCTTTAGGTGCCAAGGAGATCATTTCATAAAGGATTGTCCACATCCCCCGATAGCAGGACAATCATAGTACTATAACATCCAAGGCTTTTGTGCCGATTGTGGCAAAGAGCACATAATCAAAGATTGTCCTAAGAACCCTGTTAATGCTTCGAATGTGACACCAATCAACGTGATAGGTATTGTAAATAACGCAGATGGATCCAACCCTACATACGTGCCTATCCAAGCTATCACAAGAGTCAGGCGCTCTTACAAAACCAACAGCTTAATCAGGAGAAAGTAGTCGGAACCAGTGAAGTTGCAAAATCTAGTAGCAAAAAGACAAAATCTTGGAAAGATTCTAGAGAAAGAATTAAGAGAAAATGGAGTAAAAAGATAACGGAGTTGGAAGGAAGTTTGAAAAAATCTAGAGCCAAAATCCAAGAATTGACTTCACAGGAATTGAATCAAGAGAATCCAGCTCAGAAATCAGGATCAGTTTTAGCGGAACCCATACCAGAAAATCTAGACATGATGTTTCGTGCATATCAGGCTAGATTAAAAGAGGGACCTCAGGTAGCTGAAATGAACAAAAACTACCCTCGAGCTGATCTAGAAATTGAGAGAACTAAACTTTGCATGAAGATGGTAGAATTAGCACAAGCTTTGTTCGAAGCCTCTAGATATCTTAATTGGAATAACATGGCAAAACCGGAATTACACTTTCAAGGACTAATGGAGAGGCTAGAATACTTGATAGAGAGCAAAGAGAAAAAGGATCAGCCTAGGAACCCTATTGTCCTAGAGACACAGGAAAGGAATGCACCATCCCTGTCTCAAGTACCCAACTCAGAAAGTCAAGACAATTTGTCTTCCATACATAAATATTCACATGAATTTTTGAGAGAGATCCAAGAAGAGAAATGGAGAAAAGAACAAGGAACTCATCCTCCTATTCAAGAAATAGATGACTTGCAGGAGCAATTTCCCCAAGACATTCCCTCTATATACGATGATGTAGAGGAAGAACAACTGAGTGAACACACAGGATTTGAATCTAATTCTTTACAAGAATTACCTCAGTTCACAGGACCTTGGGAAGCAAAGTCTATTAGTATGAGAGCACCCACTATAATAGTGAGGAATGAAGAATCAGTAATCCCTAGAAACACGGAAGTGATCAAGAATACCAAAGTACAATGTAATCTCACTCTAGAGGAGTTATTGAAGGTAAAACCAGAATTGTGGAAACATGTAGCAAATCAATTCCCCAAGCTTGCTACTACTTCCTCACAAATATGATCACAAAATAAGGTACCAGAGATACCCGTAGAAAAGATTGGAGATGTAAGCGAAGGAGAGGTAACACTTATCTTCCGATAACCCATCAGGGCTACACCACAAAAGCTATCTTAGATTCAGGAGCCGGAGTAGCCATCGCTACCACCGCTCTATGGAAACGTTGGGGTAAGCCAGCATTAAGACCCACCAGGATGAAGCTACAAATGGCTGACAGACACATAGAAAAACCATTAGGCTTACTAGAAGGCATATCTCTCACCACTTGTGGTGTAGAATTTGAGCATACCTTTGCCATTTGTGACTTTGCAAAAAACCATGCTTATGAGATGATATTGGGACTACCATTCATGCGTCAGTTGCAAATTGTACAAGATTGGGGAACTAATTCTTTGTACTTGCAACATTTAGGAGTGACTACCAAAGTCAATCTTAAAGACTATTCACATAGAGACGTACCCCCAATACAATGGAATACCATCCATAAGACACCAGTAGAAACAGAATCCGTGCACTCATTAGAATCAGATCCTTCTTGGTTGCATGAGGATACTCATTTATGGATGTGTAAAGTGGCCAAACAAGAGGAAGAAAGGTTAGAAGCCAGGACCTTAGGTGCAGAACAACATCCACGAACCCTTCAAGATCCAGCCTATGCGCCTGTAGTATTCCCAGACGAAGAGTTTGAACCCCATGGTTGGGCAGAAATCCTAGCAACCATGGATGTAGCCATCAATGAAGAACAATGGACACCCCACTGTGACGAGGATGGCTATGACATTTCAGTTTTCACGATAGAGCCAATCATGTGCGATGCAATTTTAGAAGAGTGTGAACCTAACACTGATGCATTTGAGGATGCAAGCGATTTTGATTTAGAATCAATTATCATGGACCCACCCTTTGCATCAGAGGAAGAATACTTTTTCGAAGTAGAGACTCACACTCAGAGACACGAGGAAATTACGAATGAGGTGAGGTTAGCCACGGAAGTGACTAACAAGAGTGAAGGCAAGAAAAGAAAGAAGAAGGAAACCATGTCAGAAAAAGAAGAATCTTTATTTGAAGTACCCGAGAACTTCAAGAAATATGAAATCGAAGATAGAAGAATCATGGTACGAATGCCTAATAGAAAAGCGAATGACGGTCAAGTATATGATAACCGAGAGAAAACCAAGAAAATAATAGTAGCCATAGAAGGAGAAGAAGAAAAATGTACATACATAGGGCATGATGTGACGAAGGAAGAAGAAGAAGAATTAGTTGCCCTATTGCGCGAATATAGAGATGTTTTTGCGTGGAGTTACAAAGATTTGAAAGGAGTAGATCCAGATATATGTTCTCATAGAATCCCTATCTATGACTCCAGATGCAAAACCTACGAAACAGAAACCGTACACGTACAATGATAACTACGCTGCGAAGATTAAAGAGGAGATAGATCGCTTGATAGAAGCAGGATTCATTTACGAAATTGAGCATACCGAATGGGTATCCCCCATTGTGGTTGTGCCCAAGAAGAATGGAAAATTGCGTGTGTGTATTAACCTTAAAAAAGTTAATGCCGCAACGATTAGAGATAGTTATCCTCTTCCTATCACGGAACATCTATTGGAAAGAGTTGCGGGCAAGGAAGTTTACAGCTTCCTTGATGGATTTTCAGGCTATAATCAAGTAGCCATTGCTCCAGAAGACCAACACAAGACGGCATTTGCCACTGAATGGGGCATATTTGCATTTCGTGTGATGCCATTTGGCTTAACAAATGCACCCGCCACTTTCCAAAGACTCATGTGTCATGTTTTTAAGAAATTCTTCGCAAGAGTTTGGAAGTTTATGTCGATGACTTATGTGCACATTCAAATGTAAGACAGACACATATCCCAGAGTTAAGACAAATATTTGACAAATGTCGAGAATATCAGGTTTGTTTGAACCCAGAGAAATGCGTTTTCATGGTCAGACAAGGCAAAATTCTAGGACACATTGTGTCAAAAAATGGAATCTCTACGGATGAAGAAAAGGTGAAGGTAATTGCAGAATTACCTAGACCAACTAATGTGAAAGAGGTACAAGCATTTATGGGCCATTGCGGTTATTATAGGAGATTCATACACATGTATGCAATCATAGCCAAGCCTTTGTACTCTCTTTTAACCAATTTTGAATGGACAGATGAATGTGAAAAGTCATTCAATGAACTCAAACGACGCTTGTGCTCAGCACCTATATTGACTACACCAGATTGGAGTAAGCCATTCCATGTACATGTGGATGCATCCAACTACGCCATAGGATGTGTGTTAGCACAACCCACGAATGAAGGTAACATAGATCTCCCCATAGCTTACGCTAGTAGACAATTGAACGCAGCAGAAAGAAATTACACCACGACGGAACGAGAAGGATTAGGGATGATCTACGTAGTAAAGAAGTTTAGGCACTACTTGTTGGCCAATAAATTCAAGTTCTTTACAGATCATCAAGCCCTATTGTACTTAGTCAACAAACCATGTAACACCGGACGATTGATACGTTGGTTTCTATTACTCATGGAGTATGATTTTGAAGTCGTAGTCAGGAAAGGAAAGACACATCTTAGAGCTGACCACCTTTCAAGATTAACCTCAGGAGAAGCTCCTCAAGGAGTAGCGGATGATCTACCAGATGCATACTTGTTTAACCTTGAGATGGCACCAGAATGGGCTAAACCTATAGTCCCTATTCTGACATACGGACCCAAGAATTCTAGGATAAAGATCAAAGAGGGAGAGATTACCAAGTCTCAGAGATATCAAATAATGGCAGGAAGCATATATAAACAGGATAATCAAAAGATTCTTGCTTGTTGTGTAGATGAATAAGAACATGCGAATTGGTTGCAATTAGCACATGTAGGTGCACTAAAGCATCATTCAAAACATCGAACATTACAGACTCTGCATAGATTAGGAGTATATTGGCCTTCGATGGAAGCAGATGTCTACAAGTTGTGTAAAGAATGCCATGTTTGTTGTGAAAGACCACCAGTAGAGCATGCTACATTATATCACGTGTCTCTCACACCAGACTGGAGTGAACAATTAGTGACATACTTGAGGACGAACACATTCCCTCAAGGCATGACCGTAGCTCGACAACGTAGTCTAGAGCAGGAAGCTCAAGACTATTCACTTATTGGCGATAATCTATACAAAAGCGGACGAGATGGATATCTAAGACAATGTGTTCATGAGAGCGATTATCTCAGCATACTAGAGACTGCACACCAAGGTGTTGCAGGAGGTCATTTTGGACCCGATAGGATAATCAAAGCCATCCTCTTTGCAGGATTATGGTGGCCCACTCTTCACATGGATGCTCATACCTATGTAAAGAGATGTGATGTGTGCCAAAGAACTCAGTTTCCTACTCGTAGAGATGAAATGCCATTGAAACCCATGATGGGCGGACGTGCATTTTCTAAGTGGGGTATAGACTTTGTAGGACCCATTAGCCCCCCTGCAAAAGGTACACATGCGGAATACATTATTGTTGCCACAGATTATCTGACGAAATGGGTAGAGGCAAAAGCCACGAAAAAGAATGATGCACACACAACTGCAAAATTCTTATTTGAGAATGTCTTTACAAGATATGGATTGCCTATAGAGTTAGTGAGCGATCGAGGCACTCACTTTCTAAACCAAGTCATTGAATATTTGTTACAGGATTTTATGGTGATTCACAAGAAATCCGCACCATATCATCCTCAGGCCAATGGTCAGGCTGAAAGCACTAATAAGATCCTTTGTAACGTACTGACGAAACTCGTGAACAACAAACGTTCAGATTGGGACAAACAGTTACACCACGCTTTTTGGGCATATCGAGTGGCCTACAAGACCGTACTCAATGCAACTCCCTTTCAGATGGTTTTTGGTCAGAATGCTGTGCTTCCTTTGGACTTCTTGATACTGACCCTTAAGGTTGCACAAGAACATCAGTGGACCGGCCATGAATTATCAGCGAGAATAATGAACTTGGAACGATTAGGAGAAACCAGGCTAAAGGCAGCAGCAGGCATATATGCAGCGAAGAAGCGACAGAAAGCATATTTTGATGCACATGTGAAAGATAAAGGCCTGAAAGAAGGGGATTTAGTTCTAGTATATACGCTAAAGCAACACGCACATAAGTTAGAAAAGCGAGGTTATGGACCTATGATCATTAACAGACTCTCAACAAGTGGAGCAGTACAATTAGCCACTTTAGAAGGAGATATAATGCCTAATTACATTAGTGGTTGTAGAGTCAAGTTATATCAGGAACCTCTTACTGAGGATATGCTTAGACGACTCACGTTGGCAAAGAAGCGTAAGGAGGAAGAAAATAGAATACGAGCGGAAGCTCAGGCAGAAGCAATAGAACACATTAAACGCATGAAGTTAAGAAGACAAGGACTAGGGAGAGAACATTATAACCATCTGGAAACTACACCCAGATATCCCATGGCCATGTGTCAAGTAAAGTCAACCACTCATCCTAGTATAGTGGACAGGAGACCATTCATTACAGTCAGGTTAGAGCACGGCAACCCTTGCCAAGAGCTCAGGGCTTTAATTGACTCAGGTGCTGCGACTAGTGCGATTAGATGGTCCCACTATAAGGATTCAGGAATAGAAATGCGGCCAACTGAGGCATACCTCATAGGCCTAGGAGGCATGGAAACCCCTTGCATGGTTGAGGTGGACCTTCCTATCCTCATTAAAGATGTGACCATGACAGCAAAGCTACTAGTGTGCCATGATGACGACCTGATAGAACCCCTAATCCTTGGCCAAGATTGGCTATACGATCACTCAGTGGACCTAAATCTTAGACAAGGCTCCTTACAGATTGGAACCTTAGAACAGAAGCGAGTGATACCGCTTGACTTCCCTAACGGCATTCCGATTGAGGTTTGTAACCCTAAACCCTATGAAACGCATGCGACGGAAGACCGGAAGATCTTGGGTCAGACCAGTCACGTCACGTCTACACCAACCCACTCGGGCTTGGCGAGGGACAATTGTCAATCAGAAAAACGACAGGAGATCTTCCCTGGGGCTTCTTGCAAACTAGAAGGGGCAGCTACCCAACCGCTAGGGCAGATGAACACAATCAGCGGTCAGGTGGGTTGCATCAGCGGCCAAATGAGCACAACACCCTGCGGTGCTCATCCTTCCAAACTTGCTGCGGACTGGCCTAGATTAAAGATAAATAACGAATCACTTCCTAATGGGCAGGTCACGCAAGTGTTGGATCTCCCTTCTTTTCCAAAGCAGAGCGTCCAATGGACCTCTCAAACCCAACCACGAACGAGTCAACCACAACAGAGGAACCCAGACCGACGACACCACCAGACAAGGCAAAGACAGCAGTATCAGCATCAGAGAACAAGTGGCACGAGACAAATATGGGTGCCAAAAGGACAGCAACCACAGGCTATTGGCAACACTGTAGACGAGAGCAGGACAAAGTTTCAATAGAAGCAGAGTCAACAGCCAAAGTCCCCTCGATCTTCTTCCCTAAGCAAAAATACTCGACAGATTTGGATCGCCAAGAAGTATCTTATCAATCGACCCACACCCATGCAGATTTGGGTACCCAAACAATGTATTATAGCCCAACCCTCTAGCCATGTAATATATATCCCTCAGAAATCTTTCCATCCTTCAATACCACCAAACCCAATACCACTTTGTGTCCCTCAGCAGAAACATACCACCCACTCAAAGACTCTTAGGAAATGGATGCCGAAACATATCCAGACGTCTTTTTGTACCCCCTTATCTAACAATTCTCCCACCCCGTTTAAACTCCACCCTTGTAATAATTCACCCTCAACCAAACCTTGTATGAATTCATACACCCAAACCCACATCATGCATAATAACAGTTCATCAAGAAATGTATGCATAATCTGAACCATGTAGGCGTCTAGAGACCTGCATCAGTTTTGCAAAAAATCATTGCATCAATCACTTCACGACACTTGGCTACACGGGTTACACATCGGTTATGGAAAAGGATTGCGGTCTCACCTTAATGGGATCATAATTAATTTCCATACTAATGTGTTAATCTTTTGTAGCAGATCTTTTCCATTAGCTCATCAGTCATCATGCAAACCGAAGCAGGACCATCAAAAGCTGGCCCCAATGCACCGATGGCCACTATTGGAGAATTACTAGCGGAATCTTATCCGACGATGCAACCACCAGAGTTTCAAGGTTTTCCAGGACCCATGCCAATCGATGATCCTCCTAGAGGATATACTGAGAAGATTCATTGTAATTCTCACTGGTTTCAAGGCCTAGTAGGACCCTTAGCAGACGCTGATTTCATATTTGAGGCCAATTTGGCATTTGATCTTCGCACATGGACCAAGTACCAGTTCTTTTCAAGAGAATTTGAAGGACTGCAGAATACACAAGATTTAACGCACGTTTGGGCACGAGCGGGATTTACAGAATACTTTAGTGACCCTCTGCCTAAACCCGATTTTTACAGATGCTTTTACTTGGTAACCAACTTAATGGCTTCAGAGAACAAGGATCTACCTGGCACATTCATGTTACCATCCTTGGTAAATGATCCTCCATTCAGAAGGTTTTATTTGTCTAAAGATTTAATTCGCGCAGCTCTAAAAATACATGGAACACACACTCCAACGGAGAAAGAACGGCTAGTCCCAGAGCAGATGAAGCGTGGTGACGTAACTAAGTGGGAGGATATTTCAGCTATAACCCCTGAGCTTTCCAAGCCATTACGGATATGCATGCAGCACTTTGCTTTCCCAGCTCAGGATCGTTTTACCATGCCCCACAAAAGAATCTGGTTTGGATTATACTTAGCATGTACTGGACCTCAAACGGTTGATCTAGCTAGCTGGATAATTGATCAGCTCTATTTATCACAACATCGATGGGAGCGAAAGAAGGTAATCAATGGGTGCTGCGCCCTCACCAGGATCATATATATGTGCTTGGCGTATGACTTACGAATTGAGCGCGCCATGACTAGTGAGGAACTGAAAGCATTTAAATTCACCACTAGGAAGGCTAGAAAGTCTAGCAAAGGCAGAGCCGGAAAGCGGATGAGAGGTACTATCCCGTGCCTACAAGTCCCAGAATCACCCTCGCCACAACCATCTCCAGAGCAGTCACCAACAGCAGCCACTCCCACGGTACCACCAATTCGTATACGGTTATCAAGACCAGTTACGCCGGAGGGCACCACAAGTACTGTTGCACCTCAAATAACCACAACCACAGAACCTATCACCACAGCAGCTGAACTTCCCACCACTATTGGTGCGGAAGCTTTCTCTTTTCCAATACCGCATTTAGAACCAGGACAAGCAGAGCCACTGGACCAAACTTTTGATTTTGAGATGCCCGATGCATTCTCCAACGAGTTCCAGTTTTCAGAAGGACAAATGTTTTCTCAAGAATTTGAAAGGCCTAGCTACCCTACCACACCCATGGATCAGCCACAAGGACAGATCGTGTCCAGCTCTGATGACGAAAGAACAGCAACCGATGACGACGAAGGAGACGACGAAGCTAGCCAGGGAACACATGAATCCCAAGAGCAGGAATAGACAGATGGCCAAGGCCAACAAACAGACACACATGGCGATACAAGTACCCATGAAGATGAAACTTACGAGGCAGTAGCTTACACACTAGCTATCAAGAAGTTGTATAGAACTATGGAAAAAGTTTGGGCACGCAAAAAGCTGACAGAGGAAGAGAGTCAAACAATAATAGAACAAGAACTTGTCATAGGCGGATTCGAAGACGCATACATCAAAGGATTGAAAGAGTTAGTCAAATCAGTAGGCTCCAACGAAGCACTCAGGTACTTGCAAAGAAAGCCACTACCACAGTTTGACCCCCGCAGAGTACGACTACTTTCAAAGCCCGGCGAATACATTTGTGTACCAACCGGATCACAATCTTCAGAACAAGCCAGGGAGGCACGCCTCGTCCCCGAAAGTTCGTTGGCTGTAGAAACCATCTTTGTAGATTCCCCACCCCGCGCTACAGCTGTACAAACCTCAGTAGTCACTGAAGTACCGACCACCCCAGCCGCTCCTCTCTCACCGCCCGTCCATCCAGCCTCCCCTCTTCACCCTCCTTCCCCCAGACCAACATCTTCATTCGTCGGTGGCATAGCAGAAATTGTCTTTACGACCACTAACCCCACAATTCCTGCACCCATTAGCCCTAGTCTACCCCCTCCCACACCCCCCTTTCTATCCAACCCATTCCTCCATCAATCCTTTCCATCTTTCCCCACAACTCCAAGACCCCTTTTCCCATTCCCACCGCCATTAACCTTCTCCCCCGTCTCACCTCCCCGACCCACTGTAACCCCTCTTTCCCCTTTCCACCAAGCTGCTCCAGCCAGCCCCCCTATAAATTACCCCTCAACCTTTGTAAATCCCGTATTTACACCAGCACGAGCACCCACGATCACACCCATATTCATGGTCACCGCACTAGATACGTCCACTGACATGGACATCTCACCACCCACTGCACCATCACTCACTTCACTCACGGCACAAACATTTTTAGGCACATCACAATTTTCAACAATCACTACATCATCCACCTTCCCACCCCCATTCCCCATTCCCGTTGCATCTACACCAACTGCATCTTCATTTAGCACCCCGTTAATACTATCACCCACTGTAGATAATGCATTCCAACAGATGTTCATGTGTATGACGCAAGTAAGAGATGAGTTCACATCTCTTGGTGATAATTATCAGCAGCTGCAGAGGACAACCAATGACTTACAGTTGCAGCTTAATTTATTGTCTATTGAGAATGCCTCTCTGAACACTCGATACCATGAATTACGCGAGGCTTATCACAAATTGGAACTAGAAAGCGAAGAAAAGACCAAGGAAGCAATTGCTGACCTGGATAAGTTATTAAGAGCCCAGACAGTCCGCAATGCAACGCTAACACGAAACATGGGCTTACTACGAAGATACCTAGCAGCTGCCAAGGAAGAAAACCAGCGCTTACATGATCAGAACGGAGAAAACTTAGAAGCAGCACTCGACCACCCAGACCAACCACTCAGTCCTAGCAGGTTCAAAGCCATTCCTTCAGACTCAATGAGGATGCTGCTAGACGATCATGTAAGATTACTAGATGAATATGACCGCATGAACGAGGAGTTACAGAAACTCAAAGAAGATCACAAATTACTCCAGTTACGAGAACCGGCACACCAAGACATACCAGCACCTGTGGACCCCTCTCCTGACCTCCTAGAGGAACTCAACTCATTACGGGCCGAGGTATCGACCCTTGAATCAAGGATTGCAGTATATGAAGCGCCACCAAGGCCAGATTCCCCACCTGAGCTTCCAGCTGAGGAAGAAACGGTCACCATTCCGGTGGAGGAAACGTTTGAAGAAGCGTACGAGCCACAACCCATCCCAGGCGGACGCGTCACGGCCGAAGGTCAGATGACGTACGAACTTCCGACCCCCGCGTGGATGAAGACTATTGAGGAACTTGGAACAACGCACTCAGCTAGAGTAGAGGCACAATTACATGCCATGGCGATGATAGAAGAAAGAATATTACAGTCTCCATTCTTTGCTCATTTGGCCCCGCGACGATACATATCTGGGCATGAGCTACAGTATAAACCGTATTTCATGTTAATGGCCGAATACTAGTTAGCCATTGAGAAAGAGACAGGTAAGAAGCCATCGCATGCCACTCAGTTCGAGGCGGCTGATTTGCCACTAGATGCACAGAAAGGAAGGATCTATCAACCAGAGTGGCGAAAAGATTTACTACAGCAGTATCCAGAGATGATGAGTACATGGGTAAAGGCACCTTTGCATTTGAAGTACAATCCGTGTTGGGGACCAGTGCCACGATGCCGCTCTTGGATTGCCTTTGCTATTAAGGTACAAAACAATAAGCAGTGCCAAGACTGGTTGAATTACCCCTATTTTAAGCCACCCATTGAGTTACCAACTGTTGGCTACATGATGGCTACAATTCGCCACTGGCTCCCTAGATTAAAGCATATGGATGATATAGCGGCGCATATGACTGTCAAAATCTTTGACATGATGCAAATTATTTTTAAAGTCTTCCGACGCGTCAAGGCACCACATGTCAACACCCCGGGCTTTGAGCATGGCAATTTCGATCTGGTATATGATATGAGTACAACGCCATCGCTACGGGTGTGTTATGCCTAGCACTGCAGAATAAAGTACCTACCGGCGTGCTACAAGCAGACGTTCGAAGAGATGTTCACAACCGGCTTCTGGGAATACCATTCAAAGGTATTCATAAGCAGGCCTACACATTTATTACACTTATTTGCCTGTGAACGAATGGTCTATTCCACACACTATCAGCTCCCGCCACCGGAAGAACTGCAACCTATCGACTGGGAGAAACTCGAGGCAGACCTGGCCCGAGGCATTCGTATCTCCGAGCACACCCTCGCTCAAGACCTCCTACAGAACTATATCCGGCAGACCTCACAGTAAGGTTCTGTCAGGGACGACAGAAGCGAGGGAGGGGGGTGTTGGAAGCAGCCAGAGGCACAGACGACACGGAAGCATGTAACGACAGAGCAGGGAGCCAGTCGAATCTTTTTTCAAAGACTTATGTTTTAAAATACTTTCCAAAAACCTCCAACAGTGATTTTTATCACTATTGTAACATATGTAACATAGAAAACCCCATTTTGTAATCCATAGCTCCATTTTGTGCAAGCCGAGGAGTCCTCGAGCTTGAGGAGCTTAGGTAGAATGCGCGTACCAATTTTCGTTATTTTTAGATACCGTTTACCCTTCCAAATAGCATCTAGGACCTAATTTTTAACTATGTCGGTCACTAGATGTGAAACCGGTCAAAACTAGTCTAGAAACTATAAAAAGAGCTAGAGAGCTCATTTTTGAGGTTAGCTTGTTTGAGGTTAGAGTTCTTTTGAGCTTGTAATAGTGTTCTTGAGTAATAGAGTTGATTTCTCACCTTCCATTGTGTCTTGCTTGTCTCTTCGTAGTGTGTGTGTATGTGTGTGTGCATTTCTATGCTTCTCACCTTCACTCTCACTTCATCTCACATTCACAATCTTCATATCACTCCTATCTCTTCCGCGGATTGACAATTAAGGAGGTGAAGCTTCTTAACGTGGTTCTCACCATTGTGCTAGAGCAACAAAGTCCTGTAGGGCTGTTGAGTCAGTGAATAGAGACGAGGTTGAAGCACTGACTTGAGGCAAAGTTGTCGTGTCCTTCCATCATTGTTGCTTCAATTGATCCAATTCTTCTAACAATTGATCATGTGCTTCGAGTAGAGTAGCATAGTCTTCCAGGATGATCTTGATATTGTCGGGGGTCACAACTTGAAACTTTGAGGGATTGATGGGTGCCCGAGGTGTGCTTTCGATAGCTGCTTCTAGGTTTTCCTAATTCTGTAGTTGCAGGTGTCGATTCTCTTCATGAGCAGCTGCAAGGTGTCACTTGAGTAGGGCCATATTTCGCTGAAGCTTTGAGTTGCATTCTAGCTGTGTCTGTAGATGGCCTTCTACCACTTGGATTGCTTCCTGGTCTGTGTTCTATAACTGTACTTCCAATATGCTATGAGCCTCTTGTAAAGTTTGGAATTGTGTATGGAGGCGAGCATTCTCCTCTTCTAGTGCAGCAAGACGATGTTGTAGCACCTCTGAGTGCTTTTGCAATCGTACGTTATGTTGCTGGAGCTGATTGTACTCTGTCCTTAGCTGTGATATACATGCGAGCATGGTGTCCAATGCATTGCCTATGGATGAAGGTGTGGTTTGTACAATGGAAGATGCAAGGGGAGGGGATCGGGGAATGGGAAGAGTGAATGATGTGTCTATTGGAGATGTATGTGTAGGGTGAAAGCGGTGGAGGGGGAATGGGAGAAGGTGGAAGTGTGGGGGGAGGGGGAGGTGCTGTGGGTGGCGAAATGTCCATACTTTCAGGAGTGGATGCAAGTGTGGTGTCTACCATGTATATTGGAATGGTAGGTGGTGTGTGGGTGAGAGTGGTGAATAAGTGTTGTGTGGATGGTGGGGATGGGATTGATGAGGAGGGTGGGATGGTGGCTTGATACATTCTACATAAGTAGTCATGGGAGGGTTGAAGGAATGGTGGTATGGGAGGTGGAAAATGAGAACTTGGCGGGAAAGCCATAAAAGGGGATGTGGTGGCTGGGAATCTGAAGAAAATGGATCTAGAGTCAGGATGGCCTATGGCCGAGGGCATGGGGGATGGTTGTCCTAGGGCAGGCTCTATGAAGGACTCAGTTATGACAGTGGCAGTACTATATAGGGGGTTTTCAAAGGGGGAGAACAAAGTAGAACTAGAGGTTGGACTACGGAAGATGAAGGCTTGCTCTGTGGGTTGGGTAGTCGAGGTGACATTTACAACTTCCGTTTGAGGAGGTGATGGGGTAGGGGTCGGTGGTAGTGGTTCGGTTGACTCATCCTGGGTGACGGGGATCTCTTGGCCAGTGGTTCCTGCTGTTTGGGAGGTTGTCTCAATGGGTTTGGATGTAATAATAGGTCCTTCCCCTGTAGTAATGGGAATCTGGATGTTTTTACCCGATCGTAGTCGTGTCTGGAATCTTCATGGATCAAATTGAACCGGAGGCCTCTTAATCGCTGTTTGAACTGCTTCTACTACCCCATATGTTTCCGCCATCAATAAGAGACCTTCACTATATTCTGATTCGACTCTGGCTTCTTCCAATAGCTAAGCCATGAGCACCCGACTGCTCTGTTCGGTGAGTAACTGTTGCGACCGTACTTGTTCCATTATTTGATATAGCCTCCGAAGTTCTATTGTATAAGCTGGGGCTTCAGTTGTTTCTTCTTCTTCTGCTTCTTCTTCTTCTAGGTGTCCTGGTTGTTGACCCTACTGATCGTCATCCCAATGTACATGGCGGCCTTCTGTGGATTTCCTCCGTCTTTGGGAAAAGGTGCCCTGTTCTTCTGTGTCCGAGAAGAATTCGACATCGGAGAGTTGGGTATTTTGCAAGAATGATTCGAAGTCAAAGGTGCTCATCCCTTCAACGTCTCCAGTCGTGGCAAATTCAAATTCAGATGGGACAGGAGGAGCCGATGGGGCAGCTTGTGATGTACCTTCAGATCCAGCCCTAGGTATTCTAATGGTAAAGGGTGGTACAGTGGCCTCCCCTTGTGGCGAGACTTCCGGAGTCATCAGAACTTCACGTGTCTGGACACAAGGGATCAATCCCCTCATGCACTTAGATTGATGTGTGGCAATTTTGAGTCGCTTAAACATTTGTAGTTGAGCCCAAGTTAAAGCACGTTCAATGGGTACATCATATGCTAAGCATTTGTAGATGATGCGCGTGATTGCACAACAACCATTCACCCCTAGTTTTCTAGATGACATTTTATTTGCTTCATACAACTGCTCCACAATCCATACAGGAAGATTAATCGGTAACGACCCTGTCTCTGCCAAGTAAAGAGTGAACCATATTCGTTTGTGGGGTTGAGTGAATCGATCCTATCCTGGAAATGCAAACTGTTGCATGCACATACGGAGAGGGATAGACACGTTTGGTGTGAGTGCTGCCATATCTTTTAGCTTCAGTAGTTTTCGGTCCTTCATGTTAGTGGGAATGAGAGCATCCTTCTCAGAAGGCACATGTGTGTTGTGCATATTCAAAGCAGAGCTCACCAATTCCAATGTAAGTTCGAACCTCTTCAACTCGTTGTTGCCCAGCAAGGAAGGAAGAATGAACGTTCCTGGTTTGTCCTTTTCTGCACTAGCTTGTAATGTTGAGACCAAATAGTAACATCGTAGGAGATCTGGTTTGGGCAAGGGTGCCTCAAAGTACTCCGATAGCCTTGCACGTTGCCATATGGTTTGGAGGTCCTGTGTGTTTTGGAGGGTTTCAAATTCTTTGGAAAAGAATTGGAATCGGACCCATGACCTGTCATACTCACACTTGGAATCCCAGATATACTTAGCCTCTCCTAATGGGCCCTGGCATGCCATTGAACCAATGAGAATTTGCATGGAATCTCTCTGTTATTCCCGTGAGAGGGTCTGGTATAGGTATTTGCTGGAGGTGTTGCAGCTCCACAAGTCGTTTGGTTGGTGGCACGTCAATGTGTAGACCGTCCACATTAATCCCTGCAGTACTTACTCCTGCCTGTGAGCTTGAGCTTGCTGCTTCTGTCGTGAGACTACGTGTAGCTGGTGATGCTTAATCTGCTAGAAGAAGAGAGGCACAATAGCATTGCATAGGAAACATGATGTTATGGTGTTCCCTCCACAATACTAACATGACATTCCAAGTGGTTAATGGTTAGTGGGTGAGATGTTTTGTGATGTTTGTGA
Organism: Ceratopteris richardii; assembly: GCA_020310875.1. NCBI lineage: Eukaryota > Viridiplantae > Streptophyta > Polypodiopsida > Polypodiales > Pteridaceae > Ceratopteris > Ceratopteris richardii. The sequence continues at coordinate 38,123,425 of CM035417.1, forward strand.
ATGTTGGTTAGTAGGTTAGTTTTCATCCTAGATGCATACTTTCGGGTGTGCAATGTACTCAGAATGCTCCTACATCAGAGTGGATGGATTTACAAGAGTGGGTCAAGGGGTTTGATACGAGGTTTAAGTTTCCAAGTTTTGATTGTGGAAGCGCAGCTTTTACTAGTGATAACATGTAAAGGTTTGTGGACTAGATTGTGTTGGATTTGGGACCTTTTGGGTACCCATTTCCCGACATTCCTATGTGTGACCGAGGATGTAATGGTGTGGAGTGTAGGTGTTTGCCCTGTGATTTGTGCCAAGGGTGCTTGTGGGTGTTGATTCAATCTTGTGAATGGAGGTGTAGCTATTTGAGCTCGTAAGCAGGTCTTGGGCACCCATATCCGTCTATCATTTGGAATAGCCTTCATTGACCGCTTTGGGACCCAAATAGAAATGGTTTGTCTAGATGGATTGCCTAGGATACTCGTGCATTGTAATCCTTGACATTGTAGCTCGTTTGGTGCATCTTTGGGATGCAGTCTCCAAAGCTGAGGGTTGTTCACCCTTGCATACCCAGATCTACTTCATGCCATGAGGTACTCTAGATTGTACAGGTTGGTGCTCACGCCTCTTGATCATTGGCTTCCCCTGTGTCGTGTGTGTGCCCGGCTTGCTTTCCTCGAATCCTCTTTGGAAAAGAAGGGAACTCCTCTTTGACTACTGCACTTTTGTCAAGAGTGACAATCTTCTGCACCATAGAACTTTGGACAAGAATAGCATCGTTATCTTCATGTGGGTTCCTAGAGGGACTAGGATTTGGTGCCTTTTCTAGTGGCCTGAGTGCTTGACTTTGTAGTTCAATCGTGATGTGGTTTTGGTCTACCCAAGCCTGAAGAAGTTCACTTCTTAGGTTGAGGCTGACTGCATGATCATAGATCCAGTCTTGGCCCAAGACAAGAGGCTCGGTAAGATCCTCGTCTTCACATACTAGCACTTTGACTGCCATTAGAACCTCTTGAATGTAGACGGGACGTTCCACCTCACCCATGCAAGGGGTTTCCACACCTCCCAATCCTATGAGATATGCCTCTATAGGGTTGACCTTCAATTGTAATTTTCGACAGTAAGAAAGTCGAATTGCACTAGTGGCTGCTCCTGAGTCAATTAAAGCTCTCACAGTCGTTGCACTCTCTCCTTGTCCTACTTCTAGGGTCACAAAAGGTCACGGATCGACTATCCTATGGGAACATTCACCTGAAGCCTCACACATGGCCATGTGATAACCTAGGGATTCTTGAGTGTCAGGCCTAGGCTGATCTCTACCATGTCTCCTCAATTTTATTCGTCGGATGCATTCTAAATCTTCTACCTGTGCTTCTTCTTGAATTCGCTTTTCCTCTTCTTTACGTTTCTTTGCAGTATTGAGTCGATTTAACATCTCCTCCGTGAGGGGTTCTTGATATAACTTGACTCTACATCCACTTATGTAACTTGGTAGAATATTGCCTTCTAGAGTGGCTAGTTGAATTGCTCCACTTGTGGAGATCCTATTGATAATCATTGGTCCATAGCCTCTTTTCTCTAATTTCCGTGCATGTTGCTTCAAGGTGTAGACTAGGACTAGGTCGCCTATTTTCAAGCCCTTATCCTTCACATGTGCGTCGAAATATGCTTTTTGCCTTTTTTTGGCTGCATAAATTCCTGCTGCAGCTCTCAATCCTGTTTCACCTAATCATTCAAGATCGAAGATTCTAGAGGAGAGCTCATGGCATGTCCAGTCATGCTCTTGTGCTACTTTCGATGTAGGTATCAAAAAGTCCAATGGTAGCACTGCATTCTGGCCAAACACCATCTGAAAGGGTGTGGCTTTGAGTACCATTTTATAGGCAACTCTATATGCCCAAACGCATGGTGTAGCTACTTGTCCCAATCAGAGTGTTTATTATTAACCAATTTTGTCAATACATTGCATAGAATCTTATTTGTGCTCTCAGCCTGTCCATTAAATTGTGGATGGTAGGGGGCAGACTTCTTATGTATCACCAAGAATTCTTGGAGAAGGTTTTCTATGAATTCATTCAAGAAGTGTGTGCCTCTATCACTCACTAATTCTATTGGCAATCCGTATCTAGTGAACACATTCTCAAATAAGAACTTTGATGTCGTTTGAGAATCGTTCTTCATTGTGGCTTTTACTTCTACCCACTTGGTTAGATAGTCTGTGGCCACAATGATGTATTCAACATGTGAACCCTTGGCTGGGGGATTAATAGGACCGACAAAGTCTATTCCCCATTTAGAGAATGCATCCATCATAGGTTTCAATGGCATCTCATCTTTGTGTAGAGGATACTAAGTTCGCTGACAAACATCTCACCTCTTCACGTAGGTATGTGCATCCATGTGAAGGGTTGGCCACCAAAGACCTGCAAATAGTATTGCCTTGATTACCCTATCTGGTCCAAAGTGTCCTCCTACTACACCTTGGTAAGCAGTTTCCAAGATCTTCAGATATTCGCTCTCGTGGACACACAATCTAAAATACCCATCTTTTCCTTGTCTATATAGATTATCTCCAATGAGAGTATAATCTAAAGCCCCGTGTTCTAAGCTCCTTTGTCTAGCCAATGTCATATCTTGGAGAAAGGTTCTCGTCCTCAAAAAGGCTATTAAGGGTTCACTCCAATCTAGCACTAAAGACACTTGATAAAGAGTGGCATGTTCCACTGGTGGTTTAGTGCAGCAGATTGGGCATTCTTTGCACATCCTATGGACATCAGCTTCCATAATTGGCCAGTGCACTCCAAGTCTCCTCAATGTCTGTAAGGTTCTTTGTCTCGAGTGGTGTTGCTCTAATGCACCCACATGTGCTAATTGCAACCACTTCGCGTACTCATCCTCCTCCACACAACAAGATAATATGCCTTGATCCGTGTACTTGTACATACTCCCTGCCAAGATATGGTACTTCTGGGCTTTTACTACCTTCCTATCTTGAGTGTTTACTACTGGATGTTTAGGCCCATATGTGAGTACTGGCACTAAGGTCTTGGCCCACTGTGGTACAACTTCCAAATTAAACAAGTAAGCATCATGAAGGTCATCTGATACTCCTTGTGGGGCCTCTCCAGATGTGAGCCTCAAGAGATGATATGCTCTCAAGTGAGTCTTTCCTTTCCTCACCACTACCTCAAAGTCATACTCCATTAGAAAGATGCCATCTTACTAATCTACGTGCATTGCATGGCTTGTTCACCAAGTAAAGTAGAGCTTGATGATCAGTAAAAAATTTAGACTTATTTGCAAGCAAATAGTGTCTACATTTTTTAACTGCATATACCATGCCTAATCCTTCTCTCTCAGTAGTGGTATAATTTTGTTCAGCTGCATTTAACTGTCGACTAGCATAGGCAATTGGAAGATCCATATTACCTTCACTCGTAGGTTGTGCAAGTACACACCCAATAGCATAATTGGATGCGTCCACATGGACATGGAATGGCTTGTTCCAATCTGGTGTAGTCAAGATTGGTGCTGAACATAATCGCCGCTTAAGCTCATTGAAGGATTTCTCACACTCATGAGTCCACTCAAAGTTAGTCAAAAGTCCATACAAAGGCTCTGCAATGATGGCATACATGTGTATAAAACATCGTAATAGCCACAATGCCCCATGAAAGCTTGCACTTCCTTGACATTCTTTGGCCTAGGTAGTTCTGCAATCGCTCTCACTTTCTCTTCGTCAGTGGATATGCCATTCTTTGACACTATGTGTCCTAGACTCTTGCCTTGCCTGACCATGAAATCACACTTTTCTGGGTTCAAGCAGACTTGATATTCTCTACATTTGTCAAATATTTGCCTGAGTTCAGGTATATGGATCTGCCTAATGTTGGAATGAGCACAGAGATCATCAACATAGACTTCCAAATTCTTCCTCAAAAACTTTTTAAATACATGGCACATTAATCTTTGAAAGGTTGCAGGAGCATTGGTGAGCCCGAATGGCATTACCCGAAAAGCAAATATACCCCACTCTGTGGCAAAAGCCGTCTTATGCTGATCTTCTGGTGCAATGGCTACTTGATTGTAACCAGAGAACCCATCCAGGAAGCTGTACACTTCCTTGCGTGCTACCCTTTCTAATAGATGCTCGGTGATTGGAAGCGGATAACTATCTTTGATAGTGGCCGCATTAACCTTCTTCAAGTTAATGCATACATGCAATTTTCCATTCTTTTTGGGCACCACTACAATGGGGGATACCCATTCAGTGTGCTCAATTTCATAGATAAATCCAGCTTCCACCAAGCGATCTATCTCTTCTTTGATCTTGGCAGCGTAGTTGTCATTATATGTGTAGGGCTTCTGCTTAGAGGGTCTGGCATCTGAGGTCATGGGGATCGTATGTGAGCATATGTCAGGGTCTACACCTTTCAGGTCCTTGTAACTCCATGCAACACGTCTCTATATTCTCATAGTAAGGCTATCAATTCTTGCTCCTCATCTTCACTTAGGTCGTGTCCTATGTATGTGCATCGCTCTTCACCTTCTTCTATGGCTACCACTATTTTCTTGGTGGTTTCTTTGTTATCATAGGCCTCTCTTATGGCTGCTTCACGTTTAGGCATTCTTTTCATGACTCTCCTGTCTTCTATTTCATACTTCTTAAAGTTTTCTGGGACCTCAAACAAGGATTCTTCCTCCTCTGGTGAGACTTCTCTCTTCTTCCTCTTCTTTCCTTCACTCTTGGTGGTCACTTGTGTGGTTAATCTCAACTCGTTTGTAATTCCTTCATATCTCTGAGGGTGAGCTTCTACTTCGTAGAAATATTCCTCATCTGATGCAAAAGGAGGGTCCATTATAATTGACTCTAGATCGGAGTCACTTGCGTCCTCGAATGGATCAGTGCTAGGTTCACATTCTTCTAGAAACGAATCTCCCATGATTGGCTCTATTGTGAAGACTGAGATGTCATAGCCATCCTCATCACAATGGGGTGTCCACTGCTCTTCATTGATGGCTACATCCATAGTTGCTAAGATTTCTGCCCAACCATGAGGCTCAAACTCTTCATCGAGAAACACTCCAGGTGCATAGGTTGGGTCTTGTATTGGTCTATGCATTTCTTCGCACCTACCTCTCTAGCCTTTTCCCTTTTCTCTTCCTCTTCGACCACTTTACACATCCATAAGTGAGTGTCTTCATGCATCCATGAGGATCCTGATCCTATGGAATGCACTGACTCTGTATCATTTGTGGCTCTATGGATGGGATTCCATTGAATGGGGGGCACGTCTCTATGAGAGAAATCTTTGAGATTCACTTTGGTTGTGACACCCAAGTGTTGCAGATACAAAGAATCTATTCCCCAATCCTGCACTACTTGCAATTGCCTCAAGAAGGGTCTTCCCATAATCATCTCGTAGGCATGATTCTTGCTAACGTCACATATAGCAAAAGTGTGTTCAAACTCTACACCACAAGTGGTAAGAGTTATTCCCTCTAGTAGCCCTAAGGGTCTCTCAATGTGACCATCGGCCATTTGCAACTTCATTCTTGTTGGCCTGAGTGCTGGCTTGCCCCAACGTTTCCATAAGGAAGTGGTAGCAATTGCAACTCCCGCACCTGAGTCCAAAATGGCCTTGGTTGTGTAACCCTGATGAGTGATAGGGAGATAGGTGTTTCCTTCTTCTCCTTTCCTCATGTCTCCTATCTTGTCCAAAGGTATTTCCGGTACTGTTCTATGAGATCCTACCTGGGAACAAGGTTTTGACATGTCTGGCACTTGCTTGGCTACATGTTTCCACAATTCAGGCTTGACCTTGGGTAGCTCTTCTAAAGTGAGATTGCACTGCACTTTAGTATTCTTTACTACCTCTGTGTTCCTAGGTATGATTGAGTCTGCGTTTCTTATCATGACCATAGGTGCTCTCATATAAGTGGACTTTGCTTCCCATGGACCTGTGAAATGGGGTAGCTCTTGTAAGGAATTGGACTCAAAGTCTAATCTCTCTTGAGATTGGGCACTCTCGTGCTCTCCATAAATGGAAGGAAGGTCTTGTGGGAATTGATAATGTGTGTCATCCACAAGTTCAATGGGAGGAGGAACTTCACTCTCTTTAGCCCATTTCTCTTCCTGAATCTCTCGCAAGAATTCTGGTGAGTATCGATTCATAGAAGAAGAGGTGTCTGGTTTAGTGGACTTAGGCACATAAGCTTCCGTGGGAGGAATGCTTATTCTATCACTTGCCTTCTCCTTAGCCTGGGAGTTGGCTCCTTTTCCAGACTTTGCAATTATTGTCTCCAATCTATCCAATAAACCATCAAAATGCAATGGTGTTCTAGTGGAGCTAGAGCAATTGAAGAGGCGACTGGCCTCAAACATGGCTTGAGCCAATTCCACCATCTTGGCACACAATTTGGTTCATTCGAGCTCTAGGTCAGCTCTATGGTAACATCTTTCATGATCCATTACATTTGGCCCTTCGTGGATCATGGCCTAATATGCTCTTAGCATCATATCAAGGCCTTCGGGAGTGGGATCTGCTAAGACTGATCCTACTCGGGGTGGTGGGTGGATTACGTGTGGTGGATTAGAAGGTTGGGGAATAGAAGGTGATGGGGATGGTAGTGGAGATGATGTGTGAGAGTGCGTTTGAGATGTGATCTCTATGATTTTGGCTTTGCTTTCTCGTAGACTTTCCTCGAGTTCACTCATCTTCTTTGCCCATTGCCTTTTCATACGTTCACGGCTATCTCCCCAAGCTCTTGTTCTCTTCTTATTCTGGCTCTCCGTCTCGCTAACCTCCGTATTCTTTCCGTGGCCTAAGTCTTGGTCTTGCTTAAGTGCTTGAGCTCTCGTGATGACTTGCACTGGGGCTATGGAAGTCACACTTCCTATGAAGTCTACCACTAAGCCAATAACATTGATAGGAGCAATTTTTGGGATGTTAATGGGGTTCTTCGGACACTCGTAACAAATGCTCCTTTCCACAATCTGGACAAAAGCCTTGAATTGTCACAGACTGGGTTTGTGTGGGTGCAGGTAGAGGGCAATCACGAATGAGATGATCTCCCTGACATCGGAAGCATGGTCCTCTAGGAAATGGAGGTCTTATCTGCCTAGGTTGAGGTCTAGCGTTGGGGTTTGCGTACATGACATTTGCATATTCTGGCTCCCAACTAGACTCACTCGGTTCTTCATAATAGTATGACTCATTATGCTCAGGTGATTGCATGTAGTAAGCCTGTGGGCTATCAATATGGGTAGAGTCAAAACTATGATCACTTGGGTCACTTTTTGAAAGCGATGATGTCACTGGCACTAAAGCTCTATTTAAATTTTCTTCTGCGGCTGCATACTTCACTGGAATCACATTGGCTGGAAGAGGGGGTTGCTTCATTAGGACCATTTGAGGTCTTTGCTGGCCTTGATAGGGTGGTTGGGGTCTACTATACTGTTGTTGAGGGTACTGATTCTGGTATTTTCCTTGCTGTGGGTAAGTTTGGGGATAATTTTGTCTAACAAATTGTTTGTTATAAGGGCAGTCTTGTGCATTGTGGTTGGTGTATCTCCTTTCTATGGTGCAGTATTGGTTATTAGGGTTCACTTGGGGTTGAGCCATGATAGGACACACATTCGCCATATGGTCTCCTCCACAGGTGTAGCATCGTTTTCCTGGGGCAAATCTAGGAATCTGCTTGCTAGAGACGCCTAATTTCTGAGCTACCTTTTTTGCTAGATCCTCAATCAATGTTGATTAAGAGGAAGTGAGGCTAGTAGAACTATCTGATTCTTTATAGATCTTTGAGAGCTCTAATTCCTCCCCTAGATTATCCTCAATGTCTATGCACATACGTACACACTCTTCTATGGATCTAGGGTCCTTTAAGTACACATATGATCTCAGTTTGGTGCTTAACAATCCATCTAGAAAGAAGGCCACTTGTTTGGCCGGAGTGGGTAACTCTAGAGCAGGGCATCTTTCTAGGTATTGCCTAAACCTTCTTCCTCGGAGCCTCACTATCTCTTGAGGTGTTTGCTTAAAGTTGTATATCAAGGAGGACATGTTATGCCTAATGCCACTTTTGGAAAACTCAGTGATGAATGCTTCAAGAAGTTGGTCTATACTTCTGTACTGGTCTTGGTGAAGTGGTTGAAACCAAGTCAATGTAGTGTTCTTGAGTGTTAGGCCAAAAGCATTGTATTGAGTGAACAAGTCTTCCACTTGTTCAACTCTCAAAACTTGCCTAAACTCAGCTACATGGTCATACGGGTCTCCTGTGCCATCGAAGCAATTCTTCATGGACTTAACCAATTGTGTGGGTCTTAAGGTTCTAGCGTGTTCTCTAGGCGTTGGCAAAGGGAATTCGTTTGTATTTCTTGTATTCCTTGGATCCCTATGTCTCTCCCTGTCCATCCTATCAGTCTCTGTCCTCGTTCTTTCACTTCCAAGTGGAATAGCAAAGCTCACCTCGGGTCTATCTCTACTCCTCTCGCTCTGAGTTCCATGATCCTGAGATGTTCTAGCTTCTTGGTGACCATAAGACACAGTGGATCGAGTTTGGGGAAAAACAAATTCTCCCTTCCAAGTGTATGCGTGTCTTCCATGCTCTAAGACCACAAAGATCCTCTCAAAAGCATCATCTAAGTACGTCACTTTGCCTGGGATATCAGGATCTTTGAATTCATAGATGGTAAGTGCTCCCACTTCTTTAGGCTTCTCAGGCTTATACCTCCAAAAAGCCTCATCCGTCTCTCGATTCACAAGCAGATCTATGCTCCTATTGTCTTGGGAAACCAACTCGGGAGTGATTATTCTCGTCCGAACCGACTTGCTGCGAGGGGTTTTTGGCTCCTTTCCTAAGTTCCCTTGCTCTATGTCTCCTATTTCGACCTCTCAGATTATGTTGCCAAATTCATCTGTCCTTTCAGGTTGGCTGGTGACCACATACATTGTTCCTTCTTTATCTATGTAGGAACCATTTTCGAACTTGAATACAGGGTGTTCTAGTCCAATGGGCTGATCCGGGTTTTTGAGAAGGACAACAAATTTTCTCAGGCCGTCCTCATAGATGCGTGCACCTAAGAGGTTGGTCTTGATGTATTCCAATTGAGTTTTGTAGGGACCCTCAGGTCTTTCTAGGTATGCCACTCCTGAGCTACCTACAGGTCTCTCCATGTTGTAAGACATCTTCGAGTCACTAGTTTCTAAGTCTAGAGCGTAGGGGTAATAACTCAATTGTTCGGCCCAAGATCTAGCAGTATGGTTAACACTAGCCTCGGATGATCTAATACTTTGACGGTCTCTCCCTAGGTGTCTTCCCGATCTAAGGTTCATATGCCCTTCCAATTAACCCAATGATCCTTGTACAACAACGTTGCTAATTCTTTGATACCAATCACTTGTTCCTTTTGAGTTTCTTTGTATGTGTTTTCTTGTCTTTAATTAAGCATCGTGAGGAGCACTTAAGTGTGTCGTAATTGATGTTTTTCGTCCACTTAGTTTAAGTTCTTTTCCCTTAAATTGTCCCTTGACTACAATCTAACCTATTCTTGGACTTGGGAAATTAGAGGCTCTTAGAACTTGAGTATTCCTATCGTACCCCTAGTCAATCAAGACAACTACTTGCACTTAGCCTAAGCTAAGAATGGACTGAGGGGGTTAAGAGATGTTCCAACCTCAAGTCGTTTCTCCTTCCTATGCTTGTCTGCCCAGGAAGTGTGTTCCCAAGCCTGCACACAATGGCACTTGCTTTGCTGTCTCCAAAAGCTCTTAATGATCTTGTAAAACTTCCAAGTTTAGCTCCACTTTTTACCTTCAATTGACAGACAATTTAGTTCAGACACTTTTAATGACTCTTTTTTCCCCCTTTTCTATTGCCAAAAAATTTCCTCTAGAGCTCTCTTGGTGTACCTACCCCTCAGAGGGTCAACTTCAAAATAACCTATCTGACACGAGCTTTCTAACAAGCCCTAGAGTTCAAAAAATGGATTTCATATGAAAAAGTTATGACAGTTCAGGGTTTAGCAGGTTAAAACAGACAATCAGGACCTTTTAGGACTTTAGTGCAATTTTCTATGGCCTTTGTAAGTGTATGAGTAATTGAGTATGCAAATATGCCCAAAATTTAGCCTAAATTTTCAAAAAATTTACCCCCTTAATTTTTGCCGAAAATGCCTGTCTATCACGATAGACGGTGTTTGTCGCGATAAACACTAGCTGTCGCGTAGGGCTGTTTGTCGTGATAGATGGTGTCTCTCGCGATAGACGGGGTCTATCGTGGGGTCCAGTTTGTCGCGATAGACGGGTGTCTGTCGCGATAGACAAGGTCTGTCGTCTATCGTGGTTTGGTCTGTCGCGATAGACGGTGTCTGTCGCGATAGACGGTGTCTGTCGTCTGTCGTGGTTTGGTCTGTCGCGATAGACGGTGTCTGTCGCGATAGACGGTATCTGTCGCGATAGACTGAGGCTGTCGTCTGTCATGCCTTTTGGTCTGTCGCCATAGATAATGTCTGTCGCGATAGACGGTCTCTATCGTGGGTCTCTGTCTGTCGCAATAGACGGGTGTCTGTCGCAATAGACGGGTGTCTGTCACAATAGACGGGTGTCTGTCGCGATAGACAGATGTCTATCATGATAGACGGGGTCTATCGTCTATCGTGGGCCTGTCTGTCACGATAGACGGTGTCTGTCGCGATAGACGGCCTCTATCGTGGGGTGCTGTCTATCGCGATAGATGATGTCTATCGTGATAGATGCTGCCTATCGCGATAGACTGTGTTTGTCGTGATAGACTGAAAAAACGCAAATTTTTTAGAATTTCTTAGTGATTTGGAGTGCTTCATGGTGTAGGTTATCGTGCCAAACATGCATTAAAAAATATTAAGTTTTTCTGCCTGGCGATAGACAGAGGTCGTCGTCCCGGAACATGTGCAGAGTCTATCATACCTGCGCAAGCTACTGGAGATGGTGGTACAGCTAGAACAGCAGCAAAAGCTCAAAAAACACACAAAAACAGATAGCATGCAAGCCCTCTCTCGCTCTCTCTCACAAGTGAAATGAGGGAAATGAGGTGGGGAGTGGAATATGACCAAAAACTGAAATTTTTGTGAAGATGGAGAAGAGGTGGGAGATGGTGGCAAAAACAAGAAGAAATGAAGAAAAACAAGGAAAAATGAAGAAATGAAGAAATGAAGAAATGGAGCTTGGACTCGATAGACTCTAGATGAAGGGCTTACTAGCCCTGCTATGTAAAGCTCAACATGGACCATGCTTATATAGCTTTTACAAGGGGATTCAATTTAGATAAACATAGTCGAGAGATACAAAATAGTTGGCAAAATATAAAATCCAATAATATCTCCACGACTAGAAGTCCTACTATCTTAGCCCTATGGGCCTCGGGGATAGGCCCCTCGAACCTCGTAGAAGGGGGCAAGTCCCCCCTCTACATTCCGTGCATTAAGCTTCTATGGGGAAACCGTGTGACACCACAAGGACTTTATTTTCTCCTCGAATGGCAACCTAATGGCCCGAAAGTTTATGCCCTACCTAACCTAATGGCTAGGTTCACAAAGATAATATATTATCATCAATGTTCACACATAGACCTCATCTAACTTGAAAGTTAGGGTTTCACAAATGTCCGGGCTCTCACAATGGCTTCTCCTCATAATGGGGCCCTTACAACTTAGAGCACCATGGATCATTTGTGGTCACTTGAGGGGGAGTATTGAGTATATCTAACACCCACCTCAATGTCCACCCTATGGTGAACTATCTCCTTGGTTCAACACATGGCTTTGGAAAGTGTCAATCAAGTTGCTCTCTCTCAGAGCCTCGATGAAGATGTCTAGTCCATTTTCTTCAGTTGGACATTAGCTTATGTGCACAACTTCATCCCCAATCAACTCACACACATACTGATACTGAATTTCTATGTGCTTGGTACATGCATGGAAAATATGATACTTGGTGATGGCGTGCTTTTTCAACCCATATAATACCTTCTTTAGCTTACATATCTTCTTCTCTAAATGGGGAGCCTCAAACCCTAGTGGTTGAGACACATATACCTCCTCCTTGAAGTTACCATTTAGGAACCTTGATTTGAGATCCATGTGATAGAATGTCCATCATTTATGCACAACCACAACTAGTACTACTCAGATAGTAGTCATCCTTGCACTCGAGGCAAATGATTCACAAAATTCAATCCCTTCAACTTGCGAGTATCCCTACGTAACAGGTCTTGCTTTGTACTTTTCCATAGTACCATCTGCCTTGAATTTTAGCTTCCGAACCCACTTGATGCCAACGACTTTATGCTTGGGGGTGTTGATATATTTAGATAATGATGTGTGTGAACACTCTAGGACCGTCGGGGCACTTTTTTCCCCCTTTAGGAGGTTTTTTCCCCCGGCTTGTATATACACCTATTGCCCTAATGGGCTACTTATCTTTGTACATTCTAGTGGTAATACATTCAGTATTGTGTGTTGTGCTCCAAGCTTCTTCTTCTTCCTTGTGTTGTTCACGTGCTTCTGCAGATATCTAACTCTAACAATTGGTAGCAGAGTGTTGGAAGGAGTGATTTTGAAGGAGCATTTTTGATGAAAAAATTAGTAAAAAGTCAAAAAAATTGTAAAATATTTATGCAATGATTGTAAAAATAAGGAAGAGTCTTCCTTATATGGTTGAGGATCTTATGTAATTTTTGTAGAATTTTTAGAAACTCTTAGATAGCATTTTTTTAGGAAATTAGAGAAAAAGACCTAATTTCAAGTGTGAAAAGGGACACTTGAAAATGTATATAAGTCAATTTTCTCTATTTTGGAGGGGTTGGTTAGCCATTTGCTCAAGCTATCAATAGTGAAGAAAGAGTTTCTGCAAAATCGTGTTTTCTCTTATTGTGTGTATTTCTTTTGATGTGTGAGCTTGTCTCTTGTCTAAGCATGGAGATTTGTGAGTCTTAATTGTGTATTACTGAGTAAGTTGTATGAAGGGAGAGACCTATTGCTGTAAATGTGTGGAAAGGACTGCAGGAAGTTTCAAAATTGTGAAAATCGTCTGTTGGTACAGAATCGCGATTGTCTCGTCTTGATGATACAGGTGATATTTTTCAGTTTTGAGCTCATAATTGTATTCTGCTAAAGAAATGGCATGGTTTTGATATAAAGAACATAGAAAATGATGGAGATTTGCCTTAGTTATGGTAATCTCAAGATTTTCTCTTCATCTTCAATTTCTCTCAGCAATCCAGCCATCAATCTCTTATTTCCTTGACTCTATTATCTTGAAGGGGCTGTGGTCTTGTGGATATTCCTAGGATTGACAAAATAAAGATGATTTGTTGATTCTTTGTTACTTCATGATTGGAGAGGACAACTTGGAGTCCAAAACAAAACATTTTTTGGCGCCGTTGCCGGGGAACATTCCAAGAACTTCTTTGAAGTTGGACCTTTGCCGGATCTTCAGTTGATGATGGAAAACAAGGTAAAGCTCATCAATAAGGAAAAGTGCACATGAATAGGTAGATATCATTGTTTGTCTTTAGGGAAGAAGAAAGCAATGGATGTCTTGTAGAAGTGGAAGTGCTGAAATTTTTGTAGATTGATAGTTGCTCATCATTTTGGTGAAGTAAAAGTGCAGGTGTGTGGAGGATTTGAGCCAAGAAGCTGAAGATGGAGGTAACTTGAATCTATTCTTGCATTTCTAGATTTCTTTTTGCCCAAGTACTAGACACCATGGGTGATCTTGGGAAGATAACATGGTGATACTAAGGAAAGGACAGTTAAAGTAGCTAGATGTGGGAATGAGGGATTCAGTTGTGACCAAGTCTGAGCATTAAATCTTGAGTTGTGCTGCATTTTGAAAAAAAATCATATGATTGAGTTTATCTTTACAAAAATTGATTGCCTTTCATAACACTTTTTCATTGGAGAACCTTTCTTTGGTACTTTACTGATAGCTAAGGACATAGAAACTCATAACCAATCAAGAACCATAGGATCAGTTGATTTCCAAAACCAGAAACCCTAAGTAAAGTGTTCACCTTTATTTTTAGGGCAAAAATACCAAACAAATTCACAAAACTCATCAAAAACAATCAAACAAATTTCCTTTCTTGATAAGAAGTTGAAGTGAGGTGTTGTGGTTAGGAGTGATTGTGAAAAACTGGAAAAGAGAGCAAAAAATGATCAAAAAACCAGAAAATTGAAAAACACGATTCTCTGCACAGAATCGCGACTTTCTGAAAAAAGTAATTGCTTTTGAAATTTCATTGTAAGTGAAGGTTGAATTGAAGTTGTTGAAAGGTTTTGAAGGTAATCAAGAAGAAAAAGCTACTCAAAGTGGCATAAAATCAAAAATAGAGAAAAACACGATTTTCTGCACAAAATCGCGATTTCCTGAGGGAGATTGTGATTTTGGTGCAAAAATTCGGGAGTAAAGTCAATTCTAAAGAAAAGAAGAAATTGAAGTAAAACAAAGAGAAAGAAAGCTTAAAAAAGAAAAAAAAATTATTATCAAAAAACCAGAAAATTAGAAAACACGATTCTCTGAACAGAATCGCGATTTTCTATAAAAAAGTGTTGTCTTGGAAAAACTTTTCAGTTGACTCATGAATTGAAGTTGTGAAGAATATTGAGAGAAGGCAAGGACATAGAATACTCAAAACTGTACAAGAAAAAGATCTACAGAAAAAACACGATTCTCTACACAAAATCGCGATTTTCTGTAAAGAAATTTTTTTGGAAATGTGGTAAATTTGGGTACTTGACATAAGAAAGTGTAGAGGAAGTCATAAATATTGAGTAAGTGAAGTCAAAGAAGTGAAAGAGTGTGAAAAACTGAAATTTGATCAAAATCACGACTTTCTGAGTACAAAATCGCGATTTTCTGAACACTATAAAAACCTGAAATTCAAAGAAAAATTCATTTGAGAGTGAGAGAGAGAGAGAGAGAGAGTGTGCAGAAGCAACAAAATCGCGACTTTCAGCTACAAGCAAGTTTTTGGATCTTTTTCAACTTGGCAAGCAAGGTAAAAAGTCTAGTACATATTTTTTGCATAAAAGTGAGAAAATAACACAAAAAAGTAGGGAAATAGTAAATACACGAAATCGCGATTTCCTGTTTTTTATTGTTTTTCAGTCAGAAAAAAATGTTTTTCAAAAAATCTCTTCATTGCATGTTAAAACTTTGATAAAGCGATTCTCTAAGTGAAAAAATATTGAAAAAAATCATAAGTTGAAATTCTGCCAAAAATTGGACAAAATCGCGATTCTGAGTTTTACTCAAAATCGCGATTCTGTGAAAAAGTTCCCACAAAATCGCGATTCCCAGAACGCGATTTTCATAAGAAAATCGTGTTTTTACAATCTGTGAGCAATCACGATTGTCTGGGAACAAAATCGTGAAAAACACGATTCTGTGAACAAAATCGTGAAAAACACGATTTTGACACAAAATCGTGAAAAACACGATTCTGTGAACAAAATCGTGAAAAACACGATTTTGACACAAAATCGTGAAAAACACGATTCTGTGAACAAAATCGTGGAAAAACACGATTTTAACACAAAATCGTGAAAAACACGATTCTGTGAACAAAATCGTGAAAAACGCGATTTTCACTCAAAATCGTGGAAAACACGATTTTGAACACAAAATCGTGAAAAACACGATTTTGAATACAAAATCGTGGAAAACACGATTTTGAACACAAAATCGTGAAAAAAACGCGATTTTGAACATAAAATCGTGGAAAACACGATTTTGAACACAAAATCGTGAAAAACACGATTTTCAACAGAAAATCGTGAAAAATTCACAAGTAGGTAGAAAATCGTGGAAAACACGATTTTCAACACAAAATCGTGAAAAAACCTAAATCCAACAGAAAATTGTGAAAAAGTCCAAAGGCATCATAAAATCGTGAAAAACACGATTTTCATCTGAAAATTGTGAAAAAAAACACTACTGGCAGTAGAAAATCGTGAAAAACCCTAATTTCATTAGAAAGTTGTGAAAAACACAAAACACAGGAAGAAAATTAAAACACACACAATTTTGGACAAGAAAATTGTGGAAAACCAATACATTGGTTAGGAAACTGTGACAAACACTCCTTTGAGCATTAGAAATTTGTCAAAAATAGTTGAATGATACTAAGATCTGGAAACAAAATCAATTCAACTCCTAAACAAGACCTAACAAGGAAGGAAAAAGAGCAAGGAAGTAATAAAAGATTAGAAAGAAGTTTAAGCCAAGAAAATAACATGGAAAACCTAAATGAAACAAATGAGTCAATAGAAACTGGGGATTTTAGAAACATCCTGAAGTACATGTATACAAATAGGTTTGGAACCTATGTATACCAGGATGGAATGCATAAATTCCTCATTAGACTGAGAAATTCAGAAATTCCCCTGAATATAACCCCAGTAGCCCAATTCAAAGATGGAAGATATGAAGACAGGCAAGGATGTGTATACATCTTCTCTCAAGACCCAGAAAATTCAAATGATCTAGGGCAATGTGCTGACAAAGGACCTTGGGAACATAACATGGGACAACCAGACATACCTAGACCAAATGAAAACTACACTAATAATGAGCAAAATTATGGGAGAAGGACACATGCTTCACCAAATCCCTTTGACAGAGAACCAGAAGGAAACAATGACTTCCCACTCAGAAGAAGAACTCATTGGCAACCTCAGGGTAGGATGCTTAGACCATATCAAGTAGCCAAATGCATGAAAAACCAATATGAAGGTTATTCAGACCCTCATGCTCATGCTGCAGAATTTAGACAATTGATTAGAGCAGAGGAAGTAGAAGATTACAAGGTACAATTTGAAGCATTTGGTCTAACCCTAACAGGGCCAGCCTTGTCATGGTTCATTCCTTTGAGAAAAGAAATGTACCTAGACATTGAATCATTCTTAGAAGCTTTCATTGGTGAATTCTCTAAGACTGGAATCAAACATAGTACTGCCACATTGATACACAGCTTCAAACAACAAAAGGAGGAAAATGTAAGGGAAGCAGCCAGAAGGTTTAAGCAGTACATTGATAGATGCCCAAGAGAAGAAGTACCTTCCATGGCAAAACAAGTATCCTTATTCATTGAAGGATTAAAAAGTGCCCAATTAAGGACCCTAGTGTACTATAGGAGATGTCCTGATTTAGCAGCCTGTGTGAAGGAAGCAATAGATTTGGAGGACAACAGAGGTCAAGATTTGTTAGCATTTGATCAACCCAGATCTTATGAAGACAAAATCCCTCCAGCAGAAGAGTTGGCTCAGGCTATTGCTAAAGCCCTAGAGGTAAGCACTAAAACTAATCTGATAAACTCTAGGATGAACACAAACAAGAAATGTTATATTTGTGGAGAAAATCATCTGGCACAACAATGCCCTTATCAGAAACCACAACACTTACAAGATAGAAAGACACTCAAGTATTGTACACTAGAGAGAAAATGGACAAACCATACCAGGGAGGAATGCTTCTATAACAAACAACCTGTCAAGGAAAGAGACTATATGACTCAAAGGGAATCAGGTTACACTGAGCAACCAAGACCAGTGTTGGGACAACAACCTCCCATTCCAACCAATGTGGTACCAGTCAAATATACACCCATTGATGAAGGAAATTCAAGATTCAGATCACCTTATAAGGAAGAGTATCAATGGAGTGAGGGACATCAAGAAGAATGGGAAGATTATGAAATAAGGGAACCTGAGCTTAAAGCCCTAGATCTAGGAAATGGAAAAATTGAAATGGACACAGCAACATTCATGTACATTACTAACAACTACATGTCCAATCAAAAACCTCAATTCAGAGGGGGACCAAAGATAACATGTTATAGGTGTGGGGGAGAGCATTTCATTAGAGATTGTCCACAACCTCCAACATTGAGGATAGAGGGAGCATATTGTAAGGATTGTGGTAGAGAACATCTGATCAAGGACTGTCCAAAAAATCCCCAAAAACAACAGAACACACCTAATAACATACCTTTAAAAACAGTCAAAATTATGGAACAAGAGGAATTGAGTGACAATGATCAAATTGAACTTAATGTTATAACAAGGGCACAAGCCAAACAACAAGGAACAATTAAAGAACAAAATGAGGGTTCCACATCAAAAGGGAAGAAAAATAGACAAAGAGGGAAATGGGAAAAGAAAAGGAAAGTGGGCAAAAGTCTGGAAGAAGACAGTCAGGAACAAACAAATTCAGAACATATTTCTCCTCAAAAGACCCAGAATCTGTCTGAATTAGGAAATTCTCAGACCCTAGACACCCTAATCAAAGCCTACAAAGGAAGAATTCAAGAGGGACCAAGCCCTGTAGATCATGCAATGGCTTATCCCATACCAGATTTAGAGCATGAAAGGATGCTAAAATGCAAACAAATTATCCAGGAAACACAACTCAGGATAGGGGAAGAAGACAGCTCTCGGAGAACATTTGATCAGCATGAAAAAACAAAAACCAAGGAAGATGATAAAGAAGGCAATCCACACATTACATTCCAAATGAGTTTAGGTGAACATTGTAGTATTACATGTCATACAACATGGGAAAATTTGTTGAAACAAAATCCTCACCTACAAAACAAGATGAACAAGGAAGAAACAATATCTGAAAACCTTCATTCACCAACACAAGAAGTAGAGGAATTATGGTATATTCCTATTGACAAAATAGGAGGATATTGTGAAGGAGAAGAAGGGAATTCAACTTTAAAATTACAATATGAAAAACATTCAGCCAAAGCCATTTTGGATAGTGGATCAGGAGTGGCTATAATGACTAAACAAACCTGGGAGAAATGGGGAAGAAAGGAATTATTACCCACTAAAATGAGATTACAACTTGCAGATGGTCATATAGAAAAGCCCCTAGGAATTTGGGAAAAAGTGATTGTGGACATATGTGGCATAGAAATAGAGCATACATTTGCTATAGTAGAATTTCCACAATCCACATCTTATGAAATTATCCTAGGAAGACCCTTCATGAGACAAATGCAAATTGTACAAGATTGGGGTAATGATTGTTTATATCTTCAGAACCAAGGGAGAATAACAAGAGTAAACTTAAGAAATGGCCACTATTGTGACATATCTCCTAGAGAATGGTATAAAATACATCAAAATCAACAAGAAAGTGAAGAATCAGAGAGGGAGGATCAGGAAGAAGGAGAATCAGCAGTTTGGAAGTGTAACATATTAAGAAATATCACAAATAGGAAAAGGAAGTTAAGGAGAGAAGATTGTGTGGAAGAAAGAGAAATACAAGATGAAAATTATGTGCCTCAACAATTCAAAGATGAAGAGTTTGAGCCTTATGGATGGAATCAAATCTTAGCTACAATGGATTTGGCCAGTGAGGAATATGTGGGAGTGGAATTCCAAAATGAGGAAGGATTTGATATCTTCCACATTGGCATACACATGATAGGAGTATCACAAAGAGAAGAGGATCAAAATCAGGAAAGGATATTAACAAAAGGAAAATCACAATATTTGGAAACAGTAAAAGCTAAGGATGCAATCAAAGATAAAATCTCAGGCAAATACAAGGAACATAAACACAAAGAAATAGAAAGGGACCAGGAAAAGGAAAAGGAAGAGAAAGAGATAAACAGAGATCAATACTTTGATGTACCAGCAAACTTTAAAACTTATCAAGTAGAAGACAGACTACTTCTGAGAATGAAACCAAAAAGAGAGAAGAAAAAAGGGGAAGCATATGATAATGAAGAACAAACAAAGAAAATTGTAATTACACAGGAAGAGGGAGAAGAGAGACAAATAGTAATAGCTGATGACATGACATCACAAGAAGAAGAAGCATTAAGGAACCTAGCAAAGAACTATAGGGATGTATTTGCTTACAGTTATAAAGATTTGAAAGGAATTGATCCAAAAATTTGTGAGCATAAGATTCCTATGACACCTGATGCAAAACCAAGCAAACAGAGACATTATACATTTAATGACAAATACTCTGCCAAAATAAAGGAAGAAATTGACAAGTTGTTGGCTGCTAATTTCATTTATGAAATAGAATACACTGAATGGATATCACCTATAGTTGTGGTGCCAAAAAAGAATGGGAAACTTAGGGTATGCATTAACTTGAAGAAGGTAAATGCAGCAACTATAAGGGATAGTTATCCACTGCCAATAACAGATCATCTTCTTGAGAGAGTTGCAGGAAAGGAAGTCTATAGTTTTCTAGATGGCTTCTCTGGATACAATCAAGTACCAATAGCTTTAGAGGACCAACATAAGACTGCCTTTTCTACAGAATGGGGGGTTTATGCTTTTAGGGTTATGCCCTTTGGATTGACCAATGCCCCAGCAACTTTTCAAAGGTTGATGTGTCATATTTTCAAAGAATTCCTGAGAAATGTGATGGAAATCTATGTAGATGACTTATGCACTTTTTCCTTAAAAAGACAAGATCATTTACAAGATTTGGAAAGAATATTCAGGAAGTGCAGGACATATAGAGTATGCCTAAACCCAGAAAAGTGTGTCTTCTATGTCAGGCAAGGAAGAATGTTGGGTCACATAGTATCAAAAAATGGAATCTCTACTGATGAAAAGAAAATAAAAGCCATAATAGAGCTTCCTAGACCAACAAATGTGAAGGAACTCCAAACTTTTATGGGACATTGTGGGTACTACAGAAAATTTGTATACAAATTTGCTGATGTAGCCAAGCCCTTATATGCCCTCATCACAAAGTTTGAGTGGACTGAAGAATGTGACCAAGCATTTGAAACATTAAAAACTTGTTTGGTGACAGCACCAATCTTGAAAACACCTCAGTGGGATAAAATTTTTCATGTACATGTTGATGCTTCAAATTATGCTCTGGGATGTGTGTTGGCACAACCTATAGAAGGAAGCAAATTAGATTTTCCAGTAGCATATGCAAGTAGACAATTAAACATTGCAGAAAAAAATTACACAACTACTGAGAGAGAAGGGTTGGGAATGATTTTTGCTGTCAAAAAATACAGACATTATCTATTGGCCAACAAGTTTAAATTCTTTGTGGATCATCAAGCTCTACTCTATTTAGTAAATAAACCATGTCATACAGGAAGAATAGTAAGATGGTTTCTTTTACTAATGGAATTTGAGTTTGAGGTGGTGGTTAGACAAGGAAAAACACACTTGAGAGCAGATCATTTATCAAGAATTCAGTCAAAAGAACCTAGTTCGCCTATAGATGATGATTTGCCAGATACATATTTATTCAAGGTGGAAAGTGTTCCTGAATGGTCGATGTCATTAATCCCTTTGCTAACCATGGGACCTTGTAGGTCATTAGCAAATAATACACATCTGGTGTTACAAAGCAGGAATTTCATGTTGTTAGCTGGACATTTGTATCACCTCAATCAGTCCGGTATACTGGAATATTGTACTCCAGAAGAAGAGCAGCATGAATATGTAAGAAAAGCTCATTGCTGGAATCCATGTACTCATGCTTCTACAATTGTTACTCTTAGTAACCTTAATAGGATGGGAGTACATTGGCCAAATAAGATTCAAGATGTGGAGAGATATATTGATAATTGTCAAAAATGTCAAACATGGCAAAAAGCAGAACTAATAACTCTATATTGGTTTCAGAAAAACCCTGAATGGAGTGAAAATATTGTTGAGAAGCTGAAGAGAAAGGAGAAAGGGGAACAAGTAATAGCTGGTGCTGATGCAAGAAATCTACAAGTAATCTCAGAAGAATATCAACTCATAGGAGAACAGTTATACAAGAGAGGAATGGATGGATATCTGAGAATCTGTGTTCCAGAAGAAAAGTATTTAGAGATGTTGGAAATGGCACACTCAGGAGTAGCTGGAGGACATTTCTCAAGTGATAGAACAGCCAAACTCATCTTATATTCTGGCTTTTGGTGGCCAACCCTATTTCCTGATGCTAGAACTTATGTGAAAAAATGTGATGTCTGTCAAAGGGTAAGCCAACCAAACAAAAGAGATAACATGCCATTAATTCCTTTAATTTCAGCCAGAGCTTTTAGCAAATGGGGATTGGACTTTATTGGACCAATACATCCTCCAGCCAGACAATCTCATGCAGAATACATACTAGTAGCTACAGATTATTTGACAAAATGGGCTGAGGCCAAAGCTACTAAAAGAAATGATGCTCACACCACTGCTAGATTTTTGTATGAAAACATTATCACTAGATTTGGACTACCAATTGAATTGGTAAGTGATAGGGGGACTCATTTTTTGAATCAGATCATAGAAAACATGACTAATTATTTCATGATTAGTCACAATAAGTCAGCCCCATATCACCCACAGGCCAATGGGTTAGCAGAAAGTACTAATAAAGTACTTTGCAATGTATTGACCAAATTAGTCAACACAAATAGAAATGACTGGGATTATCAATTGAATCATGTTCTTTGGGCTTATAGAGTGGCATACAAAACAGCTTTAGGGACTACACCATTTAATTTGGTGTATGGCCAGAATGCAGTTTTACCCATGGAATTTCTTATTCCAACACTGAAGGTGGGTAGCCAATACAATTGGACAGGACATGAATTATCTGAGAGAGTCATAGACTTAGAAAAACTGGGAGCATCGAGACTCCAAGCAGTGATGAGTATATACACAAACAAGAAAAGACAAAAAGCTTATCATGATGTTCACATAAAAGACAAAGATCTACAAGAAGGAGACCTGGTCTTAGCTTACACAATCAAAGAACATCAGAAAAAGTTTCAGAAAAAAGGTCATGGGCCATATATCATACATCAGATAAGCAAAAGGGGAGCTATTCAGTTAGCCAATATTGATGGGGAAATCATGCCAAATTTCATAAGTGGATGTAGAGTAAAGAGGTATGAGTGCCCATTAACTACTGAGGAATGGAGAAGGTTGCAAAAGGCCCAAAATAGGAAAGAAGAAGAAGAAAGTATTAGACAGGAGGCTCAACTAGAAGCCAAGGAAAGAATTAGGAAATTGAAACAAGTGTGCGTAGGTGAAAACACTCTAAAACAAAAAGAACATTTGCCTGTGATTATGATGAATTACCAGAATGAAAACATAAGGGTTTTGATAGATTCGGGAGCTCAAGTGAATCTAATTAGCTCAGCCTTGATCAATAAGTTTAATCTTAAGAGAGCTGAAAGCAGAATTTTGATCAAAACCCTAGGAGGGAAAATAATTCAAAGCTTATCTTCACTTTCTATCAAAATTAAATTTAATAATGAATATATGGAGATAGATTGTGAAGAATGGCCAGACCATTTAATGACTGAAAAGCTGATTTTAGGGCAACCATGGCTCAAACAAGGTAAAGTCATCTTAAATTTTGAAAAAATGAAGCTTAATTTGACCATCAAGGACAAAAAGTTTTTAATGTTCTTTCTGAGTAATGAAGAGCAGGTAGATCATATGGATGTTCATGACCCACATCTCGAAGGATTTGCTTTCTCAATAAAGGACAGGAACATTATGACAATACAAAGTGATCAAGCTTCATACACTCAAGATCAGCAAAAGACTGAAGAGGTGAAGGTTGAGGAGGAGACAAAACAGAGAAAACTATTATTGCCAAAGTTGCAATGTCAACAAAACAGAACAAAAAGAATATGGAAACAGGTCATGCACAATTATGGCATACCAAAACAGGAAATAAAAACAAAATGGATATGGAAGCCAAAAAATGTCAAAAAATGTTCATCCACAGAGCATGGATATTTCCATAACAGAAGGACAGATGGAGTAAAATATTACTGGGTAAAAAAATCAGAATTAGGTCAATGGAAGAAAGATAATCCACAATGGACCTATTCTTGGAATTTTGGAAAAGACAAAAAAATATTTCCTTCTTTCCCCTTAGAAGAAAATTAGGAGGGGAAGGAAAGAAGGTAAAAAAAAAAAAAAAAAAAAAAAAAAAAAAAAAAAAAAAAAAAAAAATCCAGAAAAATATATTTTATTTTCTTGATTTTCTTTCTAAAAATAAAAGAACACAAAGCAAGATATAGGGAGAGAAAGAGTAATTTATTATGGAAAAAAGTTGTTTTGTTTCAGTGATTTTTAATGTTCTGAGATCATTTTTCTTTTTTACCATTACTTTTTCAAGTATCTTCATTAAATCATCTTTTCTAGCATCATTCTTCCAATTCAGGAATTGTTTTTTTTTTTTTTTGAGCAAGGAAGTGACAATTGGAGAGAGCACAATAGATGTCTTGCTACACCTGTGATGCTCACTTAAAATTGAGTCTTTCATATTTTTTATATATGTCAGTAACATTCCAGAATAATATAGTATTTTCTTATGAAATCTTGTGACTCATGTGAGTGGAGTATTTTCTTTTCTATTATATATAAAAACAGGATGGTGAATACAAAAGAGTTGGCAATTCACGACTTCAAAGCTGATTCAGTCACTTTGTCCAGAGGACACTGGTTTTTGGACAATGATGCAGCTGAAGAACAAGTGGATTTAGAATCCGATGAAGATCAGGAAATCCCAGAAGCTGAAAAAATAGCAAAAGAACTTAAAGAAATTCTGGGAGTGATAGGACAGCATATCTTCACAGTTACAGTGGGAGGATATAAGTACACCATGCTGTGCCAAGAATTCTACAGGTTTCAAAAAACTTCTGTCAACCTCAAAAGATGGAAAGCTGTGGGATTGCACAAGCTCTTAGAAGAACCAATTTTCTTTATTGACTTTGAAAGAGTAGCACAAGTGATGGGAAGCTTAGAGGAAGTGGGAAAAGGCAATGATGCCTACTTCAGATGTAAAGTGAAGAATAAAGACAATCAGGAAGCAGGGATAGTCATCAAAGCAGAACATATCAGAGCCGCCTTACAGTTCTATCCCATGGGCACTAAATTGGACCAAAGTTTTGTCAAGAAAAATAAGGATACTTACACAGGATATGGGAAGTTCACGGATTTCAAGGGGAAAGAAAATGAAGAATATGCTATAAGAATGTTCTTGCAGTTCTTTTGTTTTCCGAAGTTACCAAGGTACACCATGCCTCATAAACCAGTAACTCTACTAATGTTCAATAACAAAGATAAAACCAAGCCATTTGGGGTGATGGATGTCTCACCTTACATCCATGAACAGCTGAAGGAAGCAGCAAAGCACTGGGAGCAGAAGAAATTCATGAATGGAGCCCAGTTTTTGACAAAAATCATTTATCATGTTCTAGGTATGGAAGAACAATTGAAGTTAGCTCCAGAAGCCCAGTACTTCAGAAATTTGATGGCAGGTATCAAAAGTCCCCCAAAGAAAGCACTTGGAAGAGAATCAGAAGGACAAACTCGTATGAGGGGAACAGGGATGAAGAGAAAAATAATATCTGAGGAAGTGATTCCAGTAAAGAAAAGAAGGTTGGACCCCAGAAAAGTAGAGTTAGAATAGGCGGAAGAGACAAGAGAGGAGCAGGTGGCAGCACAGAAAAAGGTGCAATCTTCCAGTGAACCTCATCCTCCGCAGACAAGCAAAGAACAACTTTACACTTATCTCACTCAAGGAAACAGCAAAAGAGCCATATACGAGGCACAATATCAGAAAATGTTGGAAGATTTTTCATGTAAAGCCACTGATTGGATTCAAGAAGAGGTGGAACATTATGAAGCATTGCATGAAGAAATGATGGCAGCAGAAACAGAGGAGATATTTGTAAAGAAGGAGGTAGAATTGTTGGCATACTTCAAGGAGTTGCAAGGACCTCCAGAGGCCAGAACTACAGTGATAGTGAAAAAGAAGATGCCAAGGAAACCTGTTCAAAAGAAGAAGCTGATAAAGAAAGGGAAAGGAAAGATGGCAGATGAACCTGTGATAAAAGAAATGAGACAGGTAACTACCAAAGAAACACAAAAGCTAACCTCAGAGATGGAAGTGTCGAAGCCTATAGAACAAGAAGTGGGAGGATCTTCAAGATTCTCATCTGATTCAGACAGCGACATTGAGAGTTTTTTGCTAAAAAGTTTAAACTTGTCAATACCCAACACTCCCAATATAGCTGCACAGGCTGTGGAGAAAGTGAAAACACCTGAGGATTCAAGTAGGAAATCTCAAGAGAAGCAGACACAGGAAGAAATAGTTCCACAGATGAGTGATGAAGAAAAAAGGAGGCAGTTAAAAGGGAAGACAAAGATGACAGAAGAGGAAGACCAGAAGAGAAATGCAGATAGTGCTGGAATAATGAATGTTGACAAAAACCTAATATGGACTAACCCATCACAGACACAGTTCAAATTAAATGCACAATTGACTGCAAGTTTGGAGGAACTAGCAAAGAAAGTATTTGGCAGTGTACTTAGTTCAACCAATCAGCAAAAGGATGCATCCAAAGAACAGGATAGTAAGGAGTCAGAATCAGAAAAGAATACTCCAGAGGACTTGGGACAAGTAGTAGAAGAAGGCATTGTTCAAAGTATAAAGGATGTGCTGCAGGATATAAAAAGCAGTGAGGAATTTACATCTAAGAATGATCAAGAACAGGAAGTGGAAGCAGATTTTATGGATATTGAGGAACAAGATCAGGAATGCATGAAAGAGAAAAGTAATGACCAGGATGTGGGTACAAAAGAAAGTGAATCAGTTGAAGTTCAGGAAAAGAAGGAACAGGAAGACCAACTCAGGGAAGTTCAACAAATTCCTGTGAAAAAGGACTCAAATAAAAGTCAGGAAACCCTAACACAAGAGAAGGAGATACAAATTAAGGGAGACCAGCTCTTCACAGAGAAGCAACAAGTATTAGAAGAAAAGAAGTCATTAGAAGAGAAGAAAGTTTCAGATTTCTCGGAGCAAAAGAGTGCAAATGACAGAGCATTAGTTTATGAAGAGGATACAGAAAACTATGATCACAGTGATGAAGAACAAGATATGCAGGACATAGAAGATGAAACAGCAGCAGAAGAAGATGATGTGGAGAAAGAAGACAAGCAAATTGAAGTAAGACAGACAGAAATAGAAGTAGGGTTGGAGAGAATACCCAAAAATATAAGATCAGCTTGTCAAATGATTATGAGCAACATTGAACAATTCAGACCATCTAGTAGGAATATGATCATATCAGGAATGGTGGCTGAATCAGAATTTGAAAAAGGCAGTTTAATCATCAAAGAACACAAGAAAGAAAAAGAGCAGATGACGGAGCAATTAAGGTTGATCAAGGAAAGGAATGAGGAATATCTCAATAGGATCATTGCTTTGGAAGAAGCTGAGGTTCAGAAGCAGAATAGGATACAATATTTGGAAGAAAAGAGTGTAAAGTTATCAGAGCAGAATATCAAAATGGAAATGGAATTAAAAACCATTGGAGGAAGATACAGAACTTTACAAACATCGTATCAAATTCTGACTAGAGCACATGAAGAGATTAATAAAGTGTTGTTGGAAGAAGGTCAACTACAAGGTGGAAGCAAATCTGTTCAATTGACAGAGGAAGAAAAGGAAGAGCTGCATAAGGAAATTCAAAGACTTCAAACAGAGTTAAAAGAGGCCAAAGAAATGGAGAAACAGGCAAATACTCATGCTGCTACATCAATGAGAGGATATCATCAACTACATCTGGAGGTAGAGAAGGAAAGAGGTGAATGGCAGGCAAAGATGGAGGAAGAAAGAAATGAGTGGAGGAAGGAAAAGGAGTTATGGGCAGCTCAGGACAAAAGTTCAAAGATGACTATAGAAGAACTACAGAACCAGTTGGAGAATTCAAAAGTTCTAGAAGAAATTCAAGATCAAGTACAGGCAGAAGATACAGACAACAGGGAATATGAAACAGGGGATTTTGACAAGGAACAAGAGAACAAGGAGTCAGCAGCCAAAGAAACAGAGGAAGAATCTTCTGAAGATTTTGTACAGAAGTTATTGACCAGTAGAGAAGCAAGAATGGGTTTTATTAGACAAATGCATGATGAGTATGAAGATCAAATAGTTAAGTTTGCTCTAAATAAAGGCATTAATCCAGATCAGCATCATTGGGCCGCAGATGGACTGGGAATACCTTTCTGCATGATCTTGGAGAGTATAAAGAATTATCAATTAGCCAGAGTAGGGCTATCTCCGAACAAATACCTTGAGTATGAAGAAGATATTAATGTCACGAAAGAGTTATTTGAAAGGGCAAATCCTAAATGGAGGAATAAGTGGTTGGATGCCAATAAGGAATGCAGGAAAATCTGGAAAGAGGCACCTTTGAATTTAAAGATAAATCCAGCCTATTGTCCAGTTGCCAGAAGAAGAGAATGGACTGTTTTTTGGGAAAGGAGGAAAACAGGACAGATTCCAGCAAAGTGGCTGAATTTTCCAAAAATAGCAGGTCCAAAGGCAGGTACTTGGCCTACAAAAAACTACATGGTGAATGCTGCTGAGTCAATTTTAATGACATATAAAGATGTTAATGATCCAGCCTGTATATTACTTGTCAGAATCATGAGATTGATTCTAGCTTGTATAGAGACCTACACTGATACAGATATCAGAATTTTGAACTACATAGGTTTTAATTCACCAACCGATGCTCTATTGTTTGATTTGAGTGAGACACCAGACAGGATCTGCTTAATGGCCTACTACAGCAGAATTATATTTTTGGGTAGCCATTACTTACAGATTTTTGAGGATGCTTTTGATTATGGATTTTTTGAGAGGGAATCAGAGATTTTTGGAAACCTATCAGTGGTTACAAAAGCAAGACTCACTGCCTATGAAGTTGCCTACACAGAATATTTGAAGAAGGATGTTATAGACAAGCCTGAAGCTGCAGTGCAATGGAGGAAAGCTTTATTCGAAATGGTTAATAATTTGAATGTCACAGAAAGGAAGAGCCATGACTTGGTGTCACAAGTGTATCAAAGGAAGAAGAAGTAAAGCTGAGCTCACATAAAGAAAATCTTTCGTCAGGAGCCGAAAGGCTTAGGAGGGGAAGGATGTTGGAAGGAGTGATTTTGAAGGAGCATTTTTGATGAAAAAATTAGTAAAAAGTCAAAAAAATTGTAAAATATTTATGCAATGATTGTAAAAATAAGGAAGAGTCTTCCTTATATGGTTGAGGATCTTATGTAATTTTTGTAGAATTTTTAGAAACTCTTAGATAGCATTTTTTTAGGAAATTAGAGAAAAAGACCTAATTTCAAGTGTGAAAAGGGACACTTGAAAATGTATATAAGTCAATTTTCTCTATTTTGGAGGGGTTGGTTAGCCATTTGCTCAAGCTATCAATAGTGAAGAAAGAGTTTCTGCAAAATCGTGTTTTCTCTTATTGTGTGTATTTCTTTTGATGTGTGAGCTTGTCTCTTGTCTAAGCATGGAGATTTGTGAGTCTTAATTGTGTATTACTGAGTAAGTTGTATGAAGGGAGAGACCTATTGCTGTAAATGTGTGGAAAGGACTGCAGGAAGTTTCAAAATTGTGAAAATCGTCTGTTGGTACAGAATCGCGATTGTCTCGTCTTGATGATACAGGTGATATTTTTCAGTTTTGAGCTCATAATTGTATTCTGCTAAAGAAATGGCATGGTTTTGATATAAAGAACATAGAAAATGATGGAGATTTGCCTTAGTTATGGTAATCTCAAGATTTTCTCTTCATCTTCAATTTCTCTCAGCAATCCAGCCATCAATCTCTTATTTCCTTGACTCTATTATCTTGAAGGGGCTGTGGTCTTGTGGATATTCCTAGGATTGACAAAATAAAGATGATTTGTTGATTCTTTGTTACTTCATGATTGGAGAGGACAACTTGGAGTCCAAAACAAAACACAGAGCAAGTCGCCACTTCATCTAGGCATCGTCGACACCTCTCCGGTTGTAGTCTCAGAATCGCACGAATTTTGGTGAGCATACTCCGCTTGTTTTTGAGATCAAAACAGCTTTGTTATGTGGTGCCGAAATCACGATCTGAGCTCGTTTCGGCCTCCGAATGCACTATTGCACTGCTTGTGTAGGCTATTTCATCTTTTTGTGCCAAAGGTATATACCAGTTTTGGTTCGCTAGTATAAGCATCTCAAAGTCTGCTACAGGTTTAGCGAATTTGTCTGGGCAATTCTGTTCAACTTTTTGAGATACAATTAATTTTGTGCATCAAGGTATTTTAGTCACCGGCCATGGCTGAAAGTAGTGATGTATTCCATATGTTGGCTATTGAGGATAAGTTGGATGGTATCAACTACCCGTTATGGCCTTATATGATGCGACATGTATTGGTTGCAAAAGGACTGTGGAACATTGTGCAGGGTGTTGAAAAAAATCCTATCACATTTGCAAATGATTGTAGGTACCAAAGCTAATGCCCAAGGTGTCAAAGATGATGATATTCTGCATATTTCTGTTCGTGTTGCAGTTTTTATTACACCTACTGCAGAGAAAATTTGTTGGGATGGAAGAGAGGCCCAGACACATGCATTGATAGCTTTGTCTATCAAATGTGCCATTATTCTTCACATTCGCTCTTGCAGAATAGCTAAGGATGCTTGGGATACACTTACCACATTGTACCAAGCTAGGAATGAGGCTCATGTTGCTTACCTCCGAAAATAGTTGGAGAGTGAGCACATGAATGAAGGTGATTCTATGGACAATTTTCTAACAAAGATCAAAGACTTGAAGGAGCGATTGATTTCTACGGATGAGGTTATACCAGATAGCTCACTTTGCAGATGGTTCTCAATGGTCTTCCTGATTCATATCAGAGTTTGCTTCTACTCTTGAATTGATGATGAAAGGCAATCCAAATGCTTTGTCATTTGAGGAGTTAGTCTCTGTTTTGTTGCAGGAAGATCAGTCCAGGCAGAACAGGTCCATTATGCATGTTGTAGATCAAGCTTTCTTGGCTAGTCATAAGGGCAAAGGAAAATGGAGCTCTTCAACTAGTAAGGAGAAATCTGCTAATTTTGCACAATCAAAGAGAGAAGACAAAGATGAAAAGAAATAAAAAAAGCAGAAATTGTTTTGCAAGTACTGTAAAGGAAATGATCATATCATAAAGAACTGTCCAAAACTGGCTGCTAAAGAGGTAAAGAAGAAAGAGGCTCGAATGGTTGTTGTAGAGGACTCTACACAAAAAACAAAGTCTACTAATCTTGTGTAGGAAGAAGAATGGGCGTTTAATAATGTTTGCAGTTTTGACCCATCTTCTCATGATCAGTGCATGTTTGCAGTAGACTTAGATGTTTGGTACTTTGACAGTGGGGCAACCAAACATATTACCTCGTAGTGCAGTTTCTTCTCTTCACTCGAGCCTGCTCCTAAAGGGAATATTGTTACATGCGCCAACAACTCCTCTTATCCTGTTATGGGAGTTGGTAAGATTATTTTGACTACTGCTGATGGTAGTTCTTTCACTTTGTCAGATGCTTTGTTTGTGTCAGGGATCAAGAAAAATATGTTATCAGTTTCTACATTAGCCAAGATTGGCTTGGTTGTGAAATTTGTTGATAATAGATGTATAGTTCATGATCTGTCAAATGGCAATGTGATTATTGCTTCTGGCATTTTATGTCGTGGGCTCTATAAGCTCGTAGACTATGAAAGATGTGTAAATGATTTGGCATGTTCAGTACATGATTCTCAGGCTATGTCAGATGCAAAGCTTTTGCATGCATGCTTTGGTCATCTGAATTTTGCTAGTTTGCTAGGCCTGCAGAAATCTGAAACGGTGTCCTCTTTTCCCAAACTTGAGGCACACGGAAAACATGTTTGTGAAGGCTGTGTTTTGGGCAAAATGCAGCGTTCCTCCTTTCCAAAAGATGGTTTAGTTCAGGCTACTAAGAAATTGCAGCTTGTACATAGTGATGTCTGTGGTCCTATGCAGACACCTTCTTTTGGAAATTATCTTACTTCATGACTTTCATCGATGATTTTTCCAGGCATGCATGGGTATATCAATTGAAGGCAAAGTCCGAAGTGTTCATGTGCTTCAAACAGTTTTTGGTTTTGGTTGAAAATCTGTCAGCATGTAAAATGGGCACCCTCCGTTCTGATCGAGGGGGGAGGGATATATTGTTGGGGATGTAAGGGTCATGTGACCTTACCCCCATATTCATATATATACATCATATATAGAGCATTGCCTCAACAGAGATCATTATGTGGGTTTTGAGGTTCCCACGCATGTCCGCGTATTGTTCCTCTCTTCTCTCTCGTTCCATCTCCTCCTTCCTCCTCTTGTTCTGCACACCAAATCCCTTCATTGGTATCAGAGCATGTTGAAGGATAGTGTGCAAGAAGCTTCAATGGAAGCTTAGGTCACAAGAGGTAGAAGTGCAGGTCGGCATCTCTCAACAACAGTTCAATATTTCAGTCATAACTCAAGCTAAGAAGCTCGGATTGATACGTTTGAAAGTTTTGTGCGTAGCTAACACAGAGGGTTACAACTTCACAGAAGAGCGCAGAACCTGGTTCGAACTTCTGAAGTGCCGAAAATTCGAAAAACGCAGAGAATTGTAGAAGGCGAATCTACATTGAGTAGGACAGCAGGTCGGTTTTTTTGTCATAACCTGAGTTCTACAGCTTGGAATTTGATGATTCAACTTGCTGTTTGTAGCTTGGAAAGATAGCTACAACTTTGTAGAAGAACTCAGATCCAGATTCTGAGTTTTAGGTTGCCGAAATTGCAGAATACAGAGCAGTACTGTTGCAAGTGAAAGTGAAATTGACAGCAGGTGCTTGTTTTGAGCATATCTTGAGCTACGCACCTCCGATTGAGGTGTTCTTTATCTCGTTACGTAGCCAAGAGTAGATCTTGAAGTTTGCTGAAGATCAAAAGTTCAGATTCAGAGGTTATCACCTCTGAAACAGCAAAACACAGAGCAGTACAGTTTTGCCCAAACAACCCTAATTGCACTTGGAGGTTGAATTTGCTTTGGAACTTCTTCGAGAGAGAATTTTTGGTGTGCAAGCTCTTATTTCAGAGCTTCAAGGAATTGTACATGTATGATCATTGTGGTAGCTCCTCCATATGAGAGTAGAGCATGATCTTGTCACGCGTTTGGCATGTAAGATGACATTGTGGTATACTCTTTTTGAGGTTTAGGTCATCATGAGTTTGATCATGGATGTATAGTGGCATTGTGGTCTATATCTTGCTTATGCCACTTGGTTACGGATTTACTTTTCGATTGCACATACTTTTGTGAGAGTTGACATTGGATCTTAGCTGGTACTTGTATCTTCCTTTTCTTTGCAGGTACATGATCCAGATTGGAGCCTTAGTTACACGTTTGTTTGTCACCATTATTAGCATTTGGTCATTGATTGATATGTATTTGCCAGTGTGATTCTTGGCATATGTGGATGGTGATTCCCACATGGTTATTTTGGTTCTAGAGTCCATTTTACAAAGGAGATGCTGCCGAAATTTTATCGGCTTTTATGCTAGAAGAGAGCTCTAGTGGATCTTGAAGCTTGTGCGATAGCTTTGGATCATTGACTATCTCCATTCACTTGGACTTGTTCACAGGTTATTTGTGATAGATTGGACCATCTTGTAGGATTTATTCTTGAGTGGGAGTTGTATTGCCATTGTATTGGCATGTATTGCCATTAGTTTATGGGCATATGTATTTTCCATTATCCTTGATTACATCAGTGACAGGTGGTGACAGATTACTCATTGTTCTTTTGAGATTGGTTATCTTGTTTGATTGCTCAGTTTATAGGGGATACTCTGCCGAAATTTTCCTAGGATTCTTTCACATCTACTTGATCACTTTGGAGACTTGGTAAGCAGGCTTATGCTCATGGTTTTATGTGCATGCTAGATGCATGGTTATGTGACAGGTGGTTCACACGGTTTTCTTCTCCAGTGAGATATATGTGATGTGAGTTATGCATATGGATATGCAGGTGTGATCCTATTTAGAATAGAGTATTGTTTCTAGTCTCTTGTTACATTGCTAGTCTCTTGGATTGCCAGCATGATGTCTTCTCAATTTGATGGCACTGACTTTCCGAGGTGGAAAGCTCAGATGTGGCATACATTGGTTTGTGCAGGGTTACACATGTATGTGCATAGAGATGCACAGAGGCCTCGTGACATGCCCGACCACGCATGGATGGATATGGATGCATTGGCCAGCTCCACTATCCGATTACAGCTTGTGGATTCTATATATGAGTCTGTTATGTATGAGGAGACGAGTAGTGCATTATGGCAGAGACTACATGATATGTATGCGAGTCCATTGACTCAAGTGAGACATAGATCGCATCGACCACTTCGATGTTGGCACTGTGGTCGTGATGGCCATACTCGACGACGTTGCTTCAGGCGGATGCGACGACGACGTCAGAGACATGCATGTGATGCAGGTCAGGTAGTGGTTTCAGGAGAGTCTATGACAGTTGATTATGCTAGTGATGGTGATATCACTTTCTCCTATGGTTCATCTCAAGATTCCTCTTGCTCATTGGATAGCACGCATATGGCTTGGTTGCTTAATGCGTTAGCCAATTTTCATGTTACTCCACGTCGTGAGTGGTTTTATCGATTCTCAGGTGAGAGTCGTGGATGTGTGCAGTTGCCTGATGGTACGACATATGACATTGAGGGTGCAGGAGATATATGCCTTATGCTACCTAGTGGAGCATCACTTATTCTTAGACATGTACGCTATGTGCCTTCATTCCCTATGAGCTTGATTTCAGTTATCCAGTTACAGGAGAGCAGATGTTATGCATTCCTTGGTGAGCATCATTTTGAGTTGCAGTTGGGACAGCTTATGCTTGCCAGAGGTGCCAAGATTGGGCACATGTATCCACTGCACGTACTTCATGTGAGAGACAGTCTCGTCTCAGTGCGAGTTCAACCTTATGTGCTATGTGAGACTCATCATTTCTCATTTTGTCTACCTACAGATACGTCTATTGACATTCATGATGCACATGTATGGCAGGATTTAGATGCTCATATGGATGCACATGTGACGAAGCACAAATTCAAAAAATTGGATGGCTACTATGCAATTTGAATATGATGCTATAATGAAGAATGGTACTTGGTCTTTATGTGATTTTCCTCCTGGAAAGAAGGCCATTGGCACTAAGTGGGTTTACAAGCTAAAGCATAAGCCTGATGGAACGATTGATAGGTATAAGCCTAGGCTTGTTGCAAAGGGTTATGCATAGGAAAGCGACATTGATTTTGATGAAACCTTTGCTCCTGCTTGTCGAATGACTACTGTTCGTAGCATCTGTGCACTTGAAGCTCATCATGGTTGGAATGTACATCAGTTGGACATTAAAACTGCATTTCTGAATGGTGACTTGCATGAAGAAGTGTATGTTTTTCAGCCCCGTGGATTTGTGTAGAAAGGGCATGAAAACCAAGTGTGCAGGTTAAAGAAGGCATTATATGGTTTAAAGCAAGCACCTTGTGCTTGGTATGAGAAGATACATGGCTATCTGATTGCACATGGTTTTGAGAACAACCCAACTGAAAGCACCTTATATGTTAAGCATGCTCATGATGTGCTTCTGATCATTGTTGTCTATGCTGATGACATGCTGCTCACTGGTCCTATTGAGAAGCATATTGCTGATTTTAAGGCTGATTTGCATGCCTCATTTGAGATGTCTGATTTAGGGCATTTGAATCACTATTTGAGCCTATTGCCACTCCTATGGAGACATGTTTATGATTGATTCTTCATGATGCTGGAGATGCATTTGATGTTGTCCCCTATCAGTAGGCTGTTGGATGCGTGATTTACTTATGCATTACTCGGCCAGATATTCAATTTGTTGTCTCACAGATGAGCATGTTTATGCATTGCCCAGGTGTCAAGCATTGGTAGGCAGTTAAGTTCATCTTTCGCTACTTGAGTGGTACTCAGCTACTTGGGTTGTTTTATACCAAGGGGGGATCACTACCGCTAGATTTGCATGCTTTTTCTGACTCAGACTAGGCTAGTTGCTATGACACTTGTGTGTCCCCTAGTGGCTTTTGCTTCATGCTTGGTAGCTCATGTATACCTTGGTTGAGAAAGAAGTAGCCTACTGTGGCTACTTCCAATTGTGAGGCTAAGTACAAGGCAGCTTTCACAGCGACTATTGAGTGTGTGTGGCTCAGACGCCTTATGGCTGATTTGGGTGTTGGTCAGTCTTCTACCAACACCATCTTCACTGATAGTCAGAAGGCTCTGCCTAGGGAGAAGTTTGAAGCTTTCCACAAAGCTTTGGGATTACTTCCCTTTGTGGAGTGATTTCCACATAGCTTGGCACTTCCTTATACATGAGTGCTAGCTACTTGTTCATCGCATCACTCCCAGGGGGGATTTATTGATATATTTAGGTAGTGATGTGTGTGAACACTCTAGGATCACCGGGGCACTTTTTTCCCTCTTTAGGAGGTTTTTTCCCCCGGCTTGTATATACGCCTATTGCCCTAATGGGCTACTTATCTTTGTACATTCTAGTGGTAGTACATTCAGTATTGTGTGTTGTGCTCCAAGCTTCTTCTTCTTTGACTACATTTATCTATATCGACTCCCTTTGTAAAGGCTGTATAAGCATAGCATATGTTGAGCTTTACATAGCATTGCACACTAGTAAGCCCTTCATCTAGAATCTTTCTATATTGCCATCTAAGATCCATATTGGGAGTGCATGGGTGGACAACACCATTGTTGTAGCTGGATTACTCTTGGAAATTTGAGAATTTGGACTCTCTATCTCTCAGTTTGCATCTATCTTTGTCTACATTTTTCTCTCAACTCTATCTACTGGTCTATTTCATTGTGCTATTATTTTCTTACAAGCTAAGACATTAGCACTATATTTACAATATGGACACTTGCCCATCTCTGTTTCTCTATTCTCTGTGATCACCTTGGAGCATCTGCAATATGTTCTAGTGAATGTGTGATGGGGTTTGCAGGATCATAGAGTTGTCTCACCCAAAATGGCAATGGATTTATTGCTTGGGTGATGACGGGTTGGTGACTTTCAAACTCATCATTTGATATGATGCTTCCTTCTCTTGTGTAGAAGGGATAGTTCTCAGGCTGGGTTCATAATGGATTTCCTGTTCGCATGAGGATAAAGTGGAAGCTCTCTTTTCCTCCTCCTTTACATGTTGCTTCTTCTCCTTAAACACCAAATCGCAACTTGCCATGATCTTCTTAGCCTCAGGATCCTAAAGTGTATAGGCCTTCTTCTCCTCATTGTACATTAAAAAGATATATTTGATGTGTTTTGCTTGAAGGTTGCTTGCAGAATACACAAAAAATATGCAACACACAGAGAATGTGAACACATATTTCTTAGGTGTTACAAATGCGATTGAACTTACAATCTATGGCTAACCAGACCCCTATATGTTTTAGTAAAACAAATATACAAAAAGTATCCAACAACCATTTGACCTTTCACATGGAAATTAATAATAACAATCTCCCACTAATTACCCATATGGCCAAAGTGACTATGGGAGAAAAAAAAAAGAATGATAAATTTTGGGGGATTCTTTAGTTGAAAGGGGATTGAGTGTTTGAAGAAGAAGAATGGAGAAGAAGAATGGAGAAGAAGAAGAAAGAGAATTGCATTGGAAGCCTCTGTGTCTTTATTAACAATAAAGAATACAATAGATTTGTCTAGAATGAGACAAAAATGTTCTATATGCATAGAAACTAAGCCAAAGAAGCACACACACAAGTATACAAAATATCACAATTACTTGTGCAATTGACCTCCATGCCGGTCCTTCACCTTGTACAATAGATTGCCCTTGTGCACTCCTTGCACTTGAGCTTCCAATGAGGCTGAAAACCTGCTCACTTCTTTGTTGACGTGCAACACCTCTTTGATGATACTTTGTCACACTTTAGTTGCTCTCTTGGTATCTTTTTGTGCACTCTCTCTACATACTCTGTAACCTCCTTTGCAACTTTGTCTCTCTCTTGGCACACTTTTTCTTCTCTATGCATGCACTATTCCTAGTGTGTGTCTTGCTCTCCCTTGCTCTCTTCTAATGTAGAATATGATCTTACTCCTAGCTTATGCTTCTCCTATAATAATTCCCTTTGTGTATGTTGATTCATCTTACATACATCGCTTCAACTACTTGTCTATCTTTGTGCTCCCTTTGATATCCCAAGAACCTCTTCATGTAAAGACCAAAGACTCCCTATTTTTTATTGTAGTGACTTTATGAGAAACAAAAATTTAAATGGGGAGCCATATATAAACTCTTGCGTAACGTCTCCATTTCTTATCTTTTCCATTTTTTACCTTAATTTCTACAAAATGTGCACATAGAGGAGGGTTCACTTGGACCTTCCATAACACTTTAAAAGCCTTATAAAACCTTCAAGGACCTTTTTGCAACTTACATTCAACTTTCTTGGAAGACCATTTTGAACAACTGTTGGTGCACTACTTGTGCACCCACATCCTTCGCCACTTGTCCACGACCTGTGCAACACTTTGCCAAGTCACCACTTTGACCAAATCAATAGTTGCCCACCACCTAATGGGCTCTTTATCTTGGAGAGCGAATATCCAAACCATGAGCAAAGATGTGCCACCTCCACACCAGAGTGGGTGTTGGAGTTAGACGTCTGTGGAAGCACGCAAACAACATAAGGAAGAAGAAGAAGCTTGGAGCACAACACACAATATAGACTGTATTACCACTAGAATGTACAAAGATAAGTAGCCCATTAGGGCAATAGGGTATATACAAGTCGGGGGAAAAAACCTCCTGAAGAGGGAAAAAAGTGCCATGTAGGTCCTAAAGTGTTCACACACGTCACTACATAAATATATCAACAAATCCCCCTTGGGAGTGATGCGGTGAACAAGGAGCTCGCACTCATGTATAAGGAAGTGCCAAGCTATGTGGAATCAATCCACAAAAGGAAGTAAGCCCAAAGCTTTGTGTAAAGCTTCAAACTTCTCCCTAGGCAGAGCCTTCGTAAAAAGGTCTGCAATGTTCTCCTACATGGGCACCAATGCCAAGTTGATCTCTCCTGTAGAGAACCTCTCCCTGACATAATGATAATGCACCTCAATGTTCTTAGTGCAACAGGGTTCCTCACAACTTCCAATGCGCTCTGACTGTCAATGAAGATGGTGCTAGCAGAAGATTGACCAACACCCAAATCAATCATAAGGCATTTGGCCACACACACTCAACAATCGCTGTGAAAGCTACCCTATACTCAGCCTCACAACTGGAAGTGGCCACAGTAGGCTGCTTCTTGCGCAACCAAGATATACATGAGCTACCAAGCATGAAGCAAAAGCCACTGGTGGACACACGAGTGTCATAGCAACCAACCCAATCACTGTCAGAAAAAGCATGCAAATCTGGCAGTAGTGATCCCCCCTTGGGATAAAACAATCCAAGTATCTGGGTACCACTCAAGTAGCGAAAGATACGCTTAACTGCCTACCAATGCTTGACACCTGGGCAATGCATAAATCTGCTCATTTGTGAGACAACAAATTGAATATTTGGCCAAGTAACGCATAAGTAAATCAAGCATCCAACAATCTACTGATAGAGAACAACATCAAATGCATCTCCAGCATCATGAAGACTCAATTGTAAACCTGTCTCCATAGGAGTGGCAATAGACTTACAGTCTTCAAGGTCAAAATGCTGCAATAATGTGTCAATATATTTTGTTTGACACAAAGTCATTCCACCATCAACTTGCATGAATTGAATGCCCAAATATTGATGCAAATGCCCCAAATTAGACATCTCAAATGAGGCATGCAAATCAGCCTTAAAATTAGCAATATGCATGTCATGAGGACCAGTGAGTAGCATGTCACATATAACACAATGATCAGAAGCACATCATTAGCACGCTTAAAATATAAGGTGCTTTCAGTTGGATTGTTCTCAAAACCATGTGCAATGAGATAGGCATGTATCTTTTCATACCAAGCACATGGTGCTTGCTTTAAACCATATAATGCCTTCTTTAAGCTGCACACCTAGTTTTCATGCCCGTTCTGCACAAAGCCATGGGGTTGAAAAACATACACTTCTTCATGCAATTCACCATTCAAAAATGTTGTTTTAATGTCCAACTGATGTGCATTCCAACTATGACGAGTTGCAAGTGCAGAGATGCTACGAACAATAGTCATTCGGCAAGTAGGAGCAAAGGTTTAATCAAAATCAATGCCTCTTTCCTACGCATAACCCTTTGCAACAAGCCTAGCTTTATACCTGTTGATTGTTCCATCAGGTTTACACTTTAGCTTGCATATCCACTTAGTGCCAATGGTCTTCTTGCTAGAAGGCAAGTCACATAAAGACTAGGTACCATTTTTCATGATAGCATCATATTCAGATTGCATTGCAACCATCCAATGTTCAGAATTTTGCGCTTCACCAAACAAAACAGGTTTAGTCTCATCACAGAGACTAGAGGCAACCATAGCGTAGCAATCTAATGCAAAAGAGGCACTATGAGAGCCTGACCGAGTGCGATATGATAGAGGTGCATCTAATTTGCTATCATGCAAGGTTTGCACCAATCATTTTGGCATAGTTTTTTCTTGCTCAATATCATCTCTCTCATCAATAAGTGCATCATATAAATCTACATAAGAAATGGAATGATCTACATCATCACATGAAACCTGCAAAGACTGAGAAGTTGCCTCATTAGGACCAGCACTAGACTGTCCACCTGTAAAAAGAGGCAGCAAAGTATCATACATATCTTTGGAGCTAACAGATGTCTCCTTAGTACATGAAAGCAATGGCTGAATAGCATCTTCCACAAAAACAACATCACTGTTAACCAAAATGCATTTAATCTATGGATGATACAGAAGATAGCCTTTACTTTCAGAACTATACCCAACAAAAATACATTTTACTACTTTATCATCCAATTTTCTGTGATGTTGTTCAGGCACTAATGCATATGCCAGACAACCAAAAACATGCACATGAGCAACAGATGGCTTGCGACCATGCCAAGCCTCATATGGAGTGATAGATTGCAACGCTTTAGTGGGACACATGTTCAGTACATATGCTGCACATATAATAGCCTCAAGCCAGAAACTATGTGGTAAAGCCTCACTCTTGACCATACACCTCCCCATCTCCATGAGTGACCTCTTCTTTCGTTTAGCAACTCCATTCTGTTGAGGTGTATATGGCATTGTACACTGATGTTTTATCCCATGTTCAACCAGAAATGCATTAAAGTCAGAAGACATATATTCCCCCCCTTGATGAGAACACAGGGTGCCCATTTTACATGCTGAAAGATTTTCAACCAAAACGAGAAACTGTTTGAAGCACATAAACACTTTGGACTTTGTCGTCAATGGATATACCCATGCATGCCTGGAAAAATCATTGATGAAAGTCAAGAAGTAAAGATAGTTCCCAAAAGAAGGTGTCTGCATAGGAACACAAACATCACTATGTACATGCTGCAATTTCTGAGTAGCCCTAATTGAACCATCTTTTGGAAAGGAAGAATGCTGCATTTTGCCCAAAATATAGCCTTCATATACATGTTACCGGGTGCCTCAAGTTTGGGCAAAGAGGACACCATTTCAAATTTCTGCAGGTGTAGCAAACTAGCAAAATTCAGATGACCAAAGCGTGCATGCCAAAGCTTTGCATCCGACATAGCCTGAGAATCATGTACTGCACATGCCAAATCATTTACAGATCTTTCATAGTCTATGAGGTTATACAACCCACAACATAAAATGCCAGAAGTAATAATGACATCGCCATTTGACAGTTCATGAAGTGTACATCTATCATCAACGATTTTCACAACCAAGCCAATCTTGGCTAATGCGAAAATTGATAACATATTTTTCTTGATCCCTAGCACAAACAAAGCATCTGACAAAGTGAAAGAACTACCATCAGTAGTAGTCAAAATGATCTTACCAACTCCCGTAACAGGATAGGAGGAGTTGTTGGCGCATCTAACAGTATTCCCTTTAGGGGCAGGCTCGAGTGAAGAGAAGAAACTGCGTTGCGAGGTAATATGTTTGGTCGTCCCACTATCAACGTACCAAACATTTGAGTCTACTGCAGACATGCACTGCTCATGAGAAGATGGGTCAAAACTGCAAACGATAGCAAACACACTTTCTTCTTCCTGCAAGAGATTAGCAAACTCTGTTTTTGGTGTAGCGGCCTCTGCAACAACCATTCTGGCCTCTTTCTTCTTTGCCTCTTTAGCAACCAGTTTTGGATAGCTCTTGATGACATGATCATTTGCTTTACAATATTTGCAAAACAATTTCTTCTTTTCTCATTTCTTCTCATCTTTGTCTTCCTTCTTCGAATGTGCAGCATTTGTAGATTTTTTCTTACTAGTAGAAGAGCTCCATTTACCTTTGCCCTTTTGACTAGCCAGTAAAGCTTGATGTGCAACATGCATAATAGACTTGTTCTGCCTAGACTGGTCTTCCTGCAATAGAATAGAGACTAATTCCTCAAATTACAAAGCATTTGGATTGCCTTTCATCATTAGATGAAGAGTAGAAGCAAAACTTTGATATGACTCAGGAAGACCATTCAGAACGGTCTGCATAAGTGAGCTATTTGGTATAACTTCATTAGCAGAAATCAATTGTTCTTTCAAATCCTTGATCTTTGTGAGAAAAATGTCCATAGAATCACCTTCATTCATGTGCTCACTCTCCAATTGTTTTCGGAGGTAAGCAACACGAGCCTCATTCCTAGCCTTGTACAATGTGGTAAGTATATCCCAAGCATCCTTAGTTGTTCTGCAAGAGCAAATGTGAGGAATAATGGCACATTTGATAGACAAAGCTACCAATGCATGTGCCTCAGCATCTCTGCCATGCCAACGAAGTTGCTCCGTAGTAGCTGCAACAGAAATAGCAACACGAACAAGAATTTGTAGAATATCATCATCTTCGATACCATCTCCATCAGCTCCAGCACCGATATTTGTAGTACTTGTATTTGCAGGTGTAATAGGACATCTTTCAACACCCTGCACAATATTCCATAGTCCTTTTGCGACCAATACATGACGCATCATATAAGCCCATAATGGGTAGTTGGTACCATCCAACTTATCCTCAATAGCCAACATACGAAATACATCACTGCTTTCAACCATGGCTAGTGACTAAAATACCTTGATGCAGAAAATTGAGTGTATCTCAAAAGGTTGAACAGAATTGCCCGACGAATTCTAGTAAACCTGTAGCAGACTTTGAGACGCTTATATTGGCGAGCCAAAACCGATATATACCTTTGGCACAAAAAGATGAAATAGCCTACACAAGTGCTACGATAGTGCATTCGGAGGCCAAAACGAGCTCAGATCGTGATTTCGGCACCACATAGCGAAGCTGTTTTGATCTCTGAATCATGTTGAGTATGCTTACCAAATTTCGTGCAATTCTAAGACTACAACTGGAGAGGTGTAGACAACGCCCTAGATGAAGCGGCGACCTGCTCTGATACCAATTGTTGGAGTTAGACATCTGCGAAAGCATGCAAACAACACAAGGAAGAAGAAGAAGCTTGGAGCACAACACACAATACAGAATGTACTACCACTAGAATGTACGAAGATAAGTAGCCCGTTAGGGAAATAGGCGCATATACAAGCCGGGGGAAAAAAACCTCTTGAAGAGGGAAAAAAGTGCCCCGGTGGTCCTAAAGTGTTCACACACATCACTACCTAAATATATCAACAGTGGGTAAAACCTCAAAAGTAACATATGAACAATCCAGGGGAAGAAAAGAAAACACT
Source organism: Ceratopteris richardii (assembly GCA_020310875.1). Taxonomy (NCBI): domain Eukaryota; kingdom Viridiplantae; phylum Streptophyta; class Polypodiopsida; order Polypodiales; family Pteridaceae; genus Ceratopteris; species Ceratopteris richardii. Next base: position 38,167,202 of record CM035417.1, read on the forward strand.
TGCAAGGGAATAGAAAAACTAGACACAAGAGCAATGAAAATGGAGGAAGAAGTAGGATTGGTGGAGGGGTAAGAAGGAACCGGTAGGTCAGGATGAGGGGCTAATAACGATAAGGCAGGGAAGGGGGAGGGTGAGGGCTTGGTTTAGCTATAACGAAAGGGGCAAGGATTAGGATGGGGGGCTAATGAGAGGTAAAAATTGCCAAACATTGGAAGTGAAATTTGTTGCATATGAATAATGTGAAACATGTGGAAAAATAAAGGGCTAATGGACACATGTGGAACACGTGGAATTAAGAAATCACATGTGAAATGTGCACAAAAAATGGGGTTTGACCAAAAGAATGAAAACTCCACTAAAATCATGCATAGGGTTTTGAGATCCTCCATAAGTTTGTCATTTTTTTTTTGTTTCTTTTTATCTCATCTTGCATTATTTGAATGCATTTCTTCTTATTTTCTAAGTCCATGGTGAGTTGGGTTTTGAACTCAACCAACTCTCCAAGCTATGCCAAGAGGGCTTAATCTCACCTAGTAGATGTGGAGTCTTGTTATTTTTAGGTTGTAAGAGCATATTGTAATTTTGATAGCTATAGTTCAAGTGTTAAAATGGGTGCATCCATCTCCTTGAGGGAATCTTTCATTTGAAAAATGGATGTTTTTTCCGCAACAACATGTTAAAAAATAGTATGCATTTTAGGTTCAAGGTTGAATTGAGAGGTAGGATGGTCTGCAACTATGAATGTGATATGATATTTGATGAGACAAGCAAAGATTCTAACAAAGTGTGTACATGTGTGATTCAAGAAAAAGGTGAAGAAAAATAATGAAAGTATGGAAAAGTTGATGGTAATGGGATGGATGATGGTTTGGTGGTATCAAGACACATGACCATCATAGTGGGTGGTAACACATTTGATATAATGAATGGTGTGGTAAATGTGTGGGTGCATGAAAGTGCCTTAGTGTGTGAAGTGACTATTGAAACATTGGAGTCCAAAAGCTACAAAGATGATGACTTAACACTTTGTAATAATTATGGGAGCCCTTACATAGGTAAAGACATGTGAGTGGGCACATCAGATTATAAGATAGTATCAATTGTTCGTGGTTTGGGTACCCTTGTTGCTTCCATAACTTCCTTGATGGGGGAGAGGAGAGTATCGCTAACATGAGACTTTGTATAGGTGTTTTCTTTAGGTAATTTAGCATCATGAATGGGTAAATGTGCAATAAGTGATGGAAGCACCTCTAAGAACTCTCCAGGCGTTGAAAACAATAGCAAGAATAGGTGCTTCACACTTATGATGCTTCAATGGTGAGAGTGGTGATGAGACAAGAGAAGTAGGGGTTGTTACAGTAGATACTTTCTTCTTTTTGGGTCGTGGTGCAAGTCCCTCTTCATAATCATCCTCAAGTGAGAGTTTTGATTGGCTAGTGACTTCAATGCTAGGATTGACGCATGGTGGAGGGGAAGTTTCATGTGGGCTATTGTTAGAGGGAATAGTAAGTGATGATATCAATTTGCCATAGTACTTCTTTGTCTTCTATCCACTGCAATGGGATCTTTAGTACTTTAGGAAGGTTGTGCTAGGCCCATGTCCGCATTACATGGGCTACTTAAGTGACTTCAACAACTATGGGAGCCTTCTTGGTCTACAAAAAAGTTAATGGTTCGTTGAGGGCTAGATTTGAGGGCCATCTTTGTTGAGGGCTAGATTTGAATAGGATTATATACTTGTCCATCTTGTGAAAATCAAAGCTTTGGTGCCATAGAACCACAAAAACTCTCATTTTGTGTGGAAGTCCCTAATCCTTCAAGTATAAGAAAGTTCAAACTAACCTCGTACCTTGTTCACTAGTAGTGAAATTGTCAATGGGAACATCATCAAAACTAAGTGCTTGTCGTAGTTATTGATATACTGATCTTTTTCTTATCCCTGAAAGAGCCTTTCACCAAGATGAAGGCTTGGTCATCTAGCATTTATAAAGTGTCCATAAGCTCAATACATTTCTCAAAATTTAGCCTAGTTAGAGGTAATGGTAAATATGCACCACAGCCCAATTTCGTCCAAGTTTTGAAGAAATCTAGTGATTGTAATAAGGCTTCAAATTATTTAGCTAAGACGTACATCCTATAGTGTAATCTCTACATGGTAACAAAAATGAATTCACCATTGGCCCATGGTTCATCAATGCGGTTCTAAAAGCAACATCTGGGCTCAAGCTTGGTGGAGTTAGTCTAGAGGTGAGGTGGAATAACAATCCTCAATTGTTTTGACGAACTAGCCATGATGAATGGGAATTTTGCAATGTAGACAAGTCATCATAGAAAACCATGCAGTGAAGCAACTAGGAGTGTCAATCAAAACCAAGAACTTGAACTGTTCAAGATAGACAAGATTTAGGTTCTAGATTCAAGTCTCTTTTATGAGGATAAGCAGATAGGCCTTGATTATGCTCTTGGCTTGGGTAGCATCATATGAATTTGGCATTTAGAATATGTAATTCTAATCACTTCATATAAAAAAAGACTTTAGATCCAAAAAATATAAGTATCTTACAGAGGGATCTCTATGACTAAAGAATGGATTTTACTTGGTGACTATTACAAAAGTTGTAGCCGTATTTTATAAAAAGCTGATGAAGTGCGTGTTTTTCTCATGATCTTCTAAACACCTTACATCAATGGTCATTTTGTATGATTTTTCTAGGAACCTTTTTCAATATTTGTAACAAATAATAATTTTGATAACTATCCTTATTTGTGAATTTAAGAATAGTCATCATATTCTAAGGAGGTAGAATAGCTTTAGGTACCTCATGTTCATTCTTAAGTATCTTGGCATAAGAAGGTCTTGTCTGAGCTTTGGGTCTCCAAATTAGTTTGCTTTGTGCCATCTGTGGACTATGATGCTTAGGTGAAAGCATATTTGTGGGCTCATAGGAAGTATTATACTCAAAACATGTCGCATGTTGATGCCTTTTTCTGATTTTCACATGGATATGATTCAAAAGAAGTGGATTTTGTAGATCTAGGAACCCAAATCTTGGTGTGTCCCTTCTGAGCTATTATAGTTGCTTTAAGGCCACCTGAGGTGCAATCTAGAGCCACAAGGTATGTATCATGAAAAAAGAAAAAAAATATATCCAAACCATAGGATAAAGATTTATCATATGGTTTGGGGGTCAAAATTATTAAATAAAAATAAGAAATAAGAAATAAAACAAAATTAGTAACAATTAAAGAAAAAGGACCTTAGGATAAAAATATCCTAAGGTAGGTGTTGGGGGGGAGGGAGGGGGGGCTAGTGGGCGGAGAGAGAGAGAGAGAGAGAGAGAGAGAGAGAGAGAGCGTGAGAGAGAGAAGTAGATAGAGAAGGGAGATAGAGGTAGAGAGAGAGTGAGAGACGTAGAGAGAGAAGGAAGAGAGAGGCCTCTTTTTTTGAAAAATATACCAAAAATAGAAAAAAATCAAATAAAATGCCAAAAAATAAAAAAATTACCAAAAAATCAAGAAAAAAATCTCTAAAAATGGCCTCAGCTTGAAAACAACTTGTCACACTCAAAACCTCAGAGAACTTCCTTTTTTCCTCTATTTCAATAAGAAAAAGAGCATTTAGAAAAAGAAAAATAATTCCAAAAAAATCTTGGAAAATTCTAGAAATTCCTAAAACTTTCCAACAAGATTGTGATGGATTGGGCAATGAAATGACCTTAGATTTCATAAAAAACTTAAAGAAAAAAGCATGATAGATGATGAAAATAAGAAAACAAAGTAACAAAAATGGTACGAGAAGAGCTATGTACAATCTGGATAGATTTTGCAAGTTCCAGGTGATCCAAAAACTTTGCTTTCATTGATGATAGGCCTTGAGCATGGAGATGTTGACTAGTGACAATGCCTCTCCATCTAGAGTCTCTAACTACACTGCACCCCATTGTAGAATTTCTCTAATCTTGTATGGTTCTTCCTAATGAGAGAGCCACTATCCTTGCGATTGTGCCTATAATTGTGGTCTATATGAAACAACAAGCATACCAGTCTTTAATTTGTTTGTCCATAATTTTGCTTCCTTCCTTTTGTTTGTATCTCCTTCAACTTACTGGCTGTATGTAGGCAAATTTCCTCCGATTTGTTGAGTACATATAGTCTAGCAAAGGCCCAAGATCCTTTTTCACTTATGAAAGCATCTTTGGATCATTCCATAACTAGGTGGCCACTAAAATAGGATGAGGGTTTTTCATGTTGCCTCTTTGAATTTATTTGACAAGGTTCCAATCGAGCAATATGTCCATGGATTCTTCTTCATCTTTGGAATGTTCCATCATGTTATCCCACATGACTGAGTGTCATATGTAAGACACTTTGGATATCAACTTGCTCTTCCTTTTCTTGCATCCACCCTACAAGGATTTTGTTGGGAATTGAACTCACAACCTCCCAGTTAGGAGTGTGATGGGCTAACCACTTGCCCCAAAAGCCATGGTTAAGGATTATCCTAATCCTCTCCCTTAAGGTGTAGTTCAACCATCTCCTACTAGGATTATGTGACATTCCTTTCCCCTTAGATTGAGCATTGCCCTCAATGCTCATTTGTGGACCCTTATGACTCTCTTGGACCCACTTTCCATACATGAGCACTTCCACAAACCTCAAACTCCAGCACATGGACCAAATTTGGACTTATCCCACCCTCCGTGGATGCCCAAATGCCCATGCACCTTCATCCAAGGCCAGTTTCATACTCACCACAGATAAGCACTTTTTCCAAGTGCCCACAAATGAGGCGCGAACCTTTGTCTCACCCAATTTCTCAACTAGGCTCTGATACCAATATTGGGAATCGAACTCACAACCTCCCAGTTAGGAGTTTGATGGGCTAACCACTTGCCCCAAAAGCCATGGTTGAGGATTACTTCCTAATCTTCTCTCTTACGGTGTAGTTCAACCGTCTCCTACTAGGATTATGTGACAGATTTCATGAAACGAAAAAGAAAATTCTTCAATAGATTGCTTTACCTTGCAAGTAATTTCCATAGTTTCCTTCTTAGCATTTGGAAAGACTTCATTGATGTTTCACTTAATAGGTTTCTTCTTCCCTCTTCTATGGCCTGCCACTTGTTCACTCAATTCGACAACTTGTATGGTCTCCTCTTTATCTTCATAAAATTCTTCTGTACTTGAGTCATTTGGGAAAATTCCATAGCAATAAAATGAGTCTCCTTCTTGCAACTAGGCCAACATGTCCTCTTCTTCATATGAATCCAACTCTGAGTTGTTTATCATGTCAGGTCTCATACAAGTGCTAACTATTTGCATCATATTGGTATGTCCCTATTTGTTTCTTCCTTCTTCTAAAATTATCTATTTAAGCTCTTTTCCTTCCTATTTTACCCACGTAGTATCCTTGCCCTAATTGTGTAAAACATTGGCATGCCTTAGCCAGGGTCTCCCAATCAATAGAGGAAATCTTCCATCTACTGGTGGTAGTCTCAATACAAAAAATTCCAAGGTAAAGATGTTACCTTGTACCTCAATTAGAACTCAAAGGACCACTCTCATTGGTCTTATTGTGCTTTGATCATCCACTATCATAGTGAATTTGGCAAGTCTTGATGGTCAAAATCTAAGTTTTTCCATAATATGTTCAAGCATCAAGTTTATGCTTGAGCCACCATCCATTATAACTCCGTATAGATGTTGTCCTTTAATAGTGACAGTGAGTCGTAGGCTCTTATAATCTATAAGGGAGGCTACCCCCATAACTTTACCCTCACTCATAGAATTAGTCTTAACAACCACAGTGGATGTGGATGCTTCATCAATGATCTGTAGAACCTCTTATCTGAATTTTACATTCATTTTTAATAGATAGAAAATAGTAACCTCCTTTTTTATGGATTCAAGTAGTCTTGAAGCCTTAAATTCCATAGAATCATGGGCTATGTGAGACTTTTCAAGCTCCTTTCATGCCCTGTTGAATGCATATCCAATGGCTTCACTTGTGCTTGTAAGATCATTTTTGGTTTGTGTCTCATCACTTGGACTAGATCTATCCTCAAGTGTCCCCTTTTCCTTATTTAGTCCTTTTCCTTTGACTCTTGGCATGTTTTTGCTTGAGGTGCTTTCCCTTTGCTTCTTGTTTGCATAACAAAAGAGTCAATTTCTCCTAGATGTACCACTCTAGTAGATGGTGATGGCATAATGGTCTCTTCTGTAAGTCTATTACCAAAATTACTTTGAGGATGTGGGTTGTAAGTGTTACCTTGAATAGGAGTCATAGCCATTACATTTGTTGGTGGTTGGAATCCTCCATGTTCCCTGCATGCTTATGTGGGCATTCCTCTTTAGTCGCATTCATGGGCTTCATGGCCAATTTTCTTGCATAACTAACACGTCATGTTTAAGAGAGGGCAGTCACTTACAACATGGCCCTGTTTTCTACACAAGTGCACCATAGTCCATTTTTTATGCCACTTCCACAAAGTTCTTATGGCTCTTATTGAAGCTATGCCAATTCTTCTACTTAGGCCTCTTCTGCTTTGTAGCTTTAATGATTCAATTTCATGGCTTAGTTGAGTCACTACACTTTATTCTTCTTTTTGGGCTTGTTTCTTCTTAAATTCTCAAGTTCTTTCCTCAATTCTATTATTGGGTCTTCAAGTTCCATAGGATATACTAGAATAGAAGAGCCAGTTCCATATTGGTGTCTAAATTGCTCCAACCTTGTTGCTACGGTAATAAATTCTTCAATTGTTGGTGGGGGGCACTAACTCCTTGATCTTGCACTATGTGGATATTGGAAGTGGTTTAGCAAGCCACTTATTGACAAAAATGGGGAGGATATGGTAGTTTAGCCATAAGTTCTTTGGCTCTAGTAACAAATTCAAGAAATTTCTCCCCTATACCTAGTCGTAATCTAATTCTTGAATGATGTTTCTCATTGTGTTTCCTTGTTGAAGCTGTGCTTTGGAGGCATTCTTCATTAAATCCCAGGTAGCAAAATGGTTGTTTGTAAATTGGCTAAGCCATTTGTATGCTAGACCCTCCAATGTTGTTGGGAATAGGTTTAAAAACCATCTTCTCTTGCCATTAACCCCCTTGTTTTACATAGGGCTAAAAATTGTCTGACATGCTTGTCAGGGTCTCCATGTGATAATCCTCTAAAGGAAGGAAATTTTATATCAAGTGTGAAAGAAACATTTCTAGGTCTACTTAAGCTGACTTGTGCATTCCTTGCACTCAAGCTTCTAATAAGGTTGAAGACCTCGTCATTTCTCTATCAACATGCAACACCTCTTTGATGATACTTTTTCACACCTTAGTTGCTCTCGTGGTTGCTCTCTTTGCATACTTTGTCACCTCCTTTGCACCTTTGTCTCTCTCTTTGCACACTTTTGCTTCTGTATGCATGCACTATTCCTAGTGTGTGTCTTGCTCTCCCTTGCTATATTGTAGTGTAAAGTATGCTCTTACTTCTAGCTTATGCTTCTCCTAGAATAATTCCCTTTGTGTGTGCCAATTCCTCTTATGTATGTTGCTTCAACTAGTCTACCTTGGTGCTCCCTTTGATGTGCCAAGAACCTCTTCATGTAAAGACCAATGACTCCCTAATTTTGTTCCTATAGTGACTTTACAGGAACAAAAATCTTAATGACAGGCCACATAAAAACTCTTGCATATTGTCTCCACTTATTATCTTTTCCACTTTTGACCTTAATTTCTAAAAAATGTGCACACAAGGGAGGGTTCACTTGGACCTTTCATAACACTTTAAAAACTTTAAAAACCCTTCAAAAGGACCTTTTTGCAACCTGCATTCAACTTTTCTTGCAATACCATTGTGAGCAACTATTTGTGCACTATGTGTGCACCCATATCCTTGGCCACTTGTGCACTATTTTTCCAAGTAACCACTTTGATTAGCTCAACAATAAAAATACTTGAGTGTAAGTTTACATATTATACCTCCCACATGATGGGCATGTTACACAATATACAAGTAATTGTGTAAGATCATGAATCAAGTAACCCCCATCAAGTGACAACAGTGTTGAAAGATATCCTGTGGTAGAGCTTTGGTCAAATCATTTGCAAAATTATCTCGAGTATGAACCTTCTCAAGAATAATGCACTCAGTGGCTAAGCAATCTCTAATGAAGTGATACCTCACCTCAATGTGCTTGGCCTTTGCAAGATAGACCCGATTCTTAGCCAAAGCAATGGCGCTCTGACTATCACTAAGCAAACGAGGTACATGTTGAGGCAGAACCATATCACAAGCAAGAAGATAAAGCCACAATGCTTTGTTGCATGCCTCACTTAGTGCAACATACTATGCTTCTATAGTGGAAACGAATGTACATTCTTGAAGATGAGATCTCCAAGAGATAGCCCCTCTAGCAAAATGAAAAATGTACCTTAATGTAAACTTTCGATTTTCTATGTAACAAGCATAATCAAAATCTATGTAACCAATAATAAATGTCTTTCCTCTATCTATGCATAAACACTTGTCCTTAGTGCCACTCAAATATCTCAAAATCATCTTTGCCACTCTCCAATGCGTTTTGCTAGGATTAGACATATATCTACTCACAAATCCCATTGCAAATGCAATGTTTGGTCTTGTAGCTCCCATATCATACATGAGAGTGCCAATGGCAGACTGATAAGGAATTTTGTTCATGAATTCCTTTTCGTCATCCAATTTGGGGCAATCATCCTTGCTCAATTTCACATATGCAGATAAAGGTGTACCCAATGCCTTTCCACCATGCATATTGAACATGTGAAGTACTTTGGATATGTAATCACTTTGAGACAAATATATGCATCTTTTACTTCTATCACAAGTAATGTGCAGGCCAAGAATATGTTTGGTGTCCCCCAAATCCTTCATATCAAATTGTCTCACTCAAGTTCTTTTTGAGAATTAACAAGTCATAAGAGGACTTCCCAACAATCGACATATCATCAAAATAAAGTATCAAGCATATCAAGCTGCCATCTGAGCATCCCTTTGTGTAGACACAATGATCCTCATTGCTTTGAGAATAGCCTTGAGGCTTCATAAAAGCATCAAACTTTTGGTACCATTGTCTAGGGGACTATTTAAGTCCATATAAGCTCTTCTTCAACTTACAAACTAGACTTTCTTTGCCAAGAACTCCACAACCCTCTGATTGTTCCATATGGATCTCATATTTAAGATCTCCATGCAAGAAAACATTTTTCACATCCATTTGTACTAGTTCTAAGTCCTCCATTGCAATGAATTCAAGCAACATGCACAACGTAGTCATTTTGACTACTGGAGAGATGACTTCCTTGGAATCAACACCATGTTGTTGCTTAAACCCTTTGCAAAAAGTTCTGATTTATACTTTGGAGAATCACTATTTGATGTGAATTTCATCTTATATACCCATTTACATGGTAAAGCTTTCTTGCCCTTTTGCAAAGGTACTAAATCCCAAGTACCATTAGACTTGTGAATAGAATCCAATTCACTCCTCATGGGACACTCCCACTTGACATGATCCTCTATTTGCATAGCCTCGTTGTAGCAAGAAGGCTCACCAGCATTTGTTAGCATAACAAAATCCAAACCTTGAACATATCTATCAGGTGGATGAGAGACACATGCAAAACATCTCAATGGTTGTTGAACAAGAACATTTGTAGAATGATTTGATTGGACATTCTCTTGAGCATCCCTATGTGTAGCATTTTTATGCATGCCAACTAGAGAAATAGTATCCTCAAACACCATTCTTCTCACTTCAACCTCCTTAGCTGGTTATTTATTCCATTGCCTCCTCTAAACCAACACATCTTTAATCACATTCTTACATAGAGCAAAATTCCTGCCATCAAATTTTCATATCTCAAAATGGTCTTTGGCCTGCAAGTTATAGCTTCTCCTTGGAACATTGGCACTAGACCTTGATCCGCCTGATGTGCTTGAGATCTCTGACGCCATGATGATAGTGAATTGACTAGAATGATAATGGAGGTAGAAAAGTCAAAACACCACTAATGCTCAAAAAGCAATGACCAAGTGTTAGATTATGGGAAACATTTAATAGAGTCTTCCAAAAAAAAAATGGATTAATGAGCAGTAATGACCAACCAAAAGGATTATGTGGGAATAAACATGCTCTCACCAATAAGTGTGTTGAGGAGTAAATCGACCACTATATAGTTGACAAAACCAAAAATCTGAAAAAGAAATTTAGAATCTCCTCTGCAAAATGAGCATATGACTAGTGTCAAAATCTCATAAGTGGATCAATGACTCCATTGAATATAATCAATTTACCAAAAGAAGCCAACTAGGCTTATTGAGCACCTATGAACAACCTGCATTCATCTCCTATGGTGAGGCTATGTAAGTCTTCTACCTGCATCACCAAAGAGACCCCAATGTCTAGGTGTCTCCCAGTTAAGAAAACCTCACCATGACCCTCTTTATCAATGTCAAAGGCTTTATGCAAAAATGTAACCACTATATTGATGACCACATGGACATACACAAGCAATATCCACAGAAGCATACATAGTGTGAATGTGCTCAATATATGTAGTAAAATGGCATTGAAAGGCTCAACTCATAGCAAAAACACTTGCAAGTTTCTTTCAACTCTATTCTTTAGGCTAAAAAAATTGCATAAACTTGTAGTGGCTGCTCCCACCATAACTGAAAACCTTTCAAGAAACTTATATATTTACTAGTGTGGCTAAAAACACAGCCCCAAAGCTGAATATTCATTGTCAAAGAAGTACAAAGAACACAAAGAACACTCTTTTTGTTCTTGAACCTATGTAAAGAGAGCTATGCATGAAAGTACTCCAAAATGGCTCTAAGAAGCATGCCAAAAATACTTCAAAAATAAGCTTTGAAAACAAAGAATGAAGCGTTGAGGAAACATGTTAACGGTAATGTGAACCTTAGTCTTTCCCCTTCCTCAAGCACCACAAGAGTGTAGCTTAGTGGCCATAGATTTTTGATTAAGCGAGCTCCCAGGGGAACAAACCAGGATCGACAATGTGTAGGATGATGGAGGATAAACTACTCATTTATGAAAAATGTCCTCACACTTTAGCCACTTTAGGGAACAGAAAAGAAACTAACATTCCGTTGCTCAGTGATCCAAGAGTTGCTAGTAATGCCATCTGCACATTGCATGTACAATCATTGAAGGCTTAGATTGCACCTCATGATGCATATTGGTAAGTCTAGGTAGATTAACTACCCTCAAACTCCTTAGATGTTGATACCGCTTCTAAGATAAAATAAATTTCTTTCATGGACTCTACACAAGAAGAAGGGTACCAAATACTGCAATAGCTAGCTAATGATTTTGAGAATGATGACTATGGTGTTGATATATTTAGGTAGTGATGTGTGTGAACACACTAGGACCGTCGGGGCACTTTTTTCCCTCTTTAGGAGGTTTTTTCCCCCCCGGCTTGTATATATGCTTATTGCCCTAATGGGCTACTTATCTTTGTACATTCTCTAGTAATACATTGAGTATTGTGTGTTTGTGCTCCAAGCTTCTTCTTCTTCCTTGTGCTGTTTGCGTGCTCCTGCAGACGTCTAACTCCAACAATTGGTATCAGAGCAGGTTGTCGCTTAATCTAGGGCACCGTCGACACTCCTCCGTTTGCACTCTCAGAATCGCAGCGCTTGTACAGGCTATTTCGTCTTTTTGTGCCAAAGGTATATACCAGTTTCTGTTCGCCAGTTTAAGCATCTCAAAGTCTGCTACAGGTCTAGCAAAACTCATATGGGGAATTCTATTCAACTTTTTGAGATACAATCAAGTTTCTGAATCAAGGTATTTTAGTCACCGGCCATGGCTGCAAGCAGTGATGTATTCCGTATGTTGGCTGTTGAGGATAAGTTGGATGGTACCAACTACCCATTATGGGCTTATATGATGCGACATGTTTTGGTTGCAAAAGGATTGTGGAACATTGTGCAGGGTGTTGAAAGACGTCCTGTTACACCTATAACGAGAGGTACTACAAGTACAGGTGCTGGAGCTGATGAAGATGGTGTCCAAGATGATATTCCGTAGATTCCTGTTCGTGCTGCTGTTTCTGTTGCACCTATTGCAGAGCAAATTCGTTGGGATGGCAGAGATGCCCAGGCACATGCATTGATAGCTTTGTCTGTCGAACGTGCCATTATTCCTCATATTCGCTCTTGCAGAACAGCTAGGGATGCTTGGGATACACTTACCACATTGTACCAAGCTAGGAATGAGGCTCCTGTTGCTTACCTCCAAAAACAATTGGAGAGTGAGCACATGAATGAAGGTGATTCTATGGACAATTTCCTAACGAAGATCAAAGATTTGAAGAAAGAGTTGATTTCTGCTGATGAGGTTATACCAGATAGCTCACTGGTGCAGACCGTTCTGAATGGTCTTCCTGATTCATATCAGAGTTTTGCTTCTACTCTTCGGTTGATGATGAAAGGCAATCCGAATGCCTTATCATTTGAGGAGTTAGTCTCTATTATGTTGCAGGAAGATCAGTCCAGGCAGAACAGGTCCATTATGCGTGTTGCAGATCAAGCTTTCCTGGCTAGTCAAAAGGGCAAAGGAAAATGGAGCTCTTCTACTAGTAAGCAGAAATCTGCAAATGCTGCACATTCGAAGAACCAGGATAAAGATGAGAAGAAATAAAAAAAGCAGAAATATAAAGGGAATGATCATATCATAAAGAACTGTCCAAAACTGGCTGCAAAAGAGGCAAAGAAAAAGGAGGCTGGAATGGTTGTTGCAGAAGCCTCTACACCAAATACAGAGTCTGCTAGTCTTGTGCAGGAAGAAGAATGGGTGTTTACTAATGTTTGCAGTTTTGACCCATCTTCTCATGATCAGTGCATGTCTGCAGTGGACTCAGATGTTTGGTACTTTGACAGTGGGGCGACCAAACATATTACCTCGCAGCGCAGTTTCTTCTCTTCACTCGAGCCTGCCCCTATAGCGAATACTGTCACATGCGCCAACAACTCCTCTTATCCTGTTATGGGAGTTGGTAAGATCATTCTGACTACTACTGATGGTAGTTCTTTCACCTTGTCAGATGCCTTATTTGTGCCAGTGTAGCTCAAGCGTAAGCACCACCTCCTTTACTTGTCAATCTGCAGAGATGTGAGGACCGGTATGAAGACCACGAGCAAGTGAAGGCACAAGTGCGTGAGTGAAAGCACACAAACATGCACACACATACACACACATGCGCACAAGGCAAGATCAAAGAGAGGAACAATGGAAAGCTTTGATTGCAAAAGAGTTCTCTTACAAAATCTCTATTCTCTAACAAGCTAACCCCAAAAATGAGCTCTCTAGCTCTTTTTATAGTTTTTTGACTAGTTTTGGCCCTGTCCAGACCTAGTGTCCGGCCTAGTTAAAAATTAGGTTCTAGGGCTTATTTGAGGGCTCAAACGAAGTCTAAAAATTATGAAAATTGGTAGGATGATACTTCTAATACTCCTCAAGCTCAAGGACTCCTTGGCTTGAACAAAATGGAGTTACAAAAATAGAAAATGGTATTTACAATGGTTTTTAGTGATGAAAATCACTATTGTTGTAGGGGATTCTTCTGAAAATTTGACATACACTTCTTGGAGCTCCCTACTTACTCCCTTTCCTTGTGTGTCCACCTTTTGATGTGCTTCCATGCTTTGTCCTTGACTTTGAGCTTCAACACTCCCCCCCCTCTCGAGTCTATCGTCCCTGACAGACCCTTGTTGTAGTGGTTGTTTCAAGTAGTGCCTTGAGAGGGAGTGTCCCTTCTGTATGAACAAAAGTCATCTGACTTCCAGATGTGGCAGGGTTGGTTGTTTGGTTCTTCATCTATCACTGCGAGTCTTTGCAAGGTGTAGTCTCTTGGTATGTGCTCCTTCCTTGGATTCCAACATGACTGTGTCGTTGTGAGTCTCCGTTGATGTTTTCTAGATCTTCCAAAGTTGATGTTCATAGTAGTCATGCCAAGTACTCATAACCCATATTGAGTGATGGGTAAGTGTGTTCGTGCATGGGTTGAGGAAAATATGTGCCTTGTGCACGACCTGGTAATGTAGCCCTATGCATGCTTACTTGGAAAATGCATCGGAAGAAGTATGGTGCAAAAATTGGGGTTCTTGAGCTAAGTGCTCAAGGGTATGCCGACGAAGAGGTTTCCTAGGCTATCATGGTTATGAAGTCTCCAAAGTAAAGATACTTACCATGGAGAAGGGCGATCGATGTTTATCTCTTCGTGTTGTACACTCGGCCTTTGGGATGGAACATTGTTGATGAATGTCCATGTTGATGAATGTCCATGTTGATGAATGTCCATGTTGATGGTCCACTTATGAGATCTTTTGAGTGGCTGATCCTGTCTCCTCTTTTCAAAGCATCATTTGTCAAATACAGAGAATTGAACTTCTTTATATTCCTTGACAAACAACATTCAAGAACTACACCAAGCTTAGTTTCACATATTCTCTCTAGTTCACCATAAGCAGGAGTCTTCTGATCCAGTATACATACAAAGATTTGCAGGGTACCAGAACTACCCCTTGCAGATATGTCCGTGGATGCTCTCGTACATGCAGTAGTTGAGCATCACTCAAGTTGCGGACCTTCAAGCTCTTCACTCCTACCATAGTAAGAGGAAACCATAGTTGTGGATGCCATGTTTATGCCAAGTTCTTGACATCTACCAGATAAGGCAGCAACTCTATCATCTACTAGCCGAGACCCACTTCTATCCAAACTGATAAACGCTCAGTAATCAAAAGTTCCACCTGCCACTAAGCATGACTCATTCATGTTTCATGAGCCAAACCTGGGAACAAGTGCTTCCTCTCTCTCTTCTTCCCTTTTTTTTTTGGAAAAAGATATCACAAAACAAGAACACAAAAGTTAGTATCAATAGAAATATTTGACATATGTCACTGTGCTCTTGTGCTTGGGATTCTCAAGTGTGTCTATGCACGGCCGTGTAATGTGGCCCTATATCAATGCATACTTTGGAATTGCATGACCTGAATGGTGCAAAAGACAGGGTTGTGCAAGGAGCACATGGTTGTCGCTCGTTCGAGGCTTTCGATGTTATTTGCGGAGGTTGATGCCGACCTTGGTGGAGGTATCCATTGAGTCTCAAACTGATGTAATCCTCCTTATTGGAGTCCATTTTAGAACATCATTTGGCATTGTAGAGGTCACTTCAGGCGTCTTCCTCTTTGGATGCTTTCTGAACTGTGGTATCCAGTGTGGTTGGCGCTTTGGTACGATGGAGGCTACTTGTACTTTTGGCTTCCAAACCCATATCCTTTTTGCATGTCTTCCTACTAATGTTGAAGAGCTGATTTGATCTTCCTTTGGTCTCTGTACGTGGTTCTTACCCTTTTCTCTTTTTGGCTTCTTTGTTGAGACCTTTCGCATGTGGGAGAACATAGGTTGTTGTGGATGTAAGAGCTTCTTAGGTACCCACATCTGTAATTGCCCTTGTTGAGCTACAACTAACTTCTTAGGCACCCAAACTTGTTGGATACCTTGTGATTGAGCTTGTCCGAGCTGCTTCCTTCGTCTTCTGGCCTGGTTGGCTTGCCTGGATGGGATTTGTGGGGGCAAGGCTGGTGGTTGCTCTCCTTTGCGTACCCAGATCTGCTTCATGCTCAGAACTGCTTTCTTATCGAATGGTGTCTTTCTATTTGATGTAGCAGTTGTCGTGAACGGTTGTGTTTGCTTGTGTGGTGGACTCACTACTGTGGCTACTTGATTCTTTGGAGAAGAAGAAAGATCCACCCGCCTTCGAACCTGGTCTTCCACGATTGACTCCTTCTGCATCATAGAGCTTTTGACACATACAACATCTTCTTTCATATGATTAGTCTTGGAAGAACTAAGAGAGTGTGTGGTGCCATGATCTAGGATCATGCAGTTCTCTAATTCTAATGTAATGCATTGTTCATGTACCCAAACTTGAAGAATTTGACTTCTTAGGTTTAAGTTAACTGCATGGTCATAGATCCAATCTTGACCCAAGACAAGTGGTTCTGTAAGGTTCTCATCTTGACATACTAGCGCTTTGACTTTCATTGGAACATCTTGAAGGTAGATGGGAAGTTCCACCTCGCCCAAACAAGGGGTTTCCACACCTCCCAATCCTATGAGATAAGCTTTTATGGGATTGATGTTCAACTGCAAGTCTTGGCAGTAGGAAAGTCTAACTGCACTACTTGCTGCACCTGAGTCAATCAATGCTTTCACAGTCCTTGCACCCTTCCCTTGTCTTATCTCTATGGTCACAAAGGGTCTTCGGTCAATGACTTGAGAAGTCGCTATGCCTGACTTTTGGCACATATCCATGTGATATTTTGGGGCTTTTGAGTTGACATCTAGGCCTAATCGCCTTAACTTATTTCACCTAATACGCTCTCTGGCCTCTGCCTATGCTTCTTCTCTCACTCTTAACTCTTCTTCTTTTCGCTTCTTAGCAGTGTTGAGTCTCATTAGCATATCCTCAGTAAGAGGTTCTTGATATAGCTTGACTCTACAGCCACTAATATAGTTTGGCAAGATATCTCCTTCTAGAGTGGCCAACTGAACTGCACCACTAGTGGAAATTCTATTAATGATCATGGGTCTGTATCCTCTTTTTTCCAACTTACGGGCATGTTGTTTTAGTGTGTAAACCAACACTAGATCTCCCTCTTTCAATCCCTTATCCTTGATGTGTGCATCAAAGTATGCCTTTTGCCTCTTCTTTGCAGCATAGATGCCTGCTGCCGCTCGTAGCCTCATCTCACCTAAGCGTTCGAGATCAAAGATCCTAGAGGACAATTCATGCCCATTCCACTCATACTCTTGTGCTACTTTTAAGGCAGGGATTAAGAAATCTAATGGTAGCACATTGTTCTGTCCGAAGACCATCTGAAATGGTGTGGTGTTGAGTACCGTTTTATAGGCAACTCGATAAGCCCAAACAACATGATGAAGTTGTTTGTCCCAATCAGAGCGTTTATTATTTACCAGTTTTGTCAATACGTTACAGAGGATCTTATTGGTGCTCTCGGCTTGTCCATTAGCTTGTGGGTGATAGGGGGCAGACTTCTTATGTATCACCAAGAATTCTTGGAGAAGATTTTCAATGACTTCATTCAAGAAGTGTGTGCCTCTATCGCTCACCAACTCTATTGGTAGTCCATATCTCGTGAACACATTCTCGAATAAGAACTTAGCTGTAGTCTGAGCATCATTCTTTGTTGTGGCTTTCACTTCTACCCACTTGGTAAGGTAATCTGTGGCTACAATAATATACTATGCATGGGAGTTTCTAGCTGGGGGGTTAATAGGACCTACAAAGTCTATACCCCATTTCGAGAATGCACGTCCTCCCATCATTGGCCTCAAAGGCATCTCATCTTTTCTAACTGGATATTGTGCACGTTGGCATGTGTCACATTTCTTCACATAGGTAGGAGCATCCATATGAAGAGTGGGCCACCAAAGTCCTGAGAATAGAATGGTCTTGATTACTCGCTCAGGGCCGAAGTGTCCACCTGCAACACCGCTGTGTGCAGTTTCTAAGACTTTCAAATAGTCTGATTCATGACCGCACAGTCTAAAGTAACCATCTTTGCCTCTTCGGTATAAGTTGTCTCCTACTAAGGCATAGCCTTGAGCCTCTTGCTCCATGCTTCGTCTTCTTGCTAGACTAGCCTCTTTGGGTAATCTTCCCAATCTCATAAACTCTACCAATGGAGCACTCCAATCTCGAATTAATGATACTTGATAAAGGGTCGCATGCTCCACTGGTGGTCTCTCTCTGCACATTGGACAATTCTTGATCCACTCATGTATTTCTTTGTCCATGCTAGGCAAATACACTACTAAACGTTTCAAATTCTGCAATGTTCGTTGTTTAGAATAATGATTTCCTAGCATTCCTTCATGGGCTTGTTGCAACCAACTACTATGTTCATTGTCCGCAACACAACAAGCTAATACACCCTCAATATCTTGTTTGTACATGCTTCCTGCTAATATGTGATATTTTTGTGATTTTACAATTTCTTCTTGTGATGTTTTCACATTCTTATTTGCAGGGCCAAAGGTTAGGACTAGTACCAACTTATTTGCCCATTTAGGAACAACTTCTAAATTGAACAGATAAGCATTGGGTAGTTCGTCAGACACTCCTTGCAGTGACTCTCCTGAAGTGATGCAAGAAAGGTGATCTGCCCAAAGGTGGGTTCTACCTTTCCTGACAACAACTTCAAAGTCATATTCCATTAGTAAGAGAAACCATCTTACTAAGCGTCCAATATTGCAAGGTTTATTTACCAAATATAACAAAGCTTGATGATCCGTGAAAAACTTGAATTTATTGGCCAATAAATAGTGCCTAAACTTCTTGACAGCATATACCATGCCTAAGCCTTCTCGCTCGGTTGTGGTATAATTTCTTTCGGCTGGGTTTAGTTGTCTACTAGCATATGCTATGGGCAAATCTAAATTCCCTTCACCTGTGGGTTGTGCTAACACACATCCTATGGCATGATTGGATGCATCCACATGGACATGGAATGGTTTATTCCAATCAAGAGTGGTCAGTATTGGTGCTGTGCACAAACGTTTCTTCAGTTCATTGAAAGAATTCTCGCATTCGTCGTTCCACTCAAAATTAGACAACAAGGCATAAAGGGGTCTAGCTATGATCGCGTACATGTTGATAAACCTACGGTAATATCCACAATGGCCCGTAAAGGCTTGTACCTCTTTAACATTCCTTGGCCTTGGCAGCTCTGCTATGGCACGTACCTTATCTTCATCTGTTGAGATTCCATTCTTAGAAACAGTATGACCTAAGATTTTACCTTGCCGCACCATGAACACACACTTTTCTGGGTTCAGACACACTCGATATTCTCTACACTTGTTGAAGATTTGTCTGAGCTCAGGGATGTGAAATCTTCTTTCTTGGGAATGAGCACATAAATCATCCACATACACTTCTAAGCTCTTTCGCAAGAACTCTTTGAAGACATGACACATGAGCCTTTGGGACGTTGCAGGTGCATTGGTGAGCCCAAATGGCATCACACGAAATGCGAAGATTCCCCACTCTGTGGCAAAAGCCCTTTTGTGTTGATCTTCTGGGGCAATGGCTACTTGATTGTAACCTGAAAATCCATCAAGGAAGCTATAACCTTCCTTGCCTGCAACACGCTCCAATAGGTGTTCCGTGATTGGAAGTGGATAACTATCTCTGATCGTAGCGGCATTAACTTTTTTAAGGTTAATACACACTCACAACTTCCAGTTCTTCTTGGGCACCACTACAATGGGAGACACCCATTCAGTATGCTCAATCTCATAGATGAATCCAACTTCAATCAGACTATCAATTTCTTCTTTTATCTTGGCTACATAAGTGTCATTATATGTGTAGGGCTTCTGTTTGGTGGGCTTGGCATCAGCAGTCATGGGGATAGTATGAGAGAAAATTCTTGGATCTACCCCTTTCAAGTCTCTATAGTGCCAGACAAACACATCCCTATATTCCCTTAATAGAGCTACAAGATCCATTTCTTCTCTTGCACTTAGGTCATCTCCTATATATGTGCATCTCTCTTCGTTCTCTTCGATGGTCACTACAATCTTCTTGGTCTTTTATTTATTATCATATGATTCTCCTATGATGGCCTCTCTCTTAGGCATTCGTACCAAAATTTTGCGGTCATCAACTTCATATTTCTTGAAGTTTTCTGGTACTTCAAACAATGATTCCTCCTCTTCTTGTTTCACTGCTTTTCTTTTCTTTTTCTTTTGACTGCTCTCACTTCCATCCTTTGAATTTACCATTTTAATACTTGTGAGAGGTTCTTCTTCTTTCTGGGTGAACACTCCTATATCTTCTAGGTAGTGCTGCTCTGAGTTAAAGCAACTATCCATCACAATGGACTCTATATCATCGTCATTCTCTTCTTCTTCTATGACATCACTAGGGTCACATTCTTCTAGCAAGGGCTGACACATGAACACTGAGATATCATAACCCTCCTCATCACAATGAGGTGTCCATTTTTCTTCATTGACAGCAATGTCCATGGTGGCTAAGATTTCTGGCCAACCATGAGGCTCAAATTCCTCATCTAGAAAGATCATCGGTGTATAGGTTGGGTCTTTAATTGGTCTATCTCCTTGCGAAGTTCCTTCTTCTCTTGCCTTTAAATGTTTTTCCTCTTCCTCTGCGACCTTGCACATCCACAAATGAGTATCTTCATGCAACCATGATGGATCCGGTGAACTTTCAGAATGCACAGAGATTGAATCTTCTTTTGCTTTGTGGATAGGGTTCCACTGTAGGGGTGGTACATCTCTGAAGGTGTAATCCTTCAAATTGACCTTGGTGGTGACCCCTAAGTGCTGCAAGTACAAGGAGTTGGTTCCCCAATCTTGTACTATTTGCAATTGTCGTAGGAAGGGTCTTCCTAAGATCATCTCATAGACATTATTTTTCTCAAAGTCACATATAGCAAATGTGTGCTCAAACTCTACACCACAAGTGGTTAGAGTTATCCCTTCTAGCAATCCTAGAGGCCTTTCAAAATGACCATCGGCCATTTGAAGCTTCATTCTAGTTGGTCTTAATGTGGGTTTGCCCCATTGCTTCCACAAGGAGGTGGTCGCAATAGCAACACTAGCACCTGAATCTATGATTGCTTTGGTTGTGTAACCTTCGTAGGTGATTGGAAGATAAGTATTACCTTCTTCACCCTCACACATATCTCCTATTTTATCGAGAGGTGTCTCTGGGACTTTTTGCTTAGAGCATGTTTTTGGCATATTGGAATCAAGTTCTAGGACCTGATCCTTCACATGGTTCCATAGCTCGGGTTTTGCTTTGAGCAGCTCTTCTACAGTGAGATGACATTGAACCTTAGTGTTCTTCACGACATCAGTGTTCCTTGGGACCACTGAGTCTTCATGTCTTACCAGTATTGTGGGAGCTCTGATCTGAAGAGATTCAGATTCCGATGGGCCTGGAAATTGAGGCAGTTCTTCTAAGGTATTAGATTCAAAATCTAATCCTTTGTCTTCTTTTTGTTCTGCTTCGTCTCCGTAAATAGATGGAATGTCTTGGGGAAATTGATCATGAAGATCATCAATCTCACGAATAGGAGGGGAATTACCCTTCTCCTTGGCCCATTTCTCCTCTTGTATTTCCCGCAAGAACTCTTGAGAGTACTGTTGAATTGAAGGAGGTATTCCAGCATCCGTGGAATTAGGAACATATGCTCCCATTGGTGGTGAGCTTCCCCATTCAATAACTGGTTGAGCCTGTGGAGGTAAAGAAACTTGTGGTTTGTTTACCAACTGCTCTAATCTTTCTAGTAAGCCCTGGAAATGCAAATATGATTTAATAGAGTTTGTCTGATTGAACTTTTGACTAGTTTCAAGTATGGCTTGAGCTTGTTCTACCATTTTCATGCATATTTTCATCCGTTCAATCTCTAAATCTGCTCTAGGGTAACTCTTGTCTAGGTTTGCAGCTGTAGGCCCTTCTTGAGGTCGAGCCTGGTAGGCCTTGAACATCATGTCCAAGCCTTCTGGGGTTGGATCTGCAAGAACAGACCCTGGCTACGGACTATTTACAATGGGTGGTGGGGTGGGATGAGGTGGAGTGGATGGAGTGTCGGCACGCGAGGGGTTTTGAGATGCGATGTCTTCTATTTTTGTTTTTGCGTCTTTCAAGCTTTCTTCTAGTTCCGATAACTTTTTGTTCCACTTGCGATTAACCTTCTCTCTGGTATCTTTCCATGTTCTTGTTTTCCTCCTACTAGGTTCTCCCGATTCACTCGACTCTGGTTGCTGTGTTGGTTTATCATGTTTTAAGGCTTGTGTCTAGTGACAGCTTGTATAGGAGCCACATTACTGCTACTTGAACTAGAATCCGCCACTAAGCCTACCACATTAATAGGTGTAATCTTGGGTGCACAAGAGGGGTTTCTTGGACAATCTCTGGGGAGATGGTCTTTGCCACAATCAGGAAAAAAAGCTTGTATTGTGATAGCCTGTCCTTGACTCGGGGATGGTGGATGGGGACAATCACGAAGGAAATGGTCACCCTCACATCTGAAACATGGTCCTCTAGGGGCTTGTGGTCTTACTTGTCTCAATTGGGGCCTAGGGTTAGCATTTGTGTACATGACATTGGAGTATTCAGGCTCCCAGTTTTGTTCCATAGGTGGTGCCTCATATTGATACGGATAAATCTCACTATGTTCAGGTGACTCCGTGTAATAAGCATGTGGACTACCTTCATGGGCGTAGTCTGAACTATGAGCATGAGAGTCATTCTCTGAGATCAATGGGGTCACTGGCACCAATGCTCTATTTGGATTTTCCTCTCCCACTGCATACTTGACTGGAATCACGTTTGCAGGAGCTGGTGGTTGGTTTCCCAAGATTGGTTGTGGCCTATATTGTGCCTGATATTGCTGATGTGGTCGATAATATGGTTGTTGGTATTGGTTCTGATACCTACCTTGTTGGTAAGGTTGCTGATAAGTTTGTCTAACAGCCTGCCTATTGTAGGGACAATCTTGAGCCGTGTGGTTTGTGTATTTTCTCTCAATAGTGCAATATGGAGCATTCCTTTCTCTAATGTTTTGGTTTTGCATTGGGCATACGTTAGCCACGTGGTCCCCTCCGCAGGTATAACATCGATTCAATGAGGTGACTCTTTGTGCTTGTCTATTTTGGACTCCCAGCTTCTTGGCAACTTGCTCAGCTATCTCATCTATTTCCGTGGAGATTTTGGAAGTATGATTAGTAGAACTATTAGAATCCTTATAGAGTTTGGACAATCCTAACTTCTCACCCAAGTTATCTTCTATGTCAATGCACGTCCGCACACACTCTTCTATGGATCTGGGCTCTTTCAAGTACACATATGATCTCAACTTTGTGCTCAATAAGCCATCTAAGAGCAAAGCCACTTGTTTGGCTGGTGTGGGTAACTCTGGAGCAGGGCATCTTTCTAGGTACTGACTGAACCTTCTACCTGCAAGTCGCACTGTTTCTTGGGGTGTCTGCTTGAAACTGTGGACCAAAGATGATGTGTTATGCCTGATACCACTCTTGGAAAATTCTACAATGAATTCGTCTATCAGCTGACCTATATCATGATAGTTGTGACTACTCAGTGGTTGAAACCAAGCTAAGGTAGTGCCCTTAAGAGTCAAACCAAATGCCTCGTACTGGGTGAACAAATCCTCAACGTGTTCAGCTCTTAACACTTGTTTGAACTCGGCCACATGATCATAAGAGACTTTCTGGTGTTTGTAAATAATCAGTTCCTGAGCCACCTACAGGTTTCCCCATGCTAAAAGACATTTCTGAATCACTTGTGTCTGAACTTAGTCTGTAAGGATGACCACTTAGTTGTTGTGCCCAAGACTTAGCTGTATGGTTGACACTAGCCTCAGAAGATCTAATGCTTTGTTTATCCTTGCCTAGGTGTCTACCAGACCTCAACTTCATAAGCTTTGTCTTCTAGTCCCAAAATTCCCCTTTGTATTGCTCAAAATCCCTTGGGGCCCCCTTGGTTTCCTAGTCCCACCGGAGGGTCAACTTCAAAAAAATTGAGCTTTTCAATGAGCCATAGAGCTCAAAAAATGGACTTTGGATGAAAAAGTTATGTCAAATCAGGCTTCTGGGGATCAAAACAAGCAAACAGGACCTTTTGGAGAAAATCGTGATTTTGTGAAATCAGGGAATCGTGATTGTGTGAAATCAGAGAATCGCGATGCTGTGAAGTCAAAGAATCACGATTTTGAGCACAGAATCGTGTTTTTGAAAATCGCGATTTTGAGCACAGAATCGTGTTTCAGAGAATCGTGGTTCACAAAATCGTGGTTCACAGGATCGTGATTCACAAAATCGTGTCTTCACAGAATCGTGTTTTAGAGAATCGTGTTCTAGAGAGTCACGATTTTGTCTCAGAGAATCGTGGTTTTCAAAATTTAGAGAATCGCGATTTTGAGTACAAGCACAAAATCGTGTTTTTTGAAAATCGCGATTTTGAGCACAGAATCGTGTTTTAGAGAATTGCGATTTTGTTTCAGAGAATCATGTTTTCACAGAATTGTGGTTAACAGAATCGTGTTTTCAAAGAATCGTGTTTCACAGAATCATGTTCTAGAGAATCGCGATTTTGTCTCAGAGAATCGTGATTCACAAAATCGTATTTTTCACAAAATCGTGGTTCTCAGAATCGTGTTTTTTGACGTGAAAATCGTGATTTTGTCTTAGAGAATCGTGTTTTCACAAAATCGTGTTTTAGAGAATCATGTTCTCACAGAATCGTGTTTTTGGCTGAAAATCGTGATTTGTGAGAATCACGATTTTGAGCACAACCACAGAATCGCGATTCTGAGAATGACCACAGAATCGTGATTCTTTCAGCAAGCTTTTAGGCGGGAAACAGAAAATCATGATTTTCAAAAAAATTTGAATTTTCACAGAATCGCGTTTTTTGGCGGGAACTTCGAATTTTTGAGCGCCGAGCAATGGCGAGCTCCGTATGAGCAGAAAATCATGAAAAACACAGGCGCTTGTTCTCCCTTGCACTTCCTAACTCCTTCCCACACAATAATGCATGAAAAATGGTATGAAAATGGTGAAAATGCACTAAAAAACAAGAAATTTCTATGAAGAAGAAGATGGAAGAAGGTGGAGATGATGATGATGAAGAAGATGAAGAAGAAAAATCAGAAAATGAACAAAAACGACAGTTTTTTTACCTTCCAACGTCGCAAATCTACGATCTTACCATCACAACGCTCGTCCTCGAAGCTCTCTCCCCGGCAAGGGCGCCAAAATTTGGTGTAGCTCAAGCGTAAGCACCACCTCCTTTACTTGTCAATCCGCGGAGTTGTGAGGACCGGTATGAAGACCACGAGCAAGTGAAGGCACAAGTGCGTGAGTGAAAGGACACAAACATGCACACACATATACACACACGCGCACAAGGCAAGATCAAAGAGAGGAACAATGGAAAGCTTTGATTGCAAAAGAGTCCTCTTACAAAAGCTCTATTCTCCAACAAGCTAACCCAAAAATGAGCTCTCTAGCTCTTTTTATAGTTTTTTGACTAGTTTTGGTCCTGTCCAGACCTACTGTCCGGCCTAGTTAAAAATTAGGTTCCAGGGCTTATTTGAGGGCTCAAACGAAGTCTAAAAATTATGAAAATCGGTAGGATGATACTTCTAATACTCCTCAACCTCAAGGACTCCTTGGCTTGAACAAAATGGAGTTACAAAAATAGAAAATGGTATTTACAATGGTTTTTAGTGATGAAAATCACTATTGTTGTAGGGGATTCTTCTGAAAATTTGACATACACTTCTTGGAGCTCCCTACTTGCTCCCTTTCCTTGTGTGTCCACCATTTGATGTGCTTCCATGCTTTGTCCTTGACTTTGAGCTTCAAAAGCCAGGGATCAAGAAGAATATGTTATCAGTTTCTACATTAGCCAAGATTGGCTTGGTTGTGAAATTCGTTGATGACAGGTGTACAGTTTATGATCTATCAAATGGCAATGTGATTATTGCTTCTGGCATTTTATGTCGTGGGCTGTATAAGCTCATAGACTATGAAAGATATGTGAATGATTCGGCATGTGCAGTTCATGATTCTCAGGCTATGTCAGATGCAAAGCTTTGGCATGCACGCTTTGGTCATCTGAATTTTGCTAGTTTGCTACGCCTGCAAAAAACTGATATGGTGTCTTTTTTGCCCAAGCTTGAGGCACCTGGAAAACATGTATGCGAAGGCTGTATTTTGGGCAAAATGCAGCGTTCCTCCTTTCCAAAAGATGGTTCAGTTTGGGCTACGCAGAAATTGCAGCTTGTACATAGTGATGTCTGTGGTCCTATGCAGACACCCTCTTTTGGGAATTACCTTTACTTCGTGACTTTCATTGATGATTTTTCCAGGCATGCATGGGTATATCCACTCAAAGCAAAGTCGGAAGTGTTCATGTGCTTTAAACAGTTTTTGGTTTTGTCTGAAAATCTGTCAGCATGTAAAATGGGCACCCTCCGTTCTGATCGAGGGGGGGAATATATGTCTTCTGATTTTAATGCATTTTTGGCTGAACGTGGGATAAAACACCAGTGTACAATGCCGTATACACCTCAACAGAATGGATTTGCTGAACGAAAGAACAGGTCACTCATGGAGATGGCGAGGTGCATGGTCAAGAGCCAGGCTTTACCACATAGCTTCTGGCTGAGGCTGTCATGTGTGCAACATATGTACTGAATAGGTGTCCCACTAAAGCGCTGCAGTCTATCACTCCATATGAGGCTTGGCATGACCGCAAGCCATCTGTTGCTCATTTGCGTGTTTTTGGTTGTTTGGCATATGCATTAGTGCCTGAACAACATCGCAGAAAATTGGATGATAAGGCAGTAAAATGTATTTTTGTTGGGTACAGTTCTGAAAGTAGAGGCTATCATCTGTATCATCCACAGACTAAACGCATTCTGGTTAGCCGTGATGTTGTCTTTGTGGAAGATGCTATTCAGCCATTGCTTTCATGTACTAAGGAGACATCTGTTAACTCCAAAGACATGTATGATACGTTAATGCCTCTTTTTACAGGTGGAAATTTTAGTGCTGGTCCTAATGAGGCAACTTCTCAGCCTTTGCAGGTTTCATATGATGATGCAGATCATTCTATTTTTTATGCAGATTTACATGATGCACTTGTTGATGAGAGAGCTGATATTGAGTAGGAAAAACTATGCCAAAATGGGTGGTGCAGACTTTGCGTGACAACAAATTAGATGCACCTTTGTCATATCGTACTCGTTCAGGCTCTCATAGTGCCTCCTTTGCATCAGATTGCTATGCTATGGCTGCATCTAGTCTCTGTGATGAGAATGAGCCTGTTTCTTTTGATGAAGCACAAAATTCAGAAAATTGGATGGCTGCCATGCAATCTGAATATGATGCTATAATGAAGAATGGTACATGGTCTTTATGTGACTTGCCTCCTGGCAAGAAGGCCATTGGCACTAAGTGGGTATACAAGCTGAAGCGTAAACCTGATGGTACAGTTGACAGGTATAAGGCAAGGCTTGTTGCAAAGGGTTATGCGCAGGAAAGAGGCATTGATTTTGATGAGACCTTTGCACCTACATGCCGTATGACTACTGTTCGGAGCATTTGTGCACTTGCAGCCCATCATGGTTGGAATGTACATCAGTTGGACATTAAAACAACATTTCTAAATGGTGACTTGCATGAAGAAGTGTATGTTTTTTAGCCCCGTGGCTTTGTGCAGAAAGGGCATGAAAACCAGGTGTGCAGGTTAAAGAAGGCATTATATGGTTTAAAGCAAGCACCACGTGCTTGGTACGAGAAGATACATGCCTATCTGGTTGCACATGGTTTTGTGAACAGTCCAACTGAAAGCACCTTATATGTTAAGCGTGCTAATGATGTGCTTCTGATCATTGTTGTCTATGTTGATGACATGCTGCTCACTGGTCCTATTGAGAAGCATATTGCTGATTTCAAGGCTGATTTGCATGCCTCATTTGAGATGTCTGATTTGGGGCATTTGCATCACTATTTGGGCATTCAGTTTATGCAAGTTGATGGTGGAATGGATTTGTGTCAAACGAAATATATTGACACATTATTGCAGCGTTTTGGCCTTGAAGACTGTAAGCCTATTGCCACTCCTATGGAGACAGGTTTACGATTGAGTCTTCATGATGCTGGAGATGCATTTGATGTTGTTCTCTATCAGCAGGCTGTTGGATGCTTGATTTACTTATGCATTACTCGGCCAGATATTCAGTTTGCTATCTCACAGATGAGCAGGTTTATGCATTGCCCAGGAGTCACGCATTGGAAGGCAGTTAAGCGCATCTTTCGCTACTTGAGTGGTACTCGGCTACTTGGGTTGTTTTATCCAAAGGGGGGATCACTATCGCCAGATTTGCATGCTTTTTCTGACTCAAATTGGGCTGGTTGCTATGACACTCGTGTGTCCACCAGTGGTTTTTGCTTCATGCTTGGTACCTCATGTATATCTTGGTTGAGCAAGAAGCAGCCTACTGTGGCCACTTCCAATTGTGAGGCTGAGTATAGGGAAGTTTTCACAGCGACTGTTGAGTGTGTGTGGCTCAGACGCCTTATGGCTGATTTGGGTGTTGGCCAGTCTTCTGCCACCACCATCTTCACTGACAGTGAGAGTGCATTGGCAGTTGCGAGGAACATTGTGTTCCATGCTCGCACTAAGCACATTGAGGTGCATTATCACTATGTTAGGGAGAGGTTCTCTGCTGGGGAGATCAGCTTGGCATATGTGCCCACGCAGGAGAACATTGCAGACCTTTTCACGAAGGCTCTACCTAGGGAGAAGTTTGAAGCTTTCCGCAAAGCTTTGGGCTTACTTCCTTTTGTGGAGTGATTTCCACATAGCTTGGCACTTCCTTATACATGAGTGCCAGCTCCTTGTTCACCGCATCACTCCCAGGGGGGATTTGTTGATATATTTAGGTAGTGATGTGTGTGAACACACTAGGACCGCCGGGGCACTTTTTTCCCTCTTTAGGAGGTTTTTTTCCCCCGGCTTGTATATCGCCTATTGCCCTAATGGGCTACTTATCTTTGTACATTCTCTAGTAATACATTGAGTATTGTGTGTTTGTGCTCCAAGCTTCTTCTTCTTCCTTGTGCTGTTCGCTTGCTCCTGCAGACGTCTAACTCCAACATATGGTAACATAGTTATAATGAAGATTTCCAAACACAAGTTGACAGAACTTCCTCGTATCCACTACCTCATGTGTTCATTCATATAAAAAATATTTTTGAGACAATGGAACAAATAGGTCCCCAACTTGATTCAACTTGATCTCTCAACATAGAGAGAAGGAGAATTGTGCGTGAAGATGTATATTCCATGAAATTAATCCCTTTGCAAAAGGCACCTTGGATTGAGCACCAAAACATGTCACATTAAATCCTATGTACACACCAATCCCTCGATGTCGGACATCACAGCAGTATGAAATCAAACGTTGTGACTTGTTAGGATTTTGTTTTTGTAAGTGTTCAATATCAAAACTAGTTTTTGACTAAAAATGAATAATTGTAACTTTGTTTGTTTTCTCAAACATTGTTTTCTCAAAAATTGGCTATTGCTTCTTATTGAAATTGGAAACTTTGTAATGCACACACTCTACAAATATAGCTTTTCCGTTTCTATTGCTATTCCTTTTGGAAGGAGTGTGTTATGGATTTTTCTTAGCCCATGGTTGGAAGGAACCCCATAAGTGTAAATTTGGTGTGCGTAACAAGCCTTGTGATGAGATTGTGGCTTTGGGGAGTGCCTCTTTTGATGAGATGTATTCTTGATGGTATTGTTCATTGGGGAAGTGTGTCTCTTTTGATGTTATGGATGTAATTGCTAACAATCATTCATTATTTGTATGTTATCCTATTGTTATCATATGGAGGAAAGTCAAAAAATGAATTGCGACATGAAAATGACTCCAAGTTTGAAAAAAATGGCCATCCAAGGTGCAATCGAGAGCCACAAACATTGGACCATGAAAAATAAAAAATATATATATAATTTAGGATTTATAAGTTATATATATATATATATGTTTTCTTTTTGGTGAAATGCACGTGGGGCAAAGCTTAAAAGAAAAAATAGAAAAATAAAATAAAATAAAAGAAATAAAAAATAATAAAATAAATAAGTAAAATAAATAAAAATAAAATAAATAAAATTAAAAAAATAAAAAATAAAAAAAATTGGGGGTCTTGGGGGAAAGAAAAATAAACTATAAAATATAAATAGAAATAATAGAAAATAAGAATAAATAAAAAATAAAACTAAAATAAATAAAAATAAAAATAAAAAAATAGCTTGGGTTGGGGGGTGAGGGGGGGAGGGGCAAGGCGGGGCGGGAGAGAGAGAGAGAGAGAGAGAGAGAGAGAGAGAGAGAGAGAGAGAGAGAGAGAGAGAGAGAGAGAGAGAGAGAGAGAGAGAGAGAGAGAGAGAGAGAGAGAGAGAGAGAGAGAGAAGAGAGAGAGAGAGAGAGAGAGAGAGAGAGAGAGAGAGAGAGAGAGAGAGAGAGAGAGAGAGAGAGAGAGAGAGAGAGAGAGAGAGAGAGAGAGAGAGAGAGAGAGAGAGAGAGAGAGAGAGAGAGAGAGAGAGAGAGAGAGAGAGAGAGAGAGAGAGAGAGAGAGAGAGAGAGGTACTCACCACCTCCATCAGATCTGATCCTCTTCAAGCTTCTACCTATTTGGTTCTCAAGTAATGCCAAATACTTTTTGAAACATGTAATACCTCATCCTTATGCTTCATGAAATAAAGGATTGTCCATCTACTGTAATCATCTTTAAATGAAACACAGTACCTTGAACTTAAGATTTATGGATCTTTTCTAGGACCCCACACATCAGTGGGTAGAAGCTCTAAGTAGTCTTCATACATGTACCTCTCTTTGTTGAATGGTTGCCTATGAGCTTTATAAAATTGGCATGCTCCACATTTGTATATCATGTGTTGCTTGGACACATTGGGATGCCAAGCACACTCTAATCCCTACATATTTGCTTTAGTGTTCTTTCTCCTATGTGTCCTAGACTTTTATGTCATATCTCTAGCTCAGATAGGGTTTGATCTTTGTAATTGAAGAGTGCTATGTTTCTGGTGTCTTCAATCTCAAAGGTAAATAATCTACCACATTTCTCACCTTTAGCAATCCTTTTAAAGCCTTCTTGAGGGTCTTCCACATATGCTCCATGTCTAGTGAAGTTGACATATAAGCCTTTTCTCAACAATATGTCCAACACTAATTAGGTTTTTGGTTATAGTTGGCACATACAAAACCTTACTTAAGAGGTTCATGTTACCAACAGAGGTCTTGATATTTCCAATTTGCTAAACTGATTGTTTAGTGTCATCACCTATCTGTACTTCATGCTTCCCTTTGGGTTCTTCAAGATATGATAGTAATGCTACATTTCCAACCACATGATTGGAACACCTTGAATCAATTTAGAAAAGATGCTCATCATCTTTACCTTGCTTGGATGTCATGTTCATGATGAGTAGAGAATCCTCTTGGTCTTCTATGTAGTTGTTATAATCTCTTCTTCCTCTGAAACCTCCTTGATAATTGTTGTTGTTGTAGCCTTGATTGTATTTATGATTGTAGTTGCTTCCTCCATTGTTTTACCTACCTCTAGATTGTCCATAGCTACCTCTATGGAAGCCTCTTCCCCTTTGATTCCTTGTGTTCTTGAAGCATTCTACTATGGTGTGGTTGGTAAGGCCACAAATGTTGCAAAGTGGAGTGTTGTAGGATCTCCCCCTGCCTTGCTTTCCTCCTCTGCTCCTTCCTCTAGCACCTCTTCCTCTACCTGTGTAGTTAGCTTGAGAGGTTAGCCTCTTCTTCATTTTCTTGATTTTAACCTTGTCCTTACTTTTATTCTTATCTGTATAAAGGGCAGAAGATTGGTTACCTCTAGAGTTGTCACCATTCTTGTTGAGCTTTGTCTCGTGGGTGAAGAGTTGCCCCATCAAGGTGTTGAGGTCAGGTATTTGCATATCCATGTAACGGTCCATTGTTGTCGTGAAGGACTCCCACTTATCATCAGCTTTGATGCCATTAATGATCTGACTTACTATGCGTTCTTCTTCTATCTCCTCTCCAATGCTTTCAAGCTGGTCAGCCACATCCTTCATCTTGGTTACATAATCAGCCAGACCTTGCTTTGGTTACTTCTTTAGAGTTGTAAACTTCATCCATAACTGGTTCTTTCTAGCTCTTGTATTTGATGAGAAATATGATGAGAGTACTTCCCAAGTATCTTGGAAGGTCTTGCAGTTCCTAGTGTGAGGCAACTGGTTCATCCATAACTGGTTCTTTAGAGTTGTAAACTTCATCCATAACTGGTTCTTTCTAGCTCTTGTATTTGATGAGAAATATGATGAGAGTACTTCCCAAGTATCTTGGAAGGTCTTGCAGTTCCTATTGATTTTAGTAGATAAGACCTCGCAAGAGCATCCTTTGCACACTATGTGGTCAGCCTTTCTTGCTCTTCCTTTGTGGGTTGATGTTTGCTCGTGAGTATTGGCATCTCTTCATCTCCTGAGATGTATCCATATAGACTTCTCCCTTGAAGGAAGGCTTGCATCCTTAGTGACCATGTTGAGTAGTTGCTTCTGTCCAATTTGTCAATGAAGGATGGAAATCCATCTCCCATCTTGCTTGTTGTTGCTCTGATACCACTGTTGGAAGAGATGGTGGATAGTCTTCAGAGATGAAGTGGTGTTGCTTAAACCTGCATCACACCTGCCAAGAATAGTTGCTAGAGAGTGTAGTGGGCCTCTTTAGCTAGCTAATGATCATAAATAATCACATATGATGTTTGGAACATGATCCACTAATCAATGGATGAAAATAGATAGGTAGGAAATTGATCCAAGATCGAAAACTTACTATTCTTGTCTCATAGCTGTTCAGTATATTGAATAGTTCTCTGAGCACAATAGCAATTATCTTAATTCCTTTTGATGACATCTAATTAGCTTAGGTACCTACCACTCATGAGTAATTTCATAAAAAATGATGAGCTACATGCTGAGTATGGTCTTTAGAAAATCATAGGACATGCGTGATATTTTTGGGGCGCATCACTTAATAGACCAGAGAGTAATAACATGCTAATATCTGACGATTCAGATAAGCAATGATAATGAGGTTTTTCACTAATATAGTAGACAATATACTAAATATATCATGCTTTAAATCATACAATGAGAACAAGCTTTGAGAAGATCACTATTTTGATGTAGTCATGGTAGAGAAGTGAAGTGAAAATATGATAAAATGTATGTATTAAATCATGTATAAAGACAATGTCATTGGAAATAATCATGTGCACAATGTGAGAAGTATGAATGAGCTATAGAGTGAGCTCTTCAAATCACAATGTGTCCTTTCTAAGTGATCTCATGGAGTGAAGATAGCATGCGGGTCTATTGATCTTCCTTTTATAGTTGAGTTTGTAGCCAACCTTTTGAATTCAAATTCAAAAGTTCACCTAAAAGTGAATCCTAAAGTATAGGATATATTCTCTCATTACTCAACTACGAAATGAATCGAGATTTGATGCTTTCTAACTCCAGATGCAAGTGGTGCACTTTTACAAAAGTAGATATACTTGAATTTACAAGGGATTGGTTACATAAGTCTTTATGACCAGTATGTTAATCATCCAAGTATGTGGGCTTGGATTCCCTTGCACCAACAATACCTATGGTGAGAGGGCTTAATTTGATGCTTGGAGATACAGGCTTTAGAGTTGTTCTTCTTTTTATAGTAAAACTTCTCAAGATGACATGTTTTACCACAATAGTTGTAGGTGAAATTTTTCGATGAATTTCTAGAGACTTGTTTCAGAGCATTACTAGAGTTGTAATGCGTTCTTAGCCTTGTTGAAAGCACCCTTAGCTTTCACCATAGCTTCTTGCAATTTTTACAATTTTCCTTCTGAGTCATGGAGGAGCAAAAATTCTCTATACTTCCTCCGAGGTCAACACTTGGCCGTGGTTGTAAAGGATTGTGACAAAGGTTTCTTAAGATCTAAGAAGCTTATGCAGAAGTCTAATGGTCATCTCCTTGCTTGACACATGTCTGGCACAAAATGCGAGCTTATGTTGCTAGTCTTCAAGCGATGACTTTGGTAATGAGACCCTTGGACCTAAAGGATAGGTTGCGGCACTCGACTTCTAAGGCATAGATTTTAGAGGGAGTTTTATCCTCATAAAAATCTTGTCGTATTTTTCAATCCTCATGCAAAGTCTTGCAAGAGGTAAGATGACCTTTCAACAACTCATTAGAGGCTAGTAGTAATTGTCATAGGGATCACTTTTCTTAACATTCCAAATGTTCCAAGCCATTAAATCACTATCATTGTTTGGCTCAAGTTTGTAGCATCAACTACTTCATACAATTAGTTTGTATATAGATAAGATCTATTGTATTCTTCCATAAATTATAGTTCATGTCATTTAACCTCTCATCCTTAGGCATGAACATGAGCATAGATGAAGGCAAGTACAACTGATTTGAAGATGTCACATTCATGATCGTAGACGTTGTCGCTGTTGAGGCAAATTGAACTTCAAAAATGAATGACCACACTTGCAAAAAGGAGTCAACACCAAAGTTTG
The DNA here is from genome assembly GCA_020310875.1 of Ceratopteris richardii. NCBI lineage: Eukaryota > Viridiplantae > Streptophyta > Polypodiopsida > Polypodiales > Pteridaceae > Ceratopteris > Ceratopteris richardii. The sequence continues at coordinate 38,201,501 of CM035417.1, forward strand.
AGATGGGGTAGGGGGGATTAGAGTAGCCCTTTGCACTTTTTGGCACATTGAGGGAGCTTAAAATAGCCAAAAATTCATTGAGGCACACTTGGGGGCTTAGAATAACCTCCCAAAGTAGACACATGTGCTACACACTGTCTTATATTTTGTTTAGTTACAAACGAGGCACTTAGTGCCAAATGATGTGCCAAAAGGTGGGGAAAAATGAGGGTTGGACCCTTAGAAAAATACAAGGTAACCCTTTTTGAAGAGTGCCAAATTGGGTGCCACAAGTGAGGGTTAGATCCTTGCAAAAAATACAAAAGTGTACTCTTATAGTATGAGTACTCAAGGATTTGGAGTTTACAAAAAAATAAAGGGTTCTTACCCTTGAACTAATACAATGGATGTGGCCTTATGTTGGGAGTAGCCAAGGAGATCCAGGCGGCTTGACAAGACAAGGAAGCATGCGAGAAACCAATCAAAGAGAATCAAAATAAAGAGAGGAGAAAGCAAGACTGAGTAGACAAGGAAGTCAACAAATATCCGGCAATTACGCCTATCAAATTTCCAATTCCTATTTCTTATGAAACAATGATTTTGATCACTACATGCCTATTTAAATTCATTTTTGATAATTGCAACTCCATTTTGTTCAAGATGAGGAGTTATCAAGCTTAAATAGTGCTAGCTCTATGTACATACCAATTTTTGTAATTTTTAGAGTTCGTTCGAGCCTCCAAAATAGCCTAGGAACCTAATTTTTAACTAGGCTAGACACTAGGTGTGGACAAGGCCAAAGCTAGTGAAAAAACTATAAAAAGAGCTAGAGAGCTCATTTTTTATAGCAAATTCTTGAGAATTGAAGTGAACTAGGTACATTGTACACTAGTTTTGGGCTAATCAAAGATTCAATTGATCCATCTCTTAGTTTTATCGTGTGTATGTGTGTGCATGTTGGTGTGCTTCTTACTCACACCTTTGTGGTCTCACTTGCTCATGGTCATCATACCACCCTCATGTCTCCTTGGATTCACAATTATGAGGTGGATATCCTCACATTGATTCTCATCATTGTGCTAGAGTGACACCGAATCTGGTGCCATTGTCGAGGATCAAACTTTGAGGATGAGCGTGTCATGGTAAGATGTAGATATTCAACATTGGAATGGTAAGTAATTATGTAATCTCGTTACTTTTCTTAGTTTTTACATCATCATTCCTTTCCTCACCGTCTCACCCCTCCATCTCCTTCTTCATTGAATTTTTAGCTTTGGACCATATTTCCACCTCTAGCTCATTTTCCCTCACTCCACTTGTGAGAGCAAGAGAGAAAGTGATCTTGCAAATTGTGTTTTTATGTGTTTTTTGAGCTTTCTTACAGGTAGCAGCATCCATAGTAGTTGGAGTAGCTCTAGCAGGTATAGAATTTATTTTCACAGACTTTGAGCCATTGGACTTTGTCAATCACGACAGACATAAAAATCAATCTTTTGGTCAAAGAAGTGCACCACTATACTGTAGAGACCATGCACATAAAAAATCAATAAAAAAATTTCAAAAATTTACATTTCCCTGTCCATCACAACAGATAGATTCAATCATGATTGATAGTGTCAATTGCACTATTCATGATTGACAAACCATGACGGACTAGGTGTCCATCATGATAGATACTATCCATCGTCATTGACGGCCATCCACCATGATAGAATTCTCTAACAGAGGAGATTTGCTTTGATAATTTCCACATTCCCCACACTTAAAACAAATGATTAGCCTTCTGGGTCTATTACCAAAATTACTTCGAGGATGTGGGTTGTAAGTGTTACCTTGAATAGGGGTCATAGCCATTACATTTGTTGGTGGTTGGAATCTTCCATGTTCCCTGTATGCTTATGTGGGCATTCCTCTTTAGTGGCACTCATGGGCTTCATGGCCAATTTCTTGCATAACTAACACGTCATGTTTAAGAGAGGGCAGTCACTTACAACATGGCCCTGTTTTCTACACAAGTGCACCATAGTCCATTTTTTATACCACTTCCACAAAGTTCTTATAGCTCTTATTGAAGCTATGCCAATTCTTCTACTTAGGCCTCTTCTGCTTTGTAGCTTTAATGATTCAATTTCATAGCTTAGTTGAGCCACTACACTTTATTCTTCTTTTTGGGCTTGTTTCTTCTTAAATTCTCAAGTTCTTTCCTCAATTCTATTATTGGATCTTCAAGTTCCATAGGATATACTAGAATAGAAGAGCCAGTTCCATATTGGTGTCTAAATTGCTCCAACCTTGTTGCTACGGTAATAAATTCTTCAATTGTTGGTGGGGGGCACTAACTCCTTGATCTTGCACTATGTGGATATTGGAAGTGGTTTAGCAAGCCACTTATTGACAAAAATGGGGAGGATATGGTAGTTTAGCCATAAGTTCTTTGGCTCTAGTAACAAATTCAAGAAATTTCTCCCCTATACCTAGTCGTAATCTAATTCTTGAATGATGTTTCTCATTGTGTTTCCTTGTTGAAGCTGTGCTTTGGAGGAATTCTTCATTAAATCCCAGGTAGCAAAATGGTTGTTTGTAAATCGGCTAAGCCATGTGTATGCTAGACCCTCCAATGTTGTTGGGAATAGGTTTAAAAAACCATCTTCTCTTGTAACCCCCTTGTTTTACATAGGGCTAAAAATTGTCTGACATGCTTGTCAGGGTCTCCATGTGATAATCCTCTAAAGGAAGGAAATTTTATATCAATTGTGAAAGAAACATTCCTAGGTCTACTTAAGCTGACTTGTGCATTCCTTGCACTCAAGCTTCTAATAAGGTTGAAGACCTGGTCATTTCTCTATCAACATGCAACACCTCTTTGATGATACTTTGTCACACCTTAGTTGTTCTCTTGGTTGCTCTGTTTGCATACTTTGTCACCTCCTTTGCACCTTTGTCTCTCTCTTTGCACACTTTTGCTTCTGTATGCATGCACTATTCCTAGTGTGTGTCTTGCTCTCCCTTGCTATCCTGTAGTGTAAAGTATGCTCTTACTTCTAGCTTATGCTTCTCCTAGAATAATTACCTTTGTGTGTGCCAATTCCTCTTATGTATGTTGCTTCAGCTAGTCTACCTTGGTGCTCCCTTTGATGTGCCAAGAACCTCTTCATGTAAAGACCAACGACTCCCTAATTGTGTTCCTATAGTGACTTTATGGTAACAAAAATTTTAATGATAGGCCACATAAAAACTCTTGCGTATTGTCTCCACTTATTATCTTTTCCACTTTTGACCTTCATTTCTAAAAAATGTGCACATAAAGGAGGGTTCACTTGGACCTTTCATAACACTTTAAAAACCTTAAAAACCCTTCAAAAGGACCTATTTGCAACCTGCATTCAACTTTTCTTGCAATACAATTGTGAACAACTATTTGTGCACCCATATCCTTGGCCACTTGTGCACTATTTTTCCAAGTAACCACTTTGATTAGCTCAACAATAAAAATACTTGAGTGTAAGTTTACATATTATACCTCCCACATGATGGGCATGTTACACAATATACAAGTAATTGTGTAAGATCATGAATCAAGTAACCCCCATCAAGTGACAACAGTGTTGAAAGATATCCTGTGGTAGAGCTTTGGTCAAATCATTTGCAAAATTATCTCGAGTATGAACCTTCTCAAGAATAATGCACTCAGTGGCTAAGCAATCTCTAATGAAGTGATACCTCACCTCAATGTGCTTGGTCTTTGCAAGATAGACCCGATTCTTAGTGAAAGCAATGGCACTCTGACTATCACTAAGCAAACGAGGTACATGTTGAGGCAGAACCATATCACAAGCAAGAAGATAAAGCCACAATGCTTTGTTGCATGCCTCACTTAGTGCAACATACTATGCTTCTATAGTGGAAACGGATGTACATTCTTTAAGATGAGATCTCCAAGAGATAGCACCTCTAGCAAAATGAAAAATGTACCTTAATGTAAACTTTTGATTTTCTATGTAACAAGCATAATCAAAATCTATGTAACCAATAATAAATGTCTTTCCTCTATCTATGCATAAACACTTGTCCTTAGTGCCACTCAAATATCTCAAAATCATCTTGGCCACTCTCCAATGCGTTTTGCTAGGATTAGACATATATCTACTCACAAATCCCATTGCAAATGCAATGTTTGGTCTTGTAGCTCCCATAGCATACATGAGAGTACCAATGGCAGAATGATAAGGAATTTTGTTCATGAATTCCTTTTCCTCATCTAATTTGGGGCAATCATCCTTGCTCAATTTCACATATGTAGATAAAGGTGTACCCAATGCCTTTCCACCCTGCATATTGAACATGTGAAGTACTTTGGATATGTACTCACTTTGAGACAAATATATGCATCTTTTACTTCTATCACAAGTAATGTGCATGCCAAGAATATGTTTGGTGTCCCCCAAATCCTTCATATCAAATTGTCTCACTCAAGTTCTTTCTGAGAATTAAAAAGTCATAAGAGGACTTCCCAACAATCAACATATCATCAAAATAAAGTATCAAGCATATCAAGCTACCATCTGAGCATCCCTTTGTGTAGAGACAATGATCCTCATTGCTTTGAGAATAGCCTTGAGGCTTCATAAAAGCATCAAACTTTTGGTCCATATAAGCTCTTCTTCAACTTACAAACTAGAGTTTCTTTGCCAAGAACTCCACAACCCTCTGATTGTTCCATATGGATCTCATATTTAAGATCTCCATGCAAGAAAACATTTTTCACATCCATTTGTACTAGTTCTAAGTCCTCCGTTGCAATGAATTCAAGCAACATGCACAACGTAGTCATTTTGACTACTGGAGAGATGACTTCCTTGGAATCAACACCATGTTGTTGCTTAAACCCTTTGCAAAAAGTTCTGATTTATACTTTGGAGAATCACTATTTGATGTGAATTTCATCTTATATACCCATTTACATGGTAAAGCTTTCTTGCCCTTTTGCAAAGGTACTAAATCCCAAGTACCATTAGACTTGTGAATAGAATCCAATTAACTCCTCATGGGACACTCCCACTTGACATGATCCTCTATTTGCATAGCCTCGTTGTAGCAAGAAGGCTCACCAACATTTGCTAGCATAACAAAATCCAAACCTGGAGCATATCTATCAAGTGGATGAGAGACACATGCAAAACATCTCAATGGTTGTTGATTTGATTGGACACTCTCTTGAACATCCCTATGTGTAGCATTTTTATGCATGCTAATTGGAGAAATAGTATCCTCAAAAACCATTCTTCTCACTTCAACCTCCTTAGTTGGTTATTTATTCCATTGCCTCCTCTAAAGCAACACATCTTTAATCAGATTCTTACATAGAGCAAAATTCGTGCCATCAAATTTTCATATCTCGAAATGGTCTTTGGCCTGCAAGTTATAGCTTCTCCTTGGAACATTGGCACTAGACCTTGATCCGCCTGATGTGCTTGAGATCTCTGATGCCATGATGATAGTGAATTGACTAGAATGATAATGGAGGTAGAAAAGTCCAAACACCACTAATGCTCAAAAAGCAATGACCAAGTGTTAGATTATGGGAAACATTCAATAGAGTCTTCCAAAAAAAATGGATTAATGAGCAGTAATGACCAACCAAAAGGATTATGTGGGAATAAACATGCTCTCACCAATAAGTGTGTTGAGGAGTAAATCGACCACTATATAGTTGACAAAACCAAAAATTTGAAAAAAAAAAATTTAGAATCTCCTCTACAAAATGAGCATATGACTAGTGTCAAAATCTCATAAAACTAAAAGCACTGACATGCAAACGTCCATAGTGGATCAATGACTCCATTGCAAATAATCAATTTACCAAAAGAAGCCAACTAGGCTTATTGAGCACGTATGAACAACCTGCATTCATCTCCTATGGTGAGGCTATGTAAGTCTTCTACCTGCATCACCAAAGAGACCCCAATGTCTAGGTGTCTCTCAGTTAAGAAAACCTCACCATGACCCTCTGTATCAATGTCAAAGGCTTTATGCAAAAATGTAACCACTATATCGATGACCACATGGACGTACATAAGCAGTATCCACAGAAGCATACATAGTGTGAAGCTTTGAAAACAAAGAATGAAGCGTTGAGGGCCCAAAACATGTTAACGGTAATGTGAACCTTAGTCTTTCCCCTTCCTCAAGCACCACAAGAGTGTAGCTTAGTGGCCATAGATTTTCGATTAAGCGAGCTCCCAGGGGAACAAACCGGGATCGACAATGTGTAGGATGATGGAGGATAAACTATTCATTTATGAAAAATGTCCTCACACTTTAGCCACTTTAGGGAAGAGAAAAGAAACTAACATTCCATTGCTGAGTGATCCAAGAGTTGCTAGTAATGCCATCTGCACATTGCATGTACAATCATTGAAGGCTTAGATTGCACCTCATGATGCATATTGGTAAGTCTAGGTAGATTAACTACCCAATGCCTAGGTCTTGCATCCATCCCCATGCACATTGGGATTATGAGTATGACAAGTACATTTTTCATGTTGTGTTGATAATGATCTCATCGAGGAAGTGATTTTAGGTCAAGTATGGATTTTGACTCTCCATTGGTCTAAAATTCGCTCACAATTCTCTAACTATGAAATTAAATAATCTCATGTACGTGGTTTCATTAGTTGATTCTCACATTATAAAGATTGATTCCGACACGGAACAAGAACAAAAAATGACTTGTCCCATACATCTAGTTCTCTACATAAGGGGTTCTTCTCCCAAGATCCCCTAACTTTACTTTCCTCACCTATTCCTCTAAAATCATGTCACTATGGTAGTTCCAAACAAATCTACATAGCTAAAGGTTCCCACATGAATCCTTCTACAAATCATTTAGAGAGACCTCAAAAATTTACCATGCAACCTCAAAATAAACCCATCTACATGCACAAACACATCATACAACAACCAATTTGATAGAAGGATCAAATCATTTCAAAGCTACATGCAAGTCATGCTTCAAATCAACTTCACCCATTTATCACAACCCTCCAATGAGCTATATGCTTGATGATCCTCTTGTGGATGCTCAACCTATATATAGTGATTCATCACATGTAGAGATCACACCCTCAAACTCCTTAGATGTTGATACCCCTTCTAAGATAAAATAAATTTCTTTCATGGACTCTACACAAGAACAAGGGTACCAAATACTGCAATAGCTAGCTAATGATTTTGAGAATGATGACTATGGTAACATAGTTATAATGAAGATTTTGTGAGGAACAAATCCTCTATATGCACAACAAAAGCACAATGAACCCAAAATAGGTCTTCCAGCCTACACCTGAAAATATACCTGACCTGGATCAAGCAATTTGACCCACCACCTGAAATCCAATGACTCCAAGATTTTGTCCACACTTAGTAGACTCTGTTATCTTTCCAACAAGCCAACAAACACTCAATTTGGATGAGTATAAGTCAGGCAACTCACTGTTACAAAACAGACTACCTGTCTGTCCACATGTGCAAATTTTTCAGTTACAGTAAAATGCGAATATCTCGGCGCAGCAGTACGCAATCACTATGAAACTCGAGACAGAGAAAGTAGGAGAGATAGGCTTTCATTCAAGACAATAATCACTGAATTTGGATTTATACACAGAGAGAAACACCTGTTACAAGTTGGGTATGTCTGACAGACTACAGTAGAGAGAGAGGGTCTAGTGTGAGAAACTGATCCAAAACCTCACTTACAGAGATGATCTGGGGCTGAAACTTCTTGGGCATGCTCCTCTGGTCCTTGGGCACTTGGTAGATGCTTCTCCTCAGTCTTGGTATCCCGAAAATGCGCCTTCATGCTTGTATGAATGTGTGTGTGACCTTTCACATACCCCTTCCTTGTCTCTTGACTCTTCAATGGATTCTTCTTGATCTTCAAACTCCCTTGAGTGCCCTTTGATGTTTCCTTTTACTCCTAATGGATAAGGAGTCGTGGCTTTACCTTTATCCAAGTATTTATGCTCATTTGGAATATCCAAATTACCAAAATTATCCACTAAGCTTGCTCCTTCTTTTTCAACACTCCCCCTCAAGCTTAAGTAGGAAGTGTCTATGTCCATCAAGCTCATCATGTTCTTGAACTTGCTTAACTTTGATGCATCCAATCCTTTGGTGAATAGATCAGCAACCTGCTCCTTTGTTGTCACAAAATGAACATCCACTTCATTAGTAGCAACCTTTTCTCTTACATAATGGTAATGCACTTCAATGTGCTTACTCCTAGCATGATACATGGGGTTATTAGCCAAGTGAATAGATGACATATTATCTCCATAAAGGGAGATTGTTCCAACCTGCACATCCAAGTCAATTAGAAGCTTTTTAAGCCACATAGCTTCACATGTAGCTAGAGCTAATGCTCTATACTCAGCCTCGGTTGAAGACAATGCCACCGTAGGTTGCTTCTTTGACATCCATGAGATAGTCTTTGTTCCAAGCATGAATACATACCCCGAAGTGGATCTTCTATCATCAATAGAACCAGCCCAATCAGCATCACTCCATCCTCTAAGAGTTAGCTCTTCTCCATACCTATAAAACAATCCATTATTGATTGTATACTTAACATACCGAAGCACTCTTTTGGCTGTATTTAAGTGCTCTTGAGTAGCAACATGCATAAATTGGGCAAGTACGCCTACCACATAAGAAAGATCAGGTCTAGTCATTGTTGCATATATTAAAGAGCCAACCAAGCTTGTATATAATGTCAAATCATGAAGTTTCCTACCATCCAACATGCTTACCTTTGTATTTGCATCAATAGGTTGAGTGAGTACCTTACATTCAGCCATACCATACTTGTAAAGTACATCCAATAGGTATTTCCTTTGCAAAAGGTATATGCCATCCATTGCATAAACAACTTCAATACCTAGAAAGTACTTTAACTCACCCAAATCAGATACCTTGAACTCCTTTCCAAGGCTCCTCTTGATGTCTTTAATTCCTTCATGGTCACTACCTATTATGATAAGATCATCCACATATATGCAAATAAATACCACCTTACTCCCTTCTTTCTTTATGTAGAGTGAGGGATCAGATTTGCTTTGAATGTACCCACACTTTTCAAGGTATTCCACAAGCCTTTGATTCCAGGCCCTTGGTGCTTGCTTAAGACCATACAAGGCCTTCTTCAACCTACAAACAAAATCAAGATGATCCACATCTTCATATCCAATAGGTTGTGCCATGTATACCTCTTCTTTTAGCTCACCATTCAAGAATGCATTTTTTATATCAAGCTGATATATAGGCCATCTTCTACCTGCACATACAGCTATTAAGGTCCTTATTGTTGTTTTGTTAGCCACGGGGCTGAATGTCTCTTCATAATCCACACCAAAAGTTTGTGTGAACCCCTTTGCAACCAACCTAGCTTTGTGTCTAGCTAGTGAACCATCGGCATTCCTTTTAGTCTTATACACCCATTTGTTTTGAACCACTTTCATACCTGGTGTTTTAGGCACTAATTCCCAAGTCTCATTGTCCTTGAGTGCTTTCATCTCTTCATCCATTGCTCTCTTCCATTCCTCCTTTGTTGATGCCTCCTCATACATTTGAGGATCATTATCTCCAATAACCTGCATCATATAGGCATAGTGCTTGGCAATGGAAGAGTCATAACTTAACCTTTGTATTGGCTTCTTGAGCCTTGAGGATCTCCTCTCATTCCCTTTAGGGAATTGCTTCCTTAACCTTGAAAGCTTTACTTGTGGTGTAACCACTTCTTCATAGTCTTCTTCATCCTGTGACTCACTATCACCTTTATGATCATCATGAGAGTCACTAAGAGACTTATACCTGGATGTTGGTGATTCTGATAGACTTCTTCTTTCTCCCATGTGTCCTTGGGTAGCTGATCTTGATGTTGAAGCCTCAGGCCCACTCATTTGAGTTGATTCAACCTGCATATCACCTTTACCACAAACTGATACATCATCCAAGTTATCATCTATTACCTTTTCTTTTCCCTTGTCTACATACCAAGGTTTCAATTCATTAAATACCACATCTCTTGATACATACAACTTCTTGGTGTAAGGGTTATAGCATTTGTACCCCTTTTGCTCAGTAGAATAGCCAATGAAAACACATTTTTCAGATTTTGCATCAAGTTTAGATCTTACCTCTTGTGGAATGTGCACATAGCAAGTACATCCAAAAACCTTGAGATGTTCCACACTTGGTTTCTTACCATAGTAGGCCTCATTTGGAGTCAACTTATGCACACCACTTGTAGGTACCCTATTCATCAAATAAACTGAAGTATAAACAGCCTCAACCCAATAAAATAATGGCATGTGTGCTTCATTAATCATACACCTTGCAATTTCAACAATGTGCCTATTTTTCCTTTCAGCCACCCCATTTTGTTGGGGGGTATACCTGCATGTAAATTGCCTTTTAATACCATTCTCATACAAATAAGAACTGAATTCTTTGGAGAAGTATTCTCCCCCTCCATCAGACCTTAGGGCTTTGATATATTTACCTGTCTCCTTCTCAACCTCTTGTTTGAACCTCTTGAACATAGAGAACACATCTGATTTTTCTTTAATGATGTATATCCAAACTTTTCTAGAATAATCATCAATAAATGTAACAAAATACCTTGATCCTCCCAAGGATGACTCTTTGGAAGGTCCCCATACATCAGTATGGATGAGGTCCAAGAGATTTGCAGCCCTATGTGTGCTCCTTTGGAATGGTTGTCTTGCTTGCTTCCCTAGTTGACATGCATCACAAAATTCATGAAGCTCTTTGTTCTCAAACATGGGCAGCCCTCTTACAAGCTCTTCCTTGCTCATATTCCTTAGCTTAGGAATGTTGACATGGCCTATTCTCTTGTGCCAAAGGTCAAGTTCAGCAATCCTTTGATTACCAATCATAACAAAGCATACCTTGCTTGCATTAGGAGACACATCCAAGGTGAACATTCTTCCTTCTTTTCTTCCTTGAGCAACAAGCTTGTTTCCATCTTTAGGATTCCTTATAAAGCATCCTTTGTCATTGAAGGTGACCTGCAAACCCTTCTCTACCATTTGCCCTACTGAAATAAGGTTCTTAGTAATAGATGGAACATGCAATACCTTCTCAAGCACCTTGGCTGATTTGTCACATCCAATTCTTACATCTCCAATGTGCTCTATGACATGTTCGGTGTTGTCACCTGTCTCCACACATCCTTTGGACTTTGGAACCTGCAAATTGGTGAATATATCACCCTCACAAGACATATGATTGCTGCACCCTGAGTCTATGTACCATTTGGTATCATATTTAGCATCCTTTGAATAACCATGTCTCATAGCAAGCAATTGATCATTACCTGTTTCCTTGTTTGAAGCATTTGCATAGTTCCCTTGCTTTCTTTGAGTGTATTTACCATCTTTATATCTACAATCTGAAGCTATATGATTTGGTTTACCACAATTATAGCAAATCATACCTTTGTGGGGGTTGTAGCCTCCTCTTCCTTTGCCTCTACCTCTTGCCTTTGCTTGGAATGTAGAGTCACTTGAGCTTTCTCCTTCTTCTTTGCTTTGATGGTTGCCTTGATTGTTGTAGCCTCTTCCTCTTCCTCTTCTTCCACCTCTCCCTTTGCCTCTTGAAGAGTATAGGACCTGACCATGAGTGTCCTTGCTTTTGGATGAATCTCCAAATGATGCCTCCTCAGCCACCAAGTGAGGAATGAGGTCTTCTAAGCATGGAAGTGGATCTCGATAGAGGATAGTGGTAATGAGAGGCTTCCACTTGTCTTCTCCTCTCAATCCATTGAGAGTGACCTGAACCAAATCTTCATCATCAACCTTGCATCCCACTGATGCTAATTGATCCCTTAGATCCTTGATTTTGAGTGTGTACTCAACCACACTTTGGCTATTACCTTTCTTCATGGTATTGAGCTCATTTTTTAGTTGCATTTTCCTAGCTCTTGTAGAGGTTGCATAAAACTTTTCCAAAGCATCCCATACATCCTTGGCATTATCAAAATTTTGTATATGACCAACCATAGCATTAGAAATTACCTGAGATATGAGAAACATTGCTCTTCTATTCCTTTCTTCCCACTCTTTGAGCTCCTTCCTTTGTGCATTGGTAGTGGTTGCATCTTCAAGGTCTACATCAGGCCTTTCTTCTTCTCCATTCACTATGGACCATAGCCCTTTGCCCATGAGGTAATTTGTAACTCTGAACCTCCAAGGTTGGTAGTTGTCCTTGTCCAACAACTCCACTTTTTGCCCCAAATCTGCCATTGAAATGAGATTATGATAAAGAGGTTACCTTGTCAAGCAATCCCTTGTGTTGCACTTCTCTCCTCTTTGATGAAGCACCTTCTTCTTCAAGTGTACTTCCTTGTAGTGTGCTGCTGCTAATCCAAGCTTCAAAGCTCTGATACCAACTGTGAGGAACAAATCCTCTATATGCACAACAAAAGCACAATGAACCCAAAATAGGTCTTCCAGCCTACACCTGAAACTATACCTGACCTGGATCAAGCAATTTGACCCACCACCTGAAATCCAATGACTCCAAGATTTTGTACACACTTAGTAGACTCTGTTAGCTTTCCAACAAGCCAACAAACACTCAATTTGGATGAGTATAAGTCAGGCAACTCACTGTTACAAAACAGACTACCTGTCTATCCACCTGTGCAAATTTTTCAGTTACAGTAAAATGCAAATATCTCGGCGCAGCAGTACGCAATCACTATGAAACTCGAGACAGAGAAATTAGGAGAGATAGGCTTTTATTCAAGACAAGAATCACTGAATTTGGATTTATACACAGAGAGAAACACCTGTTACAAGTTGGGTATGTCTGACAGACTACAGTAGAGAGAGAGGGTCTAGTGTGAGAAACTGATCCAAAACCTCACTTACAGAGATGATCTGGGGCTGAAACTTCTTGGGCATGCTCCTCTGGTCCTTGGGCACTTGGTAGATGCTTCTCCTCAGTCTTGGTATCCCGAAAATGCGCCTTCATGCTTGTATGAATGTGTGTGTGACCTTTCACATACCCCTTCCTTGTCTCTTGACTCTTCAATGGATTCTTCTTGATCTTCAAACTCCCTTGAGTGCCCTTTGATGTTTCCTTTTACTCCTAATGGATAAGGAGTCGTGGCTTTACCTTTATCCAAGTATTTATGCTCATTTGGAATATCCAAATTACCAAAATTATCCACTAAGCTTGCTCCTTCTTTTTCAACAGATTTCCAAACACAAGTTGACAGAACTTCCTTGTATCCACTACCTTATGGGTTCATTCATATAAAAAATAATTTTGAGACAATGTGTTAACTAGTGTTAACTAGCAGAGTTAAAATGCTCAATTGTTAAACGCCTCGTTCTAACTATCAGAATGGCGTTTAACCAGTCTCAGTGGGTTCTTGGGAGTGGTAGGGGTCTGTTAGACAGAGGCCTTGTACTTAGTTCCCAAATCTTAGCCACGTCAGAGACACGTAATGTCACGTCTTAGCTCAATTACTCAGGTACCGCACACACTCAGGTATTCTACTGTTACACACTACCTTGTGGTACTGCTCAGAACAATAGAATACTTCAACTTTACCGAATATATGTATATATTCCTAATCCACAGTATTGCGACAATCCAAACACGATTCAATCTCAGTACACTATACCGCTGCACAGATTTATTCACCAAATTTCACACATAACAACTCGATACATTACTAGCAATTCCAGGCCTGTAGCCTTTCACTAAGTACTCTGCACTGGACACTGAACAACGTGAATGAACATATCACATCAGTAGCAAAGAACGAACCACAGAGCGAATCAGTTACTCCGATCGTATACAGTAACAACGCAAGACGGTCATACAGATGAATCACCAAGTTAACGTGACTATGAACACGCACATCAAGCGCGGATGGATACAGAACACAAGATCCTGCTCAGATATTGGACATAGAAATAACCACTCAGATAATTACTCAAATACTGGAGAAACAACAGTAACACAGTAATAACTGCTCAGATATCAAAAGAACAACAACACAGTGGAATCGGACACACCCAGACGAACAGTCTGGTGATTTTGAAAATCGCGCTCGTGCTCCCTTCGCGTATCTTTTCATTGCTTTAAATAGAAATTTTACAAATGAAGCGTAACCGCTTTTCGCACGTGTGATTACACGTTTTTGTTTTACATTTGCCAATTCGGCGGCCAACTAACAAATGGAACAAATAGGTCCCCAACTTGATTCAACATGTCAGCTCACCCTTGAGTACATGACTCGATCTCTCAACACATAGAGAAGGAGAATTGTGAGTGAAGATGTAAATTCCATGAAATTAATCCCTTTGCACAAGGCACCTTGGATTGAGCACCAAAACATGTCACATTAAATCCTATGTACACACCAATCCCTCGATGTCAGACATCACAACAGTATGAAATCAAACGTTGTGAATTGTTAGGATTTTGTTTTTGTAAGTGTTCAATATCAAAACTAGTTTTTGACTAAAAATGAATAATTATAGCTTTGTTTGTTTTCTCAAACATTGGCTATTGCTTCTTATTGAAATTGGAAACTTTGTAATGCACACACTCTACAAATATAGCTTTTCCCTTTCTTTTGCTATTCCTTTTGGAAGGAGTGTGTTATGTATTTTTCTTAGCCCATGGTTGGAAGGAACCCCATAAGTGTAAATTTGGTGTGCGTAACAGGCCTTGTGATGAGATTGTGGCTTTGGGGAGTGCCTCTTTTGATGAGATGTATTCTTGATGGTATTGTTCATTGGGGAAGTGTGTCTCTTTTGATGTTATGGATGTAATTGCTAACAGTCATTCATTATTTGTATGCTATCCTATTGTTATCATATGGAGGAAGGATTTTGATTCATCTATTCATGTGGTTATGCTATTCATGTTTTGTGGAAGTATATGGTTGTTCCAAAATTTTGTAGGTTGTCCTCATGAAATTTGGACATGGAGAATTATGCTTAATGATCATGAAGATAATCAAGTGGAAATGAAATTCCAAGCTTGGACACGAGAATTCGAGGCTATGAATGCTTGGGATCATTATGAAGAAAAGCTTGAAGAGATTGTTGAAGCAACATCTATTTGGATCATATTCTATGTGCCCATTGATTGACTCGTTTGGAGTCAATTACATATCTTGATGATTGAGTGAAATATCGAGCTACTAATACAATGAAGTATATGTACATTTTTTTCCTTGATTTTAGAAGGTGAATATTGATTGATTCCACCTAAATATTTTTTTCTCACCTTTAGGTGCACATTTCAAATATGAGTCATGAATTTGTGCTCTCTTTGTAGGAACTTCAATCTCAAGTTCCTATCCTCAAGGAATCTTTTACAATGGATAAAAGTGAAGTGAATTTTGTCCTCAGAAGTGAACTAAGAATATATGTGTACACATTACTTTGTCATAGCTCAATAAAGTCCAAAGAATATGGTCCAACACTTAGGTTTACCACATGCACCAATATTTCCCTCTCAAGCTTAATATGTTTAAGTTCTCATTCCTTTACAATATCTTGAACTCAAATCATTGATTTGAATCTAATTAGCTTCACTCCATCTAAATCTTTAAACATCATGTTTGCACATTGTTGTTGAGTTGAGATGTATGAGAGCTCAACCCCCTTACCCGTAATCTTCTCCCTAAAATAGTGATAATGGACCTCAATGTGTTTGGTCCTTGCATGATAAATAAGGTTTGCTTCAAGATGCAAAGAACTCATGTTATTGCCAAATATTTGAGGAATAGATGACTTTACTCCTAAGTTACTGTATAGTGTCTTGATCCACATTGCCTCTTGAGTGGCATTAGCCAATCCTCTATATTCAACCTCTACAGCTGAGGGAACAACAATATGTTGCTTCTTTGATGACCAAGGAATCTTAGAACGTGCAAATGAAAGTTAACCCTAGGTTCTTCTCCTATTACCTATTGATCCTACCCAATATGCATAAAAAACAATCTTAATATCTATATTAGAGATGTATGAATAGATTGTGCCTTTATTGATTGTTCCTTTGAGGCACTTGTGGATCCTTTTGGATGCCTCCATACATGGCTTCCTAGATGACTCCATGAATTGACTTAAGACACTCATATTATAGTTGATATATACCCTAGTGAGAGTAGCATAGTTGAGACTCCCCACTAAGCTTTGATAACTTGTTATCTATTCAATAAGCTCACCTTCACGAGCATTTAACTTTGAATTTACTTCCATAGGTGTACCTGCAAGCTTAGAATTTTCCATCTTGAACTTTATAAGCATATCTTTGATGTATTTCTTCTAAGTAAGGTACATACCATGCTCTGTATAAACTACTTCAAATCCAAGGAAGTATGTGAGCTACCCTAGATCACTAATCTTGAACCCTTCCTTCATTTGATGTTTGATTCTTCTAGTGCCTTCAACATCATTACTTGTTACTATAATATCATACACATACACACAAATATATATAACTTCTTGTTGGGGGATTCTTGTGCAAAAAGGAATTTGAGTGTTTGTAGGAGAAGGGAGAAAGATAAGAAGAAAGATACAGACACTAGAAGCCTCTGCAGATTGATTATAAGGAGAAAAGTACAATGGTGATGTACAATACAATCCAAATGCTTTCTGTGCAACATCCCAAAGAGTGCACAATCACAAAGTACAAAATACCCAAGGTTCTTGTTGCTGCGGACCTTCTCTGCACCAGACCTCCACCTTCTCCAAGCTTGCACTTGTGCACACCTTGCACTCAAGCTTCCAATAGGGGGAGGGATGGACACCTTCTATCGGCACACCCACAACTTCAATGGGACCTTGGGACCTTTGGTTGTATGGCTTAGCACTTCTCTGCACTCTTCTAAGTCACTCTTCATGCACACCTTGCACTTCACTTCTCTGTGTTGCACCCACACTGTATGTCTCTTACTCCTCCCTTAGTCTAGACTATGCTCACCTTGCTTAGCTTCAAAGAATAATGCCTTGCCTTGATTTGAGTGTCGGTTCACGTATGCTCCTAACTGCTAGAGCATCTTGGTGCTCACTTTGATGTCCCAAGATTGTCTCCAAAAGTGGGCAGCCAACGAATCCCTGTTTTGTCATGTAGTGACTTTAGACTGAAACAAAAATTTAATCGAGGGGAAATACTTTCACATACCTTCACATTTTGACTTTTAATTCCTCCAATGTACACCTGAGAGAGGGTTCACCTAAACCTTCCAAAACACTTTGAACCTTAGAGAAATTACAAAAAAACCCTCTCCAACCTACAACCAACTTTCTGCAACATATAACCTTTGTGAACAATTACTTGTGCACTACTTGTGCACCTTGACACCTGAACTTTGAACTCTTTGACTTTGCCCATGTTGACTTTGACCTTGAACATGTTGACTTTGAACAATTTGACTTTGAGCTTTTGACTTTGAATGTGGTTGACTTTGACCAATATGACTTTTATGGGCTCAACAATTGCCCATCACCTAATGGGCTCTCCGTCCCGGAGAGCTACAACCAAAATCTCAGCAGAGATGACACCATGATTCTTGTGCTGCAAAATCTTCAAAAGGACACCTGAGCAGCTACCAAGTCCACCAGGAGCAATAGAGAACAACACCATAGAAGAATCAAAAGTGAAAATTTTGCACAAAAAAGCAAAGGATGGCAAATGGAGGGTAGGAAGGAGGGAGAAGGGAGGGCTGAGGGGTCTGAGATTGATAGGGCATGGAGGGGTAAGGATGGGGCTGGGTAGAAGGGTAAAGGGAGGGTGAGGGAGTAGGATTATGGGCTCTTGAGAGGGCCAAAATGATAAAATATGAAAGCTACAGAAGGTGCATATGTGAAAATGTGAAACATATGGTAAAATAAGTTAGGATAGAGCATGTGGACCATGTGTCTAATGAAAATCACGTGGTAAATGTGCACAAAACATGTGTGTTTTAACAAAAAGTTATAGAAAAACTGTGTTTTTGGAAAAATTAAGTCAGAAAATGAATTTCGACATGAAAATGACTCCAAGTTTGAAAAAAATGGCCATCCAAGGTGCAATCGAGAGCCATAAACATTGGGCCATGAAAAATAAAAAATATATATATAATTTAGGATTTATAAGTTATATATATGTATATATTTGTTTGTTTTTGGGGAAATGCACGTGGGGCAAAGCTTAAAAGAAAAAATAGAAATATAAAATAAAATAAAAGAAATAAAAAATAATAAAATAAATAAAAAATAAAATAAATAAAATTAAAAAAATAAAAAATAAAAAAAATTGGGGGCCTTGGGGGAAAGAAAAAAAATAAAAAATAAACAAAAATAAATAAAAAAAATAAAACTAAAATAAATAAAAATAAAAAATAAAAAAATTGCTTCGGTTGGGGGGCGAGGGGCGGGGCGGGGGAGGGAGGGGGAGAGAGAGAGAGAGAGAGAGAGAGAGAGAGAGAGAGAGAGAGAGAGAGAGAGAGAGAGAGAGAGAGAGAGAGAGAGAGAGAGAGAGAGAGAGAGAGAGAGAGAGAGAGAGAGAGAGAGAGAGAGAGAGAGAGAGAGAGAGAGAGAGAGAGAGAGAGAGAGAGAGAGAGAGAGAGAGAGAGAGAGAGAGAGAGAGAGAGAGAGAGAGAGAGAGAGAGAGAGAGAGAGAGAGAGAGAGAGAGAGAGAGAGAGAGAGAGAGAGAGAGAGAGAGAGAGAGAGAGAGAGAGAGAGAGAGAGAGAGAGAGAGAGAGAGAGAGAGAGAGAGAGAGAGAGAGAGAGAGAGAGAGAGAGAGAGAGAGAGAGAGAGAGGAGAGAGAGAGAGAGAGAGAGAGAGAGAGAGAGAGAGAGAGAGAGAGAGAGAGAGAGAGAGAGAGAGAGAGAGAGAGAGAGAGAGAGAGAGAGAGAGAGAGAGAGAGAGAGAGAGAGAGAGAGAGAGGGAGAGGAGAGGGAGAGAGAGGGAGGGAGGGAGAGGAGGGAGGGAGGGAGGGAGGGAGAGGAGGGAGGGAGGGAGAGGGAGAGGGAGAGGGAGAGGGAGAGGGAGAGGGAGAGGGAGAGGGAGAGGGAGAGGGAGAGGGAGAGGGAGAGGGAGAGGGAGAGGGAGAGGGAGAGGGAGAGGGAGAGGGAGAGGGAGAGGGAGAGGGAGAGGGAGAGGGAGAGGGAGAGAGAGAGAGGGAGAGAGAGAGAGGGAGAGAGAGAGAGAGAGAGAGAGAGAGAGAGAGAGAGAGAGAGAGAGAGAGAGAGAGAGAGAGAGAGAGAGAGAGAGAGAGAGAGAGAGAGAGAGAGAGAGAGAGAGAGAGAGAGAGAGAGAGAGAGAGAGAGAGAGAGAGAGAGAGAGAGAGAGAGAGAGAGAGAGAGAGAGAGAGAGAGAGAGAGAGAGAGAGAGAGAGAGAGAGAGAGAGAGAGAGAGAGGGAGGGAGGGAGAGAGAGGGAGGGAGGGAGGGAGGGAGGGAGGGAGGGAGGGAGAGAGAGATAGAGAGATAGAGAGAGAGAGAGAGAGAGAGAGAGAGAGAGAGAGAGAGAGAGAGAGAGAGAGAGAGAGAGAGAGAGAGAGAGAGAGAGAGAGAGAGAGAGAGAGAGAGAGAGAGAGAGAGAGAGAGAGAGAGAGAGAGAGAGAGAGAGAGAGAGAGAGAGAGAGAGAGAGAGAGAGAGAGAGAGAGAGAGAGAGAGAGAGAGAGGTACTGACCACCTCCATCATATCTGATCCTCTTCAAGCTTCTACCTATTTGGTTCTCAAGTAATGCCAAATACTTTTTGAAACATGTAAATACCTCATCCTTATGCTTCATGAAATAAAGGATTGTCCATCTACTGTAATCATCTTTAAATGAAACATAGTACCTTGAACTTGAGATTTATGGATCTTTTCTAGGACCCCACACATCAATGGGTAGAATCTCTAAGTAGTCTTCATACATGTACCCCTCTTTGTTGAATGGTTGCCTATGAGCTTTACCAAATTGGCATGCTCCACATTTGTATATCATGTGTTGCTTGGACACATTGGGATGCCAAGCACACTCTTATCCCTACATATTTGCTTTAGTGTTCTTTCTCCTATGTGTCCTAGACTTTTGTGTCATATCTCTAGCTCAGATAGGGTTTGATCTTTGTAATTGGAGAGTGCTATGTTTCTGGTGTCTTCAATCTCAAAGGTAAATAATCTTCCAAATTTCTCACCTTTAGCAATCCTTTTAAAGCCTTCTTGAGGGTCTTCCACATATGCTCCATGTCTAGTGAATTTGATGTATAAGCCTTTTCTCAACAATATGTCCAACACTAATTAGGTTTTTGGTTATAGTTGGCACATACAAAACCTTACTTAAGAGGTTCATGTTACCAACAGAGGTCTTGACATTTCCAATTTGCTAAACTGATTGTTTAGTGTCATCACCTATCTGTACGTCATGCTTCCCTATGGGTTCTTCAATATATGATAGTAATGCTACATTTCCAGCCACATGATTGGAACACCCTGAATCAATTTAGAAAAGATGCTCTACCTTGCTTGGATGTCATGTTCATGATGAGTAGAAAATCCTCTTGGTCTTCTATGTATTTGTTATAATCTCTTCTTCCTCTGAAACCTCCTTGATAATTGTTGTTGTTGTAGCCTTGATTGTATTTATGATTGTAGTTGCTTACTCCATTGTTTTACCTACCTCTAGATTGTCCATAGCTACCTCTATGGAAGCCTCTTCCCCTTTGATTCTTTGTGTTCTTGAAGCATTCTTCTATGGTGTGGTTGGTAAGGCCACAAATGTTGCAAAGTGGAGTGTTGTAGGATCTCCCCGTGCCTTGCTTTCCTCCTCTGCTCCTTCCTCTAGCACCTCTTCCTCTACCTGTGTAGTTAGCTTGAGAGGTCAGCCTCTTCTTCATTCTTCTTGATTTTAACCTTGTTCTTACTTTTATTCTTATCTGTATAAAGGGCAGAAGATTGGTTACCTGTAGAGTTGTCACCATTCTTGTTGAGCTTTGTCTCGTGGGTGAAGAGTTCCCCATCAAGGTGTTGAGGTCAGGTATTTGGATATCCATGTAAAGGTCCATTGTTGTGGTGAAGGACTCCCACTTATCATCAGCTTTGATGCCATTAATGATCTGACTTACTATGCGTTCTTCTTCTATCTCCTCTCCAATGCTTTCAAGCTGGTGAGCCACATCCTTCATCTTGGTTACATAATCAACCAGACCTTGCTTTGGTTACTTCTTTAGAGTTGTAAACTCTATCCATAACTGGTTCTTTCTAGCTCTTGTATTTGCTGAGAAATATGATGAGAGTACTTCCCAAGTATCTTGGAAGGTCTTGCAATTCCTAATGTGAGGCAACAAAAAATCGGATATTGATTTTAGTAGATAAGACCTCGCAAGAGCATCCTTTGCACAGTATGTGGTCAGCCTTTCTTGCTCTTCCTTTGTGGGTTGATGTTTGCTCGTGAATATTGGCATCTCTTCATCTCCTGAGATGTATCCATATAGACTTCTCCCTTGAAGGAAGGCTTGCATCCTTAGTGGCCATGTTGAGTAGTTGCTTCTGTCCAATTTGTCAATGACGGATGTTGTTGCTCCCATCTTTCTTGTTGTTGCTCTGATACCACTGTTGGAAGAGATGGTGGATAGTCTTCAGAGATGAAGTGGTGTTGCTTAAACCTGCATCACACCTGCCAAGAATAGTTGCTAGAGAGTGTAGTGGGCCTCTTTAGCTAGCTAATGATCATAAATAATCACATATGATGTTTGGAACATGATCCACTAATCAATGGATGTAGATAGGTAGGAAATTGATCCAAGATCGAAAACTTACTATTCTTGTCTCATACCTGTTCAATATATTGAATAGTTCTCTGAGCACAATAGAAATTATCTTAATTCCTTTTGATGACATCTAATTAGCTTAGCTAGCTACCACTCATGAGTGATTTCATAAAAAATGATGAGCTACATGCTAAGTATGGTCTTTAGAAAATCATAGGACATGCCTGATATTTTTGGGGCGCATCACTTAATAGACTAGAGAGTAATGACATGCTAATATCTGACGATTCAGATCAGCAATGATAATGAGATTTTTCACCAATATAGTAGACAATATACTAAATATATCATGCTTTAAATCATACAATGAGAACAAGCTTTGAGAAGATCACTATTCTGATGTAGTCATGGCAGAGAAGTGAAGTTAAAATATGATAAAATGTATGTATTAAATCATGTATAAACACAATGTCATTTGAAATAATCATATGCACAATGTGAGAAGTATGAATGAGCTCTAGAGTGAGCTCTTCAAATCACAATGTGTCCTTTCTAAGTGATCTCATGGAGTGAAGATAGCATGCGGGTCTATTGATCTTCCTTTTATAGTTGAGTTTGTAGCCAACCTTTTGAATTCAAATTCAAAAGTTCACCTAAAAGTGAATCCTAATGTATAGCATATATTCTCTCATTACTCAACTACCAAATGAATCGAGATTTGATGCTTTCTAACTCCAGATGCAAGTGGTGCACTTTTACAAAAGTAGATATAATTGAATTTACAAGGGATTGGTCACATAAGTCTTTATGACCAATATGTTAATCATCCAAGTTTGTGGGCTTGGATTCCCTTGCACCAACAATACCTATGGTGAGAGGGCTTAATTTGATGCTTGGAGATACAGGCTTTAGAGTTGTTCTTCTTTTTATAGTAAAACTTCTCAAGATGACATGTTTTACCATAATAGTTGTAGGTGAAATTTTTGGATAAATTTCTAGAGACTTGTTTCAGAGCATTACTAGAGTTGTAATGCGTTCTTAGTCTTGTTGAAAGCACCCTTAGCTTTCACCATGGCTTCTTGCAATTTTTACAATTTTCCTTCTGAGTCATGGAGGAGCAAAAATCTCTATACTTCCTCCGAGGTCAACACTTGGCCGTGGTTGTAAAGGATTGTGACAAAGGTTTCTTAAGATCTAAGAAGCTTATGCAGAAGTCTAATGGTCATCTCCTTGCTTGACACATGTATGGCACACAATGCGAGCTTATGTTGCTAGTCTTCAAGCGATGACTTTGGTAATGAGACCCTGGGACCTAAAGGATAGGTTGCGGCACTCGACTTCTAAGGCATAGATTTTAGAGGGAGTTTTATCCTCATAAAAATCTTGTCGTATTTTTCAATCCTCATGCAAAGCCTTGCAAGAGGTAAGATGACCTTTCAACAACTCATTAGAGGCTAGTAGTAATTGTCATAGGGATCACTTTTCTTAACATTCCAAATGTTCCAAGCCATTAAATCACTATCATTGTCTAGCTCAGGTTTGTAGCATTGACTACTTCATACAATTAATTTGTATATAGATAAGATCTATTGTATTCTTCCATAAATTATAGTTCATGTAATTTAACCTCTCATCCTTAGGCATGAACATGAGCATAGATGAAGGCAAGTACAACTGATTTGAAGATTTCACATTCATGATCGTAGATGTTGTTGTTGTTGAAGCAAATTGAACTTCAAAAATGAATGACCACACTTGCAAAAAGGAGTCAACACAAAAGTTTGAGATGGGGTAGGGGGGATTAGAGTAGCCCTTTGCACTGGCACATTGAGGGAGCTTAAAATAGCCCAAAATTCATTGAGGCACACTTGGGGGCTTAGAATAACCTCCCAAGTAGACACATGTACTACACACTTTCTTATATTTTGTTTAGTTACAAACGAGGCACTTAGTGCCAAATGATGTGCCAAAAGGTGGGGAAAAATGAGGGTTGGACCCTTAGAAAAATACAAGGTAACCCTTTTTGAAGAGTGCCAAATTGGGTGCCACAAGTGAGGGTTAGATCCTTGCAAAAAATACAAAAGTGTACTCTTATAGTATGAGTACTCAAGGATTTGGAGTTTACAAAAAAATAAAGGGTTCTTACCCTTGAACTAATACAATGGATGTGGCCTTATGTTGGGAGTAGCCAAGGAGATCCAGTCGGCTTGAAGAGACAAGGAAGCATGTGAGAAACCAATCAAAGAGAATCAAAATAAAGAGAGGAGAAAGCAAGACTGAGTAGACAAGGAAGTCAACAAAGATCCGGCAATTACGCCTATCAAATTTCCAATTCCTATTTCTTATGAAACAATGATTTTGATCACTACATGCCAATCTAAATTCATTTTTGATAATTGCAACTCCATTTTGTTCAAGATGAGGAGTTATCAAGCTTAAAGAGTGCTAGCTCTATGGACATACCAATTTTTGTAATTTTTAGAGCTCGTTTGAGCCTCCAAAATAGCCTAGGAACCTAATTTTTAACTATGCTAGACACTAGGTGTGGACAAGGCCAAAGCTATACCGCGACCTGAAATACGCCCACCAAACTATAAAAAGAGCTAGAGAGCTCATATTTTATAGAAAATTCTTGAGAATTGAAGTGAACTAAGTACATTGTACACTAGTTTTGGGCTAATCAAAGATTCAATTGCTCCATCGCTTAGTTTTATCGTGTGTATGTGTGTGCATGTTGGTGTGCTTCTCACTCACATCTTTGTGGTCTCACTTGCTCATGGTCATCATACCACCCTCATGTCTCCTTGGATTCACAATTATGAGGTGAATATCCTCACATTGATTCTCATCATTGTGCTAGAGTGACACCAAATCTGGTGCCATTGTCGAGGATCAAACTTTGAGGATGAGCGTGTCATGGTAAGATGTAGATATTCAACATTGGAATGGTAAGTAATTATGTAATCATGTTACTTTTCTCAGTTTTTACATCATCATTCCTTTCCTCACCGTCTCACCCCTCCATCTCCTTCTTCATTGAATTTTTAGCTTTGGACCATATTTCCACCTCTAGCTCATTTCCCCTCACTCCACTTGTGAGAGCGAGAGAGAAAGTGATCTTGCAAATTGTGTTTTTATGTGTTTTTTGAGCTTTCTTACAGGTAGTAGCATCCATAGTAGTTGCAGTAGCTCTAGCAGGTATAGAATTTATTTGCACAGACTTTGAGCCATTGGTCTTTGTCAATCACGACAGACATAAAAATCAATCTTTTGGTCAAAGAAGTGCACCACTATACTGTAGAGACCATGCACATAAAAATTCAATAAAAAAATTTCAAAAATTTACATTTTCCCTGTCCATCACAACAGATAGAGTCAATCATGATTGATAGTGTCAATTGCACTATTCATGATTGACAAACCATGACGGACTAGGTGTCCATCATGATAGATACTATCCATCGTGATTGACGGCCATCCACCATGATAGACAACCATCCATCACGAAAGAAAAACCCTACAATAAACTATTTCCATTGTCAATTCAATCGATCACAATTGATAGACCATCATAGAATTGATTAATCGTGATAGATAGCCATCAATCATGATAAACACGATCCATCATGATAGATAGATATCCATTGCGATGGACCTCTCCATCGCGACAGATATCTCCCAATGGATAGCTCTGTCTATCATGATTGACAACATTGTTGATTGTGATATACATCCATTTTTTGTTGAAAGGGTTTTTTTAATTTTTCAAATTTTGAGCTAAAATTTGGCATTTTGTCAAGCTCTTGGAGTATTTTGGAGTTGCTTGGCAAGGCAAAGGCTTGTGAACAATTCAGTTAGGATTGGGGAGCTCATTTACTCGGCATTGGAGTACTCATCAAAACATTGGACTCAAGGTTCTCCCACTAAAGGCCAATATGGCCAAAGTAACTATGGGAGAAAAATAAAGAACGAAAAAGAATACCTGAGTGTAAGTATACAAACTATACCTTCCACCTAATGGGCATGTTACACATGCCCATTAGGTGGAAGATCATGAATCAAGTAACCCCCATCAAGTGACAACAGTGTGACTATGTAAGATCATGAATCAAGTAACCCCCATCAAGTGACAACAGTGTCGAAAGTTATCCTGTGGTAGAGCTTTAGTCAAAGCATCTGTAGCATTATCTCGAGTGTGAACCTTCTCAAGAATAATGTGCTTAGTGGCTAAGCAATCATCTCTAATGAAGTGATACCTCATCTCAATGTGCTTGGTCTTTGCATGATAGACCAGATTCTTAGCCAAAGCAATGGCACTCTGATTATCACTAAGCAAACGAGGTACATGCTGAGCTAAACCCATATCACAAGAAGGACAAGAAAGCCACAATGCTTCTTTACATGCATCACTTGCTGCAACATACTTCACTTCTGTGGTGGAAACAACTATACATCCTTGAAGATGAGATCTCCAAGAGAAGAACCTCTAGCAAAATGAAAACTATAACGTGATGTAGACTTACGATTGTCTACACAACCAACGTAGTCTGAATCTGTGTAACCAATAATGGATGTTTTCCCTCTACCAAAGCATAGACACTTTTCCTTAGTGCCACTCAGATATCTCAAAATCATCTTGACCACTTCCCAATGTTTCTTGCCAAGATTAGACATACATTTTCTCACAACTCCCACTCCAAATGTAATGTCTGGTCTCGTAGCTACCATAGCATACATGAGACTACCAAAACAGACTGATAGGGAATTTTGGTCATGAATTCCTTTTCCTCATCTGATTTGGGGAAATAATCCTTGCTCAATTTCACATATGTGGGTAAAGGTGTACTCAATGCCTTTCCACCCTGCATATTGAACCTAGGAAGTACTTTGGATATGTACTCACTTTTAGACAAGTATATGCATCTTTTAATCCTATCACGAGTAATGCATATGCCAAGAATATGTTTAGCATCCCCCAAATCCTTCATATCAAATGTCTGACTCAACTTCTTTTTGAGAATTGAGAAGTCATAAGAGGACTTCCCAACAATCAACATATCATCAACATAAAGTATCAAGCATATCAAGCTGCCATCTGAGCATCTCTTTGTGTAAAGACAATGATCCTCATTGCTTTGATAATAGCCTTTAGACTTCATAAAAGCATCAAACTTTTGGTACCATTGTCTAGGCGAGTGTTTAAGTCCATACAAGCTCTTCTTGAGATTACAAACTAGACTTTCCTTGCCAGGAACTACATAAGCCTTTGGTTGTTCCATATAGATCTCATCTATAAGATCTCCATGCAAGAAAGTAGCTTTCACATCCATTTGAACTAGCTCTTAGTCCTCCATTGCAACGAGTCCAAGCAACATGCATAGGGTAGTCATCTTGACCACTAGAGAGAAGATTTCCTCAAAATCAACACCATGTTGTATCTTAAAACCCTTTGCAACAAGTGGTGCTTTACACTTTGGAGAAGCACTATCTGATGTGAATTTCAGCTTATATACCCATTGAGATGGTAAAGTTTTCGTTCCCTTTGGCAAAGGTACTAAATCCCAAGTACCATTCATGTGAATAGAATCCAACTCACTCTTCATGGTACACCGCCAAAATCTGCCCGGTGCAATCGAATGGTAGACCTGGCCATTTCATCTAACTCATCCCAATCATCTTCATCCATGTTAGCATTCTTCTTTGAGATTCCATTTACTGGCTTCCATTGCCTCCTTTGAATCAACACATCTTTAATCTCATTCTTCCATAAAGCAAAGTTTGCGCCATCAATTTTTCAGATCTCAAAATGGTCTTTTCCCTACAAGTTATAGCTCCTCCTTGAAACACTAGCACTGGACCCTGATCCACTAGATGTGCCTGAGACCTCTGATGCCATGATGGTAGACAACTGAATAGAATTATAATGGATCCAGAGGAGTCCAAACACCACTAAGGCTCAAAGAAGGATGACGAAGTGCCAGATTCTAGGAGAGAATTCAACAATCTTCCCAAAAAAATAAATTAATGCGTAATGACCAACAAAAAGGATTATGTAAGAATAAATGTGCTCACACCAACAAGTGTATCAAGGAGTAAATCGGCCACTTTATAGTTGAAAAAACCACAAAATATAAAAAAACATTGCCAGAGTATCCATTACAAAATGAGCATATGATTAGTGTCAAAATCTCATAAAAATACAAGTACTAACATGTTTACCTGCATAGTGAATCACTGACTCCACTGCATATAATCAGTTACCCAAAACAAGCCAACTAGGCTTATCGAGCACCTATGAACAACTATCATACATCTCCTATGGCGAAGCTGGGTAAGTCTTGCACCTGTGTCACCAGAGAGACCCCATCATTTGGGTGTCTCCCAATTAAGAAAACCTCACCACAACCCTCTTTATCAAACATAAAAGGCTTTATGCAAAAACATAACCACTATATAAATGACCACGAAAACATACATAAGGGGTATCCACAGAAGCATACATAGCATATATGTGCTCAATATATGCAATAAAATGACACTTCAAGGCTGAATGCACAACCCAAAAAACTAGCCAACAACACCTGCAAGTGTCTATCAACTGTGTTGTTTAGGTTCAAAAAACCTACATAAATTTGCAGTGGTTGTTCCGACCACAACTAAAAACCTTTCAATAATTCTAGAGTTTTACGAGTGTGGTTGAAAACATGGCCAGAAGGTGAATACTTATTTTCAGAGAAGTACAAAGAACACTCTTCTTGATGTTCTTGAACCCGTATGAAGAGGCATATGCACAAAAGTACTCCAGAATGGCTCCAAAAATCACCCCAAAAATGCTTCAAAAATAGGCTTTGAGAGCAAAGAATGAAGCTTTGAGGGACCAAAACATGTTCAAGGTAATGTTAACCTTAGTCTTTTCCCTTCTTCAGATACCACAAGAGTGTAGCTTAGTGGCAAGAGATTGCCACGATTAAGCGAGCTCCAGGGGGAACACTATTGGGATGGGTGACCTCCCGAGAAGTATCGGGAACCTCTATCTTCCTTGATTGTTGAGGTCCTCCCTCGTGCACAGCCAATGGTGCCAACGACTTTGATGAGTTGGGTGGGCGGGTGCTTGCTTTGCTCACACAAAAGGAACAAAGCTTTTGCATCAAAATGCTCTAATATGAGTGAAGTATTTTGATGACGATGCACCATAGTGCGCTCTCCTTCTCGAGAGCTCCACAACGATATCCTTGGAGTCCACTATCATAGTGCTTATGTAGGCAATTTCATCTTTTTAGGCCAAAGATATATACAGGTTTTGGTTCACTAGTATAAGCATCTCAAAGTCTGCTACAGGTTTAACAAAACTCGACAGGGTAGTTCTGTTGAACTTTTTGAGATACAATCAATTTTTTGCATTAGGGTACTTTAGTTAGTGGCCATGGCTGAAAGCAGTGATGTATTTTGTATGTTGCTTGTTGAGGATAAGTTGGATGATACCAATTACCCATTGTGGGCTTATATGATGCATCATGTATTGGTTGCAAAAAGACTAGAATATTGTGTGGGGTGTTGAAACACGTCCTATTACACCTTCAAACACAATTGCTGAAGGTGATGCAGATGGCATTGAAGATGATGATATTATTCATGTTCTTGTTCGTGCTGCAATTCCTCACATTCGCTCTTGTACAGAAGCTAAGGATGCTTAGGATACACTTACCACTTTATACCAGGCAAGGAGTGAGGCTTGTGTTGCTCAGCTCTGAAAACAGTTGGAGAGTGAGCACATGAATGAAGGAGATTCCATGGATAATTTTCAGACAAAGATCAAAGATTTGAAGGAACAATTGATTTCATTTGATGATGAAAGGCAATCCAAATGCCTTGACATTTGAGGAGTTAGTCTCTGTTGGTTGCAAGAAGATCATTTTAGGCAAAACAAGCCCATTATGCGTGTTGCAGATCAAGCTTTCTTGGCTAGTTAGAAGGGCGAAGGTAAATGGAGCTCTTCTATTAGGAAGCCAAAATCTACTAATTTTGCATAATCAAAGAAGGATGATAGAGATGAGAAGAAAATAGAAAAGAAAAAATTGTTTTGAAAGTACTGTAAAGCAAATGATAATGTCATAAAGAGTTGTCCACAATTGGCTGCAAAAGAGGCAAAGAAGAAAGAGGCTGGAATGGTTGTTGTAGAGGCCTCTACACCGAAAACAGAGTCTGCTAATCTTGTGCACCATGAAGAATGGGCGTTTACTACTATTTGCAGTTTTGACCCATCTTCTCATGAGCAGTATATGTCTGCATTAGACTCGGATGTTTGGTACTTTGATAGTGGGGCAACCAAACATATTACCTCACAGCACAATTTCTCCACTTCACTTGAGCCTGCCCCTACAGGGAATATTGTCACATGTGCCAATAACTCCTTTTATCTTGTCATGGGAGTTGGTAAGATCATTATGAGTACTACTGATGGTAGTTCTTTTACATTGTTGGATGCTTTTTTTGTGCCAGGGATTAAAAAGAATCTGTTATTAGTTTCATATTTTGCCAAGATTGGCTTGGTTGTGAAATTTGTTGATGACAAATGTACAGTTCATGATCTCTTAAATGGTGATGTCATTGTTTCTTTTGGCGTTTTATGTCATGGGTTGTATAATCTCATAGACAATGAAAGATCTATGAATGATTCAACATGTGTAGTACATGATTCTTAGGCTATGCCAGATGCAAAGCTTTGGCATGCATGCTTTGGTCATCTGAATTTTGCTAGTTTACTATGCCTGCAGAAATCTAAAATGGTGTTTTCTTTGCCCAAACTGGAGGCACCTAGTAAACATGTTTGTGAAGGCTGTATTTTGGGCATAATGTAGCATTCATCATTCCCAAAAGATGGTTTAGTTCGAGCTACTCAAAAATTGCAGCTTGTTCACAGTGATGTCTATGGTCCTATGTAGACACCTTCTTTTGGGTACTATCTTTACTTCGTGACTTTCATCGATGATTTTTCCAAGCATGCGTGGGTATATCCATCAAAAGCAAATTCCAAAGTGTTTATGTGCTTCAAATAGGTTTTGGTTTTTACTAAAAATCTATCAACATGTAAAATGGGCACCCTCCATTTTGATCGAGGTGGGGAATATATGTCTTCTGACTTTAATGCATTTTTGGCTCAATGTGGGATAAAACATCAGTGTACATTGCCATATACACCTCAACAGAATGGAGTTGCTAAATGGAAGAACAGGTCACTCATGGAGATGGCAAGGTGTATGGTCAAGAGTCAAGCTTTACCACATAGTTTCTGGCTTGAGGCTATCATGTGTGCAACATATGTACCTAACAGGTGTCCCACTAAAGCATTGTAGTCTATCACTTCATATGAGGCTTGGCATGGTCATAAGTCATCTGTTGCTCACCTGTGTGTTTTTGCTTGTCTAGCATATGCATTAGTGCTTGAACAACAATGCAAAAAATTGGATGATAAAGTAATGAAATGTATTTTCATTGGGTATAGTTCTAAAAGCAGAGGCTATCATCTGTATCATCCACAGACTAAACACATTTTGGTTAGCTATGATGTTGTTTTTGTGGAAGATGCTATTCAGCCATTATTAAATGGATAAGTTAGCTCCAAAGATATGTATGACACTTTGATGCCTCTTTTTATAGGTGAATAGTCTAATGGTGGTCCTAATGAGGCAACATCTCAACTTTTATAGGTTTCATGTGATGATGTAGATCATTCCATTTGTGATGAAAACTTACATGATGCACTTGTTGATGAGAGAGCTAATATTAAGGAGGCAAAAACTGTGCCAAAATGGTTGGTACAGACTTTGTGTGATAGCAAATTAGATGCACCTTTATCAGACCGTACTCGTTCAGGCTCTCTTAGTGCCTCTTTTGCATCACATTGCTATGCTATGGTGCCTCTAGCCTCTGTGATGAGAATGAGCCTGTTTCACTTGATGAAGCACAAAACTCTGAAAATTGGATGGTTGTTATGCAATCATAATATGATGCTATCATGGAAAATGGTACCTAGTCTTTATGTTACTTTCCTCTTGGCAAGAAGGCCGTTGGCACTAAGTGGGTATACAAGCTGAAGTGTAATCTTGATGGAAGAGTTGATAGGTATAAGGCTAGGCTTGTTGCGAAGGGTTATGCGAAGGAAAGAACCATTGATTTTGATGAGACCTTTGTACCTACATGCCGAATGACTACTGTTCCTAGCATTTGTGCACTTGCATCTCATCATGCTTGGAATGTACATCAGTTGGACATTAAAACTGTGTTTTGAATGGTGACTTGCATGAAGAAGTGTATGTTTTTTAGCCCCATCGATTTGTGCAAAAAGGGCATGAAAACCAAGTGTCCAGGTTAAAGAAGGCATTATATGGTTTGAAGCAAGCACCACGTGCTTGGTATGAAAAGATAGATGCCTATCTGATTGCACATGGTTTTGAGAACAATCTAGTTGAGAGCACCTTATATGTTAAGAGTGCAAATAATGTGCTTCTGATCATTGTTGTGTATGTTGATGACATGCTGCTCACTGGTCCTCCTGGGAAGCATATTGTTGATTTCAAGGCTGATTTTCATGCCTCATTTGAGATGTCTATATTTGGGGCATTTACATCATTATTTGGGCATTCAGTTTATGCAAGTTGATGGCAGAATAACTTTGTGTCACACGAAATATATTGACACATTATTGTAGCAGTTTGGCCTTGAAGGCTACAAACATATTGCCACTCCTATGGAGACAGGTGTACGATTGAGACTTCAGGATGCTGGAGATGCAGTTGATGCTTTTCTCTATTAGCAGGATGTTGGATGCTTGATTTGCTTATGCATTACTCGATCATATATTCAATTTGTTGCCTCACGGATGAGCAGGTTTATGCATTGCCCAAGTGTCAAGCATTGGCAGGTGGCTGAGTGCATCTTTCACTACTTGGTTGGTACCCGGCTACTTTGACTATTTTATCCCAAGGGGGGATCACTACCACTAGATTTACATGCTTTTTCTAACTGTGAGTGGGTTGGTTGGTATGATACTCATGTGTCCACTAGTGCATTTTGCTTCATGCTTGGTAGCTCATGTATATATTGGTTGAGCAAGAAGCAACCTACTGTGACCACTTTTAGTTGTGAGGTTGAGCATAGGGCATCTTTCAGAGCGACTATTGAGTGTGTGTGGCTCAGACCCCTTATGGCTAATTTAGGTGTTGTTCAATCTTCTACCTCCACCATCTTCATTGACAATCAAAGTACATTGGCAGTTGCAAGGAACCCTGTGTTCCATGCTCGCACTAAGCACATTGAGGTGCATTATCATTACATCAAGGAGAGGTTCTTTGCTAGAGAGATCAACTTGGCATATGTGCCCACAAAGGAGAACCTTAGAGACCTTTTCACGAAGGCTCTATGGGAGAAGTTTGAAGCTTTCTCCAAAGTTTTGGGTTTACTTCCTTTTGTAGATTGATTCCACATAGCTTGGAACTTTCTTATACATGAGTGCTAGTTCCTTGTTCAAGGAAAAAGAATGTAAAATGATCGACCAGACATCAAGTTGTGATAAAAACGTAAGTATTCCTAGTGACGCTATTCAATATACAAGATTGCACCTAATAAATTTATAAAGAAAAGCAACTGTTACAAAAGAACATTGCACTGTGGTTGTAGTTGGGAAACGTTGGGATAATAAATAAGGCATATGAACCTTAGATTAGGTAGACACCTAGGTTGGGATAGACAAAGCATCAGATCCTCTGAAGCTTGTGTCAATCACACAGCTAGGATGTGGGCTCAACAGCTCAGTGACTATCCCTATGTGCTAAGTTCAAAGACAAGTGATTTGGAAATGTTATTTAGTATGGAACGACTTGCAAGCAGTTCAAGCACTACCCAGTTTAGATACTAGAAGCCCCTATAAGACACAATTGGAGTATATTAGGACCAATCAATTAGGTGTTTTCATCTATGGGGATGGTATGCAAAGGTCCATTGTTCAACTCAAACAAGCTAACCAACCCTTTGGGCTTGAACACCTCGTGATCAAATTCAAGAGGGCTCATATACTAATAAGCAAGGAACCATGTTCCAGCTTCATGGTGCATTTGTGAGCTTTTGAAAATTGTTAGTTGCTCCTAAGAGGTAGTTAATGTTGATTATGAGCAACTCTTGATGGTGGACTGCTTCTGTGCTCTTATCGTTGTCACCTTGATGCTCGCTCGTTCTTCCCAAGATGGCTTTCATATTTTTCATGCCAAGTATTTGTAACCCATAATGGATGATGGGTAAGTGCATTAGTGCATGGGTTGGAAGAAGAAAGTGCCTTGTGCACGGCCTTGTAATGTAGCCCTATGGATGCATACTTGGAAAATGCATTGGAAGAATTATGGTGCAAGAAGTGGGGTCCTGAGCTAAGTGCTCAAGGGTATGCCGACGAGGAGGTTTCCTAATCCATCATGGTTTTAGTGTTGTTGATGCATACACGTCTTACCATGGTGAAGAGTCCGTCGATATTCATCTCTTCGTGTTGTACTTCCATCATGGTGATTGACCATTGGATTGTCTCTCTTGTCGATGGTTGTCCGTTCTGATGGTTCACTTTGTGAGATTCTTCACGTGCATAGTTTTTTTTTTTGCGCTCGCAAAGGCATACAACAAAAAGAAAGAGGTTAGTATCAATAAGATATTTTACATATTGCAAGTGTGTCTCATGTGCCTGGGATTTCTCAATGGTGTCTATGCACGACCGTGTAAGGTGGCCCTATATTAATGCAACTTTGGAAATGCATGACCTGAATGGTGTAAAAGACAAGGTTATGCCAAACGCACATGGTTGTTGCACGTCGAGGCTTTCAATGTTCTTGAAGATGTTGATGCAGCCTTGGTTGGAGGTATCCACTGGATGTCAACAGGACAACCAATTTTAGGGACCCATTTCAGAACAGTGTTGGGTTGCGTACAACTCCTTGTTGATTTCTTCATCTTTGGTTGGTTGCTTAAGTTTTGTATCTGGACTGACTCCTTCTTTGGTGTTGTGGATGCTACTGGTACCTTGGGCTTCCAAACCCATATCCTTGATGATTGTCTTCTCACTTTTGCCGAAGTGTGGAGTTTATCTTCTTTTAGAATTTGTGCTCTGTTTTTACCCTTTTCTCTCCTTGGCTTCTTTGTTGAGACCTTTTGCATGGTGGGGAGCATAGGCCTTTGCACGTGTAAGAGCGCCTTGGGCACCCACATATGTGATTGTCCTTGTTGAACTGTAACTAATTTCTTAGGCACCCAAATTTTTCGTATGCCTTCTCGTTGAGCTGGTCCTGGTGTTTTGGTTCTTGTCTTCACATGGTTAGCTTGCTTGGGTGGGAATTGTGTTGGAAAGGCTGGTGGTTGCTCTCCTTTTTGTACCCAGATCTTCTTCATGTCCGGAACTTCTTTCCTCTTGAAGTCTATTTATCTATTTGATATAGCGGTTGTCATATACCGTTGTGCTTGCCTTTTTGGTTGAGTTGTGGTGACAGCATTAGTCTTTGCACAAGAGGAGGAGTTCGCTTGTCTTTGAGCCTGTTCTTCCATGATGGAGTGCTTTTGGAACATAGAGCCCTTGACACATACAACATCTTTTTTGCTAAGATTAGTCCTAGAAGAACTATGAGAAGGTGTGACATCTGGATTTGTGAGCATGCAATTTTCTAATTCTAATGTAATGCATTGTTCGTGTACCCAAACTTGAAGAATTTGACTTCTTAAGTTCAAGTTGACTGCATGGTCATAAATCCAATCTTGACCTAGGACAAGTTGCTCTGTAAGGTCCGCATCGTGATACACTAGCATTTTGACTTTTATGGAACATCTTGAAGGTAGATGGGAAGTTCCACCTCGCCCAAACAAGGGGTTTCCACACCTCCCAATCCTATGATATATGCTTCTATGGGCTTGATATCCACGTGCAGGTCTTGGCAGTATGAAAGTCTAACTGCACTAGTTGCTGCACCTGAGTCAACCAATGCTCTCATAGTCCTTACACTCTTTCCTTGTCCTACCTCTATGGTCACAAAGGGGCTTCGGTCAATTATTCGAGAAGTAGCTAGGTCCGATTTTTGGCAGATGTCCATGTGATATTTTGGACCTTTTGTGTTGACATCTAGGCCTAGTCGCCGTAACTTATTTCTTCTGATGCGCTCTCTAGCCTCTACTTGTGCTTCTTCTCTAACCCTTAACTCCTCTTCTTTTCGCTTCTTAGCAGTGTTGAGTCTCATTAGCATTTCCTCTGTAAGAGGTTCTTGATATAGCCTGACTCAGCATCCACTAATATAGTTTGGTAAGATATCACCTTCTAAAGTGGCCAATTGAACTATACCACTAATGGAGATTCTATTAATGATCATGGGTCCATATCCTCGTTTCTCCAATTTTCGGGCATGCTTCTTTAGTGTGTAAACCAGCACTAGGTCTCCTTCTTTCAATCCTTTGTCTTTGATGTGTGCATCAAAGTATGCCTTTTGTCTTTTCTTTGCAGCATAGATGCCTACGGCCACTCGTAGCCTCGTCTCACCCAAGCATTCTAGATCAAAGATCCTGGAGGACAACTCGTGTCCATTCCAATCGTGCTCTTGTGCTACCTTTAAAGTTGGGATTAGGAAGTCTAATGGCAGCACAACATTCTGTCCAAAGACCATCTGAAATGGAGTGGCATTGAGTACCATTTTGTAGGCAACTTGGTACGCCCAAACAACATGATGAAGCTGTTTGTCCCAATCAGAGCGTTTATTATTTACGAGTTTTGTCAATATGTTACATAGGATCTTATTTGTGCTCTCGGCTTGTCCGTTAGCTTGTGGATGATAGGGGGCTGACTTCTTATGTATCACCATGAATTCTTGAAGTAGATTTTCAATGACCTCGTTCAAGAATTGTGTACCTCTATCACTTACTAACTCTATTGGTAACCCGTATCTAGTGAACACGTTCTCGAATAAGAACTTAGCCATCGTTTGAGCATCATTCTTTGTTATGACTTTTACTTCCACCCACTTGGTAAGGTAATCAGTGGCTACAATAATGTATTTTGCATGGGAGTTTCTAGCTGGGGGGTTAATAGGACCCACAAAGTATATGCCCCACTTTGAAAATGCACGTCCTCCCATCATTGGCCTCAAAGGCATCTCGTCTTTTCTGATCAGATATTGTGCACGTTGGCATGTGTCACATTTCTTTACATAGGTATGTGCATCCATATGAAGAGTGGGCCACCAAAGTCCTGAGAATAGAATAGTCTTAATCACTCGGTCAGGACCAAAATGTCTGCCTGCAACACTGTTGTGTGCAGTTTCTAAGACTTTCAGGTAGTCTGATTCATGAACACACAGTCTTAGGTAACCATCTTTGCCTCTCTGATATAGGTTGTCTCCAACTAAGGCATAGTCCAGAGCCTCTTGCTCCATGCTTCCTCTTCTTGCTAGACTTGTCTCATTGGGTAACGTTCCTGACCTCATGAATTCTACCAATGGAGCACTCCAGTTTGGAATTAATGACATGTGATAAAGGGTAGCATGCTCCACTGCTCCTGACACATTGGACAATTCTGAATCCACTCCTGTATTTCTTTGTCCATGCTAGGCCAATACACTCCTAAACGTTTTAGATTCTACAATGTTCGTTGTTTAGAGTAGTGATTTCCTAGCAGTCCCTCATGGGCTTGTTGTAACCAACTAGTATGTTCGTCGTCCTCGACACAACAAGCTAAGACTCCCTCTGTATCTTGTTTGTACATGCTCCCTGCCAATATTTGATATTTTTGTGATCTCACTACTTCTTCTTTGTTTGTTTTCACATTTTTATTTGCAAGGCCCAAGGTTAGGACTGGTACCAACTTATTTGCCCATTTAGGAACAACTTCTAAATTGAACAGATAAGCATCAGGCAATTCATTAGACACTCCTTGCGATGACTCTCCTGAATTGATGCGAAAAAGGTGGTCTGCCCTAAGGTGGGTCCTACCTTTCCTGACAACAACTTCAAAGTCGTATTCCATTAGCAAGAGGAACCATCTTACTAAGCGGCTTGTATTGCAAGGCTTATTGACCAAATATAGTAAAGCTTGATGATCAATAAAAAACTTGAATTTATTGGCCAATAGATAGTGTCTAAACTTCTTCACCGCATATACCATGCCTAAGCCTTCTCTTTCGGTTGTCGTATAGTTTCGTTGAGCCGCATTTAATTGCCTACTAGCATATGCTATCGAAAAATCTAGGTTTCCTTCACTCGTGGGTTGTGCTAGCACACATCCGATGGCATGATTGAAGGCATCTACATGGACATGAAAGGGTTTGCTCCAATCTGGAGTGGTCAATATTGGTGTTGTGCACAAACGTCTTTTCAGCTCATGAAGGAATTCTCGCATTCCTCGTTCCATTCAAAATTTGTCAACAACCCATATAGAGGTTTAGCTATGATGGCATACATGTGGATAAACCTACGGTAATATCCACAATGGCCCATAAATGCTTGTACCTCTTTAACATTCCTTGGTCTTGGCAACTCTGCTATGGCTCTTACCTTGTCTTCATCTGTTGATATCCCATTTTTGGAAACAATGTGACCTAAGATTTTACCTTGTCGTACCATGAACACACACTTCTCTAGGTTGAGACAAACTCGATATTCTCTACACTTGTTGAAGATTTGCCTGAGCTCAGGAATGTGGTATCTTCTCTGTTGGGAATGCGCACATTAATCATCCACATATACTTCTAAGCTCTTCCGCAAGAACTCTTTGAAGACATGACACATGAGCCTTTGGAATGTTGCAGGTGCATTAGTGAGAGCAAATGGCATCACATGAAATGCAAAGATTCCCCATTCTGTGGCAAAAGCCATTTTGTGTTGATCTTCGGGGGCAATGGCTACTTGGTTGTAGCCTGAAAATCCATCAAGGAAGCTATAAACTTCCTTGCCTGCAACACGGTCCAATAAATGTTCAGTGATTGGAAGTGGATAACTATCTCGGATCGTAGCCGCATTAACATTTTTAAGGTTAATACACACTCGCAGCTTTCCATTCTTCTTGGGCACCACTACAATGGGGGACACCCATTCAGTATGCTCGATCTCATAGATAAATCCAGCTTCAATCAACCTGTCAATCTCTTCTTTGATTTTAACAGCATAAGTGTCGGGCTTTTGTTTGGTGGGCTTGGCATCAACGGTCATGGGGATCATATGAGAGCAAATTTTTGGATCTACTCCCTTCAAGTCTCTATAGTGCCATGCAAACACGTCCCTATATTCCCTTAGTAGAGCTACGAGCTCTGCTTCTTCTTTTGTACTTAGGTCATCTCCTATGTACGTACATCACTCTTTGTTCTCTTCAATGGTTACTACTATTTTTTTGGTCTTTTCTTTATTGTCATATGCTTCTCCTATGATGGCCTCTCTCTTAGGCATTCATACCAAAATTTTTCGGTCTTCAACTTCATATTTCTTGAAATTTTCTGGTACCTCAAACAATGATTCCTCCTCTTCTTGTTTCACGGCTTTCCTCTTCTTTTTCTTTTGACCTTCTTCACTTCCATCATTTGCATTTACAGTTTTAATGCTTTTGAGGTGTTCTTCTTCTTTTTGAGTTAATACTCCTACATCTTCTAGATAGTGCTCCTCTGAGATGAAGCAGCTATCCATCACAATGGACTCTAGATCATCGTCATTCTCTTCTTCTTCTATGACGTCACTAGGGTCACATTCTTCCAACAAGGGCTCACACATGAACACGGAAATATCATAACCCTCCTCATCACAATGAGGTGTCCGTTGTTCTTCATTGACTGCAATGTCCATGGTAGCTAAGATTTCTACCCAACCATGAGGCTCAAATTCCTCATCTAGAAATATCATCGGTGTATAGGATGGGTCTTTGATTGGTCGATCTCCTGGGGGAGTTCCTTCTTCTCTTGCTTTTAGGCGCTTTGCTTCTTCCTTTGCGACCTTACACATCCATAAGTGAGTATCTTCATGCAGCCAGGAGGAGTCAAGAGAACTTTCGGAATGCACAAAGATAGAATCTTCTTTTGCTTTGTGGATAGGATTCCACTGTAGGGGTGGTACATCTCTGAAGGTGTAATCCTTCAAATTGACCCTGGTGGTGACCCCGAGGTGTTGCAAGTACAAGGAGTTGGTTCCCCAATCTTGTACTATTTGCAATTTTCATAGGAAGGGTCTTCCTAGGATCATCTCATAGACATTATTTTTCTCAAAGTCACATATAGCAAATGTGTGTTCAAACTCTACACCACAAGTGGTTAGAGTTATCCCTTCAAGCAATCCTAGAGGTCTTTCAAAATGACCATCTGCCATTTGAAGCTTCATCCTAGTTGGTCTTAATGTGGGTTTGCCCCATCGCTTCCACAAGGAGGTGCTCGCAATAGCAACACCAGCACCCGAATCTACGATTGCTTTGGTTGTGTAACCTTGATAGGTGATTGGAAGATAAGTATTACCTTCTTCACCTTTGCTCATGCCTCCTATTTTATCAAGAGGTATCTCTGGCACTTTTTGCTTAGAGCCTGCTTTTGGCATATTGGAATCAAGTTCTGGAACCTGATCCTTCACATGATTCCATAACTCGGGTTTTGCTTTGAGCAGCTCTTCCATAGTGAGATGACACTGAACCTTAGTGTTCTTCACGACGTCAGTGTTTCTTGGAACGACTAAGTCTTCATTCCTTACCAATATTGTGGGATCTCTTATCTGAAGAGATTCAGATTCCCATGGGCCAGTGAATTGTGGCAACTCTTGTAAAGAATTAGATTCAAAATCTAATCTCTCATCCTTTTGTTGCTTTGTTTGATCTCCATACATAGACGAAATGTCTTGGGGAAATTGATCATGAAAATCATCAATCTCAGGAATAGGAGGGGAATTACCCTTCTCCTTGGCCCATTTCTCTTCTTGTATTTCCCACAAGAACTCTTGAGAGTACTGTTGCATTGAGAGAGGCGTTCCATCATCCACAGAATCAGGAACATACACTTTCCTTGGTGGTGAGCTTTCTCTTTCAACAATCAGTTGAGCTTGTGGAGGTAAAGAAACCTGCGGCTTGTTTACCAACTGCTCTAATCTTTCTAGTAAGCCTTGGAAATGCAAATCTGGCTTGACAGAGTTTGTCTGATTGAACTTTTGACTAGTCTCAAGCATAGCTTGAGCTACTTCTACCATTTTCATGCACATTTTTGTCCGTTCAATCTCTAAGTCTGCTCTAGGGTAACTCTTGTCTGACAGAGTGAGTCAACCAAATAGAAGAGATAATATGCCATTAATACCATTAATTTCAGCAAGAGCCTTTAGTAAATGGGGGTTGGATTTCATTGGACCCATACATCCTCCAACAAAACAATCCCATGTTGAATACATAATAGTGGCCACAGATTACTTGACCAAATGGGCAGAGGATAGAACTACAAAAAAGAATGATGCTCATACTACTGCAAGATTTCTCTATGAAAATATCATCACTAGATTTGGACTACCAATTGAATTGGTAAGTGATAGGCGGACTCATTTTTTGAACCAAATCATAGAAAACATAACTGAATATTTCATGATTAGTCATAGAAAGTCAGCCCCATATCACCCACAAGCCAATGGGTTAGCAGAAAGTACCAATAAGGTACTTTGCACTGTATTGTCAAAATTGGTAAACACAAACAGGAATGATTGGGATTTACAACTTAATCATGTCCTATGGGCCTATAGATTGGCATACAAAACTGCATTAGGAACCACACCATTCAATCTGCTATATGGACAAAATGCAGTTCTGCCCATAGAATTCCTTATTCCAACACTAAAGGTGGGAAGTCAATACAAATGGACTGGACATGAACTATCTGAGAGAGTGATGGAATTGGAAAAACTAGGAGCTTCTAGACTCCAAGTAGTTATGAGCATATATGCAGACAAGAAAAGATAAAAAGCTTATCATGATGTTCACATTAAAGAAAAAGATCTACAAGAAGGAGATTTAGTTTTGGCATACACAGTAAAGGAACATCAAAAGAAATTTCAAAAGAAAGGGCATGGACCATATATTATCAATCAGATCAGTAATAGTGGAGCTATTCAATTAGCTAACATAGATGGAGAAATCATGCCAAATTTCATAAGTGGATGTAGAGTAAAAAGGTATGATCTTCCATTAACTGTCTCTGAATGGAGAAGATTACATCAAGCTCAAAACATGAAAAAAGAAGAGGAAAATATTAGAAAGGAGGCTCAACAGGAGGCAAAAGAAAGGATAAGAAAAATCAAAAATCTTAGAGAAGTCCTTTTGTGTGCAACACCTCTAAAGAAAAGAGAACATTTGCCTGTTATAACAATGAATTTTCAGGATGAGAAAATCAAGGTCTTGATAGACTCAAGTGCACAAGTAAATTTGATCAGTTCAGCTTTGTTGAAAAAGTTTAACCTAAAAAGGACTAAAAGCAAAACCTTTATCAAAACTTTGGAAGGACAAATCATACAAAGCATGTCTTCACCTTCTATTGAAGTTAAGTTCAATGAAGAATATATGGAAATAGATTGTGAAGAATGGCCAGATCACTTGATTAATTGACAACCATGGCTACAGCAAGGTAAAGTAATTTTGGATTTTGAAAAAATGAAGCTTAAGTTGACAATAATTGACAAAAGGTTTTTAATGTTTTTATTGAGTAATGAAGAACATGAAGATCAACAGGATATTCATGACTCAGACCTGGAAGGATTTACTTTTTCATTAGAAAACACATAGACATTACCAATACAACCACTTTATGATCAAACTTCATTTCATCAAAACAAGGAGAGAATTGAAGGAGCAAAAGATGGTGAAGAGATAGAAGCAAGGTGGCAATTATGGCATAGTCAGAAGCATCAAGGCATCATAACAAGAAGGATGTGGAAATAAAGTACACACAAGCCCTGCTCATCAAAACAAATTCCCAGAACAAAATGGATATGGAAGCCAAAAAATTTCAAGAACAGCTTATCAGAAGAAGATGGGTGTATCCCTAGAACAGAGTCAGCAAGGATTAAATATTATTGGGTAAAAAAATCAGACTTGATTCAATGGAAAAAGAGCATGAGTATCTGATATGCATTAAGGATTGTGATAAGAAAATCAGAATGTTACAGAGAAGAAATTATGACATCTTGGAAATTATGTCAAATTGTTCTACCTTATCCATTTCTAAGGAGAGAAATAGGAGGGGAAGAAAGGAAGTGAAGGTAATTAATAAAAAAAAAGAAGAGAAAAAAATAAGAAGATGAATATTATTATTTAAAAAAAGAGGAAAAAGAA
Source organism: Ceratopteris richardii (assembly GCA_020310875.1). Lineage (NCBI taxonomy): Eukaryota > Viridiplantae > Streptophyta > Polypodiopsida > Polypodiales > Pteridaceae > Ceratopteris > Ceratopteris richardii. Next base: position 38,244,612 of record CM035417.1, read on the forward strand.
AAAATAAGAAGATGAATATTATTAAAAAAAAGGAGAGAGAAAAGAGAAAAGAGAGAAAAATCATCCAAATCATCCAAGAGAAAAGAGAGAAAAATCATCCAAATCATCCATTTTTATTTTTTTAAATTATCCAACACAAAGCAAGATATAGATAGAAGTGTAGCAGGTTTCTATTTTTTTTTTAAATTCTATTCAATTTTCTTCAATTATTTATAATTTTTCCTTTTTTTTTATAAGAGCTGTCAGAAGAGAAGAGAGCACTAGACATCTTGCTACACATGTAATGATCACTTTAATTGAGTTCTTTGAGGAAGTCAGGATTGAATTGATATTTTATTTCCATTCTTCCTTCATTTCATCTCAAAACAAACATCATCTTTTATTTCTTGCGACTCATGCACTTGAAAATGTATAAAAGATAATTTCCTCTATTTTGAGAGGGTTGGTTAATTGTATTTGATGCTATCCAAGTAATGAGAAGAGTTTCCTGCAGAAAATCGTGATTCTTCCTTTAGTGTGAATTTCTTTGATTTGTTGATTCTATTCTATGTGTATCCATGGAATTTGCAAGCTTCTATTGTGTATTTCTGATGAATGTGTATGAAGAGAGTTGTTTCATGATGTGTTGAGTGAGAAATTGCTGAAGAATAGTGCTGGAGATGAAAATCGTCAGTTTCCACAGAATCGTGATTGTCTCGTCTGAAGGTTACATGTATCATTTTTAAGATTTGACTTCATGATTGTGTTTTGCTGAGAAAATAACACACTTTAGACACCAAGATCATTGGAAATGATGTAGTTTTGCTCAAGATAATCAAAACCCTAGAAATTCCTCTTCATCTTCATCATTTCTCAGAAATCCAGTCAGTTTTCTCTTATTTCTTGGATTCTATCATCTAGAAGGGACTGTGGTCTCTTGTTTACTTCCAAGATTGACAAATATAAGATGTATTGTTGATTCTTTATGCTAAAATGATTGGAGAGGACAACTCCAAAGGTTAACAACAAACAGCATCTTTCCAAGTATTGTCTAAACCTTCTTCCTGCAAGTCGCACTCTTTCTTGGGGTGTCTGCTTGAAGTTGTGGATCAAGGATGATGTGTTATGCCTGATACCACTCTTGGAAAAATCTACAATGAATTCTTCCAGCAGTTGACCTATCTCTCTATAGTTGCGACCGTTTAGAGGTTGAAACCAAGCTAAGGCAGTGCCCTTTAGAGTCAAACCAAATGCCTCGAACTGGGTGAACAAGTCCTCAACCTGTTCAGCTCTTAGTACTTGTTTGAACTCGGCCACATGGTCATAAGGATCTCCTGACCCATCAAAATAGTTCTTCATTGTCTTAAGCACTTGAGAGGGTCTAAGGGTTCTTGAGTGCTCTCGTGGTCTAGGCAATGGGAAATCATGTTTGTCTCTTTGATGCCTATGTACGCGATGTCTCTCTCTTTGAGGTCTTTCATTTTTAATTCCTGATCGATCTCTACCCACTGTGTGTGCGAAGCTTACCTCAGGTCTCTCTCTAGTTCTTTCACTCTGGGTTTCATGAGCCTTGGATGATCCTGCTCCTTGGAGGCCTTGGGAAACATTAGATCTTGATGGAGGGAAAATTGATTCACCCTACCAAGTGTATGCATGCCTATCTTGCTCTGTCACCAAGAACATTTTCTCGGATGCGTGATCTAGATAGACAACTTTGCCTGGTATCTCTGGATCCTTGAACTCATAGATGGTGACTATAGGGCTCGGTTGATCTGGCTTGAATCTCCAAAAGGCTTCCTCCATTTCTCTATTAAGAATAACTCTATGCTTTTGTTGTCTTGGAAAATCCATTCTGGAGTGATCACTCTGGTCAAAACTCACTTACCTCTAGGGGTCTTGGGTTCTCGTCCTAGGTCTCCTATCTCGTTCTCAGGAATGATGTTTCCAAACTTGTCTCTCCTGTCTGGTAGGCTGATAACCACATACATGGTTCCTTCCTTATCAATGTATGCACCCTCTTCGAACTTGACCACTGGGTGGTCAAGTCCAAAGGGTTGATCGGGATTTTTGAGTTGGACAACTGATCATCTCAGGCCATCCTCATAGATGCGAGCACCTAATTGGCTGGTCTTGATGTATTCCAATTGTGTCTTATAGGGACCTTCCGGTGTCTGTAAATAGGAAGTACCTGAGCTACGCGTGGGTCTTTCCATGTTGAAGGACATTTCTGAGTCACTTGTGTTGGAACTTAGCACGTAGGGATAACCACTTAGTTGTTGTGCCCAAGACTTAGCTGTATGGTTGATACTAGCCTCAGATGATCTAATGCTTTGCCTATCCTTGCCTAAGTGTCTGCCAGATCTCAGGCTCATAAGTTTTGTCTACAAGTCCAAAATTTCCCCTTGTATTGCTCAGAATCCTTTGGAACTCCTTGGTTTCTGAGAAAGTTACCATAACGAACCCAAAATCACTGCAAATGCATAACCAACCCAAAATCACTGCAAATGCATTTTGTATGAGAAAGTTATGCCAGTTTAGGGTTATGGGGGTTAAAACAGGGAAACAGGACCTCTCTGGGATTACTGTAGAACAGGCGATACACGATACTTGTCAAGTATCATGATACTTGTAAGTAGACGGTACACGATACTTGCCTTGCCACGATACACGATATCTCAACTAAACGATACATGACACTTGACACACGAGTAGGTCCACAATACTCGATATCCGACAGATGTCGCGAGAAGAATCTCACGATACACGATATGTGCTAGGTGTCGCGAGTAGAATTCAACGACACACGATATTGCACAAGTATCGCCAGAGCCAAATCAACGATACACGATATGGAACAAGTATCGAGAAAAGAAATTCATGATACATGATATTCAACAAATGTCGCATAAAACTTTGAGGATACTCGATATTCAACCAAGAAAAATCCCACGATATTTGATACTCACCAAATATCGCTTTCAGAGCTCCACGATACATGCTATGCCCCAAGTATCGCGACAAATACTCAGCGATACACGATATCTCCCAGGTATCGCGGAAGAAACTTTCACGATTTACGATATGTGACAAGTATCGCGAGAACTTCCTCAACAATACTCGATATGTGTCAGGTATTGTGAGAACCTCAACGATACTCGATATTGTTCACGTATCGCGATACTCGACCACAAAAGATCACAATATTCGGATATCGTGATACTCAACCGCGGGAGGACACGATACTTGACATTTTTGGAATCCAAAATCAAAAATTTTTGCAAATATGAGTACCTTGTGTCCTCCTTGTCACTCCTATGTGTCTGTAGATGCCAAATCTCCCTTCAAACCCACGATATTGCACTCACAATACTTGGCGTAGGTCATGTCACGTCTGGGGCTGTTCACTCCGATTTTTGGCTATTTTGGTACTGTTTCTTCAGCATTTCAGTTATGCACCCTCTCTAAGGCTCTTTCTCACAACCACAAGTAAAAAGCGAGGTGAATGTACTCTAAAAAATGGAAAAAAATGAGAAGATGAAGGTGGGTGGAGATGGTGATGATGATGAAGATGAAGGAGAAAAACTCAAAAATTGAACTGAAAATGGTGATTTTTTTACCTTCCAACGTCGCTACTCTACGTCTTACCATCACACGCTCATCCTCCAAGCTCTCTCCCCGGCAATGGCACCAAATTTGGTGTCACTCTAGCACAATGGCAAGTACCAACATAAGGAGCTTCACCTCATAAATGTCAATCCACGGAGACGTGAGGACCGGTATGAAGACCGTGAGCAAGTGATGGCACAAGTGCGTGAGTGAAAGCACACAAGCATGCACACACATACACACACGCGCACAAGGTAAGAGCAAAGAGTGCAACAATGGAAGGCTTCGACTACCAAAGAAATCTCTTACAAAGCTCAAAACTACAACAAGCCAACCTCAAAAATGAGCTCTCCAGCCCTTTTTATAGTTTTTTGAGTGGTTTTGGCCCTGTCCAGACCTAGTGTCCGACCTAGTTAAAAAATAGGTTCCAGGGCTTATTTGCGGGCTCAAATGGAGTCTAAAAATTATGAAAATTGGTAGGATGGTACTTCTGATACTCCTCAAGCTCGAGGACTCCTTGGCTTGAACAAAATGGATTTGCAAAATTGGAAAATGGTATTTACAATGGTTTTTAGTGATAAAAATCACTATTTTTATAGGGATTTGTTCTGAAAATTTGACAGGTGCTTCTTGGAGCTCCCTACTTGCTCCTTCTTCTTGTGTGTCTGATTCCTTGATGTGCTTCCGTGCTTTGTCCTTGCCCTTGAGCTTCAACACACCTGGACAACACCAAGTAGTAACCATTCAAGGCTTTATTCTAGATTGTGGTAAGGAACATCTCCTAAGGGATTGCCCAAAGAATCTAGCCTATGCATAAAAAATCACACTGATCAATGTTATTGGTTTGGTAGTAGACTCTAGCAGAAGTACGAACACTATAGGCCCAGTGCAAGTAGTCACAAGAGCATAGTCCCTGCAACAAAACCAAGGCATAGGTCAAGAGAAGATCCTACACAACACTGAGACTGAGAGCACAAATAAGAAGAGGACAAGAGATTGGAAAGATAGCCATGAATGGATGAAAAGACAATTAACAAAGAAGATGAGTGAACTCAAAGAGACCTTAAGGGAAATGAAAGCAAAGTTAATAAAGATCGCATCTCAAATGCACTCACAAAACACACCACCACCATCACCATCACCAGGTAACACTAATCAACCCGAGATAACCCCATCACCACCTAGAGCAGGATCAATGTTAGCAGATCCTACTCTCAAGGATTTAGATATGATGCTTAAAGTGTATCAGGCTAGAATAGAAGAAGAGCCAAATGTGAGAGAACATCACATGTGTTATCCTAGAATTGACCTAGATATTGATAGAGCTAAGTTGAGTGCCAAAATGGTAGAACTGGCTCAGACTATGTTTGAGGCGAGTCGCCTTTTTAATTGCACTAACTCAGCCAAGACACAATTGCACTTTGATGGATTGTTGGAGAGACTAGAGAAAATAATAGCCAAATCTAGGAAGTCACCTACGTCGAAGGTAAGCAATGATAGAAGTGAAGGGATAAGCTTGTTTCCGCAAGAAGCTGATGTACCTAATTTGATTAATAAAAAAATCTCTTCCTCTATGCATCAATACTCACAGGAATTCCTAAGAGAGATTCAAGAGGAAAAATCGACAAAAGAGAGCAAGAATCCCCTGCCCATTGAGATAGTGGATGATCTTTGTGATCAATCCCACAAGATATTCCTTCTATTTATGGGGAGCAAGAAGATGTGCAATGAAGCAAATGATTAGACTTTGAATCCAATTCCCTACATGAATATCCTTAGTTCACACGCCAATGGGAGTCTAACTCTATTCAAAGGAGAACCCCTACTACCATGATAAGAAACAAAACCTCTTTTTACCTAGGAATATGGACGTAGTGAAGAACATCAAATTGCAGTATCATCTCACTTTGGAGGAGCTACTCAAAAATCAAATGAGAACTGTGGAAACACATAGCCATTGAGATGCCAAAAGTAGCTAAAACATACTTCATTGAGCTTTATTAGATTTATCCATCGAGAGTGATGGCACATTTGTTCCTTGCCAGCTCACTCATTTGCGGACATTAGGTTTTTCCTTATGTACTGATCTTTATACATTGCACTTGTTGTATTCTTGTTATTAGGTCATTCTTATACATTCCTTTTTATGTAATAGAAGAAGAAGAAGAAGATCATTCTTCCTTGCCTCAATCTATGTGTGTGCTTCTTCTTGAGAGTGAGAGTGTGTGTGTGAGCTCTCTTCCTTATCTCCTTCCTTTGGACATGGTATCAGAGCCAGCGTGGCTGTAGAGAGCTCATGGAGAAGGCGACGATGAAGAGTACGCAGCAAGGTATGAAGAAAATGCGATTCACAAACGACCTCTGTTTGCTACGAAAATTGGTGTGAAGGTAGAAGACCTCAAAATATCTTTGGGAGTTATCCCTTTAGGGTCGCTTGTTTTTGTCAGATCCAAGTTTCGGAGCCATCTCGACCTTTGTTTCGAGCTAGCAAGGTGGGGCCCGTAGAAAAACCAGGTCAGTTTCAGAAGCTGTAACTTGTGTTGTGCTCGACAACACTCATATATTCCAGATCCAGAATTTCAAGTGATTTCGTGTACTCTTGATACACGAAAACGAAGTGTTGCTTGTAGTGTTTTGCAGTGTTGTGAATTGCTGCAAAAATGGCAAAGGTAGATGGAATGAGTCAGCTTATGAGTGATAAGTTGGACAAGAACAACTTCCATGCTTGGAGATTCACAATGACGAATTTCTTGATGGGAAAAGACAACTGGAAGTACATCGAAGGAGAGAATGAAAATGCTCCACAGTTACCAGAAAGGAATCAGACTACAAATCAGGTAAGAGCATCTGAGGATGGAATCAAGGAGCATGAAAGGTAATGTACTGGCTATCTGTTAGCATATAGGATAGCATGATTGGAAACATACAAGATGCCAAGACTCGAAAAGAGGCTTGGAATAGTTTAGTCACAATGTATGAGACCAATACAAAGGCACAAAAATTGCAACTCAAGAACGAGTTGCATACATTGGAGAAGAAGAGCATGTTGATAAGTGACTACACCTTGAAAATCAAAAGCAATGTGAGTCACTTGCATCTATTGGCATGAATGTAGATGATGATGATAAGCTGAAAGTGTGTCTTCGTGGTTTAGGACCTGCATATAAGCAGTTCAGAACTTCTATACAGACCAAGGAAAATATTCCAAATTTTGCTGATCTGGTATCTATGCTGATTATTGAAGAAAAGAATCTTGGTGAGGATTCAAACTCCCAAGGAAAATCTAGTTCTGAGCAGGTATTCTACTCCGGTAGAGGAAGAGGCAGAGGTAGAGGTTTTGGAAGTGGAAGAGGAAATAGTAACCAAGAACAAAGTCAACAACAGATTCATGGAGGAGGAAGAGTGATGGGGGAAGTATCTCAACCCCTAAGCAACGATGAAGCGCGAATGACCTCCACAGGTATCCTTCTTTGACCTCTGCACACCAAAAATGCTCTTACTCAGAGCTTATGCAGAGAACTCCAGTGAGCTTTTGTAGACCTGTAGTAGACACCAAGGGCTTTCCAACAAAACAAATTTCACTTGAAATGGATGCTTACACAAAGAGAAACAATGTCTACAACATGAGCTAGTTGAATGCTCACAACTGCTAGTCAAGCAGAGACCTCACTTCACTCCAGCAAACTTTTCTCAGAGATTATACAGAGAATGAATCTCAAACTTATGTCAGCTTTAGAGGACTCTAATAGCTACCCAATGACACCAAAATCATAGCAAATGGATACATAGAGAAGGAGAACCAGCCCTTACAACAGAGAGCAAAATATTTCCAACAGAGCCTACACAAAGAGAGAGATATCAATCACACAACTTCACTAAAATGAATATTGCTCCCAGCTTACTCAGAGAATGCTCCAGAGAATTGGTAAGCATAAAATAGACTCTTATAGCTATCCAATGAGACAAGAATTACATCAAATGGATACCATATGAGGGAGAACCAATGCTAACAACTCAGGGGTAGAGAGTTGCAACACTGCCTGCGCACACACATAGATATGCCTACTAAAAGAAAACAAACAAGCAAGCAAGGGGGTTGCTTAAGCAAGGGGCTTGCTTATCACAACTCCAGCACTTAGTGCTCACTTTACATGAGCTAAAACTCCAAGAAGATGGCCCAAAAGAAGTCGGGATACATGCTCCTTTTATAGTGAGAGGTGTGCCCCTAAAATCTAAGAACTACCTTTCCAAATCAGCCTCCTAACTTGGAGGAATTAGTTGAGATGACTTGGGGAGTGGTTGAGTGACTTTTCTTGATGGAATCTCGTGGCTTTTGGCTTCCTTTGATTGCTCCACATGTCCATAAAAGATTCCCCACGAATTTTTAGCTTGAAGCTTGACTTTTAACACTCCCCCTCAAGCTTCAATTCTTCATCCTCATCCAAGCTCCTTCATGTTGATGCATTGCTTGAATTTTGAAATCTTCATCCCATCCAAAGCCTTTGTAAACATGTCCGCAACTTGGTCCTTAGTACCAATATGATGTACTGAAACTTCCTTGGATATCACCTTTTCCCTTATGAAGTGATAGTGCACTTCAATATGCTTGGTTCTAGCATGATAGACAGGGTTCGATGCTAGATGAATGCTACTCATGTTGTCACAAAAAATTGGATATGTGTCAACCTGCAAATTAAGCTCCATAAATAACTTCTTAATCCACATTAGCTCACATGTGACTTGAGCCAAAGCTCTATACTCAGCCTCGGTGGAAGATAATGCCACCGTGGGTTGCTTCTTTGAAATCCATGAGATGATCTTGCTACCTAGCATGACTAGGTAACCACTTGTACTCCTTCTATCTTCCTTCGAACCGGCCCAATCGGCATCGGAATAAGCTTTGACCTGCATATCATCATCAAATGAGTAGAACAATCCTTCATTTATAGTGGCTTTGAGATATCGCAACATTCTTCTTGCAGCTTGCAAGTGTGTAGTCCTTGGACTATGCATAAATTGTGATAACACTCCAACTCCATATGCTATGTCAGGCCTGGTTATTGTGGCATAATTGAAAGAGCCTACAATAGATCGATACAAAGTTACATCCTCTAATGGCTCTCCATCAATGGAGCTTAGCTTTACATTAACTTCCATGGGATTTGAAATAGGCTTGCAATGTAGCATCCCAAACCTCTCAAGTCGGTCTAGAATATACTTCCTTTGTATGAGCATAATACCTTCTTCTTTGTATACAACTTCAATGCCAAGAAAATACCTAAGATCTCCAAGATCAGAGATCCTAAACTCCTTTCCAAGCTTTGCCTTGATCTCCTCAATGCCCTTTGTATCATTACCTGTAATGATAAGATCATCTACATACACACACATGTAGACCACAAGTTCTCCTCTTTGTTTGATGAAGAGAGATGGATCAGCCTTGCATTGATTGTAACCACATTTGATCAAATAGTCCACCAATCTTTGGTTCCAAGCCCTTGGAGCTTGCTTTAGGCCATAAAGTGCCTTCTTCAACCTACAAACATGATGTGGAAACTCTTTATGAACAAAACCTAGTGGTTGCTCCATGTATACCTCTTCTTCCAAGTCTCCATTGAGAAAGGCATTCTTGATATCCAATTGGAAGAGCTTCCATCCTTTGCTAGCAGCCATTGCAATGAGTGTCCTAATGGTGCTCATCTTTGCCACGGGGCTGAATGTCTCTTCAAAGTCCACTCCATAGGTTTGTGCAAAACCCTTAGCCACCAATCTTGCTTTGAACCTAGAAATAGATCTATCTGAATTCCTCTTTACTTTATACACCCACTTATAACCTATTACCTTCATGTTCTCCTTCTTGGGCACTAGAGTCCATGTTTGATTTTCCTCAAGTGCGTCGATCTCTTCTTGCATTGCCTCTTTCCATTCGGTGTACCTGCTTGCATCTTCATAGCAATCGGGCTCATGATCTTCTACTACTTTGTTCATATATGCATAATGTGTTGCCATGTATGAATCATAAGTAAACCTTTGAGTTGGATACTTAACTCTAGAAGACTTCCTTTCTTCACCTTTTGGAGGAATAAACCTCCTTTGCCTTGGGAACTTGATCTCTTTCTTTGACGTGGCTTCTTTCTCCATCATGTGTCCTTCATCATCTTCAACTTCATTACCTTCTTCATCCAACTCCACCAATGTTGCTTTGCCTTTGTTGATTGATTGTGCTTCATAGCTTGATGAAGATCTCCCCCTCCATGGTGAGTCCATGCTTTTCTTCTTCATAGTCCTGCATACAATCATACTTCTTATACCAAGGGAGTAGCTCATCAAATGCTACATCCCTTGATATCCTCAAGTCCTTTGTATTTGGGTTGAAGCACCTGTAACCTTTATGATCATTTGAATATCCTAGAAACACACACTTTTCTGCCTTTGGTTGTAGCTTGTGCCTCAATTCACTTGGCACATGTACATAACAAGTACATCCAAATATCTTCAAGTGGGAAAGATCAGGTTTCTTACCATAATAGGCTTGATATGGTGTCAAGCCATGGATCCCTGAGGTAGGAGCCCTATTCATTAGATACACAGCGGTATTTGCTGCATCACTCCAAAACATGTTAGGTACATTCATCTCATTAAGCATTGCTCTAGCGATCTCGGCAATGTATCTATTCTTTCTCTCTGCTACTCCATTTTGTTGGGGTGTGTACCTGCATGTTACTTGCCTCTTGATGCCTTGATCCATTAAAAAATCAGAAAACTCATTTGAGAAATATTCTCCCCCTCCATCGGACCTTAGCTTCTTGATATATGTACCTGTTTCCTTCTCTACCATTGCCTTGAATGCTTTGAAACATGTAAACACATCTGATTTGTTTTTGATGAAATAAACCCAAACCATCCTTGTGCAATCATCTATAAAAGTGACAAAGTACTTGTTACCTCCAATGGATTGCTCTTTCGTTGGCCCCCACACATCTGTATGTATCAACTCCAATGGATGTTGGCTTATGTAGCCACTCTTCTTGAATGGAAGTCTCGCTTGCTTCCCTAGTTGACAAGATTCACATAAATGCTTCATACCTTGTCCTTGGAAGTTGGGAAGACCTTCAACCAGCCTCTTGAATTGCATTTCCTTCATTCTTTGTATGTTGATGTGACCTATCCTCTTGTGCCACAAGTCCAACTCCGAAATCCTCTTGTTTCCATATGTGAAGTAGACATGTTGAGTAGAATGAGAATTTACCTCCAAAGTGAAGAGTCTCCCTTGCTTCTTTCCTCTTGCTATGACCTTGTAACCTTGCTTAGGGTTCTCCACAAAGCATCCACCTTTGTTGAACCTTACTTGATAGCCTCTTTCAACCATTTGCCCAACGGACACCAAGTTCTTTGTGATGGTAGGTACATGCAAGACATCCTTGAGACATCTTCCTTCCTCCTTGTCATCCAAAGCTACATCTCCAACATGGGAGATCTCATGGGCTGTATCATCACCTGTTTCTACATGTCCTTTACCTTTGGGAACATGTAGATTAGTAAACCAAGAAGCATTGCAACTCATATGGTTGCTACATCCACTATCAATATACCAAGTGTTATCTACTTTGCTTGAATTCCCATTCATGTGCATCATCAAGAGATTGTCATTTTCTGAACTTGTAGAAGCATAATTACCTTGGCCTTTGTATGAAGAACCTTGATTATAGTTCCTTTGGTTTCCTCCTTGGTAGCAATCTCTAGCATAGTGGCCAAACTTGCCACATATGTAACATCCTTCGCCATCTTGATTCCTGTTTTGTTGATGTCGTCCTCCTCTTCCTCTTGATCTTCCTCTCCCTCTTTGTGATGAGGTGCCTTGGTCATGTCCTTGATTTCTTGAGTGGCCTTGCCTTCCTCCAAACCTTCCTTTGCCCCTTCCTTGTCCTTGTCTTCCTTTGCCCCTTTGATTACGTGCATAGAAGACTTGTGCATCTTTGCTTTTAGTTGAACTTCCACCTATGTTCATTTCTTCGGTGACCATGAGAGCAACCAATTGCTCAAAATCGGGAAGATTATCCCTTACATAAACTGAAGTGGTAAAGGGTTTCCACTTCTCATCATCTCTCAAACCATTGAGAGTATAAGCCACAAGATCGTCATCGTCTACGTGGCTTCCAATGGATCCCAATGCATCTGATAACTCCTTGACCTTAAGTATGTAGTCATTTATGCTACTCCCTGAGCTCTTCCTAAGGTTGTTGAGCTCATTCTTGAGTTGGATCTTCCTTGCTTTGGTGCTTGTTGAATAAAGCCTTTCAAGTGTCTCCCATACCTTCATGCTTGAATCCAGGTCTTGGATATGGCCGATCATGCTATTGCTAATGTGTTGGGAAAGAATAAAGATAACCCTCTTGTCTCTTTCATTCCATTCCCTAAAGGCCCTTCTCTGGTCATTGGTTGGATTCTCATCCAACCTAGGTCTTGGTTCACTTCCACTAATCAACCCCCAAAGGCCCTTGCCCATAAGATAGTTGGAGACCCTAAATCTCCATGGTTGATAGTTACCTTTGTCTAGCTTTTCAATTTGAGTGTTGAAGTCTCCCATATCTAGTCTTTGATACTTGACCTAGCCCTTGGCTAATGCTCCAATGTGTGTAAAATGAAAATGAGGCTCTGAGGTTACCTCAATCCAAAGCTTTCCTTAGATGGACACCTTGTGCTCTTGCAAATTTGAGTAGAATAGCTCCCCCTTGATGTGAGCTACCTCCAAGAAGCTTTTGTTGATGCAACTCTTCAACCACCAACTCCAAGAGGTCTTCTTGCTTGTATGTGATACCTCCAAGATGCCCAAATGCTCTGATACCACTGATGGGGGAAGTATCTCAACCCCTAAGCAACGATGAAGCGCGAATGACCTCCACAGGTATCCTTCTTTGACCTCTGCACACCAAAAATGCTCTTACTCAGAGCTTATGCAGAGAACTCCAGTGAGCTTTTGTAGACCTGTAGTAGACACCAAGGGCTTTCCAACAAAACAAATTTCACTTGAAATGGATGCTTACACAAAGAGAAACAATGTCTACAACATGAGCTAGTTGAATGCTCACAACTGCTAGTCAAGCAGAGACCTCACTTCACTCCAGCAAACTTTTCTCAGAGATTATACAGAGAATGAATCTCAAACTTATGTCAGCTTTAGAGGACTCTAATATCTACCCAATGACACCAAAATCATAGCAAATGGATACATAGAGAAGGAGAACCAGCCCTTACAACAGAGAGCAAAATATTTCCAACAGAGCCTACACAAAGAGAGAGATATCAATCACACAACTTCACTAAAATGAATATTGCTCCCAGCTTACTCAGAGAATGCTCCAGAGAATTGGTAAGCATAAAATAGACTCTTATAGCTATCCAATGAGACAAGAATTACATCAAATGGATACCATATGAGGGAGAACCAATGCTAACAACTCAGGGGTAGAGAGTTGCAACACTGCCTGCGCACACACATAGATATGCCTACTAAAAGAAAACAAACAAGCAAGCAAGGGGGTTGCTTAAGCAAGGGGCTTGCTTATCACAACTCCAGCACTTAGTGCTCACTTTACATGAGCTAAAACTCCAAGAAGATGGCCCAAAAGAAGTCGGGATACATGCTCCTTTTATAGTGAGAGGTGTGCCCCTAAAATCTAGGAACTACCTTTCCAAATCAGCCTCCTAACTTGGAGGAATTAGTTGAGATGATTTGGGGAGTGGTTGAGTGACTTTTCTTGATGGAATCTCGTGGCTTTTGGCTTCCTTTGATTGCTCCACATGTCCATAAAAGATTCCCCACGAATTTTTAGCTTGAAGCTTGACTTTTAACAAAGAGGACAGTTTCGAAGCAGGGGGAGCCATAGAGGCCGCAAAAATTTTCAAGGAAATGATTGCGGTAATGACAGTAAAGGATGTTGGAATTGTGGTAAACCTGGACACTTTGAATGTGATCACAGGTTGAAGAATCAAAAAAATAGAAGGCAGCAGAATAACTATGCATCCACAAGTGCAGATGATTCTGAGAAGCTGTTCATGGTTCAACATCACATGATGAATACGATGTCAGATGGTGTTTCAAAATCAAATGATAATGTCTGGTATGTTGATTTAGGTGCTTCAAATCACATGACCAGTCATGCGGAATGGTTTAGTACTTTGCAGAAATTGCCAGTTCCTGGATATGTTGAAATAGGTGATGAAACATCACATCCTATTGAGCATACAGGAAACATAGCACTATCGATGGAGGATGGAAAGGTAAAACATGTTGTTGATGTGCTTCATGTTCCAAATATAACAAAGAATCTGGTTTTTGTTGGACAAATGGTTGACCAGGGATTACAAGTGAGGCTCAATGTTGATGGATTATATGTAGAAGAGAACAAGTAGGATGGGGGATCGGTTGCCAAAGGAAACAAAGTGGGTAGGATGTTGATTTTAAACGTGAAGATTCTTGAAATGAATGTAGCCATGTTTGCAAAAGGTGCAAGAGTTATTGCAGATATAGAGATGTGACACAAACGGATTGGACATGCAAACTTGCAAAGGCTGAAATTGATGCAGCCAAAGGAAATTGTTCATGGACTACCAAATTTGAAAGTTGCAGAAATGCAAAAGGTATGTGCAGCATGTTATTTTGCTAAACAGTCAAGAGCATCATTTCCACATGACAAACATGTTAGTGAGAATGTACTAGAAGTAGTACATACAGATGTTTTGGGGTCCAACAAAGACCACATCTATGGGCGGTTGCAGGTTTTATGTTACTTTCATTGATGACCATACACATAAATTATGGGCATATTTCATGAAAGAGAAGAGCGAGGTGTTCACTCATTTCCAGAATTTTAAAGCTATGGTGGAAAAGCAGACAAGGAAGTACATTCAGACATTAAGATCTGATGGAGGAGGCGAATACATGTCAAATGAGTTTAGCAGTTTTCTAAAAAATCATGGAATTCGGTGTCAGTTTTCATGCAGGTACACACTACAACAGAATGGCATTGTTGAATTCAAAAATAGACATATCCAGAAATAGCAAGAGCCTTGATGGTTGAGAAGAATATGCCTCATTGTTATTGGGCAGAAGCTGTGCATACTGCTGTATACATCATGAACAGAACTCCAACTGCTATTGTACATCAAGTTACACCTGAAGAGAAGTTTAAAGGTAAGAATCCAAACTTATCACATCTAAAAGTTTTTGGTTGTATTGCATATGTACATGTTCCAGATGAATTGAGGACGAAGCTTGATCCAAAAGCAGAAAAGTGTGTCTTCATTGGATACTCGCTTGAGCAAAAGGGATATAAATGTTATAAGCCACTCACATGACAGGTAAAGGTGAGCAAAGATGTGGTATTTTATGAAATGCCAACCTTCTATGTAGATGCCAAAGAAGGATTGAATCTTGAACCAAATGATAAAGAAAATGCTGAAAAATCAAGTGCAAAATCTCAAGTTTTGAGTGGACCGGATGCATCACCAAGCAATAGTTCCAGCTCAAATCCATTGAGTGGAAGAGTGCATGGAAATTTCAGTCTAGCAAATTCATCAAATACATCCAAGAAAGGTAAAGAAAAGCTTTTTATAGGTCATAAAACATGTGCAGGTTTTGAAGACGTTGATGGAGATTCAAGCGGTTCAGAAAAGAGTCTTGATGAGGAACTTGGACTACCCTCTGTGAAGACTCCACGAGTAAGAAGGGCACATGCAAATGATATAAGGAGAAGTGACCCAGGACCAAGAAGATCTGGGAGGATGCAGAATTCAGTGCAACGATTGACGTATGATAGTTATATGGATCGTCATTGTGCCTACATGACAAAGGTAATACAAGATGTTGAACCTTCTTGCTTTGAAGATGCAATTGGAATTGCAGATTGGGAAAAAGCTATGTATGAGGTGATGGCTGCACTTTATGGAAATGATACATGGAAGCTGGTTCCATTGCCGCAAGATAAGAAACCCATAGGCTACAAATGGGTTTACAAAGTAAAGCATAATGTTGATGGTAGCATAAGCAGGTATAAAGCACGATTGGTAGTTAAAGGATATGCACATACATATGGCATTGATTATGAGGAAACATTCAGCACTGTAGCTAAAATATATAATGTCAGAACACTTGTTGCATTAGCTATAGCAAACGGATGGACTTTGCATCAGATGGATGTGAAGAATGCTTTCCTACATGGTGAGTTACAGGAAGAAGTATATATGGACCAGCCAAAAGGACATGAAGACTCAAAGCATCCAGAATATGTTTGCAGGTTGCAAAAGGCTTTGTATGGGCTGAAGCAAGCCCCTCGTGCATGGCATGCAAGGATTGCTGATTACTTAACTAGCATTGGGTTTTCTTTGTGATGCAGATCACTCATTATATGAAGGTTGATGATGGCATCACTATTGTGGCTATTTATGTTGATGACCTGATTGTAGGTGGTGATAATGAAGGATGCATCAAAGAGGTAAAACAACTTCTTATGTAGACATGAAATATCTTGGTGTACTGCGCTATTTCTTGGGCATTGAGTTTATACATACAGAAACAGGTATTGGATGTCGCAAAGGCAATATGCCTTGGATATGCTCCAAAAGTATGGTATGGCTGATTGTAAGCCAATTTCTATGCCATTAGATCAGAATTTGAAGTTGGATACTACATGAGTTGAAGCATTGGAAAATGCTACTATGTACAGGAAAATTGTGGGAAGTCTTATATATCTCACAATTACAAGGCCTGATCTAAGTTATATTTTTGGACTTGAAAGTTAGTTTATGCAAGTTCCCAGGAAGCCACATTTGGATGCTCTGAGGCGCACTCTACGTTATGTGAGTGCTACTTTGGATTATGCATTGTTTTATGAGGTTGGTGTAGATTTGCACGTTTATGGATACATTGATGCAGATTGGGCTGGTAGCATTCCAGATAGAAGATCTACTAGTGGTTTTCTATTCTCACTTGGGAGTGCAGTTGTTACATGGAGCAACAAGAAGCAACCCACTATTGCTTTGTCGAGTACAGAGGCTGAGTATAGAGGTGCTGTAATGGAGGCATGTGAGGCATCATGGCTAGAAATGCTACTTGGAAATTTAGGTATGGAAGTAGCAAAGCCTATCACTATTTACTGTGATAATCTTAGAAGCATACAGTTAGCACGGAATCTTAATTTCCATGCTAGAACAAAGCATATCGAGGTACATTATCACTTCATCGGAGAGAAGGTATTAGCAGGTGATATTGATCTTGTTTATGTGAGAACAGATGGACAGGTTGCTGATATTTTCACCAAAGCACTTGGAACTGAGAAGTTGAAGAAGTTACGGGACATGCTTGGATTACAGGATATGGTGTTGAGCTTGAGGGGGAGTGTTGAGATATTAAGCTCAACATGTGACGAGCATGACACATACCAGTTTTTTGTTTCTCTCACATGTATAGTGGTCACGTCGGTATATGTCAGGATACTTCATTAAGCTTTATTAGATTTATCCACCGCAAGTGATGGCACATTTGTTCCTTGCCAGCTCACTCATTTGCGGACATTAGGTTTTTCCTTATGTAGTGATCTTTATATATTGCACTTGTTGTATTCTTGTTTTTAGGTCATTCTTGTACATTCCTTTTTATGTAATAGAAGAAGAAGAAGAAGAAGAAGAAGAAGAAGAAGAAGAAGAAGATCATTCTTCCTTGCCTCAATCTGTGTGTGTGCTTCTCCTTGAGAGTGAGAGTGTGCGTGTGAGCTCTCTTCCTTATCTCCTTCCTTGTGATAGATTTGAGGTTTTCTTACCTTTTTGTGAGAGCTAGTTGAGATTGCATCACCTATGAAGATAATTGTTCACTTAAGACCTTGAAGCAATCCTTTTCCACATATATCTATTTGTATTCTTTATCTACTTCCATCAATTGATTTTGGGTGTCCATGGCCATTGGTATCATATTTTTCACAACTCGTTTAAGCTAGACCATGTCCACATTTAACCAAGTTTGTGGTATTGTTTGTTCTTTGCATGTTGTTACGTCTTTGCCTTTATTGATATGTAATGTCTCATTGAATGGTTGTCAAATATGAAGCTATACGTGTGATTCATCTTCTATATTCTGATCTTTTTTTGAACTCTGTTCTTTGTGAATTACATCCATGGGGGATGGTTTTGCCATGATCCTTATTGGTTCAAATTTATCTTTGTTGTCGATTGCCTCTTCTTAATTCTTCTTCTTTGGGATGGATCATTGCTTTCTGCCCCTCGATGTCAATTTCTTTGAATTGCATTCTAGTTGCTTCATTCACTTGGATTGTATAGACATTTTCAATCTGATGGCTATCCTCATGTCCTCCTTGTGTGGTTAAGTTCTTTTCAGCATTGATTCCTTGCTAACCACTTCATGTTGTTCAACCACTTGTTTGAGCTCATCCCAACTGCCATCATCATTTGTTTTGGTGTGTATATCCACGTTCATATTGGATGGATCATTCTCATCATGATCCTTGGAGGATGAGCTTGAATTTACTAATCCCAACTCTTTATATCTATGAATTTTTGTTAATTTCTTCCTCGATTGATTGTATTGGTGTGCACTAGTTTGATGATAATGATGACCTTGAATTGATAGGTTGACTTGGCCCTCAGTGTACTTGTGAGTTTGTAGTAATGCTTCTTGCAATTCAGATTCGATGATCGGTGTCAACCTTTCTAATGATGTTCCGGGAAGGAGATGTATTCTTTTCAAGATTAGAGTTGCTTCACCTTTGAGTTCTTTCCAAAACTGCTTTACTCCTTGCATTAAAGGTTTCGAGCTCGTCCATACTTCTTCTATAATGATCACAATCTTCCTCTTTTTAGGGACAGTTGTGGATTTTGCATATTTTTCCATTTCCACTTTTGAAGGCATCTCTCATAGATGCTCTTTAATGTTTAGAGCATGGTATATCAGTACTATTAAAGCATACTTCCATTAAGATTTTTTTTGTTGCCCCACTGTTTCTTAGCTTCAAACAATCGTTCTTGGACATATGGCATTAGATTCACATGGTTGCCCACTTGCTTGATTGCATGAGATAAAAGTGGAACTACTATTTTTTGCGGCGCTATGTATCGATACATATTTGGAAAACAAAAATGCTGGTGCACCCATGAAACCACTTCCTCGATGTTGATTCTATTGATATCAAGAAATTTTCTCTTTTTAGCTTCATGGGATTCTTCCGTAAGATCTATGATGCCATCTTTAGTCCATCCAAATGAATCTTTAATCAATTCATGTGTGAACTTGATTGTCGTCCACTCTCCGTGTAAATCCAACACCTTGGCTTCAGGCACCAATGGCATGTCCAATGCAGGATCCAAGGTATTCATTATTTGACTACATCTCTCAAATTCAAGCTTATAGAATGGCCTCGCAAAGTAAGTTGCAATCCCTGCCTTCATTCGTACATCAAGCATTGATGGTATATCATGCAATACCCAAAAATCCTGTGACATTGTAGGATCCTTTCCATAATTTTGATATTGATTAAGAACAAATGATCTCATGTGGGCTGATCCTCACGGAACCAATGTCTCTTCACCTTAATGATGCTTTTCAATGGAAATTCCAAGATCTCTTCTTGCACAGTTGCTTCAGAATCCTCGAAAGCCATCTGCACTTGAAATGCAATTGATAATTAATTTCAAGTATGAAGAATTGCTTTTTGCTTTACATGTGTGTAGTTAATTCATCGTTCATCATGAACCATATCCCCTCTCACCAATTCAAGTAGAGCATGATACTTGACCATATATTTTTTCATTTTCCCATTTTTATGTCTGAAAGAGAACATAATGGTTAGTTTATAGCTGAAGCAATCATTAATGTTGTTCCTCTTATTTAATCTATTATGATACAAGCTAAGTCCTTTTCCAAAGATGGAAATGTGCACCACTACATTGGGTTGAATAACTACATGTCGAATGCGTGGCCTTGTAATGTGGCCCTATCATGCATATTTTGGATGCATTTATTCCTAGCAAGATTGTAAGATTGATTACTCTTGTTGTTCTAACACACTCATTGTCGCTCCTTCAGTTTCCACTTTAATGTCATAATTTGCTTCATCTGTGTCTTGTCTTGTGATTCCTTCACTTGTATGTCCATGGATTTACTCCTCCATATGTATGAATTCATGTGTTGGGGTAACTTTTCTTGTACTTGTTCTCATGGTCGTTTGTCTTTGAGTAATGTATTGATAACTTTTTGTGTTGTGTTGTATGGGCTCCTTTGTTCTTTTTTTCTTGTTCCTTGATCTTTTTGGGGATCCACATTTGTGTCCGTGATCGTTGAGCTTCCACTAAGCGCATTTATACCCATACTTGTGGGATCCAAGATTGATTTTGTTGAAGTTTTGGACCTCTTTGACTTTCTTGACTCGCGTTGTGTTGATGTGTTATCATGTTCCTTCTGTGTTTGCATTGTTGTAGTCGATCCTTATGAATCTAGACTCGTTTTAAGCCTTAGCGTTGTTGTGTCCTTGGTGTTAGTGATATTTTAAATGGTGTGGGATTTTTCGGCGGACTATCCTCACTCGATACCTCATGCTCACCCTTTTGAGAAGAAATGATCGACTGATTATGCAATTTAGGACAAGGTGAAAGTAAATTGAGAGTAGAACAATCTACGTACAAGGGTTTTGCTGGAATTTCCTTCATCGGTTTACCTATAGTGGTGATCCTAGGGTTTCTTGTCACTATTGTTTTTAAGGGTCTCTCATCTAGAAGATTAAATACTTCTCTATGGTCTATTTTAGCCAATATCTATCCTTGGGCAAGGTGGATGCTAACTTCAAACTCAAAGATCCAATCGTGTTTGAGAACTAACTCCTCTAGAAGGTCTACATCATTGAAAACTAGAAGTCTTTGTTGCATAGTAGTGTTTCCAAGGTGTAAAGAAATTGAGATCTCTCCCAGACATTCAACAATGTTGCATCCAAGTCCTATCATATATGCCTTTGTTGGAGTAAGTTGTGCCTTTTGCTTCTCCGCTAGTGAGACTCATATACAACTTAGCGGAGCTCCTGTGTCAATCAATGAATCCACTAATTGGTAATCATCTTTATTGATTCCTATGTTTAAATATGGTTGTCTAATGAAGTTTCCTAGGATTTTGTGCCTTTAATTTGGTAGTTGGCCATTGGAAAGAGTTCTTCTCCTTGTAGATATCTTTCTTCCCATTTTCTTATCCATTCTTTTTGTTTTCTTATACATTCTAATGCTTCAACTCTGACTTCTTCTCTTATTCTTTTTTTTTTTTGTTTTGTGCTCCTAAGAATCTTGCTAACATCTTTTTGGTCAATGGTTCCATATACCTCTTAATTCTACAACTGCCTATGTAGTTAGGTAATATGTCTCCATCAAGGGTAGGTTGATTGCTCCACTAGTAGAAATTTGGTTTATCAATAATGGTCCATATTCATGTTGTTGCAGTTTCATTGCATGTTGTTAAAGTGTGTATACCAACACTAGGTCGCCTTCTATCAGCCCTTTATCTTTGACATGAGTGTTGTAATAGGCTTTTTGTCTCCTTTTTGTAGCATAAATATCTGACATTGCTTGTAGCATAGTCTCATGTAACTTCTCAATTTGATCCAACTGCCTAGACAATTCATGTCCCATCCATTCATGTTGTTGAGCAACTCTCAGAGTTGGAACTAAAAAGTCGATTGGCAGTATTGTGTTTTGCCCTTAGACTAGATTGGAAGAGTAGCTCTAATGGCAGTTTTATATGCTACCCAGAAGGCCCATACTACATGATGCAATTGTTTATCCCAGTCCGACCTTCCGTTGTTGACTATCTTAGTCAAAACCATGCATAATACTTTGTTGGAACTCTCATCTTGTCCATAAGCATGTGGGTGATAGGAAGCCGATTTCTTATGAATTACTAGGAATTCGTTCATACGTTTTCCAATTACTTCATTGAGAAAGTGTGACCCTCTATCACTCATGATTTCAATAGGTAGACCAAAATGGGTAAATACATTTTCAAACAAGAATTTGGATGTGGTCTAGGCATCATTTTTTCTAGTCGCTCTTGCTTCTACCCATTTTGTCAGATAATCCGTGGCTACGATAATATATTCGGCATGTGATCCTTTTGGTAGGGGTTCATCGGCCCAAGAAAATCAATTCCCCACTTTGAGAATTCTCTGGTAATCACTGGTTTCAAAGGCATGTCATCTCTCCTTATACGATACTTCGTTCGTTGGCACACATCGCAACTCCACACAAAAGTTTTTGCATCCATGTGTAGGGTAGGCCACCATAAGCCAACAAAGAGAATCATTTTGACAGTTTTGTCGACTAAATAATGACCCCCCGTTGCTTTTGCATGCACCATTTCTAATGCTAGAAGATATTCCCCTTCATGCACGCATAGTCTTAATTGATTATCTTTTCCTCTTTTGAATAATTTCTTTCCAATAATAATGCAGTCTTTGAGTTGTCCTTCGAGTGCTCTCTTCATGGCTAAGCGTGCTTCTTTAGGATAGGTCCAGAACTTCAAGAATGCTACTAATGGTTTACTCCACTCAGGGGCTATCGTAGAAAAGCATAATGATGAATGTTCTTCAGGTATATTTTCTTCGCACACTTGGACCTTTCTATGTGATCATACATATCTTTTTGCATGTCGGGTCAGTATACTCCTAATCTTCTCAATTTTGGAGTGGTTCCACTAATACTTTTATGTGTTCTCCACTTGTTTTAATGGGCCTATTCCAATAAACTCTTTTGCTCTTCATCTTTTGCACACCTTAGTAATACTCCATTTGAGTTTTTAAAATACAAGTTGTTTGCCACAATGTGGAGATTTCATGATTGTAGAAACAATTTCTTGCTATTTCTATTGACACTATGATGTAGTCTCCATGCATAAGTATAGGGATCAACTTTTCTGCCCATTTTGGACATACTTCCACATTGAACAAATATGTATCATGCAAAGCATGAGCTACTCCCGTGGGTGGTTCTCCATGATTCATTCTTGATAGATGATTAGCTTTGACGTGAGTGTTGCCCTTCTTAACTACTACTTCAAAGTCAAATTCCATCAATAGTAAAAACCATCTCACTAGCCTTCCTGTATTACATGGTTTATTGATGAAGTATAATAAAGCTTGGTGATCAATAAAAAACTTAAATTTGTTGACTAGAGGTAATGCCTAAACTTCTTTACTGCATAAATCATTCCTAAGCCTTCCCTTTCAGTAGTAGTGTAATTCCTTTCTGCTTGGTTTAGTTATCTACTTGCATAGGCTATAGGGTGGTCGATATTTCTTTCATCAGTTGGTTGTGCTAACTGCATCTGATTGCGAAATTGGATGCATCCACATGAATATGAAATGGTATATTTCAATTGGGTACTTTCAAAATTGGTATTGAACTCAGTCTAATTATTAATTCATTAAAATCTCTTTCACATTCTTCCATCCAAACAAATTGAGTTAACAACCTATACAGAGGTTTAACAATTATGGCATACATGCGGATGAAATGAATCTAGTATCCACAATGTCCCATCAAGGCTTGTACTTCTTTTTCATTTTTAGGTCTGGGTAGTTCTAAGATTACTTTGATTTTATCTTCATCTATTGAGATGTCACCATTAGACACTATATGCCCCAAAATTTTGCCTTGTCTGTGACCACAAAAATGCTCTTTTCTGGGTTCAAACGGACTCGATATTATCTACACTTATCAAAGATTTTCCTCAGTTTTGGTATGTGATCTATGCATTGAGAAGAATGGGTACATAGGTCTTCCACATAGACCTCCATGCTTTTCCTCAGAAATTCCTTGAACACATGACACATCAATCTCTGGAAGGTTGTTGGGGTGTTGTTCAACCCAAATGGCATGACTCTGAACACATACACTCCCCATTTAGTAGCAAAAGTAGTTTTATGCTGATCCTTGGTAGCAATAGCTACCTGGTTGTAGCTTGAGAGTCCATCAAGGAAGTTGTAGAATTCCTTGCCTGCTACTCTTTCCAAGAGATGGTCCGTTATGGGCAATGGGTAACTATCATGGATTGTGGCTGCATTAACCCTTTTTACTTCATACAAACCATAGGATTCTCATTTTTCTTGGGCACTACAACTAAAGCTGATACCCATTGTGTGTGTTCAATCTCATACATAAATCCCATTGCCAATAACTTAGATCTCTTCCTTAATCTTGGCAGAATAAACATCATTGTAGGTGTATGGTCTTCGTTTTGAGGGTTTTTCTTCTAAGGTCATTGGAATTCTATGGGAACAAATAGAGGGATCTACTCCTTTGAATTCTTTGTATGTCCAAGCGGACACGTCTCTATACTGTTCTTCTTCCATTGACACATCCTTGCCTATGTAAGTACATCTCTCCTCTTCACCTTCCATGGTTATTACTACTTTTTTTGCATGTTCTTTGTTGTCATATGCCTCTCCTTCTTGAGCTTCCCTCTTCAGCATTTGAATTGCTATTCTTCTTTCTTCTACCTCATATTTTTTGAAATGTTTTGGTACTTCAAATGAGTCAGGATGCTGCTTTTCTTGAACTTGAACTTTCTTCTCGTCATGTCTCTCCTGATACCTCTCTATGACAAGTATTCTAGAATTTTCTTGGTCTTCATCTTGTTCCACCTCTTTCAAGTATTGTTCTTCTAAATCAAATTTGGGTTCCGTCTCAATGCTTTCATAATCCTTGCTCCACTCTTTTTCTAACATTTCTCGTGCTTCTACTTCTTGGAGAACTACCATGTATAGGCTTATGTCATATCCATCTTCATCTATGCATTCATTCATTGTTAGTACTTCCTAATTCACGCAGACATCTAATATGGCCAATATTTCCATCCAACCATGTGGCTCAAACATTTCATCTAGAAATATTTCTGGCATGTATGTTGGGTCTTCTATAGGTCTATAATTTTTATGCCCTACCGGCCACAATTGTGCTCCTCTTTCTTCTCGTTTAGCTTCTTTTCACATCCATAGTTGGACTTCTTCATTCATCCATGATTGGTTACTTGATCCTGCACTATGGATGGACACATCATCCTCTTCTTTATGCATAGGGTTCGGCAAAGGTATGTAGATTTATTTTCGTTGTGGTGCCTTAGTGTTGGAGGTATAACACATCTCTTCCCCAATCTTGTACCACTCTCAATTGTCTCATGAAAGGTCGACCTAAGATCATTTCATAATTTCTTGCTTTTCCAAATTGATATATTTCCAGAGTGTGTTCGAACTCCACTCCAGAAGTAGTCTGAATAACTTTTTCTAGGATCCATAATGGTCTCTCAACATGACCATCAATGAGTTGTAACTTCATCCGAGTTGGTCGTAGAGCAGGTTTTCCCCATTTTTCCCATATTTCTTTGGTTGCAACTCCCACTCTAGCTCATGTGCCCAGAATTTCTTTGGTTAGTTATCCATTAAATGTGACTAGAAGACATGTGTTTCCTTCATCTCCTTCATTGAACTCTCCTACTTTATCTACTATAACCTAATGGGTGTGGCCACAATTCTTTCTTTTTTGTTGATTGTTTTTCCTCTTCTATATTAAGTTTTTTGGCCAACTTTTGCAATAATTGAGGTTTAATTCATAGTAACTGCTCTAATTCTAGAGAACATTGAACTTTTGTTTTCTTTAATTCTGATAATGTGTCAGAGGTTTCATCTTGCCATTTCTTTTCTATTCCTGTGATTGCAGGTGCATGGAAAAATTTAGATTTTTGTTCATATTCTCCCGTGTAGTTGGGCAGTGTTGACATACTAGTTGCTTGCTCTCTCTAACGATCTAAAACTGATAATTTTTCATAGAGCACCTCTGGCTTCAATGTTAGTTGGTTCCCAAATGTGTCTAATTCCTTGAAGGGAGGTGATTTATTCCCTTGTTTTCCATCGATATTTTTGAACTCTGGCCCAAAGATCATGTGACAAGTTGACCTCTACTTCTAGAACTAAAGAATTTTGTTCTCCTCTTCCAACATGTATGTCATCCTCTACCTCCTTGTCTTGCTGTCCCTTCTTTTGTTGTGTATTGCCAGCCTCTAAGCATTCTTGAAATTTATTTTCTGGTATCTAGTTTCAGGGAGGGTCAATATAGATTTTTCTAGCATGGTTTGCATGATATCAATCAATTTCTTACAACTAGGTCTCCTCTTGGATAGCTTCTTTAATTTTGTTCTATACTAGGTCCTTCCTCTATCTTGGACTGATAGGCTTTCAACCACATGTTTAGATCTTCGGGCATGGAATCAACCAAGATTGATTCTGCCTGTCCTCCTATTGATTTCTATGTCATTAGTTTGGTTTCCTTATGTGTTTCATGGTTTTCACTGGTCTTAATTTCTTTTATAGATTTCTCTTTTTCCTCACTCCTTCTAATCCACTTGTTTTTAAGTTTTTCTCTTCTTGCCCTCCATCTTTGAGTCTTTTTAATTTTGGAGGTGTCCTCCGGCTCCTCTGAGTCTTCAATCACTTGGGCTCGAGGTTCTCATTCCTCATCAGTCTTTGGGTTTTCCAGTGCTTCTCTTTCCAAATTCTTCTTAGCCTTGGCTCATATAATGGCTTTTAGAGGCACAATGTATTCTTTGTCACTTCTTGAGCACTCTATGACTTCAATGACATTTATTTGAGTAGTGGTTGAGATTTTATTAGGGTTCTTTGGGCAATCTGTGAATAAGTTTTCTTTACCACACTCATTACAATACCCTTCCCAACCACATGAGGGTGGTGGGTTATACAATAACGTGCATTCCCTAATGAAGTGATCTCCTCCACATCGATAGCATGGTCCTCTTTGTGTAGGCAGTCTTGTTGGTGGTCTAACTTGTACTAGATCCCTAGAGGCACTGTACATGAGAGTTCCATGTTTTGGTCCATATGAACTTTCATATCCTTTGTATCCATAGTAATGTTGCTCATAGGCTTGGTCATATTCTGCAAGACTCATTTCATAGGGATAGTAATCTCCTTGAGTCTGTTCGAATCCTTGTCCTCAACTTTCTCTGTTCATCACTAGAGTGACTTGCACAATGGATCGTTCTAAATTTTCTTCTGGTTGTGTGTACTTCATAGGTACTACGTTCTGAGGATGTGGTGGTTGTTGTCCTTGATGGGGGAAGTATCTCAACCCCTAAGCAACGACGAAGCATGAATGACCTGTTAGAGTATGATCAATGTCTACCCCTCATGATTGTATGCACATTTTGTAAGGCCCCCTTTATGAGGAGAAGCCAAGCGTGCATTACCCAATTGATGGGAATCCCAACTTGAATGTTGGATGAAGGTCATATTGGACCATGTAAGATATTATAAGGAAAGGGAGTTACCAGGGTCCCCAATTGTGGGGTCCGGGGCAGCGGTGAGCAGCCCCGGCTGGGGGGTCCAAGGGGGCCAGCGGGCCCCCTGGCTGGGGGGTCCCAGGGGGCCAGCGGGCCCCCATGATCCTATATATACATGACTTCTGCACTACCTAAGACATTGAGTTGAGCCAGCATACCTCTACCTTGTATCTCCCTATCTAGAGTTGTCTAGATCACCATTTAAGCTCTACCTTGAGAGCGCATGGGTGGACAACGCCATCATCTTTGTACTTGCTGCTAGTAGAAAATTGTTGAGATTCTCCTATATCTGTTATCTTCTCTGCTATTGCTCCTGTGTTATATTGCGTAACTATTGTCTTACATGGTATCAGAGCTGTAAGGTTCGAATAGCTTGAGAAGTATCATTATTTTAGCCTACTAGCAGACTAGAATATCAGTAGATTATTCGAGTGATTACATGATGGCTTCATCGTCGAACACTAGTCTTGGTGCTTCACCTAACGTTAATGCTGCACCTATTCGAATTCGTCCA
The DNA here is from genome assembly GCA_020310875.1 of Ceratopteris richardii. Lineage (NCBI taxonomy): Eukaryota > Viridiplantae > Streptophyta > Polypodiopsida > Polypodiales > Pteridaceae > Ceratopteris > Ceratopteris richardii. Next base: position 38,272,103 of record CM035417.1, read on the forward strand.
CCTGCATTCACTGAAGGGAAGCTGGATGGAACCAACTATACACTCTGGAAGTTCAAAATTTCTGCAATTTTGGACTCCTATGAATTACTTGACACTGTCATGGGACCGATGGGATTAGATCCAGAGCCTATACCAGTTGAAGATCCAGCAAATTCAAGATTGATGATTCAGCCAGATCCAGATCTTCTACGAGCTTGGAAGAGGCGGAATGCTGATGCATTATGTGCGATTGTCACTAGTGTAAGTGATTCTGTGCTTACTTTAGTTCAACATACTACTAAAGCACATGAGGCTTGGGGCATATTGGCTCGACAATATGAGACCAAGAACCACACTAGGATACAGAATTTAGAAAATCAGTTGGCAAATGAAAAGCATTCTGATTCTGAAAAGGCTGAAGATTTTATCAAACGGATAAAGCATCTTCAAGATCAATTGGCTGCAGTTGGTGTTGTTATAACACCAGAAGAGCTAGCTCGAAGATCTGTACGTGTTCTTCCAGCAAAGTATGATGGATTAGTAACAGCCCTTAACACTCAGGTAAGGCCAACTCCTCTTACATTTGAAGAGTTTTGTGCCATGCTTTTAGAAGAAGAGATGCGGTTGAAGAATCGGCAAAGTACAACTGATGCTGCATTCTCAGCAAATGCAAAAGGTAAAGGCTCTTCAGAGGGATCAAAGAAGAAGCCAAAGAAGAAAAAGTTCACAGGAAGTTGCTTCTATTGTGAAAAGAAAGGCCATGCCATCAAGGATTGCAGAAAGAAGCAAGCTGATGAACGGAATGGGACTGTAAAATCATCATGGAAGAACAAAGAGTCTGCAAACAACACAGAGCTGGAACTTTGGGTAGCTATTGAAGAGGTATGTTCATCTGCTCAAGCTCGTGTTGATGAGCCATGGATTTTAGATAGTGGAGCTTCTCGCCATATGACTAGTAAAAAGGATTGGTATAGTTCCCTAGTGCCTCTGCGGGAATCCATCAATGTAGTGGTGGGAAACGACTCCAAGTGTCCAGCTGAAGGAACTGGAACCATCTCTTTTATCACTTCTCCAGGTGTTGAGAAAAAGTTATCCGATGTTCTCTATGTACCTACACTCAAAAGAAATTTGTTGTCAGTTTCTGCAATAACAGATCGTGGACTCGAAGTTCACTTCAATAAGAGTGGTGCGGAAATCATGGATTCATCAGGTAATGTTGTAGGTAAAGGCACACGACGGGATAACTTGTATGAGTTAAGTGCTTTAACTGCTACAGAAGATAAAGATGTAAGCAGGTTATGGCACCAACGATTTGGGCATCTCGGATTTGCAGTTTTGAAGGAGATGCAACGAACAGGGATGGTTGCTCATTTGCCTGCATTTTCAGAGTTGCAGGAACCTTGTGAAGCTTGTATGATGGGCAAGCAACAACGGAAGGCATTTCCAAGAGAGACCAGCAATCGATCTCAAGCTCCTCTAGAGTTGGTACATGCTGATCTCTGCGGTAAAATGTCTACACCTGCTTTAGGAGGATCTTTCTACTTCTTGCTGTTAGTCGACGATTATAGTAGAAAGATGTGGGTTTATTTCATTCGAGAGAAGGCTGATGCTTTTGAAAAATTTAAAGCGTGGCATAAGTATGTAGAAAGTGAATCAGGAAGGAAACTGAAGAAATTTAGAACAGATAGAGGAGGTGAATTCTTGTCAACAGAATTCAACAATTACTGTAAGGAGCATGGTGTGAAAAGGCAACTTACCACAGCTCATACACCTCAACAAAATGGCGTTGTTGAGCGCAGGAACAGGACAGTAGTTGAAATGGCTCGTTGTATGTTAAAGGCTCAAGACATGCCTGATTCATTCTGGGCAGAAGCAGTCAATACAGCAGTCTACATCCTCAATCGAAGCTACACAAAAGCTCTGAAGGGGATGACTCCTCAAGAAGCATATTCTGGTAAAAAGCCTTTAGTTTTGCATTTCAGAATTTTTGGTTGTTTCTGTTATGCACATATTCCTGATTCAACAAGATCAAAGTTGGATTCAAAAAGCAAAAAGTGTGTCTTCCTAGGATATAGTGAAGAGTCTAAAGCATACAGGTTATGGGATCCTGAGGCAAGGAAGATTTTTGTCAGCCGAGATGTGGTGTTTGATGAACGACCACACTTAGTAGAAGATAAAGGTAAATCTACTATCTCATCAAACGGAGAAATATCTCACCTTGTGCCTATCAAAAGACAGGTTAAAGTTGAGAAGGAGGAAACATCTGATGGAGAAATTTCCTCAATAAAAAGCCAACCAATTGTAGCTGCACAGCGTAAGCCACTACCGAAGTGGGCACAACAGCTCTTTGATGATCACAATCCACATGTAGATGCACCAGAATCATCATCGGATGGATTACGAAGATCAAAGAGAATAGAGGAGCAAAGAAGAGCCTCAGAACACATTGTTAACATGGCTCTAATGGCAGATATCATGGGTTCGATAAAGGAACCTACCACCATTGAAGAAGCCATTGATGATCCAGATTGGAGAGCGGCAATGCAGTCTGAGTATGATAGTATACTCAAAAATGATACATGGGATCTAGTCGACTTGCCGCCAAGGAAGAAGGTAATAGGTACTAAATGGATTTGGAAAGCTAAGTATAAAGCTGATGGAACATTAGAAAAGTATAAGGCACGATTAGTTGCACAGGGTTTTTCACAGATTGAAGGATTTGATGTTCAAGAAACTTTTGCACCAACAGCACGCATGACAACTATTCGGACGGTACTTGCAGTAGCTGCACAAAAGTCTTGGCCTATTTTCCAGATGGATGTCAAATCTGCATTTTTGAATGGTCACCTCAAGGAGGAGGTATATGTATCTCAACCACCAGGTTTTGAGGTGCCCAATTCAGAAAATAAAGTTTGCAGGTTGAAGAAAGCTTTGTATGGACTTAAGCAAGCTCCACGGGCTTGGTACCAACGAATTGATCATTTTTTCAAAAATATGGGTTTTGAAAGAAGTACTTCTGATGCTAACTTGTATGTAACGAAAAGGGATAGCAAGCTAGTTGTTGTCATTGTATATGTAGATGATTTGATCATTACAGGAGATCATCAGGAACTCATCAATCAAACTCGGATCAGCTTGGGAACTGAGTTTGAAATGACAGACTTAGGTCTACTCCATTTTTGTCTGGGAATTGAAGTATGGCAAAGGAAGGATGGCATTTTCATCTCACAACAAAAATATTCCAAAGAAATTCTCAAGGCATTTGGAATGATGGACTGCAAACCAACTAGCACACCTATGGAGGTAAATCATAAGCTATCTATGGATAATAACATGCCTGATGTAGATGCTAAGAAGTATAGGAAGCTCGTTGGAAGTCTTATTTTTCTGTGCAACACTAGACCAGACATTTGCTATGCTGTTGGAGTGTTAAGCAGGTTTTCCAACAAACCTAAGGAGAGTCACTGGAATGCTGGAATGCGAATTCTAAGGTACATTGCAGGAACCTTGGATTTTGGTATTTTGTATACCACAGGTGATACACTCCAAGGATATTGTGATTCAGATTGGGCTGGAGATTGTGATTCTAGAAAATCAGTTTCTGGATATTGTTTCTCACTTGGTTCAGGAATATTTTCTTGGGTAAGTAGGAAGCAACCAACTCTCGCACTCTCCTCCACTGAAGCAGAGTACAAAGCAGCTTGTTTTGCTTCTTGTGAGGCAGTCTGGTTAAGGAGAATTCTTGCAGATATAGGCTTTCCATCAAATATGCCAATTGTACTCAAGTGTGATAATCAAAGTTGTATGGCTATTGCAAAGAACCCAGTATTTCATGCTCGCACCAAGCACATAGAAGTACAGTACCATTACATTCGTGAGCTAATTGAAGATGAAATTGTGGAGCTAGAATATTGCCCAACAGAGGCAAATTGTGCTGACATATTCACTAAAGCACTTGGAAGAGAGCAGCTCAACAAGCATCTTCAACAGATGGGCATAGGACCGAGACCTACTTGATTTATCATCGGTAAACATTGAGGGGGGGTGTTAGAGTATGATCAATGTCTACCCCTCATGATTGTATGCACATTTTGTAAGGCCCCCTTTATGAGGAGAAGCCAAGCGTGCATTACCCAATTGATGGGAATCCCAACTTGAATGTTGGATGAAGGTCATATTGGACCATGTAAGATATTATAAGGAAAGGGAGTTACCAGGGTCCCCAATTGTGGGGTCCGGGGCAGCGGTGAGCAGCCCCGGCTGGGGGGTCCAAGGGGGCCAGCGGGCCCCCTGGCTGGGGGGTCCCAGGGGGCCAGCGGGCCCCCATGATCCTATATATACATGACTTCTGCACTACCTAAGACATTGAGTTGAGCCAGCATACCTCTACCTTGTATCTCCCTATCTAGAGTTGTCTAGATCACCATTTAAGCTCTACCTTGAGAGCGCATGGGTGGACAACGCCATCATCTTTGTACTTGCTGCTAGTAGAAAATTGTTGAGATTCTCCTATATCTGTTATCTTCTCTGCTATTGCTCCTGTGTTATATTGCGTAACTATTGTCTTACATGACCTCCACAGGTATCCTTCTTTGACCTCTGCACACCAAAAATGCTCTTACTCAGAGCATATGCAGAGAACTCCAGTGAACTTTTGTAGACTTGTGGTAGACACCAAGAGCTTTCCAACAAACCAAATTTCACTTCAAATGGATGCCTACACAAGGAGAAACAATGTCTACAACATGAGCTTGTTGAATGCTCACAACTGCCAATCAAGCAGATACCTCACTTCACTCCAGCAAGCTTTTCTCAGAGATTATACAGAGAATGAATATCAAACTTTGGTCAACTTTAGAGGACTCTAATAGCTACCCAATGACACCAAAATCATAGCAAATGGATACATAGAGAAGGAGAACCAGCCCTTACAACAGAGAGCAAAATATTTCAAACAGAGCCTACACACTAAGAGAGATATCAATCACACAACTTCACTAAAATGAATGTTGCTCCCAGATTACTCAAAGAATGATCCAGAGAATTTGTGAGCATAAAATAGACTCTAATAGCTATCCAATGAGACAAGAATTACATCAAATGGATACAATATGAGGGAGAACCAATGTTAACAACTCAGGGGTAGAGAGTTGCAACACTGCTTGCGCACACACATAGATATGCCTACTAAAAGAAAACAAACAAGCAAGCAAGGGGATAGCTTAAGCAAGGGGCTTGCTTATCACAACTCCAGCACTTAGTGCTCACTTTACATGAGCTAAAACTCCAAGAAGATGGCCCAAAAGAAGTTGGGATACATGCTCCTTTTATAGTGAGAAGTGTGCCCATAAAATCTAGGAACTACCTTTCCAAATCAGCCTCCTAACTTGGAGGAATTAGTTGAGATGACTTGGGGAGTGGTTGAGTGACTTTTCTTGATGGAATCTCGTGGCTTTTGGCTTCCTTTGATTGCTCCACATGTCCATAAAAGATTCCCCACGAATTTGTAGCTTGAAGCTTGACTTTTAACACTCCCCCTCAAGCTTCAATTCTTCGTCCTCATCCAAGCTCCTTCATGTTGATGCATTGCTTGAATTTTGAAATCTTCATCCCATCCAAAGCCTTTGTAAACATGTCGGCAACTTGGTCCTTGGTACCAATATGATGTACTGAAACTACCTTCGATATCACCTTTTCCCTTATGAAGTGATAGTGCACTTCAATATGCTTGGTTCTAGCATGATAGACAGGATTCGATGCTAGATGAATGCTACTCATATTGTCACAAAAAATTGGATATGTGTCAACCTGCAAATTAAGCTCCATAAATAACTTCTTAATCCACATTAGCTCACATGTGACTTGAGCCAAAGCTCTATACTCAGCCTCGGTGGAAGATAATGCCACCGTGGGTTGCTTCTTTGAAATCCATGAGATGATCTTGCTACCTAGCATGACTAGGTAACCACTTGTACTTCTTCTATCCTCCTTCGAACCGGCCCAATCGGCATCAGAATAAGCTTTGACCTGCATATCATCATCAAATGAATAGAACAATCCTTCATTTATAGTGGCCTTGAGATATCGTAACATTCTTCTTGCAGCTTGCAAGTGTGTAGTCCTTGGACTATGCATAAATTGTGATAACACTCCAACTCCATATGCTATGTCGGGCCTAGTTATTGTGGCATAATTGAAAGATCGTACAATAGATCGATACAAGGTTACATCCTCTAATGGCTCTCCATCAATGGAGCTTAGCTTTACATTAAGTTCCATGGGATTTGAAATAGGCTTGCAATGTAGCATCCCAAACCTCTCAAGTAGGTCTAGAATATACTTCCTTTGTATGAGCATAATACCTTCTTCTTTGTATACAACTTCAATGCCAAGAAAATACCTAAGATCTCCAAGATCAGAGATCCTAAACTCCTTTCCAAGCTTTGCCTTGATCTCCTCAATGCCCTTTGTATCATTACCTGTAATGATAAGATCATCTACATACACGCACATGTAGACTACAAGTTCTCCTCTTTGTTTGATGAAGAGAGATGGATCCGCCTTGCATTGATTGTAACCACATTTGATCAAATAGTCCACCAATCTTTGGTTCCAAGCCCTTGGAGCTTGCTTTAGGCCATAAAGTGCCTTCTTCAACCTACAAACATGATGTGGAAACTCTTTATGAACAAAACCTAGTGGTTGCTCCATGTATACCTCTTCTTCCAAGTCTCCATTGAGAAAGGCATTCTTGATATCCAATTGGAAAAGCTTCCATCCTTTGCTAGCAGCCATTGTAATGAGTGTCCTAAGTGTGTCGATCTCTTCTTGCATTGCCTCTTTCCATTCGGTGTACCTGCTTGCATCTTCATAGCAATCGGGCTCATGATCTTCTACTACTTTGTTCATATATGCATAATGAGTTGCCATGTATGAATCATAAGTAAACCTTTGAGTTGGATACTTAACTCTAGAAGACTTCCTTTCTTCACCTTTTGGAGGAATAAACCTCCTTTGCCTTGGGAACTTGATCTCTTTCTTTGACATGGCTTCTTTCTCCATCATGTGTCCTTCATCATCTTCAACTTCATTACCTTCTTCATCCAACTCCACCAATGTTGCTTTGCCTTTGTTGATTGATTGTGCTCCATAGCTTGATGAAGATCTCCCCCTCCATGGTGAGTTCATGCTTGAACTATCTTCATTGATGGAACACCTTGGGCCGCTTAGCTCTAGGTCGATTTGTTCTTCATCATGTCCATGCTTTTCTTCTTCATAGTCTTGCATACAATCATACTTCTTATACCAAGGGAGTAGCTCATCAAATGCTACATCCCTTGATATCCTCAAGTCCTTTGTGTTTGGGTTGAAGCACCTGTAACCTTTATGATCATTTGAATATCCTAGAAACACACACTTTTCTGCCTTTGGTTGTAGCTTGTGCCTCAATTCACTTGGCACATGTACATAACAAGTACATCCAAATATCTTCAAGTGGGAAAGATCAGGTTTCTTACCATAATAGGCTTGATATGGTGTCAAGCCATGGATCCCTGAGGTAGGAGCCCTATTCATAAGATACACGGCGGTATTTGCTGCATCACTCCAAAACATGTTAGGTACATTCATCTCATTAAGCATTGCTCTAGCGATCTCGGCAATGTATCTATTTTTTCTCTCTGCTACTCCATTTTGTTGGGGGGTGTACCTGCATGTTACTTGCCTCTTGATGCCTTGATCCATTAAAAAATCAGAAAACTCATTGGAGAAATATTATCCCCCTCCATCGGACCTTAGCTTCTTGATATATATCCCTGTTTCCTTCTCTACCATTGCCTTGAATGCTTTGAAACATGTAAACACATCTGATTTGTTTTTGATGAAATAAACCCAAACCATCCTTGTGCAATCATCTATAAAAGTGACAAAGTACTTGTTACCTCCAATGGATTGCTCTTTGGTTGGTCCCCACACATCTGTATGTATCAACTCCAATGGATATTGGCTTATGTAGCCACTCTTCTTGAATGGAAGTCTCGCTTGCTTCCCTAGTTGACAAGATTCACATAAATGCTTCATACCTTGTCCTTGGAAGTTGGGAAGACCTTCAACCAGCCTCTTGAATTGCATTTCCTTCATTCTTTGTATGTTGATGTGACCTATCCTCTTGTGCCACAAGTCCAACTCCGAAATCCTCTTGTTTCCATATGTGAAGTAGACATGTTGAGTGGAATGAGAATTTACCTCCAAAGTGAAGAGTCTCCCTTGCTTCTTTCCTCTTGCTATGACCTTGTAACCTTGCTTAGGGTTCTCCACAAAGCATCCACCTTTGTTGAACTTTACTTGATAGCCTCTTTCAACCATTTGCCCAACGGACACCAAGTTCTTTGTGATAGTAGGTACATGCAAGACATCCTTGAGACATCTTCCTTCCTCCTTGTCATCCAAAGCTACATCTCCAACATGGGAGATCTCATGGGCTGTATCATCACCTGTTTCTACATGTCCTTTACCTTTGGGAACATGTAGATTAGTAAACCAAGAAGCATTGCAACTCATATGGTTGCTACATCCACTATCAATATACCAAGTGTTATCTACTTTGCTTGAATTCCCATTCATGTGCATCATCAAGAGATTGTCATTTTCTAAACTTGTAGAAGCATAATTACCTTGGCCTTTGTATGAAGAACCTTGATTATAGCTCCTTTGGTTTCCTCCTTGGTAGCAATCTCTAGCATAGTGGCCAAACTTGCCACATATGTAACATCCTTCACCATCTTGATTCTTGTTTTGTTGATGTCGTCCTCCTCTTCCTCTTGTTCTTCCTCTCCCTCTTTGTGATGAGGTGCCTTGGTCATGTCCTTGATTGCTTGAGTGGCCTTTCCTTCCTCCAAACCTTCCTTTGCCCCTTCCTTGTCCTCGTCTTCCTTTGCCCCTTTGATTACCTGCATAGAAAACTTGTGCATCCTTGCTTTTAGTTGAACTTCCACCTATGTTCATTTCTTCGGTGACCATGAGAGTAACCAATTGCTCAAAATCGGGAAGATTATCCCTTACATATATTGAAGTGGTAAAGGGCTTCCACTTCTCATCATCTCTCAAACCATTGAGAGTATAAGCCACAAGATCGTCATCGTCTACGTGGCTTCCAATGGATCCCAATGCATCTGATAACTCCTTGACCTTAAGTATGTAGTCATTTATGCTACTCCCTGAGCTCTTCCTAAGGTTGTTGAGCTCATTCTTGAGTTGGATCTTCCTTGCTTTGGTGCTTGTTGAATAAAGCCTTTCAAGTGTCTCCCATACCTTCATGCTTGAATCCAAGTCTTGGATATGGCCGATCATCCTATTGCTAATGTGTTGGGAAAGGATAAAGATAACCCTCTTGTCTCTTTCATTCCATTCCCTAAAGGCCCTTCTCTGATCATTGGTTGGATTCTCATCCAACCTAGGTCTTGGTTCACTTCCACTAATCAACCCCCAAAGGCCCTTGCCCATAAGATAGTTGGAGACCCTAAATCTCCATGGTTGATAGTTCCCTTTGTCTAGCTTTTCAATTTGAGTGTTGAAGTCTCCCATATCTAGTCTTTGATACTTGACCTAGCCCTTGGATAATGCTCCAATGTGTGTAAAATGAAAATGAGGCTCTGAGGTTACCTCAATCCAAAGCTTTCCTTAGATGGACACCTTGTGCTCTTTGAAACTTTGAGTAGAATAGCTCCCCCTTGATGTGAGCTACCTCCAAGAAGCTTTTGTTGATGAAAATCTTCAACCACCAACTCCAAGAGGTCTTCGTGCTTGTATGTGATGCCTCCAAGATGCCCAAATGCTCTGATACCACTGATGGGGGAAGTATCTCAACCCCTAAGCAACGACGAAGCGTGAATGACCTCCACAGGTATCCTTCTTTGACCTCTGCACACCAAAAATGCTCTTACTCAGAGCATATGCAGAGAAATCCAGTGAGCTTTTGTAGACCTGTAGTAGACACCAAGAGCTTTCCAACAAACCAAATTTCACTTCAAATGGATGCCTACACAAGGAGAAACAATGTCTACAACATGAGCTAGTTGAATGCTCACAACTGCCAATCAAGCAGATACCTCACTTCACTCCAGAAAGCTTTTCTCAGAGCTTATACAGAAAATGAATATCAAACTTTGGTCAACTTTCGAGGACTCTAATAGCTACCCAATGACACCAAAATCATAGCAAATGGATACATAGAGAAGGAGAACCAGCCCTTACAACAGAGAGCAAAATATTTCAAACAGAGCCTACACACTAAGAGAGATATCAATCACACAACTTCACTAAAATGAATGTTGCTCCCAGATTACTCAAAGAATAATCCAGAGAATTTGTGAGCATAAAAAAGACTCTAATATCTATCCAATGAGACAAGAACTACATCAAATGAATACAATATGAGGGAGAACCAATGCTAACAACTCAGGGGTAGAGAGTTGCAACACTGCCTGCACACACACATAGATATGCCTACTAAAAGAAAACAAACAAGCAAGCAAGGGGCTAGCTTAAGCAAGGGGCTTGCTTATCACAACTCCAGCACTTAGTGCTCACTTTACATGAGCTAAAACTCCAAGAAGATGGCCCAAAAGAAGTCGGGATACATGCTCCTTTTATAGTGAGAAGTGTGCCCCTAAAATCGAGGAACTACCTTTCCAAATCAGCCTCCTAACTTGGAGGAATTAGTTGAGATGACTTGGGGAGTGGTTGAGTGACTTTTCTTGATGGAATCTCGTGGCTTTTGGCTTCCTTTGATTGCTCCACATGTCCATAAAAGATTCCCCACGAATTTGTAGCTTGAAGCTTGACTTTTAACAGTCCTAACACTGGTTTTGGTTGACTATATCTTGCATACTTGTATGGTCTTAGTGCTAGGGGTGGTCCTGGATATGGATTGTATCTTGGAGCATCTCTACCCAGGTACCTAGGTTGATATCCATAAGGTTTATATTGTAGTGGTGTAGAGGTTCTAGGTTGTCTATTTAAAGGACAATTTTTCGTATTATTGTTTGTATACTTTTGTTCAACGTGGTAGTACAAATTGGGCCCTTAGGATTATTGCCTATTGTATTGATAGGGTTGTGGTGGTATTGATCCTCCTCTTGTGAAGATCTGGGATGGATGGTCTCCTCCACAATGATTGCATCTTTGTAACATTGGTACTCTCATAGGAGGATTCTCGTAGTTCCTCAGTCCTTGGACTTTGAGCTTCTTAGCCACTAGGTCTGCAAGTTCCTCTATGTTGCGGGTGCTAGAGGTAGCATTGCTCACTATATCTTCCAACTTTGTGGGGTTTTGAGGGATTTTTAGATCATCTACTAGGTTATCTTCCAAATCTATGCACTCTTGTAGACAATTGCTCAGCGTCTACAACTATTTCACATAGAACAAAGTTCTTAATGTCTCGTTAGTTAGAACATCTAAGAATAATCAGATCATCTTCTATTGAGAGGGCCGCTTAGTCATTGGACATCTATCTACATACTGATTAAATCGTCTGGCAATAATCTTTAGTGTCTCATTAGGGGCCTGTTTAAAACTATGGATCAGTGAAGAGGAATTATGTTTAATTCCCCTCTCAGTGAATTAACCAATGAATTCTGGGAATAATTGTTCAATGTTTGCAAAAGAATTAGGATCCAATGGTTGGAACCAATTCAAAGCCATTCCCATAAGGGTTAGACCAAAGGATTCATATTGGACAAAGAAATCATCCACATGTTTTGCATGTAGTACTTGCTTGAATTTTGTAATATGGTCATATGGTTCTTTAGAGCCATCATAATGGTTTTTCATACACTTGGCCACTTGAATTGGCCTTAACCTTCTACTTGGTTCTAGGGGTCAAAGGATTATGGGGACTATAGGACATACTAGTTGTACTCTTGGTCCAACTCCTTGAGGTGCTCTCGTATGAAAGTATGGCCTATTTATACCTCCAATTCTTGGGTTAGGTTGACCACTAGGGTTAGGCCCAGGCATGGAAAAATGCACTTGTGTCTTGACTGGCACACTTTGCTAGCTGGTTTGTCCCGAGGCTAGGTTTTTGGTATTCTATTGAGTTCCAAAGGGGTTTTGTGAAGTGGTTGCCTGCTCTCCAGGAGGGAATATGGGCAACCCCATGTACCTTAGTTTTGACCTATCATGATCATCCACTAGCCAATATCTTCTCTGATTTCTATTGAGGTAGGTAACTCTAGACGAGTCTTCAAGATCTCTCAATTCATAGATAGTGGCTGGGTTGATGCCTTCTCCTTGTACAAGTGAAGTGCTTGCAATAGTATGCCTGATACACTAACGAGGTACACATCAATTAAATAGTCATTAGGGAATCATATCTCCTCTTAGTACTTGAATGACGACATATTTACCCCTAGGAGTGGTCACAATTTCTCCACTCACGGGTCTATTAGGTTTTAGGTTCCTCCAACTATCCTCTTTCATTTATCTGCTCAAGATTCTCAGTTACTACATATATATGTCCTATTTTATCCATGTAGACACCTCCTTCGTACTTGATAGTTGGTATTGGGAATATCTCTAATTCGATTGCGTTTCTCATTCTTGATACATATCTATTAAGGCCATCATGGTAGATGGGTAATCCATGTACATTTGTAGAGATATATTGTAGAGATGTCCTATATTCTCCATCATTTGTAGACATGAAACTTGCCCTAGGTTCTGAACTATGCATATCTTCCGAGGCCATGAGTCTTTCCTCCTCTGAATCACTAGAAGTATCAGAGTAGATAGAATGTGTACTTAGTTGAGCTACACTTCCAGTGTATGATACTACACTTCTTTGAATGTCTAGTACTCATCTCGATCTTAAGTTCATTCACTATTGAGTTCTTAGGTTTAATTTAACCCTATGATTGTCCTTTAGTATAATTTCAACACTTAGAATTCTCAATTTTCCTTTTTCCAAGCTCTTTGAGCACTTTTCATTAACCACGATACACACTATTCGATGATACATGATATTTAGGGTAGGTGATACACTATACCAGATAATCCACGATATGATACCTGAGCCCTCACGATACTCGATCACACATGATACATGATATTGGGATCAAGCAATACACGATACTAGATAATCCATGATATGATACTTGTGTACTCATGATACACTATATTTGCTCACATGATATGATACTTGGCCATTTGACTATACACGATACACGATACTCAACTGGATGATACATGATCCATGTGAAGTATCATGATACATGGGGAGATGATACAGGATACATGATACTCAACCCGACGATACATGATATGTGTAAGATATCACGATACATGGGGAGATGATACATGATACACGATACTCAACCCGATGATAGATGATACGTGTGAGGTATCATGATACACAAGGAGACAATACATGATACACGATACTCAACCTAATGATACATGATATGTGTGAGGTATCGCGATACACAGGGAGATGATACATGATACATGATACTCAACCCAGTGATACACGATACGTGTGAGTATCGCAATACATGGGGAGATGATATATGATACACGATACTCAACCTGACGATACACAATACTTGTGTAGTATCATGATACATGGGGAGCTTAAGTATCAGCGACGCATGATACCTACCAAGCATCATGACACATGAGAATTCTGGTATCATGATACCTTAATTCAACCGGTCATGATACTTGGACTTTTTGGGGTCCAAAATAAAAAATTTTCAGTGTGTTGTGCTCCTTATGCACTCATAATCTCACTTATGTGTCTGTGGTGCAAAATCTCACTCAAATCCCTTTCTTTTGCCCTTGCGATACTCTGACTATGTCCTGTTACATCTTGTGAGTGCTCTCCTAGTTTTCTGAGGATTGTAAAATGAAGTTCTCACCTCTAGCAGTAGTCCCTCAAGTGCTTGCACCCAAAAATTTGCAATTCCCTGCGCTCCCCACGATACTCACTCTGCGATACCGATCGCTATTGCTCCATGATATTTGTGTCCACACAAGTGATTTGCAACTAAAAGCTTTTGTGTATTTTAGGTTTTGGTGGTGACTAAGACCCAAAACTGAAATGAGGATTTTTTTTTGAAAACTTTTTTGAATTTGATTTTCTTTTTGTGATGATTTACCTACTCTAATCCTACCTTTTCCTTCTATTACTAAATCCTAACTCTCTCTGACTCCCTCACTCCTAACTCTACAAACCCATTACACACAGCACTAGAGTTTGAAGCAACAAGTGCAAATTTTTGTGACTTGCCACTTTACTGAAATTGACTCCTTGGCACACAATATCTTCACTTCATAGCTATAACCATCATGCAGGCACCTTGATTGGACTAGTCCCTAGCAACGGCACCAAGAACGTGTGTACCTAAGTCGTAGAGTCTTAGGGACTTGTGCCAACTGAGACTATACCTCAATTACCCACAAATGCATATAGTGGCGATTAATGCACGTTTAATTTATCAATCCGTGGAGTTAGACATATCAAGTGTATGAATACATGTGCACACATTATGGAAAATGAAATGAGAGTGCTAACATTACATGTATCATAGGTTCATCTACCTCTCAAATCACGTATCTCATTGGACATGCATGTCATGATACTTGTTACAATCATAAGCACAAATTAGGAATTTTCTCTCAGCTCCGAGATTCGAGTATGGTCAATAGTGGGTCTCTTTCAAAGCTCTCAATGAGACACATCTAAAAATCGTATTCTTAGCCTAATTTGACAAACATGATTCAAGTTATAAGCAAAATAGTGAGTGGGGGGAAACACCACCTCCTGCTCCACAGCTCGCCAAGCTTCACACACGTACTATAGTGGGTAAAACAAAAGGGGAAGGGGTGGACAACACTCCTACATACACATTTCAAGCACTAAACACACATGCAAGCTCTTGGAGAAGAAGATACTCAGCAGAGAAGAAACAAATTCGAAATTTTATCTTGATTACTCACAATGGCAAAAAGTCTTTACAAAGTGTCATCAAGTGACTTATATACATGTGCCCGAAAAATGATCCTTCCACACAAGAAACCGACACTTTTATTGAAAATCACTAAATCCCTACTATGACACAAGGCTAATGTTACAATATTCAATAATGATGCATATAGAGGACTCCTCCAGAGCATTTACATGGCTTTTGACATGATATCATGGGAATTTAAAGAAGAAAATTATGCCTAGATTTTGAAAATTTTTAGGGCTTGCTTCTCTTTGCTCCTTTCTTCTACAACAAACCTCCATCCCCTCCCACCAACACTGATGTACAAACCAGCATTAAAACCACTACCACTACTCAAACCACTAAACCCATCTTCCATACTACTCCTGATTCCCCACCCAATACCGAACCCATCACATCCACAACATCCTTCAGTTTCTGAGCACCCACTTCCCAAGAAACACTCTTTTCAACCCTCACCAAGCCATTCTACAATACCTCCAATAAATTTTGTGCACCAATTGTGGGTTACCATGTACTAACCAATGTAGTCGGTGATCCTCATCCCATTGAAGGAAGTATCGACTTCGACGTCACCCATCGCACCCAAATCCCATGCACCATCAACCCTTATTACTTTACCTTTCGACTCCCTACCACTACTACCATCCTACCACCTCCTTTACTTGTCAATCCATAGAGACGTGAGGACTAGTATGAAGACCGTGAGCATATGAAGGCACAAATGTGTGAGTGAGAAGCACACTAACATGAACACACATAGACACACTATTGAAGGAGAGTCCAACAAAAAGAAGAGAAGAAGAAGACCAAGAAAGAAGCTTCACTAAAGGTATTATATCTAAAAACATATCTCTACAGGAAGCAACTTGAAGCAAAAGCGTCAGAATCGAGTAAAAAGATCGTCATTGGATGCGTCTTCTCGAGAGCTTCGAAATGGACACGATATTCGCTATGTTTGGAGTTTGGAGCTGAGAGAAAAGCTCAATTTACTGTTGACTGCTGCTCCAAGTGTCGCGACATCATAACTAATCCCTGAAACTTGTTTGGAATAGATTTATACTTATTTTCACTTTATGAGAGTTCATTTGCATTGACCATCATTTGAATGCATGTCTTCATACACTCGGCTAGGTTTTGATACTCCTCGGATTGATAATTAAAGCATGAATCCCCACTATATGTACTTGAGAGGGATCGAGGTATAGTCTCTTTCTCCACAAGTCCTTAAGTCGGTACTTAGGTACACACGTTTTTGGCCGTTGCCAGGGAATGTCGAATCAAACTGAGGCATTCGTGTGATGGTAAATAGCTCTTAGCATTGAAGCGAGTAGAGGAGTTGTGAATTTCTCTTCTTCGGTAAGTCACTCTCATTCATACTTACTACTTCTCGCTCTTGGAGTGTGTGTAGTGAGTTGATAGTCTAGGGAAGTGAGTAGAGACGTGAGTTAGAGTAGGAAGGAGGAAGTAGGCAAGTAGGCGAGGAAGATAGGGTAGTTTTTAAGTGTTCTTTGAACTTTTTGAGTCAAGCATTTCCCAAAAGTATAAAAATTAAAAACATTCAAACTTTTCACTTCATTTCTGCAAATGCGAGTATCGTGAGAGCCAGGTCGGTAGATATCACGAGAGCAAGAAAACGAGGTCTGTGGAGCAAAAATAGTGTGAATAGCATTGAAAAAAGGAGCTTGAGGACACTAGAGAGGTGAGCACATCCCATCCTTGTTAAAATTTCCTTCAAATGTCCATCAAGGGAAGAAAATACGACCAGCGACGAGTGTCATGAAGGATTCTACAGGGGCTAGGAGAGTTTTTTCTTTGATTCAGGTATTTAAAGGAGGGGAGACAAGCTCTAGGAATACATAAATTAAGTTGAAACTCAAAATCACTTGCTAAAAATTGAAAAAATGTCGAGTGTCATGTCCTCCCACAGTTGAGTGTCACGACATCTAGATGTCGTGATCTCCTATGGTTGAGTATTGCGATATCTGGCCACGTCGAATATCGTGAGATTTATCTTGCAACATCCATCAGATATCGAGTGTCGTGGACTGAGCTTTGTGACATCACTTGAATGTCGTGTGTAGTGGGAAATTCCTTGCGACATTTGGCAAATATCGAGTGTTGTTGACTCGACTCGCGACACCTGACGAGTGTCGAGTGTTGTGAATTCAGTCTCATGACATCTCACAGATATCGAGTATCGTCAAATTCTTCTCGCGGTATTAGTTGCATATCGAGTGTCGTGGACTTACTATTGTGTCAAGTATGGAGTATCGTGGACGATTTCTCGCGACATCTGGTAAATATCGAATATCGTGGATTTTCCTTGCGACATTCCTCAAGTGTTGTGTGTCATGGGACTTTCTTCGCAACATTTGTCAGGTGTCGAGTATCGTGGATTTCTCTCGTGACATTTGTCGAGTATCGTATATCGTGACTCTGCAGGTGTCAGATGTCGTGGATCTACCATTGCGACATTTGGTCAATGTCGAGTTTCATGGAGTTCTGAGAATGATATTTGTCCAATGTCGAGTGCCGTGAATTTAGCCATTGTCAAGTGTCATGCAGGGAGATTTTCAAATACTTCAGTGTGAATTTCCAAGTCAGCCAAATATTTCATACAACTCTGAGATTCAGCAAAGCGCATTGGGAGCTAGGGGGTTGTCAAGACTCGGCTAGAGCTTTTAAGTGAATGAACCTAAGATCTGAAAGAACCCTAGGGATCCGAAGAAGTGTAATCTCTTCTGTGGGAAGTGTAGCCAAACCAAGTAGTCACTCACACTACTCTGAAACCTCGAGTGAGTCTAAGGAGGAAACCCTTATGGCCTCAGAGGACATGCAGGATTCTGTACCAATAATTGGCATGATGTCAATTATTGAGGGTGAATATTGAACATCTTTAGAATATGTGAACACGAATCAACACGGTTTACCCATCTACTTAGATGGGCTAAACAGATCAATGGCTAGGCTTAAGAAATCTACAGATGCTTATATAGTACCTAGGCTAGCTGTTAAGTATGCAGGAGGATTCTACATGGACAAAAGGGATATCCTATATGTAGTGACAGAGCATCTTGAAGACATCAGTGAGCAAAGAGAAGAAGGCAATGCCCACAATCTTAATGGAGAGGTACATGAAGAACAGGTATCTACACCTCGAGGGAAGTCCATTGTAATTAGGGTTTGGAGAGGAGACCTAATTCCCCAAGATGATTCCCTGATGGATGTTTATTTAATCAACGGGATGAAACATCTTCTCAGAATGCATTCTTCATTGTGGGAAGAAGCCAATAACCCAGCCACCATCTATGAATTGCAAGATCCGAAAACCCCTCTCACATCACGTATCTGGACAAGAATAGAGGAGGTATTAGCCCTTAACGGAATTAGAAAGAGTCGGGTTGAAATATCAAAACATCCCAGTGTTCCCACCTAGGGATCAAGCCACAACTTTGCAAAATCCCCAAGGAACCTATCAGGATAATTCATATCAGCATTCGGGACAGACACAACAAACAAACATCCCAATTAGGCCCCATGTGCAGTTTGCTACACCGGGCAATAATCCAAATTATTGACCACCTACACATGTAGAATCGAGGAATAGAATTCCTTTCCATGAGAGACCACCAGCAGGAAGAGGACCAAGAATACCAATAGGACGACCAGTCTTCCCTGTAATGCCTAGACCGCCTGAACCAGGAAGAAGATTAAGACCCATCCAAGTTGCCAAATGCATGAGAAACCACTATGATGGCTCTAGTGACCCATACAACCACATAGCTGAATTCAAGCAAGTAATAAGAGCCGAACAAGTGGAAGAGTTCTTGATTCAATATGAATCCTTTGATCTAACCCTTAGAGACACGGCCTTAGCTTGGTTCTAGCCCTTAGATCCTAATAACTTCCAAAACATGGAACAAGGCTACAAGCTCCTACATAATCGGTGAGATTGGCAGCAAGAAGATTTAAGCAATATGTGGACAGATGCCTTGTTGTAGAGAGACTCACTCAAAACAAAATGGTGTCATTGTTTTTGGAAGGATTAGTGAATGGATCATTGAGATCATTGGTATATGTGAAAAGAGTCCAAAATTTTCAAGAATGTATGAAAGAATGTATTGACCTAGAGGACAATCTAGCGGAAGATTTGAAAATACCTCAAGGCAGTGTGAAAAGTGATGATACTGCCAGCAGCACGTCAAACCCCAGGAACAATGTAGAGGAAATAGCTGATTTAGTGGCAAAAAAACTGAACGTTTAAGGGCAGAGGAACTACCCAAACAATCCTATGAGAGTACCCATGCTTAGAAGATGTGTGCACTGTGGAGGTGATCATCCTTCTCACTTGTGCAATAGGGGAATAGTTCCACCACCTTCTTATGCTTACAATAGACCACCCACCCCAGGCCCTATGCATTATTGTAGCATAGAACAAAGGTACACAAATCACAGCACAAAAAACTGTCCTTACAATCGGTAGTCAAGACCGATACAACCACCCATAAGACCTTATGGATACCCTCAGAGAGATCAAGGAGGAGAAGCCTTTAGATATCCCACATATCAGCAACAGGCACCAGCACCACGACCTTATGCTTACCCAGGGTACACTCAACCACAACCCGTGTTAGGACAACAACCACCACACCCTCAGAATGTTGTCCCAGTTTCATAAGAGAACCCAGAGAGAGCAATAATCCCAGCCATGCCATTGGCTAGTAACGAACCTTATGACCCATCTTTTGACCATAGTCAAGGAAATTATTCCGCATATGAGGGCACTATAGTTGAATACAACTAGTCTTATGAGCCTTATGTTTATGCTTCTGAAGGACCTGATAGCTCTTATGGATATGACCAAGACTATGTGTCATTAATGTACACAGCTCCCAGAGCACCTTTACCCTCCTGACCAATGAATAGACCACGTGCACCTAGAGGACCATGTTATAGATGCGGAGGAGATCATTTTATCAAAGAATGTATGTTACCCAACCCACCACCACCACAAAGAATTTGGGAAGGATATTGTAGTGATTGTGGTAAAGAACATCTTTTTAGAGATTGTCCCAAGAACCCCAACAAAGTTAACTAAAAAATGTGCAGATCAATGTGATTGAAGTGATAGAGTCATCGGGGAGTGATAAGGAGTACATGGTGCCAATAAAAGCAATAACAAGAGCTAAAGCGAGAGAAACCTCAGAAAGAATCAGAGAGAATGATCATGCCGACAAATAATTAAATACACCCACACCTCAAGTAGTTGTAGACTCTGAAGAGTCTGGGAAAAGTATTAGAAGTAAATGGACCCAAAGATGGAATAATCGTAGAGAAAGGATGAAAGAAAAGAAACTACAACAAAAGTTGGAGGACGAGAATAACGAACAAGGCCAAGAAGAAAAACAAAAACTTAAAGGAAAAAATAAGATAGAAAATTGTAAAAAACAAGAAGCAAGATCAGTTCTAGCTGACCCTATGCCAAAAGAGTTAGCCATGTGGATTCAGGCATACCAGGCACGAATAAGAGCAGGACCAATCATTGAACAACATGAAAAGGAATACCCAAGAGGTGACTTAGAGAAAGAAAGATTGGAGATATGTAAGAAATTAATTGAAGTGGCCCAACAGACCCTAGAAAAACCTGTTCAGCGACTACCCAACTCAAGAATTCCGAAAAAGAATTCCAAGAGTATGTTACCCCTAATGATCCCAAGAAAGGAAAAGAAGACGAGACCTGTGGTGAAAATAACTACGAGAATAAAAGAGAAGGATCCGTTATCCCCGAAGTCGACGGGGAATGGCCTGAAGACTTGTGGGCAAGATTCCAGGAAGACAGATGGAAGAAAGCGGAAGGAATTGAAGCTCCCTTTGAGGAGTTAGAAGTAGAAGGTGAATTTGAAGCATCAATACTTGAAGTAAACTCAGAAGGATTGTTACAACTGGATGAGAGCAAAAATGACGAAGACAGTGTGAAGGCTTTGCCGAATTACACGGGAGAATATGAACATAATTCTGAATTATATTGCATTCCCTCAGTAAGAAGAAAAGAGCAGAACCCATCGATTCAAACATCGGACATTATACAACATCTTAAAAAATTAAAAATCCCTTGTACTCTGACATTGCAAGAACTCTTGAAGGTAAAACCACAATTGAAGGAGAAACTAACTAGTCAATTGGAGACAAGGTCAGATGAAAATGAGATGCCTGATGGAGCAACCACAATTAAAATCCCAGTCGATAAGGTTGGAGATTTCAGTGAGGGAGATGAAGGAAACACATGACTCCCCATCACTTACAGAGGTTACACCAGTAAAGCCATCTTAGAATCGGGAGTAGCAATAGGAATTGCGACCAAGGAAATTTGGGAAAAATGGGGAAAACCAGCTTTAAGACCAACATGGATGAAGATTCAAATGGCAAACGGACACACTGAACGACCCCCTGGGATTATTGCAAAAAGTAACCTTTACTACCTGTGGAGTTGAATTCGAGCACACCTTAGCAATCTGTCACTTTGAAAAGGCTAGCAATTATGAGATGATACTTGGAAGACCTTTCATGAGACAGCTTAAGGTAGTGCAAGATGGGGGAAAGGAAGTTGTATACTTGCAGCATGAAGGAACCACAACCAGGATAAATATCCATACCTATACGTATCAAGATGTTCCTCCCTTGCAATGGAATCTGATTCATAAGGAGGAAGACGATCAATCGATTCACAGTATAGGTTCGAGTGATCAAACATGGATGAACAAAGACACTCATCTATGGATATGCCAGGCAGCTAAAAGGGAAGAAGAAAGGATGGCAGCAAAGGCAGGGAGTTGCTAGATCTGTACAAGATCCAGCTTACATGCCCCAAATATTCCTAGATGAAGAATTCGAACCTCATGGTTGGATGGAGATTTTAGCTACTCTTGATGTATGTGTAAATGAAGAGGTAATAACCATGAATGAATGCATTGACGAGGAAGGATATGATGTAATTTTATATGTGGTTGTTCTCCAAGAAGCCGAAGAAGGAGAAGTAATTGAAAAAGAATGGAAGGAGGATTATGAGAGCATTGAAATGTAGCATGAACAAATTGAGGCAGAAAGAAAAAATCAAAGAGCTTTCATAACTAATGGGTTGAATCAAGGAATGACACAATTTGAACTAGATAAAGAAAACGGAGAGGGAGAAAACAAGTCTCAAGATCCATTTGAAGTACCTGCCCACTTCAAGAAATATGAGGTAGAAGAGAGGAAGATTGCTATCCAAATGCTTAAACGGGAAGCACAACTAGGAATAGCATATGACAACAAAGAACAGACCAAGAAAATAGTAGTAGCTTTGGAGGAAGGAGAAGAGCGATGTACTTTTATAGGACAGGATGTCTCAATGGAGGAAGAACAAGAGTTAATACGACTCATAAGAGAATATAAGAACGTCTTTGCTTGGACATATAAGGATTTAAAAGGAGTAGATCCCTCTATTTGCACCCATAGAATCCCTATGACATCAGAAGCCAAACCTTCCAAACAAAGATCATACACATATAATGATGTTTACTCAGCAAAAATAAAGGAACAGATAGATAAGTTGTTGGATGCGGGCTTCATTTATGAGATCGAACACACGGAATGGGTATCACCTTTAGTGGTGGTGAAGAAAAAGAATGGCAAGTTAAGGGTATGCATTAATTTGAAAAAAGTAAATGTTGCCACCATACGGGATAGTTACCCATTACCTATCACCGATCATCTTTTGGAAAGGGTTGCAGGAAAGGAAGTCTATAGTTTTCTGGATGGCTTTTCAGGGTATAATCAGGTAGCAATTGCTCATGAGGACCAACATAAGACAACCTTTGCAAATGAATGGGGAGTGTATGCATTTAGGGTTATGCCTTTTGTTCTAACCAATGCCCCAACCACTTTTCAAAGGTTGATGTGTCACGTGTTCAAGGAATTCTTAAGGAAGAGCATGGAGGTATACATGGATGACTTATGCACCTATTCAACTATACGATCGAAACATATTCCTGAACTAAGAAAGATTTTTGCCAAATGTCGATAGTATAGAGTTTGTCTTAATCTAGAAAAGTGCATCTTCATGGTTCGACAAGGGAAGATATTAGGACACATTGTCTCTAAAAATGGGATTTCCACGGATGAAGACAAAATCAAAGTGATTCTGGATTTGCTGAGACCAAAGACTGCTAAAGAAGTGCAAGCATTTATGGGACATTGCCGATATTATCGTAGATTTATACACATGTATGCCATAATTGCTAGACCTCTTTATGCATTACTATCTTAGTTTATTTGGACGGAAGAATGTGAAAAGGATTTCAATGAATTGAAGAATCTCTTGAGTTCAGCACCAATACTCCGTGTGCCTAATTGGAATAAACCATTTCATATTCATGTGTATGCTTCCAAGTTTGCCATTGGATGCGTCTTAGCACAGCCAGCAGATACAGGAAAGTTAGACCACCCTATAGCCTATGCTAGTAGACAATTAAATCAAGTAGAGTGCAATTATACCACTACGGAGCGAGAAGGTTTAGGGATGGTGTATGCAGTAAAGAAGTTTCAACACTACGTATTGGCAAACAAATTCAAATTCTTCATCGATCATCAAGCGCTACTGTACTTAATCAATAAGCCTTGTAATACAGGACGACTAGTACAATGGTTTCTATTGTTGATGGAATTTGATTTTGAAGTAGTAGTCAAGAAAGGGAATATGCACATCCAAGCAGATCACCTATCAAGAATGACACATGGAGAGCCCCCCACAGGAGTACCAGATGATCTACCAGATACTTATCTTTTCAATCTCAAAATATGTCCCCAATGGGCCAAAAAGTTGATCCCTATCCTCACATACAGACTTAAACATGGGATCACTACAAACAAAAGTCAGGAGTTATGGAAGACTAAAAATCTCCACATCATTGCTGGAAGCTTATATCACCAAGATCCAAGTGGGTTACTCTTGAGATGTGTGGAGGAAGAGGAACAAGAGATGTGGCTTCAAAAAGCACATGTAAATCAATGGAAAACTCATCTAAATGCGAATGGAACATGGCAAACACCGAAGAGATTAGGCATATACTGGCCAACCATGCAGAGGGATACACATAACTATGTATCTACCTGCCCAACTTGTCAAGAACGAAGGCCAAAAGAGAACTCTACTGTTGTAGATTCACTCACTAATTAGGCATAACGACATAAAGACAAAGAGAAGCAGAAATAAAGCAGTCAGAAAATCAAAGCCTTAGTGAAGGGACAAATTCACGCCTGTAATATACAGCAAAGAAACTTCCAAAATTTTGAGTTTGTTGAAACCCGGATCAAAAATTGTATCTAAGAGTAATACAGTAGAAATGTAAGTGACTCATATATATAGAACTCAATAGATGAGAAAATTCCCGCAGGAATAAGTAGATGTATGTGTAGAAGACGCTAGAGATTGCGTATGTAGAGATGAATAACAGAACCTGAAATGTTGGGTATTCATGTGAGAGAGATGGTAAGGAGAAACTACTCAGTATAGGAGAGTTCTCATGACTATGAGCGAAGTGAGGCCGAGTCATTTTTGTACACATCTTCTCTAATAGAAAACACATGTTCATGTGGAAATATCTAAGCGTATTATTCTTGTGTGAAGAAATCTAAATGATTTCATGTTATTGTGAAAGTTAGTTAACAGTTACAGTTTTCTCAATATACACTTTTACGGTATTTCTACAAGTTAGATCTAACTGTATAGTGTAAAGTTTTGTATAAGAGATAGCTCATCTTGAAGCTACGAGTCTCTACTATAAACTGATCAAAGAGTTTTGTGAAACGGAACACGTATACACAGTATAGTGTCTGACCAGAAAAGACATCCAAAAGTGATGAAGTTTTTTCTTAAACTTCAGATAGAGTTTATTCAGTGGAGGAAGTTCACGTATCACTTCCTTACTTCATGTATACACACTTGAAGTAACTACAAACAAAATTGCAGTTGATTCCGGTAGCATTCCGGTACAATTATGGTGAGATTCCAGTGACAGTCCGGTGAAGTTCCGGTGGAATTTTGGTGAGTCAAAAACACAGTTTTGGCATAGTTAAGTAGCGGAAAGATTATTTAACTTTAAGCAAATACAATAGTGTAAAGTCTGAAGTAAATCAGTTCAGAATTGAAGCTTGAAGGAAACGTGAAGCTTTCTGTAAAGTGAATTTTTAGTTTTCACTAATACAGTTATAAAGTTTTCAGTTTCAGAAAGTTTGCTAAGCTATTGATGATTATAGAGGTGTTCTAACATCACTTTAGCTTAGTTCTTGTGGTGTAAGCGTATTCCGCAATATATGATGCACCAACAAGTGGTATCAGAGCAGTAAGATCCACAAGTGGTATTAGAGCGTGAAAGATCCACAAGAAGTGGTATCATAGCAGTAAGATCAACAGGTGGTACCAGAACAAGAAAAGGTTTTGAAGAGAAGAAAAGGTTTCTCAGAAGAAGAAACGGAAAGAGAATTTGAAGAATTCTCATAAAGAAAGGTGAATGTTGAAGAGATCAACAGCAAACGGCATCAAGAAGTATTTCAAAGTCATTCTCAAGGTAAAGGTTTACAAAAGGTAAAATCCTTTAACGTTACACTCACCGAAAGTAATAGAAACAAGAAGATCATGGCAGATCATATCTCAATCGATAAATTGGACAGAGATAACTATCCTGCATGGGTAATGAGAATGGAAGCTTTACTTATGAGTAAAGACTTAATGAAATATGTGACAGGAGAAGAGAAAAAGTTGACTTTTGAAGATGACAGTCAACCTAAGAAAGAAGAACTAGAAGCCTTGAAGCTGTGGCAAAAGAAAGATGCAACGGCAAGAGCGTATATCTACAATACTGTCACAGATCATTTGTTACCACACATTAGAGGTCTGGAAAAAGCAGAAGATATATGGAGAGCATTGGAAGATCACTTCCAAAATACTACTAAAGCTAGAAAGGCTAGTGTTTCTCTAGCACAATGGTGAGAACCACGTTAAGAAGCTTCACCTCCTTAATTGTCAATCCGTGGAAGAGATAGGAGTGATATGAAGATCGTGAATGTGAGATGAAGTGAGAGTGAAGGTGAGAAGCACAAAGATGCACACACACATACACACACACAATGAAGAGGCAAGCAAGACACAATGGAAGGTGAGAAATCCACTCTATTGCTCAAGAACACTATTACAAGCTCAAAATAACTCTAAGCTCACACTATCCAACCTAAAAAATGAGCTCTCTAGCTCTTTTTATAGTTTCTAGACTAGTTTTGACTGGTTTCACATCTAGTGACCGGCATAGTTAAAAATTAGGTCCTAGATGCTATTTGGAAGGGTAAACGGTGTCTAAAAATAACAAAAATTGATACGCTTGTTCTACCTAATCCTCAAGCTTGAGGACTCCTCGGCTTGCACAAAATGGAGCTATGGATTACAAAATGGGGTTTTCTATGTTACATATGTAACAATAGTGATAAAAATCACTGTTGGAGGTTTTTCAAAAGTATTTGAAAACATAATTCTTTGAAAAAAGATTCGACTGGCTCCCTGCTCCGTCGTTACATGCTTCCGCATCTTCTATGCCTCTGGCTGCTTCCAACACCCCCCTCCCTCTCGCTTCTGTCGTCCCTGACAGAACCTTGTTGTAAGGTCTGCAGGATATAGTTTTGTAGGAGGTCTTGAGCGAGGGTGTGCTCGGAGATACGAATGCCTCGGGCCAGGTCGGCCTCGAGTTTCTCCTAGTCTATTGGTTGTGGTTCTTCCGGTGGCGGGAGCTGATAGTGTGTGGAATAGACCATTCGTTCACAGGCAAATAAGTGTAATAAATGTGTAGGCCTGCTTATGAATACCTCTGAATGGTATTCCCAGAAGCCGGTTGTGAACATCTCTTCGAAAGTCTGCTTGTAGCACGCCGGTAGGTACTTTATTCTGCAATGCCAGGCATAACACACCCGTAGCGATGGCGTTGTACTCATATCATATACCCGATCGAAATTGCCATGCTCAAAGCCCGGGGTGTTTACATGAGGTGCCTTGACGCGTCGGAAGACTTTAAAAATCATTTGCATCATGTCAAAGATTTTTACAGTCATATGCGCCGCTATATCGTCCATATGCTTTAATCTAGGGAGCGAGTGGCGAATTGTAGCCATCATGTAGCCTACAGTTGGTAACTCAAGGGGTGGCTTAAAATAGGGGTAATTCAACCAGTCCTGGCACTGCTTATTGTTTTGTACCTTAATAGCAAAGGCAGTCCAGGAGCGGCGTCGTGGTACTGGTCCCCAACATGGGTTGTACTTTAAATGCAAAGGTGCCTTTACCCATGTACTCATCATTTCTGGATACTTCTGTAGTAAATCTTTGCACCACTCTAGTTGATAGATCTCTCCTTGTTGTGCATCAAGTGGTAGATCGTCCTCCTCGAATTGAGTCACATGCGATGGTTTCTTACCTGTCTCTTTCTCAATGGCTAATTGATATTCGGCCATTAACATAAAATACGGTTTATATTGTAGCTCATGCCCAGATATGTATAGTCGCGAGGCCAAATGAGCAAAGAATGGAGACTGTAAAATTCTTTCTTCTATCATCGCCATGGCATGTAATTGTGCCTCTAGTCTAGCTGAGTGCGTTGTCCCAAGTTCCTCAATAGTCTTCATCCACGCGGGGGTTGGGAGTTCGTAAGTCATCTGGCCTTCTGCTGTGACGCGTCCGCCTGGGATGGGTTGTGGCTCGTACTCCTCTTCAAACGTTTCCTCCACCGGGATGGTGACAGTTTCTTCCTCAGCTGGAAGCTCAGGTGGGGAATCTGGCCTTGGTGGTGCTTCATATACTGCGATCCTTGATTCAAGGTTTGATACCTGGGCCCGTAATGCGTTGAGTTCCTCTAAGATGTCAGGAGAGGGGTCCACAGGTGCTGGTATGTCCTGTGTGCCGGTGCTCGTAACTGGAGTAATTTATGATCTTCTTTGAGTTTCTGTAACTCCTTGTTCATGCGGTCGTATTCATCTAGCAGTCTTACATGATCTTCTAAGAGCATCCTCATCGAGTCTGAGGGGATGGCTTTGAACCGGCTAGGACTGAGTGGTTGGTCTGGATGGTCTAGGGCTGCTTCTAAGTTTTCTCGATTCTGGTCCTGTAAGCGCTGGTTTTCTTCCTTTGCTGCTGCTAGATGTCTTCTGAGTAAGCTCATGTTTCGTGTTAGCATTGCATTGCGGACTGTCTGGGCTCTTAATAAGTTATCTAGGTCAACAGTGGCTTCCTTGGTCTTTTCTTCATTTCCTATTTCTAATTTATGATAGGCCTCTCGTAATTCTTGGTAGCGGCTGTTCAGTGAGGCATTCTCAATAGACAATAAATTAAGATGCGACTATAAGTCAGTGGTTGT
Organism: Ceratopteris richardii; assembly: GCA_020310875.1. NCBI lineage: Eukaryota > Viridiplantae > Streptophyta > Polypodiopsida > Polypodiales > Pteridaceae > Ceratopteris > Ceratopteris richardii. The sequence goes on from CM035417.1 coordinate 38,300,517, forward strand.
CCTCTGCAGCTGCTGATAATTATTGCCAAGAGATGTGAACTCATCTCTTACTTGCGTCATACACATGAACATCTGTTGAAATGCATTATCTACAGTGGGTGATAGTATTAATGGGGTGCTAAATGAAGATGCAGTGGGTGTAGATGCAAAGGGAACGGGGAATGGGGGTGGGAAGGTGGATGCTGTGGTGATTGTGGAAAATTGTGAGGTGCCTAAATATGTTTGTGTCGTGAGTGAAGTGAGATATGGTGCAGTGGGTGGTGAGATGTCCATGTCATTGGACGTGTCCAGTGCGGTGACCGTGAATATGGGTGTGACTATGGGTGCTTGTGCTGGTGTAAATACGGGATTTACAAAGCTGGAGGAGTAATCTACAAGGGGACTGGCTGGTGTAGCTGGGTGGAAAGGGGAAAGAGGGGTTATAGTGGGTCGGGGAGGTGAGACTGGGGAGAAGGTTAATGGCGGTGGGAATGGGAAAAGGGGTCGTGGAGGTGTGGGGAAGGACGGGAAAGATGGATGGAGGAATGGGTTGGAGAGAAAGGTGGATGTGTGAGGGGGTAGACTGGGTCTAATGGGTGCAGGAATTGTGGGGTGAGTGGTCGTAAAGACGATTTCTGCTACGCCACCGGCGAATGAAGATGTTGGTCTGGGGGAAGGAGGGTGAAGAGAGGAGGCTAGATGGACGGGCGGAGATGGAGGAGCTGTTGGGGTGGTCGGTACTTCAGTGACTAGTGAGGTATGAACAGTTGTAGCACGGGGTGGGGAATCTACAAGGATGGTTTTTGCTGCCAACGAACTTTCGGGGACGAGACGTGCCTCCCTGGCCGGTTTTGAGGACTGTGCTCCTGTTGGTACACGAATGTATTCGCCGGGCTTCGAAAGTAGTCGTACTCTGCGGGGGTCAAACTGTGGGAGTGGCTTTCTTTGCAAGTATCTGAGTGCTTCGTTGGAGCCTACTGATCTGACCAACTCTCTGAATCCTTTGATGTATGCGTCTTTGAATCCGCATGTGACAAGTTCTTGTTCTATTATTGCTTGACTCTCTTCCTCAGACAACTTTTTGCGTGCCCAAACTTTTTCCATAGTTCTATACAGCTTCTTAATAGCCCGTGTGTAAGCTGCTGCTTCACAAGTTTCATCTTCATGTGTACTTGTATCACCATGTGTGTCTGTTTGTTGTCCTTGGCCATCTATCTGTTCATGCTCTTGGGATTCGTGAGTGCCCTGGCTCGCTTCGTCATCACCTTTGTCGCCATCAGTTGCTGTTCTTTTGTCATCGGAGCTGGACACGATCTGTCCTTGTGGCTGATCCCGGGGTGTGGTGGGATAGCTGGGCCTTTCATATTCTTGAGAAAACAGTTGTCCTTCTGAAAATTGGAACTCATTGGAGAACGAATCGGGCATTTCAAAATCGAACGTTGCGTTCAGTGGCGCTGCAAGGTTGTGGCTGCTTGAGTTTCAACAGTACTGGTGGTGCCCTTCGTTACCACTGGTCTTGATAATCTGATACGAATAGGTTGTACGGTGGGAGTGGCTGCTGTCGGTGACTGCTCTGGAGATGGTTGTGGTGAGGGTGATTCCAGGACTTGTAAGCACGGGATAGTGCCTCTCATCCGCTTTCCGGCTCTGCCTTTGCTAGACTTTCTAGCCTTCTTAGTGGTCCCTTTGAATGCTTTCAGTTCCTCACTGGTCATGGCATGCTCAATCGGTAAGTCATACGCCAAGCACATATATATAATTCTCGTAAGCGCACAACATCCATCGATGACTTTATTTCGTTCCCATCTATGTTGGGCCAAATAGAGCTGATCAATTATCCAGCTAGCTAGGTCAACAGTTTGGGGTCCACTACATGCTAAGTATAAGCCAAACCAGATTCTTTTGTGGGGCATGGTAAAACGATCCTGAGCTAGGAAAGCAAAGTGTTGCATGCATATCCGTAATGGCTTGGAGAGCTCAGGGGTTATAGCTGAAATATCCTCCCACTTAGTTACATCACCACGTTTCATCGGCTTTGGAACTAGCCGTTCTCGTTCCGTAGGAGTGTGCGTTCCATGTATTTTGAGAGCTGCGCGAATTAAATCTTTAGACAGATAAAACCTTCTGAATGGAGGATCATTTACAAAAAGGATGGTAACATGAATGTTCTGGGTAGATCCTTGTTCTCTGAGGCTGTCAAGGTGGTTACTAAGTAAAAACATCTGTAAAAATCGGGTTTAGGCAGAGGGTCACTAAAATATTCTGTAAATCCCGCTCGTGCCCAAACGTGCGTTAAATCTTGTGTATTCTGTAGTCCTTCAAATTCTCTTGAAAAGAACTGGTACTTGGCCCATGTGCAATAATCAAACGCCAAATTGGCCTCAAATATGAAATCAGCATCTGCTAATGGTCCTGCTAGGCCTTGAAACCAGTGAGAGTTACGATGAATCTTCTCGGTATATCCTCTAGGAGGATCGTCGATTGGCATGGGTCCTGGAAAACCTTGAAACTCTGGTGGTTGCATCGTCGGATGAGATTCCGCGAGTAATTCTCCAATATTGGCCATTGGTGCACTGGGGCCAGCTTCTGATGGTCCTTCTTCGGTTTGCATGATGACTGACGAGCTAATGGAAAAGATCTGCTACAAAAGATTAGCACATTAGTATGGAAATTAATTATGATCCCAATAAGGTGAGACCGCAATCCCTTTCCATAACCGATGTGTAACCCGTGTAGCCAAGTGTCGTGAAGTGGTTAATGGAATGATTATTTGCAAAACTAATGCAGGTCTCTAGACGCCTACATGGTCAGATTATGCATACATTTCTTGATGAGCTTTTATTATGCATGATGTGGGGTTTTGGTGTATGAATTCATACAAGGTTTGGTTGAGGGTGAATTATTACAAGGGTGGAGTTTAAACAGGGTGGGAGAATTGTTAGATAAGGGGGTACAAGAAGACGTCTGGATACGTTTCGGTATCCATTTCCTAAGAGTCTTTGAGTGGGTGGTGTGTTTCTGCTGAGGGACAAAAAGTGGTATTGGGTTTGGTGGTATTGAAGGATGGAAAGATTTCTGAGGGGTATATATCACATGGCTTGAGGGTTTGGCTATAATACATTGTTTGGGTACCCAAATCTGCATGGGTGTGGATCTATTCGTTAGGTACTTCTTGGCGATCCAAATTTGTCGAAGGTTCAAACTTGTAGAAGAAGGTCGAGGGGATCTTGGATACTGATTCTGCTTCTGCTTTGACTTCTTCTTATCATTGTCTAAGTTGTTGAAATCTATCGATGCTTTCTGTTCTTTTGGCACCCATATTTGTCTCGTGCCACTTGTTCTGTGATGTTGATACTGCTGCTTTCCTTGCCTTGTTTGGTGGTGTCGTCGGTCTGGGTTCCTCTATCGTGGTTGACTCCTTCGTGGTTGGGTTTGAGAGGTCCATTGGACGCTCTGCTTTGGAAAAGAAGGGAGATCCAACACTTGCGTGACCTACCCATTAGGAAGTGATTTGTTATTTATCTTTAATCTAGGCCAGTCCGCAGCAAGTTTGGAAGGATGAGCACCGCAGGGTATTGTGCTCATTTGGCCGCTGATGCAACCCACCTGACTGCTGATTGTGTCCATTTGCCCTAGCAGTTGGGTAGCTGCCCCTTCTAGTTTGCAGGAAGCCCCAGGGAAAATCTCCTGATGTCCTTCTGATTGACAACTCTCTATAGCCAAGCCCGAATGGGTTGGTGTAGTCGTAACGTGACTGATCTGACCAGAGATCTTTCGGTCTTCCGTCGCATGCATTTCATAGGGTCTAGGGTTACAAACCTCAGTCGGAATGCCATTAGGGAAGTCTAGCGGTATCACTCGCTTTTGCTCTAAGGTTCCAATCTGTAAGGAGCCTTGTCTAAGATTTAGGTCCACTGAGTGATCGTATAGCCAATCTTGGCCAAGGATTAGGGGTTCTATCAGGTCGTCATCATGGCACACTAGTAACTTCAATGTCAAGGCCACTTCGTTTATGAGGATAGGAAGGTCCATCTCACCCGTGCAAGGGGTTCCCATGCCTCCTAGGCCTATGAGGTATGCTTTAATTGGCCGCATTTCTACTCCTGAATCCTTATAGTGGGACCATCTAATCGCGCTAGTCGCAGCACCTGAGTCAATTAAAGCCTTGAGCTCTTGGCAAGGGTTGCCGTGCTCTAGCCTGACTGTAATGAATGGTCTCCTGTCCACTATGTTAGGATGAGTTCGTGACTTTACCTCACACATATCCATGGGGTATCTGGGTGTTGTTTCCAAATGGTTATAATGTTCTCTCCCTAGTCTTTGTCTTCTTAGCTTCATGCGCTTAATGCGTTCTATAGCTTCTGCCTGAGCTTCAGCACGTATTCTATTTTCTTCCTCCTTACGCTTCTTTGCCAACGTGAGTCGTCTAAGCATATCCTCAGTAAGAGGTTCCTGAGATAACTTGACTCTACAACAACTAATATAATTAGGCATTATGTCTCCTTCTAAGGTGGCTAACTGTACTGCTCCACTTGTCGAGAGTCTGTTAATGATCATAGGTCCATAACCTCGCTTTTCTAACTTACGTGTGTGCTATTTCAGCGTATATACTAGAACTAAATCTCCTTCTTTTAGGCCTTTATCTTTCACATGTGCATCAAAATATGCTTTCTCTCGCTTCTTCGCTGCATATATTCCTATTGTTGCCTTTAGCCTGGTTTCTCCTAATCGTTCCAAGTCCATTATTCTTGCTGATAATTCATGGCCGGTCCACTGATGTTCTTGTGCAACCTTAAGGGTCGGTATCAAGAAGTCCAAAGGAAGCACAGCATTCTGACCAAAAACCATATGAAAGGGAGTTGCATTGAGTATGGTCTTGTAGGCCACTCGATATGCCCAAATAGCGTGGTGTAACTGTTTGTCCCAATCTGAACGTTTGTTGTTCACGAGTTTCGTCAGTACATTACAAAGGATCTTATTAGTGCTTTCAGCCTGACCATTGGCCTGAGGATGATATGGTGCGGATTTCTTGTGAATCACCATAAAATCTTGTAACAAATATTCAATGACTTGGTTTAGAAAGTGAGTTCCTCGATCGCTCACTAACTCTATAGGCAATCCATATCTTGTAAAGACATTCTTAAATAAGAATTTTGCAGTTGTGTGTTCATCATTCTTTTTTGTGGCTTTTGCCTCTACCCATTTGGTAAGATAATCCGTCGCGACAATAATGTATTCAGCATGTGTACCTTTTGCAGGGGGGTTAATGGGTCCTACAAAGTCTATACCCCACTTAGAAAATGCACGTCCTCCCATCATGGGTTTCAATGGCATTTCATCTCTGCGAGTAGGAAACTGAGTTCTTTGGTACACATCACATCTCTTAACATAGGTATGAGCATCCATGTGAAGAGTGGGCCACCATAATCCTGCAAAGAGGATGGCTTTGATTATCCTTTCAGGTCCAAAATGACCTCCTGCAACACCTTGGTGTGCAGTCTCTAGTATGCTCAGATAATCGCTTTCATGAACACATTGTCTTAGATATCCATCTCGTCCTCTTTTGTATAGATTATCGCCAATAAGTGAATAGTCTTGAGCTTCCTGCTCCAGACTGCGTTGTCGAGCTAAGGTCATCCCTTGAGGGAATGTCTTCGTCCTCAAGTATGTCACTAAAGGTTCACTCCAGTCTGGTGTGAGAGACACGTGATATAATGTAGCATGCTCTACTGGTGGTCTTTCACAACAAACATGGCATTCTTTACACAACTTGTAGACATCTGCTTCCATCGAAGGCCAATATACTCCTAATCTATGCAGAGTCTGCAATGTACGATGTTTTGAATGATGTTGCTTTAATGCACCTACATGTGCTAATTGCAACCAATTCGCATGTTCTGATTCATCTACACAACAAGCAAGAATCTTTTGATTATCCTGTTTATATATGCTTCCTGCTATGATTTGATATCTCTGAGATTTGGTAATCTCTCCTTCTTTGATCTTTATCCTAGGATCCTTGGGTCCGTATGTCAAAATAGGGACTATAGGCTTAGCCCATTCTGGTGCTATCTCAAGATTAAACAAATAAGCATCTGGTAATTCATCCGCTATTCCTTGAGGAGCTTCTCCTGAGGTTAATCTCGAAAGGTGGTCAGCTCTAAGATGTGTCTTCCCTTTCCTGACTACTACTTCAAAATCATACTCCATGAGTAATAGAAACCAACGTATTAGTTGTCCTGTGTTACATGGTTTGTTGACTAGGTACAATAGGGCTTGATGATCTGTAAAGAACTTGAATTTGTTGGCCAACAAGTAGTGCCTAAACTTCTTTACTGCGTAGATCATCCCTAATCCTTCTCGTTCCGTCGTGGTGTAATTTCTTTCTGCTGCGTTCAATTGTCTGCTCGCATAAGCTATGGGGAGATCTATGTTACCTTCACTCGTGGGTTGTGCTAACACACATCCTATGGCATAGTTGGATGCATCCACATGTACATGGAATGGCTTACTCCAATCTGGGGTAGTCAATATAGGTGCTGAGCACAAGCGTCGTTTAAGTTCACTGAATGAATTTTCACATTCATCTGTCCATTCAAAATTGTTTAAAAGAGAGTACAAAGGCTTGGCTATGATCATACATGTGTATGAATCTCCTATAATAGCCGCAATGACCCATAAATGCTTGTACCTCTTTGATGTTCGTCGGCCTAGGTAGATCTGCAATCACCTTCACTTTTTCCTCATCCGTAGAGATTCCATTTTTTGACACAATGTGTCCTATAATTTTGCCTTGTCTGACCATGAAAACGCACTTTTCTGGGTTCAAACAAACCTGATATTCTCGACATTTGTCAAATATTTGCCTTAACTCTGGGATATGCGTCTGCCTGATATTAGAATGAGCACATATGTCATCGACATATACTTCCAAACTCTTGCGTAAGAATTCCTTAAAAACATGACACATGAGTCGTTGGAAAGTGGCGGGTGCATTTGTTAAGCCAAATGGCATTACACGAAATGCAAATATGCCCCATTCGGTGGCAAATGCCGTCTTGTGTTGGTCCTCTGGAGCAATGGCTACTTGATTATAACTTGAAAAACCATCAAGGAAGCTGTAAACTTCCTTGCCCGCAACTCTTTCCAATAGATGTTCTGTGATAGGAAGAGGATAACTCTCTCTAATCGTGGTGGCATTAACTTTTTTAAGGTTAATACACACACGCAATTTTCCATTCTTCTTGGGCACAACCACAATGGGGGATACCCATTCGGTATGCTCAATCTCATAGATGAATCCTGCTTCTATCAGCCGATCTATCTCCTCTTTAATCTTCGCAGCGTAGTTATCATTGTACGTGTAAGGTTTCTGTTTCGTAGGTTTTGCATCTAGAGTCATAGGGATTCTATGAGAACATATATCTGGATCTACTCCTTTCAAATCTTTGTAACTCCAAGCGAACACATCTCTATATTCGTGCAATAGGGCAACTAGCTCTTCTTCTTCTTCCTTCGTCAAATCATGCCCTATGTATGTACATTTTTCTTCTTCTCCTTCTATGGCTACTATTATTTTCTTGGTTTTCTCTCGGTTATCATATACTTGTCCATCATTCGCCTTTCTATTAGGAATTCGTACCATGATTCTTCTATCTTCGATTTCATATTTCTTGAAATTCTCAGGTACTTCAAACAAAGGTTCTTCTTTTTCTGACATGGTTTCTTTCTTCTTTCTTTTCTTGCCTTCACTCTTGTTAGTCACTTCTATGGCTAACCTCACCTCATTCGTAATTTCCTTGTGTCTCTGAGGGTGAGTCTCTACTTCGTAGAAATATTCTTCCTCTGATGCAAAGGGTGGGTCCATGATAATTGATAAATCGAAATCGCTTGCATCTTCAAATGCATCAGTCTTAGGTTCACACTCTTCTAAAATTGCATCGCACATGATTGGCTCTATCGTGAAAACTGAAATGTCATAGCCATCCTCGTCACAGTGGGGTGTCCATTGTTCTTCATTGATGGCTACATCCATGGTTGCTAGGATTTCTGCCCAACCATGGGGTTCAAACTCTTCATCTGGAAATACTACAGGTGCGTAAGCTGGATCCTGAAGGGTTCGTGGATGTTGTTCTGCACCTAAGGTCCTGGCTTCTAACCTTTCTTCCTCTTGTTTTGCAACTTTACACATCCATAGATGAGTGTCCTCGTGTAACCATGAGGGGTCTGACTCCAAAGAGTGTACTGATTCTGTTTCTACTGGTGTCTTATGGATGGTATTCCATTGTATTGGGGGTACATCTCGATGTGAATAGTCTTTAAGTTTGACTTTTGTAGTCACTCCTAAATGTTGCAAGTACAAAGAATTAGTTCCCCAATCTTGTACAATTTGCAACTGACGCATGAATGGTCGTCCCAATATCATCTCATAAGCATGATTTTTTGCAAAGTCACAAATGGCGAAAGTATGCTCAAATTCTACACCACAAGTGGTGAGAGATATGCCTTCTAGTAAGCCTAATGGTTTTTCTATGTGTCCATCAGCCATTTGTAGCTTCATCCTGGTAGGTCTTAATGCTGGCTTACCCCAACGTTTCCATAAAGCGGTGGTAGCGATGGCTACGCCGGCTCCTGAATCTAAGATGGATTTCGTGGTGTAGCCCTGATGGGTTATCGGAAGATAAGTGTTACCTTCCTCTCCCTCGCTTACATCTCCAATCTTTTCTACGGGTATCTCTGGTACCCTATTTTGTGATCCTATTTGTGAGGGAGTAGTAGCAAGCTCGGGGAATTGATTTGCTACATGTTTCCACAATTCTGGTTTTACCTTTAACAACTCCTCTAGAGTGAGATTACACTGTACTTTAGTGTTCTTGATCACTTTCGTGTTTCTAGGGATTACTGATTCTTCATTCCTCACTATTATCGTGGGTGCTCTCATATTAATAGACTTTGCTTCCCAAGGTCCTGTGAACTGAGGTAATTCTTGTAAAGAATTAGATTCAAAAGCTGTGTGTTCACTTAGTTGTTCCTCCTCTACCTCATTGTAAATAGAGGGGATATCTTGGGGAAATTGCTCCTGCAAGTCATCTATTTCTTGAATAGGAGGATGAGTTCCTTGTTCTTTTCTCCATTTCTCTTCTTGGATTTCCCTCAAAAATTCATGTGAGTACCTATGTATGGAAGACAAATTGTCTTGACTTTCTGTATTGGGTACTTGAAACAGGGATGGTGCATTCCTTTCCTATGTCTCTGGGACACTAAGATTCCTGTGCTGATCCTTTTTCTCTTTGCTTTCTATCAAGTATTCTAGCCTCTCCATTAGTCCTTGAAAGTGTAATTCCAATTTTGCCATGTTATTCCAATTAAGATATCTAGAGGCTTCAAACAAAGCTTGTGCTAATTCTACCATCTTCATGCAAAGTTTAGTTCTCTCAATCTCTAGATCAGCTCGAGGGTAGTTTTTACTCATTTCAGCTACTTGAGGTCCCTCTTTTAATCTAGCCTGATATGCACGAAACATCATGTCTAGATTCTCTAGTATGGGTTCCGCTAAAACTGATCCTGATTTCTGAGCTAGATTCTCTTGATTCAATTCCTGTGAAGTCAATTCTAGGATTTTGGCTCTAGATTCCTTCAAACTTCCTTCCAACTCAATTATCTTTTTACTCCATTTTCTCTTAATTCTTTCTCTAGAATCTTTCCAAGATTTTGTCTTTTTATTGCTAGATTCTGCAACTTCACAACTTCCAGCTACTTTCTCTTGATTAAGTTGTTGGTTCTGTAAGAGCGCCTGGGCTCTGGTGATAGCTTGGATAGGCACGTATGTAGGGTTGGATCCATCTGCGTTGTTCACAATACCTATCACATTGATCGGCGTCACATTTGAATGGACAATCCTTTATGAAATGGTCTCCTTGGCACCTAAAGCATGGTCCTCTAGGGCCCTGTGGTCTTTGTTGTCTTAATTGGGGCCGTGGATTTGGGTTTGTGTACATCACATTAGCATAATCTGGCTCCCAACTAGGTTCCACTGGTGGACTATCGTAATGATATGCCTCCACATGTTCTGGTGACTCCGTGTAATAAGCGGGTGGACTATCTACATGCGTAGAGTCAAAACTATTTGAGTTCGGGTCACTCTCTGTGATCAAAGGTGAAGAAGGCACTAAGGCCCTACTTAGATTCTCTTCTGCAGCAGCATATTTGACTGAGATGACATTCGCTGGTGGGGGTGGCTGCTGAGCTAAGATAGGTTGAGGTCTCTGTTGAGCCTGGTATGGGTAGTTCTGAGGAGGCCTATAGTAATAAGGCTGAGCATTGTATTGGCCTTGATACCTACCTGGCTGTGCGTATGCTTGCGGGTAGTTCTGTCTCACAGTCTGTTTGTTGTATGGGCAGTCCTGAGCCGTATGATTCGTGTATCTTCTCTCAATTGTACAGTATTGGCCACTAGGGTTGGTTTGTGGTTGTGGTGCATTGGGGCACACATTTGCCATATGATTTCCACCACAAGTGTAACAATGCTTGTTTGTTAGTACCCTAGGTTTACTAGAAACTCCTAGTTTCTGGGCCACTTTTTCTGCGAGGTCTTCTATTGAGCTAGACAATTTTGTGGATGCTAGAGATGAACAGTCTGAGTCCTTATAGACCTTTGAGAGTTCCAACTCGTCTCCTAAGTTGTCCTCAATGTCTATACAAATTCTTATACATTGCTCTAGCGTTCTGGGTTCTTTTAGGTACACATAGGAGCGTAGTTTAGAGCTCAACAAGCCATCTAGAAACAATGACACTTGCTTGGCCTGTGAGGGTAGCTCTTGCATTGGACATCATTCAACATATTGTCTAAACCCACCTCCTGCGAGTCTGACTGTTTCCTGAGGGGTCTGTTTGAAGCTATGAATCAACGAAGACGTGTCATGTCTAATCCCACTTTTAGAGAATTCAGTGATGAATGACTCTAAAAAGTGATGGATGTCTCTAAATTGCCTTTGTTGCAATGGTTGGAACCAAGTTAAAGCTGTATTCTTTAATGTTAGTCCAAATGCATTGTATTGCGTGAACATGTCTTCGACTTGTTCTGCTCTTAGTACTTGCTTGAATTCTGGAACATGGTCATAGGGATCTCCTGTCCCATCAAAGTAATTTTTCATGGATTTCACTAACTAAGTGGGTCTCAGTATTCTTGCATGTTCACCTGGTCTAGGTAGAGGAAAATCATCTCTACCACCTGGTATTCCATGATCTCTTTGTCTATCTGCTCTATTAGTGTCCGTGGTTGTTCTATCTCTCCCTATGGGATGAGTGAAGCTTACTTCGGGTCTTTCTTTATTTTTCTCTCTTTGATTTCCATGGGCTGAGGATGTTCATGCCCCTTGTTGACTTGTATTCATGTTCGTTCTAGATGGAGGGAATACCAATTCACCTCTCCATGTGTATGTGTTTTTAGCGTGGTCAGGCACCACAAAGACTCTTTCTAAAGTCTCATCTAGGTATACAACCTTTCCAGGTGTATCCGGGTCCTTGAACTCGTATATCATGATGATACCTACCTCACTAAGTAGTTCTGTCTTGTATCTCCAAAAGGCTTCATCAGTTTCTTTATTTACAAACAACTCTATGCTTCTGTTGTCTTGAGGGATCCATTTTGGGATTATTACTCGTGTCAGTACAGATTTCCCTCTAGGTGTTCTAGGCTCTTCTAATGGTTCTTTTCCTTGAGATTTAGTTTTCGTCTCTGGCTGAATCACGCCAAACTCGTTGGTATTGTTTGGCTGCGTACTTAAGATGTACATTGTTCCTTCTTTGTCTATGTATGCGTCTCTCTCAAATTTCACCACTGGACGTTCCAATCCAATGGGTTGATCGGGGTTGTGCATTTGCACCACTTGCCTTCGCAAACCATCCTCATAGATGCAAGCACCTAATCGGTTGGTTCGGAGAAACTCTAGTTGCGTTCTATAGGGTCCTTCTGGTTTTTCTAAATGGGCTACATTTGACCCTCCTTCTGGTCTGTCTGTGTTAAATGCCATTTCTGATTCGCTAGTATATGAGCTCTCGTAGGGATAACTAGTGTTCAATTGTTGAGCCCACGATCGTGCAGTAGTTCTTACACTTGCCTCTGATGATCTAAGGCTTCATCGGTCTGACTTACCTATATGTTTGCCCGATCTAAGGTTCATGAATTTTCTTCCTTGCACACTCAGTACACGCTCAGATCGTCAATGATTCTTTGTTATTACTTTCTTGATTCTTTTTAGATTTCTTTAGATTCTTGTCTTAATGTATGCGTTAGGAATTTGACTTTCTGTGGTACTTTGAGTTCTCGTTCAGTCAGACTTATGTTCTTTCCTTTAGGTTTTCGTGTCACACACCTTTATCTTTAGTCTTGGACTTGATAAATTTAATTCTCTTGAACTTGAGGCGTTCCTATCGTCTTAAATCCACAATGCTAACGTTTATCCTAAGCTAAGAATTGACTGAGGGGGTTGAGTAATCTTCCAACCTCGAGTCAGCTTTTCTGGTTGCTCTGATGCCCAAGAAGCCGCGCTTCCCAAGCTTTATGCCCTTCACTGCCTTGCCTTGGTTGCCCTTGATTGCCCTTGCTAGACCTGGAAAAATTCAATATTAGACCAATTCACAGTTGGATGATCAAGCACTTGAGTATATACACCCTTTAAGTCCCTTCCCTTTTGCCCAACTTTTTAATGCTTGCCCCCTGGCTTTCTAGTTCCAAACTAGGTCAACCTCAAAATAGCTATTAAGCTCAAAAAACGGACTTCGGATGAAAAAGTTATGACCGTTCAGGCCCTGGGGGGTAAAAACTGACAAATAGGTTTTTCTCCAAATATGAGCTAAGGGGTCTCCTATGAGTATAATCACCCAAAAATTTCCCAAAAATAGCTCCAAAATTGGCCAAAAAATGAAACCCTAAAATTTGCGATGGGGGTGCACAATCGCGATGGCGTGAGACAATCGTGATGGTCTGGGACCGTCGCGATGGCGTGAAGGTGAACAATCGCGATGGTCTGAAGTGCACGGTCGCGATGGTCCAAATGTGAGCAATCGCGATGGCTCGATCAGGCGGACAATCGCGATGGCGTCAGTCAACGGTCAACGTGAACAATCGTGATGGTCCAAAATGAACCGTCGCGATGGTCACAGATGCGATGGCGTGAGCCAATCGCGATGGTCAGGGCGCGATGGCGTGAGCCAATCGCGATGGTCCAAAATTCGAGTTGTCGCAATGGTGTAAGGGTGTCGTCGCCATGGCGTGAGGTGCGAACCATCGCCATGGTCTAGCTTGCCACGTGGCAGCATCGGCACGATGGCGTGAGCCAATCGCGATGGTGTGGGGTCAACCGAACAGTCACGATGGTCCGCGAACCGTCGCGATGGTCCAAATGAACTGTCGCGATGGCATGAGACCGTCGCGATGGTTCGGCCGAGCCGTCGCGATGGCGTGAGCCTATCGCAATGGTGTGACACAATCGCGATGGTCTGAGACTGTCGTGATGGTCCACCAAAATGTGATTTTTGCAGATGCGTCTGTGGATTCGTGTGTGCGCTTGTGTCGCCTATCCCGTGGTGTGGTCGCTTACTGAAAATTCCGCACTTGGCAGACCATCACGATGGTCTGACACAGTCGGAAATCTCTGATAGAAACTGAAAATTTTACCTTTTCCAAGCTTTCCTGATGCTCTGGAGCACTGTACCTGCAAGAAAACTCAAGAAGACAAAAGCACATGCAAGCACAAAAGCTCTCTCTCACTCTCTCACATGCACAAATGAGGGGAAATGAGGAGAATGGGTGGATATAGTGAATTTTCTGATTTTTTTGGAGATGAAGATGATGATGCGGTGATGAAGATGGAGTGTGGGGGAGGTGAAAAACACTAAAAACTAAGTAAAAACAACAACAAAAACTGAAATTTTTACCTTCCAACGCTACTTCTTGCTATACTCTTACCATCACACATTCGTCCTAGACTCGATCCCCGGCAACGGCACCAAATTTGGTGTTGCTCTAGCACAATGGTGAGAACCACATTAAGAAGCTTCACCTCCTTAATTTTCAATCCGTGGAAGAGATAGGAGTGATATGAAGATCGTGAATGTGAGATGAAGTGAGAGTGAAGGTGAGAAGCACAAAGATGCACACACACATACACACACACAATGAAGAGGCAAGCAAGACACAATGGAAGGTGAGAAATCCACTCTATTGCTCAAGAACACTATTACAAGCTCAAAATAACTCTAAGCTCACACTATCCAACCTAAAAAATGAGCTCTCTAGCTCTTTTTATAGTTTCTAGACTAGTTTTGACCGGTTTCACATCTAGTGACCGGCATAGTTAAAAATTAGGTCCTAGATGCTATTTGGAAGGGTAAACGGTGTCTAAAAATAACGAAAATTGATACGCTTGTTCTACCTAAGCTCCTCAAGCTCGAGGAACTCCTTGGCTTGCACAAAATGGAGCTATGGATTACAAAATGGGGTTTTCTATGTTACATATGTTACAATAGTGATAAAAATCACTATTGGAGGTTTTTGGAAAGTATTTGAAAACATAATTCTTTGAAAAAAGATTCGACTGGCTCCCTGCTCCGTCGTTACATGCTTCCGCGTCTTCTATGCCTCTGGTTGCTTCCAACAACTAGCTTATGGTCAGAATTTACAACGTTCAAGAAAAAGCAAAGCCAAAGCATTAGTGATTATGTCACTAAGATGAAGGACTTGGTAGATAGTCTTGGATCGATTAACGAAGATATCGAAGATCACAGGTTGATAGCGCAATTGCTTGCTAGATTGAGAGGAGATGAAAGGTGGGAACCTTTCGTACTCTCAACTGAACTTTCTTTAAATCATTTTGTATGAGATTTAAATCAGTTGCTTGGATTAATGTTAACGTTTGAGAAAGATTCGAAGATAGATGGAGATAAAGGACATAGTTCTGCTATGTACGCAAAGAACAAGAAGAAAGGTGATAAAGGTAAAGAAAAAGATGAAGAAGAGATGACTACTCAAGCAAATTATGCAAGAGGAAGAGGAAATGTCAGAAAAAGAGGTAATACAAAAGGAAGAGGTAATCAAAAGAAGGCTTGCTGGATCTGTGGATTAAGCAATCACTTGGCTCATGATTGCTGACATAATTCTCAAGGATCAAGTCAGAATCACAACAATAGCAGAAGTAGAAGTGGAAGATATCAAAGAGGTAGGCACAGCCAAAGAGGCGGATATGGTAGAGGTGGAGCAAGAAGTTGGGGACAGAATCAGTCTCACAACACTACCTACTACAACTATGCAAATGATACACAGAACGACGATCATATAACATTGATGATGAACTTGACAAGTACGTCAGAGAATGAAGACCTCAAGGTATTCTATATTGATTTTGGTTGTTCAAATCATTTGTCAGGAAATATAGAATTGTTATCAGAACTAGAAGGAGGTATGTCAAATCATACAGTACAGACAGGTGATAATACAAAACATAATGTAAGGTCAATTGGAAAAGTAAAGTGCAAGAATGGAGCTGACCTGCTAACAAATGTTTTGTATGTTCCAACAATCCCGAAGAATCTAATCAGTGTGGGACAGATAGTAGAAAAAGGTTTTCAAGTCAGGTTTACAAATGAAGGAGTATTTGTTGAGGATCCAGAGAAAGGATACAAACAAATTGTTCATGGTAAAAAGGAAGGTAGACTTTTTACTCTTAAAGTACAAGGGAATGTTGGTCAAGCTTTAATCACACATGGTGATAAAGCATTTACAGAGTTAGATCTCTGGCATAAGAGGTTAGGACACTTTAATGAAAAGGGAATCAAAGCTATGGTGGAGAAACAATCCGTGAGAGGATTACCAAACATGAAGAACCAACATATGATTCACAAATGTGAAGCCTGTCAGATGGGAAAAGCCCACAAGTTACCATTTCAGAAAAATGGTTACAAACACGATGATTTGCTAGAGCTTATACATACAGATGTATGGGGACCGACAAAAGAAGGATCTATCAGTGGCTCAAGGTACAATGTTCTTTTTGTTGATGATGCAACAAGATGGATAACTCTTTATGTTTTGAAAGAGAAATCAGAAGTGTTTAGAGCTTTCAAGCATTTTCATGCATATGCTGAAAGACTTACAGGACAGAGACTCAAAAGACTAAGGTCTGATGGAGGAGGAGAATATTTTTCTCGAGAGTTCAATGATTATCTGTGGAATGCAGGTATCAAAAGAGAAATAACTTGCAGGTATACACCGCAACAAAATGAAGTAGCATAAAGGAGAAATCGAACTCTAGTTGAGTTTGCAAGAGCAATGTTAAAAGAGAAGAATTGTCCAAACTATTTGTGGGCTGAGGCTGTAAATACAACAACATATCTGGTAAATAGATTACCATGTACAACTTTAAATGGGATGACCCCTTATGAAGCTTGGTGGGGTAAGAAACCAACACTTGATCATTGTAAAGTGTTTGGATCAATAGCTTATGTTTATGTACCATCACAGTTGAGACATAAGCTTGAACCAAAAGCTGAAAAATATGTGTTCATCGGATATGATGAAAAGCAGATGGGTTACAGGTTATGGAGTCCTCTAATCAAACAGTTTACTGTTTCCAAAGATGTGACATTTGATGAAGGAAAGAGCTGGTATACAGATAAAGAGCATAGTGTTGAAACACTTGAAGAAAAGATAAGAAGAAATGAAAAAGGTAAATCACATATGCAAGTAAATGGAGATGAAGATCATATGCAAGCAAGTACATCCAGGATCAGATCAGGTATGAGAAACGAAGATGGATCAAGATTTGATGAAGATGTGTATTCAGATACACATGAAGAGTTTGAACCAAGAAGGTCAAACAGAGTAAGAAAACAACCGACAAGGTATTCCTATGATACTTCTTATTTGACTCAGAAAAACTATGCTTACCTAATAAAGGAAGATGAAGAACCTCAGAACTACAATGAAGCAAAAGGTAAAGAACAATGGGAAGAAGCAATGAAGGAGGAATATAAAGCACTTGAGGAGAATAAGACTTGGGAACTTGTTCAAAAACCAAATGGTAAGAAAGTGATTGGAAATAAATGGGTTTACAAAGTTAAGAAACTTGCAGATGGAAGGATAGCCAGATACAAAGCTAGATTGGTTGTCAAAGGATATGCTCAGACGCACGCCATAGATTATGATGAGACATTTAGTCCGGTGGCAAAGATTTCAACCATAAGGACATTGATTGCTATAGCAGCATCAAAAGGATGGAAGCTAAGTCAGCTAGATATAAAGAATGCATTTCTGAATGGATACACATCAGATGAAGTTTACATGGAACAACATGAAGGGTTTGTAAGTTCCAGATACCCAAATCATGTTTGCAGACTAAGAAGAGCACTCTATGGATTGAAGCAAGCTCCAAGAGCTTGGAATTACAGACTTGTGAAGTATCTCAATGAGCTTGGATACGAAAGTTCAAAGGCAGATGCAAGTCTACTCATCAAGAGAACAGATGAAGGTATGATCTACATTTGTATTTATGTAGATGACATTATAATCACAGGTACCTCAGATGAAGGAATCAAGGAGGTAAAGAGATTTCTTGAAAAAGAGTTCAAGATCAGTGATCTAGCAAAGTTATCATACTTTCTTGGAATGGAAGTTACATATATAGATCATGGTGTATATGACTCTCAAGAAAGGTATCTCCTAAACTTACTGAAGAAGTTTAACATGGAGAATTGCAAAGAAGCTTCAACACCGCTTGAAGTCAATCATAAACTCAGCAAGTATGATGGTGCAGAGTTTAAAGATATAAGAAGGTATCAATCTTTAGTAGGAAGTTTGATTTATGCTACGCTAACAAGACCAGATCTTAGTTATGTAGTAGGAGTTCTCTCACAGTTCATGCATTGTC
Organism: Ceratopteris richardii; assembly: GCA_020310875.1. Taxonomy (NCBI): domain Eukaryota; kingdom Viridiplantae; phylum Streptophyta; class Polypodiopsida; order Polypodiales; family Pteridaceae; genus Ceratopteris; species Ceratopteris richardii. Next base: position 38,318,420 of record CM035417.1, read on the forward strand.
CGAAGGATCAACATTGGGTTGCAGGACAAAGAGTTCTTAGATATATCAAAAGAACTCTAAAGGAAGGATTATATTATCCTTTTACATCAGATATAAAGTTGAGAGCATACAATGACTCAGACTGGGCAGGAAGTCAAGATGACAGAAGGTCAACACATGGGTATATGATATACCTAGGAGATAAGCTTGTCAGCTGGTGTTCAAAGAAGCAGCATACAGTGGCTTTATCGTCAATTGAAGCTGAATATAAAGGACTTGTGGAAGCAGCTAAAGAAGTGATATGGATGCAGACCTTGTTCAAAAGCATAGGGATTGATCAAGGTATACCTATCATACATGGAGATAATATGAACTCGTTGTATCTTGCAGCAAATCTAGTATTTCATGCAAGAACAAAACACATAGAGATTCAATATCATTTCCTGAGGGAAAAGGTAATGGAGAAGGACATTGAAATAGTATTCACTCCTACAAAAGATCATATTGTAGACATTCTAACAAAGAGCTTGGATGGAGTAAAGACAAGCAGATTCAAAGAAATGGCAAGTATAAAAGAAAAGAAGAATATATGAAAGACTGGAAGATGCTAATTAGTGATTGAGGGGGAGCTGTTGGAGATTCACTCACTAATTAGGCATAACGACATAAAGAAAAAGAGAAGCAGAAATAGAGCAGTCAGAAAATCAAAGCCTTAGTGAAGGGACAAATTCACGCCTGTAATATACAGCAAAGAAACTTCCAGAATTTTGAGTTTGTTGAAACCCGGATCAAAAATTGTATATAAGAGAGATACAGTAGAAATGTAAGTGACTCATATATATAGAACTCAATAGATGAGAAAATTCCCGCAGGGATAAGTAGATGTATGTGTAGAAGACGCCAGAGATTGCGTATGTAGAGATGAATAACAGAACTTGAAATGTCTTCATGTGAGAGAGATGGTAAGGAGAAACTACTCAGTATAGGAGAGTTCTCATGACTATGAGCGAAGTGAGGCCGAGTCATTTTTGTACACATCTTCTCTAATAGAAAACACATGTTCATGTGGAAATATCTGAGCATATTATTCTTGTGTGAAGAAATCTAAATGATTTCATGTTACTGTGAAAGATAGTTAACAGTTACAGTTTTCTCAGTATACACTTTTACGGTATTTCTACAAGTTAGATCTAACTGTGTAGTGTAAAGTTTTGTATAAGAGATAGCTCATCTTGAAGCTACGAGTCTCTACTATAAACTGATCAAAGTGTTTTGTGAAACGGAACACGTATACACAGTATAGTGTCTGACCGGAAAAGACATCCAAAAGTGATGAAGTTTTTTCTTAAACTTCAGATAGAGTTTATTCAGTGGAGGAAGTTCACGTATCACTTCCTTACTTCATGTATACACATTTGAAGTAACTACAAACAAAATTGCAGTTGATTCCGGTACAATTATGGTGAGATTTCGGTGATAGTCAAGTGACAGTCCGGTGAAGTTCGGGTGGAATTTTGGTGAGTCAAAAACACAGTTTTGGCATAGTTAAGTAGTGGAAAGATTATTTACTGTAAGAAAATACAGTAGTGTAAAGTCTGAAGTAAATGAGTTCAGAATTGAAGCTTGAAGGAAATGTGCAGCTTTCTGTAAAGTGAATTTTCAATTTTCACTAATACAGTTATAAAGTTTTCAGTTTCAGAAAGTTTGCTAAGCTATTGATGCTTATAGAGGTGTTCTAACATCACTTTAGCTTAGTTCTTGTGGTGTAAGCGTATTCCGCAATATATGATGCACCAACATCTACTCTATGTTACTCCATTGTAGCACCAAGGTGGAGTGTGCCTCTGGTAAAATTCTTGAAAACCTAGGAGTACCCAAAAGGAGCTACTCTAGCAAGAAAACGTGCCCTCATAGAGCAAAGCAAGGACTATGTTCTTATAGCAAAACAACTCTTCAAGAGAGGAAGAGACAATCATCTACAAATGTGCATTCATGAAGACGAGTATCTTTCTGTCTTAGAGATGGCGCATACAAGAGCTGTAGGAGGACATTTTTCTGCAGATAAAACTGCAAAAGTGATTCTCTTCGCGGGAACGTGGTGGCCAACTCTACATCAAGATGAAGCCACTTACGTCCAAAGATGCGATACCTGTCAACGAACAAAGTATCCTATTAGAAGAGATGAAATGCCCCTAAAACCTATGATGAGTGCCAGAGCTTTTACCAAATGGGGAATAGATTTTGTTAGACCAATTAGTCCACCAGTTAAAGGTTCTCATGCCGAGTACATAATTGTAGCAACGGATTATTTGACCAAATGGGTAGAGGCCAAAGCAACCAAGAAAAACGATGCAAGGACTACAGTGAAGTTTCTCTTCGAGAACATATTCACTAGGTTTGGATTGCCTATTGAAATTGTGAGTGATAGGGGCACACACTTTGTCAATGAAGTGATAGAAGCCCTAATGAAGGAATTCTTAGTGATTCATAAGAAATCAGCCCCTTATCACCCACAAGCCAATGGACAGGCTGAAAGTTCAAACAAAATCTTATGCACAGTCCTCACTAAAATTGTTAACAATGGCAGATCCAACTGGGACAAGCAATTACATCATGCTTTATGGGCATTCCGAGTAGCCTACAAAAAAGCCATAGGAACTATGCCCTTTAACCTAGTGTACGGACAGAATGCCATCTTGCCAATTGACTTCCTGGTACCTACTCTCAGAGTAGCTGCAAATTACGAATGGACTGGACATGAGTTATCAACTCAATGTTGATATATTTTGGTAGTGATGTGTGTGAACACACTAGGACCGTCAGGGGCAATTTTTTCCCTCTTTAGGAGGTTTTTTTCCCCCGGGTTGTATATATGCCTATTGCCCTAATGGGCTACTTATCTTTGTACATTCTCTAGTAATACATTCAGTATTGTGTGTTGTGCTCCAAGCTTCTTCTTCTTCCTTGTGCTATTCGCGTGCTTCCACAGACGTCTAACTCCAACAATTGGTATCAGACCAGGTCATCGCTTCATCTAGGGCACCGTCAACACTCCTTCGTTTGCAATCTCAGATTCGCACGAAATTTGATGAGCATACTCAGGGTGTTTTAGAGATCAAAACTGCTTCGCTCTGTGGTGCCGAAATCACGATCTGAGCTCATTTCGGCCTTCGAACGCACTATTGTAGCACTTGTGCAGGCTATTTCATCTTTTTTTGCCAAAGGTATATACTAGTTTCTGTTCACCAGTATAAGAGTCTTAAAGTCTGCTACAGGTCTAGCAGAATTTGTCTAGGCAGTTCTGTTCAACTTTTTGAGATACAATCAATTTTCTGCATCAAGGTATTTTAGTTACCAGCCATGGCTGAAAGCAGTGATGTATTCCGTATGTTGCATGTTGAGAATAAGTTGGATGGTACCAACTACCCATTATGGGCTTATATGGTGCGACATGTGTTGGTTGCAAAAGGACTGTGGAACATTATGCAGGGTGTCAAAAAACGTCCCATCACAATTGCAACTGTTACAACTGTAGGTACTGAAGCTGATGCAGAAGGTTTCGAAGATGATGATATTTTGCATATTCCTGTTTGTGCTACGATATTTGCTGCACCTACTACAGAGCAGATTTGTTGGGATGGCAGAGTTTCCCCAAGCACATGCATTGATAGCTTTGTCTATCAAACGTGCCATTATTCCTCATATTCGCTCTTGCAGAATAGCTAAGGATGCTTGGGATACACTTACCACATTGTACCAAGCTAGGAATGAGGCTCGTGTTGCTTACATCCGAAAACAGTTGGAGAGTGAGCACATGAATGAAGATGATTCTATGGACAGTTTCTTAACAAAGATCAAAGACTTGAAGGAATAGTTGATTTCTGCCGATGAGGTTATACGAGATAGCTCACTTGTGCAAACCGTTCTGAATGGTCTTCCTGATTCATGTTAGAGTTTTGCTTCTACTCTTCGATTGATGATGAAAGGCGATCCAAATGCCTTGTCATTTGAGGAGTTAGTCTCTATTCTATTGCAGCAAGATCAGTCTAGGCAGAACAAGTCCATTATGTGTGTTGCAGATCAAGCTTTCCTGGCTAGTCAGAAGGGTAAAGGAAAATGGAGCTCTTCTACTAGTAAGCAGAAATCTGCAAATGTTGCACATTTGAAGAACCAAGACAAAGATGAGAAAAAATCAAAAAAGCAGAAATTGTTTTGTAAGTACTGTAAAGAGAATGATCATATCATAAAGAACTGTCCAAAACTGGCTGCAAAAGAGGCAAAGAAGAAAGAGGCTGGAACGGTTATTGCAGAAGCCTCTACACCAAAAATGGAGTCTGCTAATCTTGTGCAGGAAGAAGAATGGGCATTTACTACTATTTGCAGTTTCGACCCATCTTCTCATGAGCAGTGCATGTCTGCAGTGGACTCAGATGTTTGGTACTTTGACAGTGGGGTGACCAAACATATTACCTCGCAGTGCAGTTTCTTCTCTTCACTCGAGTCTGCCCCTATAGGGAATACTATTACATGCGCCAACAACTCCTCTTATCCTGTTATGGGAGTTGGTAAGATCATTTTGAGTACTACTGATGGTAGTTCTTTCACTTTGCTAGATGCTTTATTTGTGCCAGGGATCAAGAAGAACCTGTTATCAGTTTCTACATTAGCCAAGATTGGCTTGGTTGTGAAATTTGTTGATGACAGGTGTATAGTTCATGATCTGTCAAATGGCGATGTGATTATTGCTTCTGGCATTTTATGTTGTTGGCTTTATAAGCTCATAGACTATGAAAGATCTGTGAATGATTCGGCATGTGTAGTACATGATTCTCAGGCTATCTCAGATACAAAGCTTTGGCATGCACGCTTTGGTCATCTGAATTTAACTAGTTTGCTACGCCTACAGAAATCTGAAATGGTGTCCTCTTTGCCCAAACTTGAGGCACCTGGAAAACATGTTTGTGAAGGCTGAATTTTGGACAAAATGCAGCGTTCCTCATTTCCAAAAGATGGTTCAGTTCGGGCTACTCAGAAATTGCAGCTTGTACATAGTGATGTTTGTGATCCTATGCAGACACCTTCTTTTGGAAATTATCTTTACTTCGTGAATTTCATTGATGATTTTTCCAGGCATGCATGGGTATATCCATTGAAGACAAAGTCCGAAGTGTTCATGTGCTTCAAACAGTTTTTGGTTTTGGTTGAAAATCTGTCACCCTTCGTTCAGATCGAGGGGGGGAATATATGTCTTCTGATTTTAATGCATTTCTGGCTGAACATGGGATAAAACACCAGTGTACAGTGCCATATACACCTCAATAGAATGGAGTTGCTGAACGAAAGAACATATCACTCATGGAGATGGCAAGGTGTATGGTCAAGAGTTAGGCTTTACCACATAGTTTCTGGCTTGAGGTTGTCATGTGTGCAGCATATGTACAAAATAGGTGCCCCACTAAAGCGCTGCAGTCTATCACTCCATATGAGGCTTGGCATGATCGCAAGCCATCTGTTGCTCATCTGCATGTTTTTGGTTGTTTGGCATATGCATTAGTGTCTGAACAACATCGCAGAAAATTGGATGATAAAGCAGTAAAATGTATTTTTGTTGGATACAGTTCTGAAAGTAAAGGCTATCGTCTTTATCATCCACAGACTAAACGCATTCTGGTTAGCCGTGATGTTGTTTTTGTAGAAGACGCTATTCAGCCATTGCTTTCATGTACTAAGGAGACATCTGTTAGCTCCAAAGACATGTATGATACTTTTCTCCCTCTTTTTACAGGCGGACAGTCTAGTGATGGTCCCAATGAGGCAACTTCTCAGCCTTTGCAGGTTTCATGTGATGATGCAGATCATTCCATTTCAGATGCAGATTTACATGATGCACTAGTTGATGAGAGAGATAATATTGAGCAGGCAAAAACTATGCCAAAATGTCTGGTGAAGACTTTGCGTGACAGCAAATTAGATGCACCTCTGTCATATCATACTCGATCAAGCTCTCATAGTGCCTCTTTGACATCAAATTGCTATGCTATGGCTGCATCTAGTGTCTGTGATGAGAATGAGCCTGTTTCGTTTGATGAAGCACAAAATTCAGAAAATTGGATGGCTGCTATGCAATCCGAATATGATGCTATAATGAGGAATGGTACATGGTCTTTATGTGACTTGCCTCCAGGCAAGAAGGCCATTGGCACAAGATGAAGTGTAAATCGGATGGTACAGTTGACAGGTATAAGGCTAGGCTTGTTGCAAAGGGTTATGCACATGAAAGAGGCATTGATTTTAATGAGACCTTTGCACATACATGCCGTATGACTACTGTTCGGAGAAATCTCTGCACTTGAAGCTCATCATGGTTGGAATGTACATCAGTTGGACATTAAAACAACATTTTTGAATGGTTACTTGCATGAAGAAGTGTATGTTTTTCAGCCCCGTGGCTTTGTGCAGAAAGGTCATGAAAACCAGGTGTGCATGTTAAAGAAGGCATTATATGGTTTAAAGCAAGCACCACGTGCTTGGTATGAGAAGATACATGCCTATCTGATTGCATATCGTTTTGAGAACAGTCCAACTGAAAGCACCTTATATGTTAGGTGTGCTAATGATGTGCTTCTGATCATTGTTGTCTATGTTAACGACATGCTACTCACTGGTCCTATTGAGAGACATATTGCTGATTTTAAGGCTGATTTGCATGCCTCATTTGAGATGTCTGATTTGGAGCATTTGCATCACTATTTGGGCATTCAGTTTATGCAAGTTGATGGTGGAATGGCTTTGTGTCAAATGAAATATATTGACACATTATTGTAGCGTTTTGGCCTTGAAGACTGTAAGCCTATTGCCATTCCTATGGAGACACGTCTATGATTGAGTCTTCATGATGCTGGAGATGCATTTGATGTTGTTCTCTATCAGCAGGCTGTTGGATGCTTGATTTACTTATGCATTACTTAGCCAGATATTCAGTTTGTTGTCTCACAGATGAGCAGGTTTATGCATTGCCCAAGAGTCAAGCATTGGCAGGCGGTTAAGTGCATCTTTCATTACTTGAGTGGTACTCGGTTACTTGGGTTGTTTTATCCCAAGGGGGATCACTACCGCCAGATTTGCATGCTTTTTTTTACTCTGATTGGGCTGCTTGCCATGACACTCGTGTGTCCACTAGTGGCTTTTGCTTCATGCTTGGTAGCTCATGTATATCTTGGTTGAGCAAGAAGCAGCCTATTGTGGCCACTTCCAGTTGTGAGGCTGAGTATAGGGCAGCTTTCATAGCTATTGTTGAGTGTGTGTGGATCAGACGCCTTATGGCTGATTTGGATGTTGGTCAGACTTCTGCCACCACCATCTTCACTGACAGTCAGAGCGCATTGGCAATTGCGAGGAACCCTGTGTTCCATGCTCGCACTAAGCACATTGAGGTACATTATCACTATGTCAGGGAGAGGTTCTCTGCTGGGGAGATTAGCTTGGCATATGTGCCCATGCAGGAGAACATTGCAGACCTTTTCATGTAGGCTCTACCTAGGGAGAAGTTTGAAGCTTTCCGCAAAGCTTTGGGCTTACTTCCTTTTGTGGAGTGATTTCTAGATAGCTTGGCACTTCCTTATACATGAGTGCCAGCTCCTTGTTCACCGCATCACTCCCAGGGGGGATTTGTTGATATATTTTGGTAGTGATGTGTGTGAACACACTAGGACCGTCGGGGCACTTTTTTGCCTCTTTAGGAGGTTTTTTCCCCCGGCTTGTATATATGCCTATTGCCCTAATGGGCTACTTATCTTTGTACATTCTCTAGTAATACATTCAATATTGTGTGTTGTGCTCCAAGCTTCTTATTCTTCCTTGTGCTATTCGCGTGCTTCCGCAGAAGTCTAACTCCAACACTCAATTGGATCAAATAAAAAAGTTACACGAAACAAGATTACAAGCCGTGGCAGGTATTTACACTCCAAAAAGGAGACAGAAGGCATATTTTTATGCTCATATTAAAGATAAAAACCTGAAGGAAGGAGATTTGGTCCTGGTCTATACTTTGAAGCAACATGCAAAGAAACTGCAAAAAAGAGGATATGGGCCCTTGATAATCAATCGTATATCTACCAGCAGAGCCATCAGCCTATCAACCCTAGATGGAGAAGTATTGCCAAACTATATAAGTGGTTGATGAGTAAAAACTTATTTAGAGCCATTGATAGAGGAAATAATGTCACGACTTCTAATGGCTAAAAATAGACGAGAAGAGGACAAAAGAATACGAGAAGAAGCAAGACAGGAAGCTCTAGAATGAATCAGGAAACGAAAGGAATGGATGAGAGAGAGAGAGATGAAAGATATCGACAAGGAGATGAACTTATCCCAATGGATAACTTTAGAGCCTTTGAAAGCCTAGGACAGCAAACAAAGCAACCATATTTGAATCTGGGTGCTGGAACAGAAGAGTACCACCCGGTGGATGCTCTCATTGACACAGGAGGAGCTGTTAGCTGTATCAAGTCTTCATTGACTCAGAAACTCAAGGAAGAATTACGCCCATCTAAAGCGCAGCTGATTGGAATAGGGGGAAAAGTTACTAAATGCATAGGCGAGATTACCTTGTCACTACATCTCGGAAATAACACGATGCAACAAAAACTCTTGGTGTGTCATGATCAAGACTTATTAGAAGAACTTGTGTTGGGTCAAGATTGGATATATGAATATGAAGTGACTATCCAATTAGCCTTGGGTTACATATCGGCCAAGATAGGGCACCGGGAGGTATTCAACGTGTTAGAAGAACGACATATCAAAGCCAAATGTATAGGCCCGAGAGATCACTCATGCATGCATGATGATGAATGTACGTTCACCTCCACTATGGAAACCCCACCATCAAGTACCTCATATGAGAACACACCGAATCTCAATCTCGCACACTATCCTAAACCAGTGAACCTCACTACTAGCATCATCTCCAATAAAAGCCCCTGTGAGGAATCGAGCACAGGAGGGACTAGTCAGCAAGACTGTCACGAACTTTCACACATTAGGATCCATCCCATTCCTCACACTAGACAGGCTTGGATCAGAAAAGATCAAGTGACATCATATCATCAACAATGGAGCTATATCCTACACAAGAAACAAAAAAAAGTACGAGGACCCCAGTCAAGCTGGACTCTGAAGTCCACAAAGGATTGCTAGATTATGGATTCTGAAGAAAGTAATGGCCGCCCAAATGGTGCGAACGCAGATATGGATTCCCAAATCATGTGCACCAAAGACAATCATTAAAAGGGACGTGTCAATGCACAAGAAGTATCAGTACCACATGAAGGCGAAGCAGCAAGAAACAAACAACTACAGGACATTGCAGGAGCAAAAATACCAACAAGAACACTTCAAGGATTTGAAGGACAAGCCAAGTGGAGGTACAACGTGAGAAGCACAACAATCACCAAGAATGTTGGAGATACAGTCGGACGCAAAAGAATAAAGCAGATTTGGATGCCTAAAGGCAAAACAATCTGTATGCATCAGCTAGAGATTTCGATTTGCACACATCTTGAGTTGCAAGAGTCCCGAGCATGCATAATAGGGCCACATTACAAGGCCATGCATTCGGCACCTAATTCTTCTTCTACTAGATAGTGAAACAAATTTCCCTCTTAGGTAATAGGAGAGCACTTGTACAATAATCTCAAGGAAAATAACTAACGGTACAATAAAAGCTTCGGCTAGGTACTAACACTTTTGTTTTCTTTCAGAATGAAATAGAAAAAAAATTATACATGAATGAGAAAAATCCCAGGTACTACCTTTCTCACACCCACGAGAAAGGGACGACACAAGTCACTCGGAGAGTTGCAACTCATGATACCAGCTCTACACTAATTACTGGTATGTATTAAGTGCAGATGGCATCTTCAAATTCTGAGGCTACGCAAGAGGAAGAAGTCATGTTTCTTCCCTTGGAATCGATTTCTAAGGCAAGAGGTCATTGGTTCCTTGAAGACCAGCCGGTGTCAGATCTTTTTTTCATGGCCACCATCAAGATTATGGATAGGGATCACTACTTCCCAATCATGTCACAAGATTTCCAAACCATAATACACTGATTACCGTGCATCACGGATGTTTGGACAACAGCTGGAATAGATGCATTTCTACAACTTCCAATATACTTACCAGATTTTTAGAGATGCACACAAGTTATGGACACACTCTAGTCCGCACCAGATAAGCCGTCAATCCCAGAGGATAAAGTGCTCAACAAAACAGGTACATGGAAAAAAATTCGATTCACTCATGAAGTCAACAACAAAGATTTTGGATGGAGTCACGATGGTCTCACTAATGTCAAAGATGAATGCCATGATGCTAAAAAGAAAACCTTTCTGGAAATCAACCGGACAGATATAGAAGAATCGATTAGATTGGTGCATCAACATTTTTGTTTTCCCAGCATGAACAGGTATACATCGCCTCAGAAAATTGTAGTTCAATTGCTCTCCCATGTGATGAGGCAAGTTGGAAATCAAGTAAATCTTACTCCATATATTCAAGACCGCCTATTCAAAGCTAAGAAGAAATGGAGTCAGAAGAAGTTTTTGAATGGAAGTTCGGCATTGACCTTGCTAATATATGAGGCTCTTGATATGAAAGAATGTCTACATTTGATGCCAAACTCCACCAAAACGGCAAAATATGTAAAGTCGGCTATTGTTCCAAAGAAAAAGAAAACAGTTATTTCCACAGAAGAAGTGGGAACAAGTTCCAAGAAACAAATGAGAGGGACTAAGCGCGCTAGAGACGAAGCGAAGCAAGAAACACCACAATCCAAGCGGACACATACGTTACCAAAGATCCCTCTGACACAACCGCCCATCACAAAAAGAGATCTCTCAGCGGCACTAGAAGAAACGCATACGTACATGCGGGGTCAAGTGAACCTCAATGTCCAAGGACATCAATATAAATAGGCAAGAGGAGGACAGCAACAAAAGGACAAAGAACATACTCCAGAACTAGCCGCCAAGTATAAAGAATTGGGATTGGAGGATTCAAGTTCTAATGAGGAATCTAGCCCTGAGAAGGATACCTTGGACACTGACATAAGAACAAAAACAAATAATGAGGAATGGACATAGATAAACTAGGTCAAAGTCACACCCGACAATCAACAATCATGTATACAGAACCAGGAAACATCCACTGAACAAACACACCTCATTCAATTGAACGAAAAGTCACAAATCAGCATAAAGGAAGCTTCAATTCCACATAAAGATGCGGTGCCACCCATGAAAGAAGAAATACAAACATACGTAGAAAAAGAAAGGTGTTTACAACAAAATCTGGAACAAATTGTGATTGAGATCCCTGATGGCACGCCACAAGTTAAGACAGTAAGTAAGGAGGCTGAGCCAAAGATACAACTTCATATTCGATAGCCCCATGACACAACATTGCATGTGGCACAATGAAAAGATGTTACCAGAGGGGAAGAACCTAGCATCCCGACAACATGGTTAAATGTTGATGTTACTCAACTAAAACCAATAGTCAAACAAATGATACAAACGGCCATAGATACACATCAACAAATGATGGAAACAGACGAGGATTATGACAAAGCCATGTGAGAAAAGAATCAATTTCAAGTGATGAGTGAACAGTGATCTGCGCAGTTGATCTAAGTTCAACAAGTGGTTTCAGCTAAAGAGACGAAAATAATAGAAGTCAGAGGCCAATGCACTACATTAATGGAGCAGAATCACAAGCTCCAGGAACAACTGATGAAGCTACAAAGACAACATGAAGCAAGTGAAGTGAACAAAGAGAGAATGAAAGCTAGCAGCAATCTGTTAGAAATGTAGCTCAAAGTATATATGGATGAAAACGATAATCTACACAACAGGAATAAAGAACTGATGAAGGCACTGTTTTATGACCAACCAATAGATAAACAAGAGACAACAGCAACTGACCAGAAGGAATTGAACGATCAGATTGCAAAATATGAAAATCTGCTGAAACAAGAGCAAAGTCTAAAAGAAGAATGGGAACAAAAGCACATACAAGACACAAATGAGCTTAGGAAATAACTCAAAGCTACTGAAGCAAAACTCTTGGTAATTTATAATGAAAATGCGGATAAAGTAGCGAAAATCGACAATGAGCTTCTCGTAGCTAAAGTCGCACTCCAGACAACCCTTCACGAAGTTAAAGAAAAGACTGAGCGTATTGTACAATTGGAAGCTCAAGTAGAACAAAAAGCAAACATCAGGACACTAGTAGAGCCACAACCAGAGAATCCTACTAACTAGGTAGAGGTATGTCCTCTATCTCCCCCGATCTATCATTCTCCAATAAAAGAGCAGATGACAGAACCATGTGATGATCATCCCATGCCATATATTGTAGAAATAGGTCAGAAGGAAGGGGTACTATTGGTGTCCCGATTGACAGAAAATTTTGAAAATGAAGTCATCAAAGTAATGAAAGAAGCCAAAATTAAAGGAAAAGACTTGGATACAATCATGAAGCCCTTCAATATTCTGTATGGGCTCTTGAAAGAGAAAACACGACAATATATAAAGAACATCACACAAAAGGATCTAGATGAGCAGTTGCACTTCAAGGAAAACACATTCAATTATACTCAAGAAGAATTTGAAGCTGCACAACCTTTATGGAGAAGAAAATATTTGGAGAAAAATCCTACTTTGCGGGTGCACTAGCAAGCAGCACCATATTGAATACAGGTGAATCCTTCTTTTTTCCCAACACCACCTCGCAGAGAAGCATGTGAATTTTTGGATATGCAAAAGAGTGGTGTGCTCAATAAACAGTGGTTAAATTATCCTCTGCTTCCAAGTCCACCTCACAATTACTTACCGACTGAGGGTTACATGGTGAAAACCATTGAATTTTGGCTACATCGATATGCCACAGTACCTGATCTAACTATCAAGATGACTAATAAAATCCCAGCATGATACTTACAGTTTTGAAAGTGTTCAAACAAACAGCATATACATTTTTAGATTTCATCGATATTAACCAGGGCACAGATATCCTTATTTTTTATCTATCTGTTATGCCCAGCCGCCCAACAATCATGGCATATTATTCAAGGCTCATGTTCTTACCAAGCCATATATGCAAACCTTCAAGGAAGCCTTTTTTACCGGATTTTTTGAAATTGATTCCGAGATTTTCTTAAAAATGTCAATGAAATCTAAATGCTAGAATGGTGGCATATGAATTGAACTTCTTCACAGATCACAGACAGCCACCACATGACGGTGTGAAAGTTGAACAATGGAAGCAACTATTGATACGTGACGCTAATCTGCTTAATGAGACAGAGCAAAAGGTTTACAGAACATACTCCCGTCGCATTCCAAAGCTTGTTGGGGACGACAGAGTTCAGGAGGGGGCAGTGTTGAAAGAGAGTCCAGCAAAAAGAAGAGAAGAAGACCAAGAAAGAAGCTTCACTAAAGGTATTATATCTGAAAACATATCTCTATAGGAAGCCCCACAGGGGCACGCAACACCCATCTCTGCACAGAGCCCCATAGGGGCATACAATGGGGGAAGGCACGTGAGCGACAAGGGCAGATCAAGGCCAACAAGTATCCATGAAGAAGTGCAAGAAGATATTCGGTAGATCCTGATCCTTAAGAAGGTTCTTCAACATCTGGGTCTTCGGGAGGTCGAGATCGAAGGCTAAAGGTCCACACCCTCATACCTTCCACTAGTTGTGTGTGTGGTAACCCAACTTAACACAGCAACCCAGATTTAAAAGGAGTGATTGGAAAATGATCCACGGGTTGTGTACGGTGAAAAGAGAAGAAGAGGCCACGACCAATGCAACAAGTCCCGAGTTATGATCTGTTCCTTGACCGCTTGTAAAATTATATCATTACAACTTTCGTAGAAGCGCGCAATGGTCGACTACAGGCACAACACTAAAGACACGAAGCGAAGCCTGTCAAGGGACGACAGAGACAAAGAGGGGGGGAGTGTTGCAGAGCAAAGAAGAGCAAAGAGGCAGAGAAAAAGAAGGGCCCTAAAATTTTTCTGAATTGGGAACTTTCTTTTTGTATTATGGCCATTTTGTAATATATTTCTTGATGTAAATGCACCAGAGGAGTCCTCTAGATGCATACCCATAGAGATTTGTAGCTTACCCTTGTAAATTAGTAGGAAATTAGCCTTTCAGTTAATAAAGTGCCGCTCTCTTGTGTGAAAGGACCATTTTTAGGGCACATGTATATAAGTCAATTTGTGACTCTTTGTAGAGACTTTTTGCCATTGTGAGAATCAAGAGCACAGAATTTCAAATTTGTGTCTTCTCCTCTATGTATCTTCTTCCTTGTGAGCTTGCATGCATGTGTGATGCTTGGAAAGAGTGCTTGGAAGTGTTGTCTATCCATGAAAGTGCTTGTTTACTGTTGGTAAGGTGTGTGCGAAGTGTAGCAAGTGCTAAAGTGTAGGAAGGTCAATCCCGTGACTCAGTATTTTTTTCATAACTTAAAGCAGAAGCGTCAGAATCAAGTAAAAGGACCACCATTGGATGCATCTTCTTGAGAGCTTCAAAACGAACCCACTATTTGCTATGTTCGAAGTTCGTAGCTGAGAGAAAAGGTTGATTTACTGTTGATTGCTGCTCCAAGTGTCGCGACATTATAACTGATCCCTGAAACTTGATTGGAATAGATTTATACTTATTTTCACTTTATGAGAGTTCATTTGCATTGACCATCATTTGAATGCATGTCTTCATACACTCGGCTAGGTTTTGATACTCCTCGGATTGATAATTAAAACGTGAATCCCCACTATATGTACTTGAGAAGGATCGAGGTATAGTCTCTTTCTCCACAAGTCCCTAAGTCGGTACTTAGGTACACACACACACAAGGTAAGATCAAAGAGAGGAACAATGGAAAGCTTGTTGGGTGTGTGTAGAAGTGTGAGAGACACACGAGAAGCACACACAAGGAGCACAAATGCAACAAGACACACAAAGAAGACGATGCCTGGAATAGCTCTCTCTATTGACGATGAACTGAACTGAAGTAAGAGTTGAATAATATCCCTAAGTACAAAGTACCACCACATATGAGAGTATCAAGTATGTGTTAACATGGGGAGAAAACCTCTAGCCAGCACTAGAGTAAAAAGTGCCCATGTATAGGGAAAAGGTTCACATCAAAGCTACTTGAGGAACACATAAGTGTAACAAACCCCCCTCGAGTGAATGATGTGAACACATACAGGGAGTGAAAGATCAGCCCCCATAAGGTAATAAACCTAAAGCTTTGCGAAAAGCTTCAAACTTTTCCCGTGGAAGAGCTTTGGTGAATATATCTCCCACATTATCTTGTGTAGGCACATATACCAAATCAATTTCTCCTGTAGGCCAGCGAATTGGGACTCATCATCTAGCTTTTTGGCCTCACACATCATTCGACCACTTAAAGAAATTAATATATTATTTTATCTTTCTAATGCACATGCACACACACAAACACATTTTTTTAATGATTCACTCAGAATTAAAAAAAGTATTTGGTACTATACTTGAAGTGATTCGTTCGGTGGATTTGTTGCCTTCTCTTTGTTCTGAACTACTACAGTAGAAGAACATGACATAACCATTAGAAATTGATATATATCACTGGTCACACGACAATAGGATAGCTTGGTATAAACGAGAAGTTATTATGCCGAGGTGATTACTAGTTGTTCGGGAAAATTTTCTCACCTACTACATGTTTCTTGGGAAACATCATCATCATTATCGCCTCCAACGTCATCCTCAGCTTCATCATAAAGACTACCATCAGATTCATCATCATCTTCCTCATACTCACTTTTGTCCTCGCCATCAGAAGCCTCATCATCTTCTTCCTCATCCTTATCATCAACATCCTCACTCACATTCTCTCCTTTGAGATCCTCCACCCAAGCCTTGTCACTATCCTCTTTGTTTCCCCTTTCGTCTTTTGAATCGCTAGAAATGATCACTTCTCTCGAGTCACTGGAAATTATCAATTCTCCCACAAAGTTGTATTCACACTTCGTCACTCCCCATCTCGCTCTCATCTGCATCAGCATCATCCTTGATGCTTCCTTGCTTCATCACCCTTTTGTTGGAGTTAGACGGATGTGGAAGCACGCGAACAACACAAGGAAGAAGAAGAAGCTTGGATCATAACAAAGAATACTGAATATACTACCACTAGAATGTACGAAGATAGTATCCCGTTAGGGCTACAGGCATATATACAAGCCGGGGGGGAAAAACCTCCCAAAGAGGGAAAAAAGTCCCTGGCGGTCCTAGTGTGTTCACACACATCACTACATAAATATATCAACAAATCCCCCTTCGAACTGATGCAGTGAACAAGGGGTAGGACTCATGTATAAGGAAGTGCCAAGCTATGTGGAATCAATCCACAAAAGCAAGTAAGCCCAAAGCTTTGCAGAAAACTTCAAACTTCTCCCTAGGCAGAGCCTTAGTGAAAAGGTCTACGATTTTCTCCTGCATGGGCACATATGCCAAGCTAATCTCTCCAGCAAAGAAACTCTCCCTCACATAATGATAATGCACCTCAATGTGCTTAGTGCGAGCATGGAACACAGGGTTCCTCGCAACTGCCAATGCGCTCTAACTGTCAGTGAAGATGGTGGTGGCAAAAGATTGACCAACACCAAAATTAGCCATAAGGCATCTGAGCCACACACACTCAACAGTCGTTGTGAAAGCTTCCTTATACTCAGCCTCACAATTGGAAGTGGCCACAGTAGGTTGCTTCTTGCTCAGCCAAGATATGCATGAGCTACCAAGCATGAAGCAAAAACCACTAGTGGACACACGAGTGTCATAGCAACCAACCCAATCAGGGTTAGAAAAAGCATGCAAATTTGGCGGTAGTGATCCCCCCTTGGGATAAAACAACCCAAGTAGTCGGGTACCACTCAAGCAGCAAAAGATGCGCTTAACCACTTGCCAATGCCTGACACATGGGCAATGCATAAACGTGCTCATCTCTGAGACAACAAACTGAATATCTGGCTGAGTAATGCATAAGTAAATCAAGTATCCAACAGCATGCTGATAGAGAACAACATCAAATGCATCTCTAGCATCATGAAGCCTTAATCATAAACATGTCTCCATAGGAGTGGCAATAGGTTTACAATCTTATAAATTCAATGCCCAAATAATGATGCAAATGCCCCAAATCAGACATCTCAAATGAGGCATGCAAATTAGCCTTGAAATCAGCAATATGCTTCTCATGAGGACCAGTGACCAGCATGTCACAACATAAACAACAATGATTAGAAGCACATCATTAGCATGCTTAACATATAAGGTGCTTTCAGTTGGATTGTTCTCAAAACCATGTGTAATTAGATAGGCATGTATCTTTTCATACCAAGGACGTGGTGCTTGCTTTAAAATATATAATGCCTTCTTTAACCTGCACACCTAGTTTTCATGCCCTTTCTACACAAAGCCACGAGATTGAAAAACATACACTTCTTCATGCAAGTCACCATTTAGAAATTCTCTTTCAATGTCCAACTGATGTACATTCCAACCATGATGAGCTGCAAGTGCACATATGCTATGAACAGTAGTCATTCGTCAAGTAGATGCAAAGATTTCATCAAAATCAATGCCTCTTTCCTGCACATAACCCTCTGCAACAAGCCTAGCCTTGTACCTGTCAACTATTCCATCAGGTTTATGCTTCAACTTGTATACCCACTTAGTGCTAATGGCCTTCTTGCTAGGAGACAAGTCACATAAAGACCAGGTACCATTTTTCACGATAGCATCATATTCAGATTGCATTGCAGCCATCCAATGTTCAAAATTTTGTGCTTCATCAAACGAAACAGGTTCACTCTCATCACAGAGACTAGAGGAAGCCATAGCATAGCAATCTTATGCAAAAGAGGCACTATGAGAGCCTAAACGAGTATAACATGGAAAAGCTGCATCTAATTTGTTGTCACGCAAGGTCTACACTAGCCATTTTGGCATAATTTTTTCCTCCTCGATATCAGCTCTCTCATCAACAAGTGCATCATAATTTTGGCTAAAGTTGATGCAATCAAAGGAGCTTGTCAATGGATTATTGAAATTCAAGGTTGTAAAGATGCAAAAGGTATGCAAAGCATGTCAATTTGGTAAACAATTAAGAGCATCATTTCCACATGACAAACATGTTAGTGAGAATGTGCTAGAGACAATGCATATGTATATTCAGGGTCTTGCAAAAACCATATACATGAGGGATCATAGATTTCACATTCATTGATGACCAAATACACAAAGTATGGGTATACTTCACGAAGGAGAAGATGGAGGTATTACCTCACTTTTAGAATTTCAAGGTTATGGTGGAAAAGCTAATAGGGAAATATATTCAGACATTAAGATATGATGGAGGATCTCTGTAGATATCAAATGAATTCAGTACTTTTTTTAAGAGTCATGGAATTCGAAGGCAATTTTCATCCAACATCGAAACGCAAAGGGAAAAATTGGAGGAATATACCACAACAAATATCCTTCTATGGCTCCTTACTTTCGGAGAAAAAATTGTAGTTGGATAAATAGATAGATTAAAAGATCGGGAAAATAAGCTACAAAATGCAATAAGAAGGGAGGTAGTTAGTGAAGAAGTCATGAGAAGATAGATAAGAGAATAAGAAAAGCTAGGATCGCTTACATTAATAGTGTGAAAAACTCGTGAATTATCAAAACATTCAAGAGCGAATTAATTTGTGAGGACGAATTTTATCCAATTTGGGATGAAGTTTTAAGCCTTAAGATAATTTTAAGCCTTAAAATTCAAGTCGTTATCTCAAAGTTTGTGAAGCATGAAACTTGTTGCAATCGAACATGAAAGCTTCTAAGTTTATTCTCATTGCAATCAAAAGGGTTTGGGGTTTGATATATTATAGAGTTTATATGTATAAAAATAAAATTCTCTCCTCATGGGTAAACTTCTCGAATTTTATTTTCGGTGTAAATGAAAATAAATAAATTAAATGATTAATTCTCAAATTAATTCTCTCATTCATACTATGCTTACATTACTCCCTTTCCTTTCATTCATAATGTATGTGTTGTGTTATTATGAAGAGTGTGTTGAAAAGATAGAGTTGAGATAGTCAAAGTTCTCAAAGTTATCTATTTCATCATATATCCAAACATACCGTAAATATACTCATTTGAAAGTCACTACAATGTTCTCAACTTGTGTGAGTGTCAAAGTCCAAATCAAATCAAACCAAATCAAACGTAGAATGGAGAACCCAATGGTCGAGTGAGATGACAGTTCAAATTTGAAAGTTCATGCACCTCTCTTTCAAAAAAAATCCCTTCTTTGGAAGATCCTCCAAATAGGATCTTGGTTCTAAGATCTCTATAGTGTTAAAGGTGTAATAAAAAGAAACAGAACAACTTTTGTGACTCTTTGATGAAATCTCAAGGTATGAAAGAATCTAAAGGAGCTTCTGCATTCTGTAAATTATGTTTCTTAGATATCTCCAATTTTAGTAATTCTCCAAAAGTCCCTTTTCTAGAAGGTTCCCTCGTGCTCTTCATTAGCCCGTGAATAACAGCGCACATGAGACAAGCACACATGAACAAAATTGGAAGCAATCAAATACAAGATATAGATGTTATATGGTCCGATTCATGATAATACATGTAGAAGATGATGATATGCTCTGAATAATCGTTGGTACATTTGGCAAGCCTAAATGCTTGGCTAAATATTCAGGACTACTTATCAATTCATGTACCTCACATGGAGGACCACAGATGAACACCTTCTTGTCAATATAGGTGTATTTACCTTTGGATAAATGTAAAAGCTAGAGAATATGGAATCTTGTGAAGTTAGAGAGCTTAACCCACGACTCATGTGGTATAAGGAATCAATTCAAATCACCCCTAAAGTGTAGGAACACTTTTAGGTGAGGGAAATTCAAAATTCAAACTCACTAGTTGAGCATCAAAAGAGAAGCTTTTAGTCACAGGTAGTGTGAGTCATTCTGAGGGCTATTGAGCCACACCATTGAGCATACCTTGAGCTCAACATATGTACGAGTAGTCCAGGATTTCCTTCATTAATAGACAAATTGGATCAAGGTAATTACTCAGCTTCGTCACTTAGAAAGGAAACTTATCTTCAAGGGAGAAACCTGTATGGTTACATTTTTGGAGATGAGGTGATGTCAATCCTTATAAACAAAGGACAACCAACTCAAGAAGAACAAGAGAGGTTAACCACATGGTGCTCAAAGGATGATCTAGCAAAGTCATACATTTTTAACTCAATCTGTAATTTTTTACTTCCACACATCAGGAATTGCAAGACTTCACAAGAGACTTGGCCCATGCTCTTGAAGCATTCTTCTCATCAAGTACCAAAGCAAGAAAAAACCAACTATGGATGGAGTTCACTACACTCAAGAAGATGCCTAAGCAAAGTGTGACTCATTTTGTCACCAAAATGAAGGACATAGCAGATCAACTTGGGAGCATTGGAGAAGTCATTTATGAAGAGAAGATAGTGAGGCAAGTGATCAATGGAATAAAAGCAGATGACAAATGGGAAGCTTTCACCATAGCCAGGGACCTCTACATGGACATGCAGGTTCCTGATTTTAACACTCTCATGGGATAATTGTTCACACATGAGGCAAAGCTTATCAAGAATGGAGACAACTCAAAAGATAATCAATCCTCTGCCCTATATACAGATAAGAACACGAATAAAGATGGTAAAGGCAAGAGTAAAAAGTCTGATGATGAAGGTAGTACCTCTCAAGCAAACTTTACAAGTAGAGGTAGAGGTTCAAGAGGAAGAGGTAGACGAGGAACATAAGGTAGGGGGAGATCTCAAAGCTCCTCTCTGTTGAGAGTTCCATGCTCCACCCTTTTGTCCAAAGCTAGAATCATTCTCATGCAAGTTCACTTATCCCACATGCAAGGAAATTCTCTCAAACTCCATATAAGCAAGGCCTCCCTTCACTCCACATAAGTCATTCCACTCTAGCTCATTGCCAAGAGTGTGCTTCCACTCCTCATGGAGTCTCCATGCTCATAGAGCATCTTATGTAAGTCATTTACATTTCCATTTTAATTCATTCATCATGTTTTGTTATCTATTGTTCCTTCCTCCTTAGCTTGTTAGATGTGTGCATGTGAGTAGAGTAGGAGTAGTCCTTTTTCATTTCAACATGGTATCAGAGCATAGGTTAACTTTCCTTTTGAGTTTTGTTTTTGTTTAGTATGTTTTTCTTTCTTAATCCCTCCCTCCCTCCCATATTTCTTTAATAAGAGTGCTTCTAAGCACTATTTCATTTCATTATTTATCATGAATAGTTTTACCATGCTTGTCCTTATCATAACAATTTTGTTTTGTGGTTTCTTTCAATATTGTGGTTTCTTCATTAACAAGTGCTTATAAGCACTGTCTGTCAATAATAGTCCATATCTTTTGCTCTTGAGCATTGTAAAGAGATAGAGATTATGGAAGCATGGGGATGTAACTTCACCCACCCGTGGCCCTGTCAAGCAGATTTAAATCTGTACAGAAGAAGAATAAAAGCATCTCATATGCACCAGAAAATGAGCAAACGAAAGCGAGAACGTGCAATTGACTAGCTGACCCAGAATGTGCCCATGTTCAAAGGGACACAAGACAAGACCAATGTGCAAGGCTACGGAAGTCTTCCATGATCCTGTAGAAAACACAAGCATACACCACCTACCCCATGATGTAAACCCTTTATATGTCTAGGGATCCCATATGTCCCTAGATCCCATTAAAAAACCACTTGGATCCCATATGTCCAAGTTATGTCTAAGGATCCCATATGTCCTTAGATCCTATATGTCACTAGTCTCCTTGCTAAAAACAAATGGACTAAGTGATCCCATATGTCACTAGTCTCCTTGCTAAAAACAAAAGGGTCATCACATGGAGGGGGGATGTTGAGAGTTCCATGCTCCACCCTTTTGTCCAAAGCTAGAATCATTCTCATGCAAGTTCACTTATCCCACATGCAAGGAAATTCTCCCAAAATCCATATAAGCAAGGCCTCCCTTCACTCCACATAAGTCATTCCACTCTAGCTCATTGCCAAGAGTGTGCTTCCACTCCTCATGGAGTCTCCATGCTCGTAGAGCATCTTATGTAAGTCATTTACATTTCCATTTTAATTCATTCATCATGTTTTATTATCTATTGTTCCTTCCTCCATAGCTTGTTAGATGTGTGCATGTGAGTAGAGTAGGAGTAGTCCTTTTTCATTTCAACACTCTCCATGTGCCATATGTGGCTTAATTAATCACATTACTAAGAATTATTTTAGGAATCCTAGAAACCAAAGAGGAAGAGGCTACAATAGAGGAGGTTGTGGAAGCTCAAGAGGAAGATTCAACAATAACAATGGTTACAACAAAAATAATTATCAAAGAGGATACAGAGGAAGGAGAGACTACAACAACTATGTAGATGATCAAACTCAAGAGGACTCATTACTTATAATGAGTATGGCCATGAAGCACGTGAAAAACACAAGGAAGCAGAAGAGGCTTGGAGCACAACACAAAATATTGAATGTATTACCACTAGAATGTACAAAGATAAGTGACCCATTAGGGCAATAGGTGTATATACAAGTCGGGGAAAAAAACCTCCTAAAGAGGGAAAAAGTGCCTTGATGATCCTAGTGTGTTCACACACATCACTACCTAAATATATCAACAAATCCCCCTTGGGAGTGATGTGGTGAACAAGTAGTTGGCACTCATATATAAGGAAGTGCCAAGGTATGTGGAATCACTCCACAAAAGGAAGTAAGCCCAAAGCTTTGTGGAAAGCTTCAAACTTATTCCTAGCAGAGCCTATGTGAAAAGGTCTGTGATGCTCTCCTCTGTGGGCACATATGCCAAGCTGATCTCTCCAGCAGAGAGCCTCTTCTTGACAATGATAATGCACCTCAATGTGCTTAGTGCAATCATAGAACACAGAATTCCTCACAACTGCCAATGCACTATGACTGTTAGTCAAGATGGTGGTGGCAGAAGACTAACCAACAACCAAATCATCCATAAGGCGTTTGAGCCACACACACTCAACAGTTGTTGTGAAAGATGCCCTATACTCAGCCTCACAAGTGCAAGTGGCCATAGTAGGCTGCTTCTTGCTCAACCAAGATATACATGAGCTACCAAGCATGAAGCAAAATCCACTAGTGGACATGCGAGTGTCATAGCAACCAGCAACAATCAGAATTAAAAAAAGCATGTAAATCTGGCAGTAGTGATCCCTGCTTGGGATAAAACAATCCAAGTAGCCAAGTACCGCTCAAGTGAGAAAGATAACCACCTGACAATGTTTGACTCTTGGGCAATGCATACACTTGCTTATGTGGTTTTTGGAACTAAGATAGGCAGTGCTAGTGGTTCTACTTGCAGTTGTTGTTGGAGTTGTCTTAATTCCTCGATCAACTTGTCTTGTGCCTCCAACAATGTTGCATAATCTTCGAGAATAATGTGAATGCTTTCAAGAGGAACAAATTGAAACTTGGATGGGTTGATACGGGCACCCAAGGTGTTTTCTATGGCCACTTCTAAGTTCTCCTGATTTTCTTGTTTCAGTGTTTGGTTTTCCTCCTTTGTGCCAGCTAGGTGTCATCTTAAGAATGGCATATTGCATGTAAGCTTAGCCTTGCGCTCCATTTGAGTTTGTAGATGGCCTTCGATTACTTGGATGGTTTCCTGATCCATGTTTTGTATTTTTGCTTCTAATTGACTGTGTGAGATTTGTAAGTAATAAAGCATTCTAGGCCACCAAATCCAAAACTCGATCTTGTAGATGAGTGAATTGAACTTGAAGGTCTTCATTCCTCTATGCCACAAGGTTATGTTTGTGGCATAGATGATTGGCATGACTTATCATTGTGGCTAACGCTGAGTCGACGGTTGAAGTATGTTTATTGGATGCAGTTGGGAGTGTGTAAGATGCAAGGGGGATGTGAGATGTTTATGTAGGGAACAATGATGGCATGAGTGGAGGTGAGTTTGGAGGACGAGGGATAGGGGATGGTGGAACTATGGGGGGTGGGGGAGGTGTAGTGAGGGATGGTGAAATGTACATTAGATTGGACATGACCTTGTGTGTGGTTTCCACCAAGAATACAAGGATGGTGGGTGCAGTGCTTGGTGTTTTGAATGTGGTATGTGACAAAAATCGAGCTGATATGAAGGTGGGTTGAGCACCAGGTGCTAATAGGATGGGCCTCATTGCACATATGAAGCTTCAAGGGAAGTCCAAAAAGATGGGCATGTCAATTGTGGTTGGTAAAAGAAGGAAAAAGTGGATAAGTAATGCATAAAGAAAGAGTATGGTTGGGTGAGTGGGATTAGGGCAAATGTGGGTTTTGCAACAAATGAAGTGATGGGGTTCAGAGAAATAAGGACTAGTTCTGATAGGGATTGGGAGGTTTCAGTTGTGATGGTAGTTGTCACGAGCAAGGAGATAATGAAGAGAGCTCATAGACACATTGAGGCAAGGAAGAATGATCTTCTTCTTCTTCTTCTTCTTCTTCTTCTTCTTCTTCTTCTTCTTCTTCTTCTTCTTCTTCTTCTTCTTCTTCTTCTTCTTCTTCTTCTTCTTCTTCTTCTTCTTCTTATTGTTCTTATTGTTCTTCTATTACATAAATGGAATGTACAAGAATGACCTAAAACAACAGTACCACAAGTGCAATATATAAAGAACAATACATAAGGAAAATCCTAATGCCTGCTAATGAGTGGGCTCACAAGAAACAAATGTGCTATCAATCTCGGTAGATAAATCTAGTAAAGCTCAATGAAGTATCCCTGACATACATTGGTGTGACCACTATACATATAAGAGAAATGAAAAAGTGACCACTATACATACATTGGTGTGACCACTATACATAATAGAGAACCATGAAAACTCTCAACCAAGTGAACTCTCATCGTGAAGTTTAACCATTGCAAGCGAGTCTTCATGACATTTTTGATATTATTCTTTATTCGGTTGAACATCAGGTGTAGAAATATGTAAGTTCTAGCTTTAGTTGTATACTCAAGATCTTTGAATTATTGATGTCGCCTTCAAGAGAATATCTGTGTTTGACACCTGTACTTCTGTAATAGCCACAAATACACATATTAATTATGCATGTAACTTTTGAACGCTCAGAATTGTTACCTCATTCTTATCATTGAATGAGTATATAGATCTTCTATATATTCATGCTAAGGATGCATGCATATAGGCTATACATAATTAGCACAACTATGTAAACACCTTCTTGTGGGTATATGAAACACAATCGGCCTATGATTAATCTACAAAAAGTTAAAGTTATTCATCAGGGGTAGGACATAATCATACTAAGGTACAACTCAACTTGTACCATCACACATGCAAGCAAAAATAATCAGTTATAATCAGCGCTTTATCTCTCTTAGCTTTGCTTTTTCTTCTGATATCTCCCCTTTGATCTAACTTTCATTTGCCTTTGAATCTTCTCTTCTACATTTGGTTCTGCTTCGTTCTTCTCTATTCTCTGCTCCATTCTCCATGGATGATGCTTCTTCATGTTCTTCTTGGATATCTCGACTCTTTGATGTAGTCGTTGATTGTCAAAATAGTAGCCTTTCCATTTGTTTGAATATACTTAAGACTTTTATGTTGATGATGACTTCCTCCTTGACCTTCATGGCTTTTCCTTCTTGATTATTTGATGTAGAGAGCTCCTTTTGATTGTTTATTGATTCCTTCGATTCATCATTGTCTTCGATCTTCAAGTAACAGCTTCCTTTCTCCCCTTGTTGTTGATGCCCTTTGATTTGATGTTGCCCATTGATGTATTCCTTACTTCATGTGATCAAACTTCTCTTTAGGAGTGTATAGTACTTCCTTTCTTTAAGTGTGTAATCCTTGATGTGGTTGATCTTTTATTCAAATGTGTAGTTCCTGCTTGATGTAGTTGATCTCCAAGAGTAACTCCCCTTTGATCTGATAGTTCCTTTTGTATGGTTTTTCTTTATACATGTAAAATACTTCAAAAGAAGTACATGAGCTTGATATATAAGCTCATGATGATGGTGACTTGGACCAAAGTACATGATGAAGTTTCAAAACAAGTTACAAAGCAACAAAGGCTTTATGTATGGCTTTTGCCATCTATGTATAACACTTAACTTTGTGCTATTGCAAAGTTCAGAGGTTGTGTTTTCTCACACTCATCTTGGAGCGAGCAAGGCTCTAGCTCTAGAGTGATTCTATTCCCTCACTTGTTTGATAAAGAAATTAATCTAATCAAGATCCCAGCTTCTTGATTGTTCTCCATTTATGACTTCACTTCTATGTGTCTAAGTCAAAAACATTACATAGCTTGTTATCAAGTGCTCACGCCACTTGTATTGTGATCGTCTATGTGTATTGGTCCTTTACATTGGCTGATGATGCATGAAGTTTGTTCCAACATGACTACCTTGACTATGCTTTACAAAGAAATGTGATTTGTGTGATAATATGCAGCCCTTGTATATGTCAAGTCTTCTAAAATGACTCTTAATGCATGAGAGTCTATCCAAACTTTGATTTTTCTAGATTAATATAAGTTGTCGTGACTTATGGAAGCACATATAAAGTGCTTATGAGACTTTAAGTGGAATAACATTCTTTACCTTTGTATGAGTGCGTTGAAAGAACTTTCATTTTCCTATTATGAGGAAGTCTTCTTCTTGTATTGGATGAATGTCCTTCTTCTTCCTACTATGAGGAAGTCTTCTTCTTTGATTGAGTGCATTGGATGCACATCCTTCCCAAATACAAGTTCTATTTTTGTGTACAACTCTCAAACAAGAGAGACATAGCTTTGACAAGCTAATGTAAGATGGACTAGGGATATATGAAATATTTTTAAGATACTTTTTTATACAAACGTATATAGTAGATAATCAATTTGCAATGGGGATGATCATTGACATAATATGGATTCCTATGAGAAGGATTAGAAGAGGTTAATGCTAATGAATGGGTATCTCCAAGATAGATCTATGTGCTGCATTGATGCTAACCATGGTTTTAAGTGCACAAGGATCATAGAAGGAGAATAATATCAAGTGAGAAACCAAATTGGTATATATTACCGAATGAATGCTTCCAATGTGGAAATCTCGAAACTAATGAACTTCAATGCGTAGGAGCTTTAATTTCAAAAATTAGCCTTTGACCTTCAATCCCAATCATTGGGCCTTGTGGGTTGTATAGTTCGTAAGAAGCTTTGTCTTTAAACATCTTCACCTTAAAACCATTTGTAATCCTTCAAAAAGATCTCCTTGTTTGATGAACCTTGAATAAAGCTTCTAATTACATGTCTTTTTTTTATGATGATCTTCGATGACAGATAACCAAGCTTGATTACCTTTGAAAGTCGATGCTCATTCATTTTGGATCTTCCTTCATAGCTTGATGATGATAGCCTCCTTGGGTGCTAGATCTTCCAATCAATTCTTCAATCAACTTGAAGTAGCATTGAACAAATATAAAGGTGATTTGTTCAATTGAATGATTACAATGGATTCACACTACATCTTCAATGAGCTTTAATAATAGCAAGAGCTAATGAAGGCCAAGAAGGGTTGTGGAAGGCTCTGATACCACTGTGAGTGAGTGGGAATCATGTGATAATGTAGAAACATGTACTGGAGTGTACAACAAATATTGACTTTAATAGTTGCTCATTTATAGAAGTGTGGTCCTATGTGACTTTGATCATCAAGACAAATAAGAGCTTCAATATGATGTTGTGTACAAAATCTCTTCAAGTATATATGAACATACTATATTGAGCAGTTATCTTTTAATATCTACAAAGAAATATAGCCGAAGGTATATTCACCTTTATGTGGAGAGTGACAATGTGCCACTTACATCTAATAGAAGCTTTGTTTGTGATGCTAGTATTTCAGTTTGGAGAGTGGCCAATTCAATTGATTTTGAATAATAGTGATGGTTTTTAGGACTGAGATAGGCAACTGGTCGTTCTACTTGCAATTGTTGTTGGAAATGTCTTAATTCCTCGGTTAGCTTGTCTTGTGCCTCCAACAATGTTGCATAATCTTCGAGAATAATGTGAATGCTTTCAAGAGGAACAAACTGAAACTTGGATGGGTTGATACGAGCACCTAGGGTGTTTTCTATGGCCACTTCTAAGTTCTCCTAATTTTCTTGTTGCAATCTTTGGTTTTCCTCCTTTGTACCACCTAGGTGTCATCTTAAGAATGGCATATTGCATGTAAGCTTAGCCTTGCGCTCCATTTAAGTTCATAGATGGCCTTCAATTACTTGGATGCTTTCCTGATCCACGTTTTGTATTTTTGCTTCTAATTGATTGTGTGAGATTCGTAAGGTGGCTAATAGTAAAGCATTCTAGGCCACCAAATCCAAAACTCGATCTTGTAGATGAGTGGATTTAACTTGAACGTCTTCATTCCTTTGTGCCACTAGCTTATGTTTGTGGCATAGGTGATTGGCATGACTTATCATTGTGGCTAACGTTGAGTCAACAATTGAAGTATGTTTATTGGATGTAATTGGGAGTGTGTAAGATGCAAGGGGGATGGGAGATGTTTATGTAGTGAACAATGATGGCATGAGTGGAGGTGAGTTTGGAGGACGAGGGATAGGGGTTGGTGTGTAGGATGACTCAGAAGTGACCCAAGGCACTGTTTATATAGCCCTCCAAACTTCTAGCAATCAAAAATAAATAAAGCAGCTTTTCTGCGTAAAAAACTCATCATCGTAGCTTTTTAAAACTTGGATCGCTATTTTTAATTGAGTTTGTTTTATTTTTAAAGTTGCTTTTAGCTAACTTTAAAAATAGCTTCTTGACCTGCTTTTTCACACTTCTGACTACCTGATGAATGATCTGACAACATTTTTATGATCCTCATGCCGAGAGCTATCATATGAGGTCTAAACCCTACATCAATAGAAAATTAGGGTTAGGGTTTTCTCCCAAATCTGATCATTAATGACTGCATGTCATATACCATTGGAAATCTAGGCTCATAAAAATTTTACCTCACAAAAGGTTTCTCAACATACTTCTGTTGTGTCATGTAGATACACTAAACAAAATCAGGAACTAAATCCTGGGACTTGTGACTGACAACTCACAACTTAGTGTATTATGAACACTAGCTGGTTCATCTCTGACTGTACTCAACTCAACTCAACTCATGAGTCTCAAAATTTCACATCTATGATGTCATCTTATCTTCATCCTTGTTCTATCTGTAAGTACTTCATACCTCTTTCATACATGTTTCCGTCCTTCAGAGTCTGGTATAAACATATATGTGCGCACCTCTGAAATATCAAATTTCTCTTTAATAGAATTCTGGAACTTTCTCCTGAACAAGAATACCTAACATGAACTTTCTCTAGATATTCTCCTTCTTCCTTCTTGTTTCAAAGTTGGAACATAAAGAGAAATTGACAAAGGAAATATAGGAGTACCTAATATAGGAATACCTGATATACCCTATAAGAATACACCTGTATGTATGACTCTGCATTCTTTTACATATGGCTAAAAATAAGTCTTCATGTTTCATCACCCCTTGGATGATTTAACACTAGTATCCAGAATTCTTCAAATTATATGAAATCTGGAACGTCTTCCTTGTTTCAATAAATCTGATCTTCAATGATCAATACCTGTATCCGAAACAAAATCTTAGGATAAATAATCTTCTGTAATATAACAAGTATCTTCTTCTTTTTCTCTGCAACACAAATCTGATAGAATCTGAATCTTTGACTTACTGCTTCCAATGCTAAGAACTTTTCAAACAAAGGATAGACAATTGACTCATAAATACCCAAGATCTTCAAGCTCATTCAAGATCTATCAAGATCTCTCTAACATAATACCTGTGTAGAATCTGCTCTCATCAAACCTTCATGATTGAATGTTTGATTTGCTACCTAAATGTCTCTAAGTGTCCATGCTTCTCACATAAAGTTGTAAAACTTTTCTTTAACCAAATCCTTCCCAAGAATCTGCAACTCCTACTTGAAACATAAGTGGACAAACTCTCACCTTGAGAACTCCAAAAGTTGTAAGTTGATACTTCATATCTTCATATTCTACCCAGGTGAAATGTGATAGTATCTGCTTGAATTTCTTTTGGCTAACTCCACTTCTCAATCAAGTGATAGGATTTGATGGAACACCTTTTTGAATACAAGAATGTATCCAAAAAATTAAAACAATCATAGAAAGTAGATTCTTCATCTGACTTGTACTTCACAAAAATCTGAATTTTCCTGAATTTTTTGAATTTTTTCAAAATACTGAAATTTCTGAATTTTTGAAAACACTGAAATTTTGAAAATACTAATTTTTTTGAATTTTCATCCTGATAAACTCTGAATTTTCTGGATACACTGAATGTACAGAATATGAGGTACCTTTTCCAAACAAAAACCTCACTCCAAGTCTCCAACATCTGCTACAAATACTCTTATACCTCAAGAGTTAGGTGAAGAAGAATCTCTGCAACTATTCATATACCAAGTAGCTCTAAATTGACACTCCAAGAATTCTTCGAGGGAACATATAGCTGCTTGCTCAAAATCTTCAACTTATACATAACTCATACACATATGAGTCAAAACATATAAGTTGCCTTTCTTTCTCTCAATGCAATTCTTTGTCAAAAACTACTAAAACATGACCAAGTATAGTGCAAAACAAGAAACTGCTTCTTCTTCACACAAGATGTTCTCGTAGACTTGTCTTTGGATGTAGAGGATAAAAGTAGGAAAAATATATGGAAAATATAAGAGAAAAGGAAGTCTTACTTTCCCTTTGGAAATGTTGGACTTTCTTCTTCTGCATCTTTCTTCCACGTGATGATGTCAACATCTTCAAACTTCTTTTCCATACCTTTTGTTCTCTTCATCTTGAAGTAGCAAGCATTCTTAACTTCTTCGAATGATTTTTTCTCTTCCTCTAGTGCTAAGAGTAAGAGACAAAACAAACATGGTATACAAATGGAAGTGAATATAGAATCATGTTTTACAATCTCCTCATATATCTGAATCAAAACTCTACTTCAAATGTGACTTATATGACTGAATTCACCAACCTTTTGGCTGAATACTGAATTACCTCTCTAGAGTACCTAGATCAAATTTTGTACCTAGATAGAAAACTTCCAACCAACTTACAACACAAGATTGGCTGAAAACAAAACTCATCTCATCTCCAAATTTGTCTTCTTAGATGAGCTTTCTTGCCATGAAAGAGATTTATCAAAACTCATCTAATCTCCTTGTTCTTGATAGTTTTGATGTAGCTAATGCTTTTACTTTCAAAATAATGAAAGTGTTTGAAAGCACTTCTTCAATCCTTCAAATTTCTTCATAACTGCTCTTCTAAGATATGACCTGCAAATGATAATCTGATAGTAGAAACTAATACCTCTGATTTGATGTTGATCTGGCTCCTTCATCTTCTCCAAACCATTGTTTATCCTTGAATTTGAAGTAGCCTTCTCTTCATCAAGTCTTGGGCTTCAAACAATACTTCTGTAAAGTATTTTCATACTCTTCCAAAAGTATTCCGTTGCTAACATATCATCAACTTCATACTCCACACTAATGAATAAACATGTGACCGAATTGTCTAATTCTCAAATCTCTACTCATCTAGATTAAGTGTGTATGTCAAATGTCAAATGTCAAATGTTAGAAGATGCTCTTAAATCATATGATGTAAACCTGGAAGTCTGGGACCTGGGAATCTGAGAGCCTGAATGCTCTGATACCAAATTTCCAACAGAAGCTTGTCATTTCATCAAACACCACATCTCTGCTTAAACTTCACCTGTCATGTGAGTGGGTTATAGCATTTACATCCTTTTTGCTCAAGGGAGTACCCAATGAAGATACATTTTTTTACCTTTGTAGCAAGCTTCATCCCCAACTCATGGGGCCTATCCTCATCCTATCTAGACTGGAGGAATTGTTGAAGCATCGCCTCATCCAAAGCCTGATCGGTATTTGACTCGTGCTCTCTGGTCAGCGGTACCACCATGTAGGCTGCTCGACTCCAGTTATCAGCCACCATTTGTAAATCTACAGGGCCAAGTGCCATCAGGTCTTTATTGGCTCGAAGGAAAGTCTCCTCTTCATCGTCGGAGAGACCATCCAACATGTGTACAGGCTCCGCTAAATATGGTCGTGCGTGTAAGTCATAGGGTTTCATGTCGTCCAACGGGACAACATACTTCCGGTGATTATTTTTAAAGACTAATTCATGCGCTGACCAATCTTGCACTACCTTAGCTTGCTTTAGCCAAGGACGTCCAAAAAACAGATTGTAGTCCAAGCTCGATTCTGGTAAATCTAGCACAACAAAGGTCATTTTGAAAATAGAACCTTGTAGAGTGATCAGAATATCCCGCACCAAGCCCATCGGATGGACTCGAGATTGATCAGCCATATCTACAAAGAATTGAACAGGTTCAATTTGCATCCACCCCATCCGTTTGCAAAGTGCAGTTGTTGCTATGTTTACACCAGATCCACCATCAATTAAAACTTGTGTGATTTTATGGTTTTTGTACCATACCGTAATCAGTGGTACCATGTGATCCACCATTGGGTCCAATTCCGGTTGGATTGTAGCTGTTGCGAGAGCACTCGAGGATCCTAGACTAACCTGCTGCTAGAACTGTTGTCGAACTCCAGGGACCAAAGCCAATAGTTGACCCAAGGGCAATGTAATTGATGCCTTAGACAGAACATCCCACACCAAATCGGTTTTGGCTGCTTCCGGTACGGTTTTTGGTATGGACTCTGGTACCGTATAAGTCAAATTTTGCTTCTCTGGTACCTTCGGTAGGATACTTTGTTGCACCGGAACTGGATCAGGGAAAATAGCTTGTTCCTGCATAGCCCACTTGCTTGCCTTTGTGAACACCTTCTGTTGTTCATGAATTCCTGGTTCGAAGATCTCCGCAGTTGGCTGTAGTTGCTTGTCCGATCGTGTTTGTACCACTACTGCTTGCGTATCCACAGGTGAGATATACACCATATTTGCCATCGGATGTTGCCGTTCTTTTTTCTTTTTGTCATACTCCGCTGCATCTTTGCAGAACCTCCGGATATGCCCTATTTCCCCACAGAAATGACATTTAGGAGTTGGATTAGATGTACCTTCTCCTGATAGGCCTGCATTCCACCGAGCTTGACCGAAGTTATTTGTCCACCCTCCTCGATAATTTCTGTATCCCTGGTACGGGGTGTTCCTCATCTGTGATGGTATATAATGGCTAGCCGGTTGTCCCTGCTCCTGAATGATGGCATTAACCACTGCTCTGTTCTGTACCTTGGCATTATACGGACAAGTCTCCGTGGTATGATCTCTTATGTGGTAGATAGCACAATACATTTGGTTCAGTGTGCATGTTGAACTGTTGTGCCCTGGGTTTTTGCATTTGGCATAGTAGACTTGTTTCAAAGGGTCCTCATTAGATTGCCTAGACGCTTTCAGCCACTCCAGGTCTTCGAAAAATCCACCCACTTTGTTCTCTAATTGTAACGCCATAGCAATTACGGCATCTAAAGTCATTCCACCCACACACCTTATGATCATAATCTGCTTCAATTGGAGCTTTAATCCATTGATGAACCATTGAGTGATAACATCATCTAGTAGATTAGCATGCGTGAGTGGCAACTGCCTTAGATGTGTCCGAAATAGCATGGCATAATCCTGTACAGTTTGGTGTGGTTTTTGCCTATTGTTCTGCAAGTAGTCAAAAATTTCAGCGGGGTTCTTCTTCAATCGAAACCGTTGTAGAAAGGCATCCTTTACATCATCATACTGTCGAAAGTGGTTCAAATCGTATTCGGTTAGCCATCATGCAGCTTCATTAACCAAGGTTGCCTGGAACACAATAGCTTTGTAGGCAGGGTCTGCTGGGTAGTTCAGAACTGCATAATTAATCTCAAAGATCCGCACATGCGCATCTGGATCATCCCCCGGAAATCCTCCAAATTTTGTATACGTAACCCCTACTGATATCGGACGCGGTGGGATAACTTGTTGCTGCTGATGTTGCAGTTGCGGCTGTGGCGGTGTTTGTTGTTGTTGCTATTGTTGTGAGCCACTCATGGTGCTGTTGTTGGTGGTGTTGTTGTTTCTTGAATCTTGGGGAGATATCTCTTGATCTTCCTGAGCTGTATGGTCAACTTGCTCACTTTTCGGTCCTAAAATGTCGTTGAACCGTTTGGTTAACTCCAATTCTATCAGCCCTTCCTCAACTTTGGTGTCGAAATTAGCTAGACTTGCACCAAAAAGTGGTGAACACAATAAGTGTCCACCGATCAGCACCGCAGTTTCACCGAAAAGCTTCAAATTGCTACCAGGTAATGCCGAACTCTCACCAAAACTCGCCGAATTCTCACCGGACTAGATTGCACTATTACTGTAAATGTGCTCATTGGATAACGCGAACCTATCACCGAAAGTGATCGAATTCTGACCCGATAGTGCAGAACTGACTCCGCACTGCGTCTTTGTACAACCAAAAATCACCGTACTTTCTCCCAAAGGTACCAGAATCGCACTGAAACTCACCGGGATCTCATCATGTGCTACCGAACTACCACCGGAATCGCTGCTGGCTAGTTGTACCAAACCTTCTGCACCTGGACTTAACTGTCCTGTACTTCTACCACTACGGGGTGTTCCTAACAGGTTCGGAACTGCCCAGGGATGTTGATCTCTGCGGTATTTGGGGTATGATTCGCTGGAACGTGTTACAGGCATATATCAAAGAATTCTTCCTCAATTTTTAATCTTCGGTGTAAACAACTACTCCATTTCCCACAGACCGCGCCAGTGCTAAAACCCTTTTACTGTTAAGGTTTAATTCACAACTAGGTTCTTGGGATGGTCAGGGGTCTGTAAACAGAGGCCCTATTTATATTTTCCCAAACTGTAGATTTAGATTATGTGACTTCATTGAATTAAGCGCTAAACATATTATCTTCCAGTACTACTCTGAATACGTTCGTTAATGCACTTCATGTTAGAAAGTTATCGTGTAACTACTTCACTTAGCACATTTAATCAAATTACTCAATACTTCATTGTCTTCATTTAATGATTAACTTAATCAACGAAACAGACTCAGTTACATAGAGTTCTGCAACATCGCTCGCTTCCGGCTCCTCGCCCAGACAGACAGTCCGACGACTCTCCCTTCTACATCACACGACTTCTTCCATTAATCTTGTCAAAGAGTACAACGTTGCGCTACGCCTTTTCATTATGCATGCCACTTTTCAGGATATATTTTACAAGAAATATGAGTTCCTTTCCGGCGGCTTACACATTGCATTTTATCCATAGACTAGATTAAAAGGTGTTGTACCGATAGTTGTTTCATACACTACTCAAAAGACCCATATTGCATGATGAAATTGTTTGTCCCAATCTAACCTTCCATTCTTGAGTATAGTTAAAACAGTACATAACACTTGATTTGAACTCTCAGCTTGTCCATTAGCTTGTGGGTGATTAGGGTGTTGATTTTTTATGAATCACTAGAAATTCATTCATGAGTGACTCAATAACTTCATTAATGAAGTGCATACATCTATCACTTACGATCTCGATAGGTAGTCCAAATCTAGTGAATATGTTTTCGAAGAAGAACTTAGTCGTGAGCATCATTTTTTCTAGTGGTCTTTGCTTCTACCCATTTTGTCAAATAGTCTGTGGCCACTATAATGTATTCGCCATGAGATCCTTTAGATGGGGGTTAATTGGTCCAATAAAATCAATGCCCCACTTTGAAAAGCTCTTACACTGATCATGGGTCTTAAGGGCATATCATTGTGGTGTATTGGAAACTTGGTTCGTTGACATGCGTCATAACTTCGTACATAGGTCTCTGCATCCATGTGTAAGGTAGGCCACCATAAGGCCGCAAAGAGAATCATTTTTATAGTTTTGATTGCTAAAAAATGACCTCCTTCTGCTCTTGCATGTGCCATTTCAAGTATAGGAAGGTATTCTCCCCCCTACACACATAAGCATAATTAATCATCCTTCCCACGTTTAAATAACAGTTTTCCAACAATTATATAGTCCTTGCTTTGTTCTTCCAATGCTTGCTTTCTAGCTAGGCTTGCTCCTTCAGGTACGTATGTGATTTCAAAAAATTGACTAACAGTTTACTTCATTTGGGGGATATTGTAGAATAACACAAAGATGAGTGTTCATCAGGTGTATTCTTCTGACACACTTGGTAGTTGGTTATGTGTTCATGCACATCTTTTTGCATGTCTCATCAATACACACCTAATCTTTTCAGCTCTTGGGTTGTTCCACTAATGCCCTTATGCATTTTCCACTTATTTTCATGGGCTTGTTTGAGTAAACCATTTTGCTCCTCGTCTTCCACGCATCTTAGAAGTATTCCATCCTCGAAGTCAAGCTCCATTAGTAATAAAAACCATCTCACTAACCTTCCTATATTGCAAGGTTTATTGACCAAGTACAATAGAGCTTGGTGATCAATAAAGAACTTAAATTCATTGGCTAGGAGATTATGTCTGAACTTTTTTACTATGTAGACCATCCCCAAGCCTTCTCGTTCAGTTGTCGTGTAATTGTGTTCAACTTGATTTAGTTATCTGCTAGCATAGGCTATTGGGTGATCTAACTTTCCTTCGTCTATGGGTTGTGCTAATAACTTATCAATCTCCTCTTTGATGGTGGCTGAGTAAACATCATTATAGGTGTATGATCTTTGTTTAGATGGTTTTGCATTTGGAGTCATTAGAATCCTATGAGAACAGATAGAGGGATCCACTCCTTTAAGATCTTTATAAGTCCAAGCAAATACATCTTTGTATTCTTGGATCAACTCTATTAGTTCTTGCTCTTCTTTTATGGATACATCCTTATCTATATATGTGCATCTCTCTCCTTCACCTTTCATTGTTACTAGCACCATTTTAGTTTTTTCCTTGTTGTCATAAGGTACTCCATCTTGTGCTTCTATCTTAGGCATTTGAATAGCTATTTTCCTTTCTTCAACTTCATATCTCTGAAAATGTTCAGATACCTCAAATGATTCATGATGTAATTCTTCATGAATTTCGTTTTTCTATCTCTCTCAAATATTGTTCTTCTTAATCAAATTTAAGTTCCATTTCTATACTTTTGTAGTCCTCTCTCCATTCTTTTTCTATGAAATCACCTTCTTTCACCTCTTGTAGGACTACCATGTAGAGACTTAAATCATATCCTTCCTCATCTATGCATTCATTCATGGTCAATACCTCTTCATTCATGTGAATATCTAGGGTGGCTAATATTTCCATCCATCCATGCGGCTCAAATTCCTCATCTGGAAATATTTGCAGTGTTAAAAATAAACAAGCAAGATCATATATATTTTGCAAAAAGGATTTTCTTCAAATAGAAGAAAAATACAAAAATAAAAAATGAAAAGTATTTTACTTCAGCAAGTAGTGGAGGCCGAAAGAGAATCAGTCAAAAGAGAATCAATCAAAAGAGAATCAAATCCAAAAACTCAATTGGAAGAGAAGAGTGACTGCTCAAAATAGTGGAGGAGTTATGGAGAAGACCTCTCAAATTCATCATGAGAGCTTGTGGTCATTTGGCTACAAAAGATTCAAGGAGGAAACTCAAGAATAGAGGAAGAAGGAATTGAGGATCTCTTATAGGTAGTTAATTTGGTTTCAGTCATTTCGTTCTCTTTAGTCTCATAGACTATGTCTATCTGCATACCAATTTTTGGGTAGCCTAATTGTGAGAGTCATATCTCTCAATATATGTATCCATTTTTAGAGTTTAAATATTCGTTGGAAAGCTTATCTTGAGCATTTCATCTTTCTAGAATAAAATCCTTTATGCTTTATGAGTTATTTAGTTTTTGGTGAAGTCCAATTTTTAGCCTAACTGAGTGGATAGGCAGCCTATATTGAGGCAAAGAGTTGCCAAACCAAAACTACTCCAAATTGAGTGCTTGATAGCTCATTTGAAAGCTATTAGTTTCTACTTTGAGGACCAAAGTCTCAAGTTCATTACGTTCTTCAATTGATGCCAGTTTTCATTTTAAGGTTCAATTGTAGGTAAAAGTCTCGATCCTAAGAAAGTCTTCTAGACTTTCCGCTGCGAATAGGAGAGGAATTCTCCAACAATTGGTATCAGAGCATTGGAGTTTGAAGAAGCAAAGCATTGGAACTAAACTAAAGCAAAGGAGAAGCCCCAAATCAAGGGGAAGCTTTGTAAAGTCAAGATAAAGCACCAAAACATAATTGAGGTAAACTTCAAACTTAGAAGTCTTCAATGGCTGATTTAGGACAACAATTTGAGAAGTTAGATAAAGATAATTTTTAGTCTTGGAGGTATAGAATGAAAAATTACCTTAAAGGTAAAGGTTTATGGAGTCTAGTTACTGGAGATGATCCACAACTAGTGGACCTTCAAGATCCCAACATTACTCCAACACAAAGGAGACAATTTGCTGATTGGAAAGAGAGGAATCGAAGGGTGATGTTCCTCATTTCACAACTTATTTCTAACACTATGATTGGTCATGTGCAAAGCCTAGAGACATCCAAGGAAGTTTGGGAAACATTGGAGAAGGTGTATGCTACCTCAACAAGGTCTCGGAACATGCAACTCAAGAACAAGCTCAACAACATGAAGAAAAGCTCAAGCCAAAGCATTAGTGAATATACATTGAGGATCAAGGAGCTTTGAGATCAGATAGCATCAGTTGGATGCAAGATAGAAGATGAATACATCATCTAAATAGCCCTCAATGGCTTGAGGAGTGAAGAAAACTGGAAGCCCCTCATCACAAACATTCTTTATAGAGATCCTCTACCAACATTCGACGAGATTATACCAAATCTTGTGGCTGAAGAGGTTGCTCAACAAGGAGAAGGCAACAAAGGTAAGGACAACCATAGCCAAATGTTATATGCAGTTCAAGGTAGAGGAAGGAACTCAAGAGGAGGCTCACGAGTAAGAGGAAGAAGCTACAACAACACATATTCTAGCCAACACAATAAGAGGACAACAAGGACAACTCAAATGACAACAAATATGGAAGAGGTCGAGGAAGAAATAGAGGAAGAGGTCGAGGTTCATACAATCCTCATAAAGGTAGAACATTTTATCATTTTGGTAAAGTAGGACATTATGCAAATGATTGTTGGCAAAAGAATGGAAGGCTGAATGGAGGCAACCAAAGGAGAAAAAATAACTATGCAAGTACATCAAGTGAAGGAGATAAGAAAATTATGCTTGCCATGAAGCATGAGTACAACAACCTGAGGAGTGATGAATTTGGAAATGAAAAATCTACTACTCTTCTACACTTTCTTTCCTATTTCCTATCCTAGCTCCTTCCACTCTCACACCTAAACCTAAAAGCTTGTCTCACACACAACAGGTGTATTGAGTAACAAGTGTACGAAAAGTTGTGACTTTCCAAGTAATTGAAATCACCTCTTCATGCTCCCTACCTTCAAACCAATGCTATAAACATCATGGAGGCACCTTTATTGGTCTTGATCCCTGAAAATGATGCCAAAAAACATGTGTACCTAAGCTCACGATGTCTTAGGAACTTGTGATGAAGGAGACTATGCCTCAATCCTCAACAAATGCATATAGTGGTGGATTGATACACTCATTAAATTATCAATCCGTGGACTTAGACCATATCAAGTGTATGAGGACATATGCTCTAGTGATGGTTAATGGAGTGAATGTGTAAACAATGTATGAAAATTAGGTCTACCTAACTCTCACGTCACCTGTCTCATTAGAAATGTGCATCACAATACTTCTAATAATAGTAAGCACAAATTAAGCCATATCTCTCGACTTTGGCACCCAAATATGGTTGATAGCAGGTTCCTTTCAAAGCTCTCAATGAGATGCATCCAATGATCTATTTTTAGCTTAATTTGACAAACATACTTCATGTTATAAATGAAATGTGAAGTGGTGGGAAACACCGACTCTTGCTCCACAGCTCACCAAACTTCACACACACTACAATGGCAAAAATAGTAAGGGAAAGGATAGATAACACCTCTAGGCACACATTTCATGCATCACACAAACACATACAAGCTCTTGGAGAAGAAGATACACAAACAAGAAGAAGCAAATTCAAAATTTTTAGCTTGATCCTTCACAATGGCAAAAAGTCCTTTACAAAGTGTCACCAAGTGGCTTATATACATGTGCCCTAAAAATGATTCTTTCCCATAAGTGGTTAGCACTTTTCCTAAAAATCGCTAAAATTCTACTATTGTACAAGGCTAATGTTACAATCTTCAGGAATCATGGCTCCTCTAGAGCATTTACATGGCTTTTTGAAGATTTACAAAGGATTTTTGAACATAAAAATGAGTTAAAACATGAAACTTTTGGGGCTCACTTTTCATCACTTCTTTCTTCTACAACAATGTCCCCCTCTTAGTCTTTCTGGTCCCTTGATAGGCTTTTGTGGGTTTCCCTGATGTGCAACAAGTGGTTGAACCTGGCATACATATGGAAAATGAGGGTTGTTGTCCTCAAGCACCTTGTTGCATTAATTCGGGTTTCCACACATGCACCTGTCGGTAAACATAGCACCTCTCTTAGTGAGGGTGGTGCTTCAAAAGTCCTATTATAATTCTTTGTTTACATGCTTTGGGACATGTTGCATTCTTTTAGCTTGTGTCTTTTCTTTTCTTGTGCTTTCTTCAGCCTCATTTGTGCCCCTATGGGGCTTTGGGCAAAGAGGGAACATATTTATTGAGCTATTTTATGTTTTGATTTTCTTCTTCTTCTTCTTTTGCTGGTTTCTCACTCCACACATCCCTCCTCCTGAACTCCATCGTCCCTAACAGGCTTTTGTTGGCGATGTGAGTAGGTCTTGAATACTATCTTTTTGTGTGATTGAGCAGGTTAGCTTCTCGAATCATCAGCTCCTTCCAATATGCTGCTTTTATTCCATCATTGGGTGCTTGTCGATGATCAATAAAAAAGCTTAATTCATAGGCTACTATTCTAGCATTTAAAGTTGATGACATTTTCAAAAATATTTTTGAATCAATTTCAAAAAACCCGATGAAAAAGGCTTCTTCCAAGGTTTTCATATACGGGCTCGCAAAAACATTAAGCTAGAGTAAATATCCATGATTGTGACTCTGCTTGGCATGATGAAAAGATCATAGATTAAGGCATTGGTGCCTTGGTTAATGTCGGTGAAGTTCAAAAATGTGTACTCAACATGATTAAAACCTTTTGGCACTATGAGAAGCATACTCAGCACTTTATTTCTTATCATTATTGCTATATATGGTACAAAGGTGTATTCAGATAGCAAAAATTTGATGCTTCTGACCATGTACTCTTGTGAAAACTCTTTGCTCCATGGTGGAATTTCCTAGGTGAAGGGATATTAGAGCTTCTCCAATGCATTCTATAACTTGGCCTCCAATTCCTATCATGCATGCTTTAGTGAGACTTATGGTTGTTTGAAGATGCGTGATTAACGTCCTTCGTATACAGCTTAGGGCCACTCCAGAGTCAATTAGAGCATCTATTAACTGGTACTCTGTGGTCCCGATTTCTACATTTAAGTATGGTTGGGAGATGCTATAGCTCGTGTTATTTGAATGGTTTACCTAGTAGTTGGCCATGGGTATAGGTTCCTCTCCCTGTAGATATCGTTCATCCCTTTGTCTTATCCACTTCTTCCGTCTCTATATACGCTCTAAGGCTTCTTTGCGTGCTTCTTCTCGAATCCTCTCCTCTTCCTTTTTGAGATTTTGTGCTCCTACGAGTCGTGCTAACATCTGTTCTGTTAATGGCTCCATGTATCATTTCACTCTACATCCACTTATGTAGTTGGGAAGTATATCCCCATCTAATGTGGCTAGATTCATCACGCCACTCGTTGAGATTCGATGGATCAGTAATGGTCTGTATCCACATTGTTGTAGTTTCTTGGCATGTTGTTTCAATTGTGAAGAGAGATGGTGGATGCAATCCAAAGATGAGTTGGTGCTGCTACAACCAGCTTCACACCAGCCAACTGAGACTTCAGAGATGATTAGAAGACCCTTTGAGATTCCTAAATCCACGAAAATATCAGCCAAGTACTTTGGAACATGTATCCCAAAAGTTTAAGTCAAGACAGACAAGTTGCGAAATGACTAGCTCCCAAAACTTGCTATTTTTGGACATACACCTGCTAGAAAAAATGAACAGTGCTCTCAACCTGGAAGGAAGAAAAATTCCTTTTGGGCATAGCAAATAGACTTAGCAAGCTTCCCAATCCAAGTTAAAACACTTCAAATGATGGACTGAGCACTGAGAACAAGTTTCATCAATTTCTGGAACATGCCCACCATTCTCAGGGCTCTGTAGAGATACCAGTGAGCAGTAAATTGCAGATATCTTCAAAACTATTAATCCAGTGACCTTGAAAATTTATAGGTAAAAAGTAGACAGTATGAGCTATCCAACACACATTAAATCACTGAAAACAGATCAGTAGAACTCGAGATATGACCTTCTGAAGGTACTGCTCTGAGTGAGTATAGCAGAGAACAAAACAGAGAAGTAGATGATGATAAATGTATAGATTCACATATGATTACAACCACATTGGCAATGAATCTTTGCACAATGGGAGTAGAATGATAGAGCTATGGAGTAAGCTCTTCAATCTCTACAAAATGATATGAAGTGGTCACATACAAGGCTTGCTAATCGCCTCTTCCTTCTTGCTCCTTTTATAGCTATTCTTGGAGGGAGTTTTGAATTCGAATTCGAATGGCTCCACCTAAAAGTGATCCCCAAAGTTAGGAGATATTCCCTCAGCTCAAAAAGTCGTGGGTTTTGGTAGTTAGAACCACAAAATTGCTTTTACATCATGCATGTGGTAAGCCATCCTTTTCCTTTTTCTTTTTTTAATTACAAGAGATAAAAATGAACTCTTTTACAAGAGGTGTTCACATGACTACTCATGTGACTTACAAATGAGGATGATATCAAATATATC
This sequence comes from Ceratopteris richardii, assembly GCA_020310875.1. Classification (NCBI taxonomy): domain Eukaryota; kingdom Viridiplantae; phylum Streptophyta; class Polypodiopsida; order Polypodiales; family Pteridaceae; genus Ceratopteris; species Ceratopteris richardii. Next base: position 38,361,636 of record CM035417.1, read on the forward strand.
AAGCATGTAGGCTTGGGTAAAATGCACCAACAGCTCCCCCTCAAGCCTAACATGCTTGGCCTCCAAATAAGTCTTCAATTGTCCTTGATTTCCTGCAAGCCAATCATCAACTTGAATCTACTTAACTTTGTACCATCAAGAGCTTTAGTCAACATGTCTGCACATTGCATATCTGTAGAGACATAGGATAGTTGAATATCCTTTCTCATTAGCTTCTCCCTTACATGATGGTAGTGGACTTCAATATGCTTGGTTCTAGCATGGTATACCGGATTAGCTGCTAGATGTAGTGAGCTTGTGTTGTCACCAAAAATGTGAGGTGTTGAAGAATGAAGTCCAAGATCTGTGTACAAAGACTTTAACCACATGATTTCTTGAGTTGCATTAGCCAAACCTCTATATTCTGCTTCAGTAGAAGATAATGCCACGGTTGGTTGCTTCTTCGATGACCAAGAAATGATTTTTGAACCTGCAAATGATATATACCCTGATGTGCTTCTTCTATCATCTTTAGATCCGGCCCAATCTGCATCTGAGTAGACCTTTAGCTCAATATCTGAAGTATATGAATAGAACAAACCTTCATTCATGGTCCCCTTTAGGTACTTGAGGACTCTCTTGGCCGCTTCCGTATGTGGTCTTCTCGGCTTATGCATAAGCTGACTCAATATGCTAACACTATAGCATATATCCACCCTTGTGAGTGTTGCATAGTTCAAACTTCCAACCAAGCTTTCATAGCTTGTGATGTCTTCAATTTTCTCTCCTTCATAAGCACTAAGCTTATGATTTTGCTCCATAGGTGTACCTGCACACTTGGTATTTTCCATCTTGAACTTGACGAGCATGTCATGCACATACTTCCTTTGTGTGATGTATATACCTGAATCTGTGTAGATCAAGTCCAATCCAAGAAAATAAGTGAGTGGTCTGAGGTCACTTATTTTGAACTCCTCCTTCATTTGACTCTTTACCTGTTTGATTCCTTCAAGATCATTGCCTGTGATAATAATATCATCAACATACACACATAAACAGATCACTTCAGATCCATTCCTCTTTATGAACAAAGAGGTATCTGCCTTGCTAGATTTGAATCCTTGGTCCTGCAAATAAGTCACCAATCTGAAATTCCAAGCTCTTGGAGCTTGCTTCAATCCATACAAAGCTTTCTTTAGTTTGCATACATAGTTAGGATGATGTGCATCCTCATATCCAAGAGGTTGTGCCATATACACTTCCTCAGAAATCCATCCATTCAAGAAAGCATTATTTACATCAAGTTGATAAAGATTCCAATTTCTAGATGCAGCAAGACTAATGAGAACCCTAATTGTAGGCATTTTTGCAACAGGAGAGAAAGTCTCCTCATAATCAATACCATGGGTTTGAGCAAACCCTTTAGCAACTAACCTTGCTTTGTGTCTATTTATACTTCCATTTGGATTCCTCTTGATTTTGTATATCCATCGAGATCCGATTATCTTCATAGATGGCTTGTTAGGTACAAGCTCCCAAGTGTCATTCTCCTTCAAGGCTTCCATTTCTTCATCCATTGCATCTCTCCAAGCTTTCTTGCTTTGTGCTTCTTCAAATGTGGTAGGTTCTTCATTGGTTGAATCCTTTGCAATGTAGATTGAGTGCTTCGTGACCAAAGAAGTATCATAACCAAACCTCTCTGGTTTCTTCTTCTCCCTCGAAGACCTTCTAAGTGGTTGATGTGAGCTCTCGGGTCCATATGTAGCATCCTGCACCTTTGCTTTACCTTTGTTTTTCCATAGCTTTAGTCTTTCCAAGTCTTCTAGGTCAATATCCGAATCACTTTCTTCAATCTGCTTTGGCTCCTTTGGTTGAAGTGATGGAAAATCTTCATCCAAGTCATATGGCAGCTTCACTTTCCTGTCATCATCAAACCATGATTTGTTTTCATCAAAAATTTACATCTCTACTCACAGAAAATCCTTTATTGGTTGGATTGTACAATCTATATCCTTTTTGGTTTTGATCATAACCAATGAATACACACTTCTCTGCCTTGGGATCCAATTTCCCTCTTACTCCTATATTCCCTTAATAGAGCAACGAGCTCCATTTCTTCTCTTGCACTTAGGTCATCTCCTATATATGTGCATCTCTCTTTGTTCTCTTCAATGGTCACTACAATCTTCTTGGTCTTTTCTTTATTTTCATATGATTCTCCTATGATGGCCTCTCTCTTAGGCATTCGTACCAAAATTTTGCGGTCGTCAACTTCATATTTCTTGAAGTTTTCTAGTACTTCAAACAATGATTCCTCCTCTTGTTGTTTCACTGCTTTTCTTTTCTTTTCCTTTTGATTGCTCTCACTTCCATCCTTTGAATTTATCGTTTTAATACTAGTGAGAGGTTCTTCTTCTTTCTGGGTGAACACTCCTATATCTTCTAGATAGTGTTGCTCTGAGTTAAAGCAACTATCCATCACAATGGACTCTATATCATCGTCATTCTCTTCTTCTTCTATGACATCACTAGGGTCACATTCTTCTAGCAAGGGCTGACACATGAACACTGAAATATCATAACCCTCCTCATCACAATGAGGTGTCCATTGTTCTTCATTGACAGCAATGTCCATGGTGGCTAAGATTTCTGGCCAGCCATGAGGCTCAAATTCCTCATCGGAAAGATCATCGGTGTGTAGGTTGGGTCTCTAACTGGTCTATCTCCTGGTGAAGTTCCTTCTTCTCTCACCTTTTAGCGTTTTTCCTCTTCCTCTGCGACCTTGCACATCCACAAATGAGTATCCTCATGCAACCATGATGGGTCAGGAGAACTTCCAGAATGCACAGAGATTGAATCTTCTTTTGCTTTGTGGATAGGGTTCCACTGTAGGGGTGGTACATCTCTGAAGGAGTAATCCTTCAAATTGACCTTGGTGGTGACCCCTAAGTGTTGTAAGTACAAGGAGTTGGTTCCCCAATCTTGTACTATTTGCAATTGTCGTAGGAAGGGCCTTCCTAGGATCATCTCATAAACATTATTTTTCTCAAAGTCACATATAGCAAATGTGTGCTCAAACTGTACACCACAAGTGGTTAGAGTTATCCCTTCTAGCAATCCTAGAGGTCTTTCAAAATGGCCGTTTGCCATTTGAAGCTTCATTCTAGTTGGTCTTAATGTGGGTTTGCCCCATTGCTTCCACAAGGAGGTGGTTGCAACATCAACACCAGCACTTGAATCTATGATTGCTTTGGTTGTGTAACCTTGGTAGGTGATTGGAAGATAAGTATTACCTTCTTCACTCTCACACATGTCTCCTATTTTATCGAGAGGTATCTCTGGAACTTTTTGCTTAGAGCCTATTTTTGGCATATTGGAATCAAGTTCTGGGACCTGATCCTTCACATGATTCCATAGCTCGGGTTTTGCTTTTAGCAACTCTTCTACAGTGAGATGACACTGAACCTTAGCGTTCTTCACGAAATCGGTGTTCCTTGGAGCCACTGAGTCTTCATTCCTTACCAATATTGTGGGAGCTCTGATCTAAAGAGATTCATATTCCCAAGGGCCTGGAAATTGAGGTAGTTCTTCTAAGGTATTAGACTCAAAATCTAATCTTTCATCTTCTTGTTGTTCTGCTTCATCTCCGTAAATAGATGGAATGTCTTGGGGAAATTGATCATGAAGGTCATCAATCTCACAAATAGGACGGGAATTACCCTTCTCCTTGGCCCATTTCTCTTCTTGGATTTCTTGCAAGAACTCTTGAGAGTATTGTATTCCAGCATCCGTGGAATTAGGAACATAAGCTCCCATTGGTGGTGAGCTTCTTCTCTCAATAACTAGTTGAGTTTGTGGAGGTAAAGAATCTTGTGGTTTGTTTACCAACTGCTCTAATCTTTCTAGTAAGCCCTGGAAATGCGAATTCGATTTGACAGAGGTTGTTTGATTGAACTTTTGACTAGTCTCAAGTATATCTTGAGCTTGTTCTACCATTTTCATGCACATTTTCATCCGTTCAATCTCTAAATCCGCTCTAGAGTAACTCTTGTCTAGGTTTGCAGCTGTTGGCCCTTCTTGAAGTCGAGTCTGGTAGGCATTAAACATCATATCCAAGCCTTCTAGGGTTGGATATGCAAGAACAGACCCTGGTTGTGGTCTATTTACAATGGGTGGTGGGATGGGATGAGGTGGAGTGGATGGAGTTTCGGCATGCAAGGGACTTTTAGATGCAATGTCTTCTATCTTTGTTTTCGCTTCTTTCAGGCTTTCTTCTAGTTCTGATAACTTTTTATTCCACTTGCGATTGGCTTTCTCCCTGGTATCCTTCCATGTTCTTGTTTTCCTCTTACTAGGCTCTCCTGATTCACTCGACTCTGATTGCTCTACTGGTTTATCCTGTTTTAAGGCTTGTGCTCTAGTGACAGCTTGTATAGGAGCCACATTACTGCTACTTGAACTTGAATCCACCACTAAGCCTACCACATTAATGTGTGTAATCTTGGGTGCATTGGAGGGGTTTCTTGGACAATCTCTGGGGAGATGGTCTTTGCCACATTCAGGACAAAAAGCTTGTATTGTGATAGCCTGACCTTGACTCGGAGATGATGGGTGGGGACAATCACGAATGAAATGGTCACCTTGACATCTGAAACAAGATCCTCTAGGGGCTTGTGGTCTCATTTGTCTCAATTGGGGCCTAGGGTTAGGATTTGTGTACATGACATTGGAGTATTCTGGCTCTCAATTTTGCTCCATAGGTGGTGCCTCATATTGATACGAGTAAATCTCACTATGCTCAGGCGACTCAGTGTAATAAGCATGTGGACTACCTTCATGGGAGTAGTCTGAACTATGAGCATGAGAGTCATTATCTGGTATCAGTGGGGTTAGTGGGACCAATGCTCTATTTGGATTTTCCTCTCCCACGGCATACTTGACTGGAATCACGTTGGCAGGAGCTGGTGGTTGGTTTCCCAAGACTGGTTGTGACCTATATTGTGCCTAATATTGCTGTTGTGGTCGATACTATGGCTGTTGGTATTGGTTCTGATACCTACCTTGTTGGTAAGGTTGCTGATAAGTTTGTCTAACAGCCTGCCTATTGTAGGGACAATCTTGAGCCGTGTGGTTCGTGTATTTTCTCTCAATAGTGCAATACGGAGCATTCCTTTCTCTAATGTTTTGGTTTTGCATTGGGCATACGTTAGCCATGTGGTCCCCTCCGCAGGTATAACATTGGTTCAATGAGGTGACTCTTTGTGTTTTTCTATTTTGGACTCCCAGCTTCGTGGCAACTTGCTCAGCTATCTCATCTATTTCCGTGGAGATTTTTGAAGTATGATAGTAGAACTATCAGAATCCTTATAGACTTTGGACAATCCTAACTCCTCACCCAAGTTATCTTCTATGTCAATGCATGTCCGCACACACTCTTCTATGGATCTGGTCTCTTTCAAGTACACATATGATCTCAACTTTGTGCTTAGTAAGCCATCTAAGAACAAAGCCACTTGTTTGGCTCGTGTGGGTAACTCTGGAGCAGGGCATCTTTCTAGGTATTGTGTAAACCTTCTACCTGCTAGTCGCACTGTTTCTTGGGGTGTCTACTTGAAACTGTGGATCAAAGATGATGTGTTATGCCTGATACCACTCTTGGAAAATTCTACAATGAATTCGTCTAGAAGCTTACCTATATCGTGATAGTTGCGACTACTCAGTGGTTGAAACCAGGCTAAGGCAGTGCCCTTAAGAGTCAAACCAAATGCCTCGTACTGGGTGAACAAATCCTCAACCTGTTCAGCTCTTAACACTTGTTTGAACTCGGCCATATGATCATAAGGATCTCCTGTCCCGTCAAAATAATTTTTCATTGCCTTGATCACTTGAGTGGGTCTAAGGATTCTTGTGTGCTCTCGGGCTCTAGGCAATGGAAAATCTTGTTCATCTCTTTGTTGCCTATGTGCTTGATGTCTCTCTCTTTTAGGTCTTTCATTTTCAATTCCTGATCTATTCCTGCCCACAGGGTGTGCAAAACTTACCTCAGATCTCTCTCTATTTCTTTCTCTCTGGGCTTCATGAGCTTGGGATGATCCTACTCCTTGGAGGCCATGGGAAACATTGGATCTTGGTGGAGGGAAAATCAATTCACTCTTCCAAGTATATGCATGTCTATCATGTTCTGTTACCAAGAATATCTTCTCTGATGTGTTATCCAGGTAGATAACTTTGCCTGGTATCTCAAGATCTTTGAATTCATAGATGATGACTATGCCCAATTGGCTAGGTTGATCTGGCTTGAATCTCCAAAAGGCTTCCTCTGTTTCTCTATTCAAGAATAGTTCTATGCTTTTGTTGTCTTGAGGGATCCAATCTGGTGTGATCACTCTGGTCAAAACCGACTTACCTCTACGAGTCTAGGGTCCTTGTCCTACATTTCCTTGTTCTAGGTCTCCTATCTCATTCTTAGGAATGATATTTCCAAACTCATCGGTCCTATCTGGTAGGTCGTTGACCACATACATGGTTCCTTCCTTATCAATGTATGAACCTTCTTCAAACTTGACCACCGAGTGTTCAAGTCCAAAGGGTTGATCTGGATTTTTGAGTTGGACCACTGATCGCCTCAGGCCATCCTCATAGATGCAAGCACTTAATCGGTTGGTCCGAATATATTCCAGTTGTTTCTTATAGGGACCTTTTGGTGTTTGTAGATGGGCAGTTCCTGAGCCACCTGCAGGTTTCCCCATGATAAAAGACATTTCTGAGTCACTTGTGTCAGATTTTAGTACGTAAGGACAACCACTTAGTTGTTGTGCCCAAGACCTAGCTGTATGGTTGACACTAGACTGAGAAGATCTAATGCTTTGTCTATCCTTGCCTAGGTGTCTATCAAATCTCAAGTTCATAAGCTTTGGTTAAGAGTCCAAAATTTCCCCTTGGTATAGTTCAAGATCCTTTGGAGTCCCCTTGGTTCCCTAGTCCCACCTGAGGGTCAACTTCAAATTAGTCTATCTGAAAATCAATGAATTATTCTTATAAAAAATAGTTGAGATCATGTAGGATTCAAAACGAGCTTTCCAACGAGCTATAGAGCTCAAAAAATGGACTTTGGATGAAAAAGTTATGTCAAATCAGGCTCCTCGGGGTCAAAACAGGCAAACAACACCTTTTGGAAAAAATCACGATTTTGTGTGAATCTTTAGAGAATCGCGATGCTGTGAATCTCAAGAGAATCATGATGCTGTGAATCTCAAGAGAATCATGATGCTGTGAATCTCAAGAGAATCGCGATGCTATGAATCTCAAGAGAATCGCGATGCTGTGAATCTCAAGAGAATCGCGATATTGTGAATCTCAAGAGAATCGCGATGCTGTGAAATCAAGAGAATCGTGTTTTGAAAATCGCGATTTTACCTTGGATGAAAATCGTGTTTTTGAAAATCGCAATTTTGTGAAATCATGAGAATTGTGATGCTGTGAATCTCAAGAGAATCGCGATGCTATGAATCTCAAGAGAATCGCGATGCTGTGAATCTCAAGAGAATCGTGATGCTGTGAATTTGGAGAGAATCGCGATGCTATGAATCTCAAGAGAATCGCGATACTATGAATCTCGAGAGAATCACGATACTGTGAATCTCAAGAGAATCGCGATACTGTGAATCTCAAGAGAATCGCGATGCTGTGAAATCAAGAGAATCGTGTTTTGAAAATCGCGATTTTGTCCCTTGGATGAAAATCGTGTTTCTGAAACTCGCGATTGCCAGCAGAGAATCGTGCTTTTGAGAATCACGATTTTGAGTCCACTGAAAATCGTGTTTTCTCAGAGCCGTGTTTTTGACATGAAAATCGCGACTTTGTATGAAAATCGTGTTTTTTGAAAATCGCGATTGCCAACAGAGAATCGTGTTTTTGAAAAACTTAGAGAATCGCGATTCTGAGAATCTCAGAGAATCTCAGAGAATCGTGATTTTGAGTGCATCCAGAGAATTGCGATTCTGAGAATGACCACAGAATCGTGTTTCTTCCAGAAATCTTTTAGGCGGGAAATAGAAAATCGCGAATTTCAAAAAAAATTGAATTTTTCACAGAATCGCGATTTTCATCACAGAATCGTGGTTTTTGGCAGGAAATTCAAATTTCTGAGCACCAAGCAATGGCGAGCTCCGTATGTGCAGAAAATCATGAAAAAACACAGGCGCTTGCTCTCCCTTGCACTTCTTAACTCCTTCCCACACAATAATGCATGAAAAGTGGTATGAAAATGGTGAAAATGCACTAAAAAACAAGAAATTTCTATGAAGATGAAGATGGAAGAAGATGGAGATGGTGATGATGACGAAGATGAAGAAGAAAAATCAGAAAATGAACAAAAATGACAGATTTTTTACCTTCCAACGTTGCAAATCTACGATCTTACCATCACAACGCTCGTCCTCGAAGCTCTCTCCCCGGCAACGGTGCCAAAATTTGGTGTAGCTCAAGCGTAAGCACCACCTCCTTTACTTGTCAATCCGCAGAGATGTGAGGACCGGTATGAAGACCACGAGCAAGTGAAGGCACAAGTGCGTGAGTGAAAGCACACTAGCATGCACACACATACACACACACGCGCACATGGTAAGATCAAAGAGAGGAACAATGGAAAGCTTCGATTGCCAAAGAGTTCTCTTACAAAGCTCTATTCTCTAACAAGCTAACCCCAAAAATGAGCTCTCTAGCTCTTTTTATAGTTTTTGACTAGTTTTGGCACTGTCCAGACCTAGTGTTCGGCCTAGTTAAAAATTAGGTTCCAGGGCTTATTTGAGGGCTCAAACGAACTCTAAAAATTATGAAAATTGGTAGGATGATACTTCTAATATTCCTCAAGCTCAAGGACTCCTCGACTTGAACAAAATGGAGCTACAAAAATAGAAAATGGTATTTATAATGGTTTTTAGTGATGAAAATCACTATTTTTGTAGGGGATTCTTCTGAAAATTTGACATGTACTTCTTGGAGCTCCCTACTTGCTCCTTCTTCTTATATGTCCACTTCTTTGATGTGCTTCCATGCTTTGTGCTTGACCTTGAGTTCCAACGAATATCTTCAAGATAGGTGCTATACTTAATCATTTTTTCAGTTCATTAAACGCTTTTTCGCACTCGTCCGTCCATGCAAATTGGGTTAATAATCCATAGAGAGGCTTGGCAATTATGTCATACATGTGAATAAATATGTGATAGTATCCACAAGACCCATAAAAGCTTCTTCCATACTCTTCTGTAGAAACTCTTTAAATACGTGACACATCAACCTTTGGAAAGTAGTAGGGGCATTTGTGAGTCCGAATGGCATCACTCTAAAAGCATAAAATCCCCATTCAATTGCAAATGTTGTCTTACATTGGTCCTCTGTAGCAATAGCTACTTGGTTGTACCTAGAGAATCCATCTAGGAAGCTCTAGACTTCCTTACCTGCAACTCTTTCCAATGGGTAGCTATCACAAATAGTGGTTGCATTCACTTTCTTTATGTTAATGCACACTCTTAATTTCTCATCCTTTTTGGGTACGACCACTAATGGTCACACCCGTTTCATGCATTCTATCTCATAAATGAATCCGACTGCCAACAGTTTGTCTATTTCCTCAATTTTTGCCAAATAGACATCATTATAAGTATAAGGGTGTTGCTTTGATGGTTTTGCATCAGGTTTCATTGGGATTTGATGAGAAAAAATGGATGGATCTACACCTTTGAGGTCCTTGTAAGTCCATGCAAATACATCTCGATATTCTCGAATTAGGCTTATCAGTTCTTCCTCCTCTTTTGGTGCCACATCCTTTCCTATATAAGTACATCGTTCTTCTCCATCTTCCATGGTCACCATTACTTTCTTCGTTTGTTCCTTGTTATCGTATGCTTGTCCTTCTCTGGCCTCCCTTTTAGGCATCTAAATAGCTATCCTCCTCTCTTCTACTTCATATCTTTTGAAGTGCTCTGGGACTTCAAAAAGGTCTGGGGTTGGTTTTGCCTTATCTATTGTCTCCTCATTGTTCGGTCTCGTCTGAACAACTTCTATTGCTAATACCTTGAGTGTTCCCCCTTTGTCATTGGCCTGAATTGCTTCTAAATATCGTTCCTCCGAATCAAATTCTGGCTCCATCTCTATGCTTTCATACTCTTCCTTTCATTCCTTTTCTAATAATTCTCCTACCTCTACTTCTTGAAGGACTACCATGTAAAAACTTACATCATAACCTTCTTCATTCACACATCCATTCATGGTTAATACCTCCTCATTCACACACACACATCTAATGTGGCTAGCTTTTCAAAGATTGTGCTTTTAATGCACAATATTGTCTTTCCACTCATGCTTTTGTATCTAATCCTTCTTTGAGAAAATCACAGGAAACCTTCACGAATGGAGAAATGGAGGACTCCAAGTGTTTGGGGGATGTGGAAGGGCCCTCTCTTCTTGTAAACTTGGATTCCCCTCATGAAACCATGAGCAGGGACGATCTACACTCGGATCATCAAGAAGGAGATGATCAACAAATACTTTGTATCAATGATGTGGAAAATGATGTCAAATCTATGGTCAATCATGACAATCCATCACCCATCTGCACATCTAGAGATTCTATGTGTAATAAGGATAAATGTATTGATGAATCTCTAGATCAATCTCAAACCACACAACCCAAGGATCCATTGCATAAGCATGATGTATGTATAGAAGATCAACCTTTGTTACATTCCCCAGGTAAAGATGAGTTTTCTCCAAAAACTCACGTAGAAGGCCCAAAAGACCCTTACACCAAGATACAAAAATCACATTTTCCTTGTAATGTCAAGCAAATTTGGGTGGCCAAGCAATTACTTAGAGCTCAACCAAATCGCACTATGATATGGGTATCAAAGAAAGCCCTTGTACAAAATCAACCCTCTCACAAAAAAATCCATAATCTATGGTCTAGACCCACCACGCCTTATCTTCAAAGGATCCAAAGCAATCAAGCCAAAGGACCACTTCCAATCAAAGGACCCAAAGAAATCAAGCCTAAACTCAAAAAAACTCCAAGGAGGAACTTCAAGGCAACAACCAACACAACAAAGACATATTGGCGGCCTAAAACCTCTTCGTGCAGCATCCATGGGTGTCAAACCCAACCTTGCCCAATGCACAACATATGTTCAAGATGCACACCAAGTATGCATGCGAATAGGGCCTCATCCAAAGGCCAAGCATTAGGCACACTAAGTTTAACCCAGGCACCAAGAGGGCACATGTTCATACATCATAAAAATTTTCTTTTTAATTTTTCTTTTGGCAGGTTGGTGGACAAAGGTATCATCCATTTCAAATGGTTGATGGGAAAGAAAAGGTGCTTGGCATTGGGCATTTGGAGGGAGCCTCATCAACGTCTCACCCTTGAGCACTTTGCTCAAGATCTATCCAATTTGCACCATTGCTTTCTGTATGCAATTTTTAGAGTATGCATGAGATAGGGTCTCATCATAAGACCATGCATAGGCACTTTTTTGTTTTCCACCCATGCACCCTTAGCCTCCACTCATGCACATGGACTAAGAAGAGATGAATTACTTTCATCTATTGTACATGTCAGTCCATTACATCATGACATTTTCATTAGGTACCTCTATTACAAAACAGAAAGAGAGAGAAAAAAAATGGAGAAAAAGAGAGAGCTTTGTTCCCAGGTTTGACTCAAGGATCATGAATGAGTCATGCTTAGTTGAAGGTGGAGTTGTTGGCATTTATCAGTTTTCATAGAAGTGTGGCTTGGCTAGTAGATGATATTATTGCAAATCCTTGTATGTATACTGAGTGAGAAGAATCCTGCTTATGGTGAGTGTCACTCTAGCACAATGGTGAGTACCAACGTGAGAAGATTCACCTCATAATTGTCAATCCGTGGAGACGTGAGGACTAGTATGAAGACTATGAGCAAGTAAAGGCACAAGTGTGTGAGTGAGAAGCACACAAGCATGCACACACATACACACACACGCGCACACAAGGCAAGAACAAGGAGAGGAACAATGGAGTTCTTTGCATTAGTCAAAAAGTCTCTTACATAAGCTCAATTCACAAACAATCTAACCTCAAAAATGAGCTCTCTAGCTCTTTTTATAGTTTTCTAACTAGCTTTGGTCTTGTCCAGACCTAATGTCCGGCCTAGTTAAAAATTAGGTTCTAGAACCTATTTGAGGGCTCAAACAGAGTCTAAAAATTATGAAAATTGATATGTAGCTAGTTCTAATACTCCTCAAGCTCGAGGACTCCTCGGCTTGCACAAAATGGAGTCTATTCTACCAAAAACGGAATTTACAATGTTTGTGTAGTGATTAAAATCACTTGAGTTGTAAATGGTCCATGGAAAAAAAATGATTTGGCCTTGTTGCCGTATTGTGCATGACTCCTCTGTTGCTTTGTATGCCAACACGCCCCCCTTCCTAGCGTTTGTCGCCCCTGACAGACCTCTGTTCTATCGGGTGGTCGATATAGTATTGGATGACATTGGTGGCAAGTTTGTGTTCTCCTATCCTTAAGCCTCTTGCTAGATCAGCTTCCAATGCATCCCAATTTATTGCGCCAGGGACCTCTGGTTGCGGGGTGGTGTAGTACTCAGAGTACATTGCTTGTTCACAAGAAAAGAGATGGAGCAGGTGTGTTGGCATCGGTGTGAAGATCTCCGAGTGATACTCCCAGAAACCTGATCTGAACATTTCTTCGAAGGTCTGTTTGTAACATGCAGGGAGGTATTTGATGCGTGCATGCCAGGCGTAAGCCACACGAATACTGGGGGTGGTGCTCATGTCATACACCAAATCATAATTTCCATTGGTAAACCCCGGGAGACGTACCTGTGGTGCGGCTGCATTCCTAAAAGTTTTCAGGACTACCTGCATCATATCTAAAATTTTAAGCATCATTTGAGCTGCTACATCTGGCATGGGCTTCAATCGCGGCATCCAATGGCGAATTGTTCCCATCATGTATGCTACCGACGGTGGTCCCTGTGGTGGCGCAATGTACGGGTAGTTTAGCCATTCCTTGCATTGCGTGTTGTTCTGCACTTTGATATTGAATGCCTTCCAAGACCTGCGGCGTGGAACTGGACCGTAGCATGGATTGTATAGGAGATGTAAAGGCGCGTTGTTCCATGTGCGTAGCATTTCTGGATATGTCTCTAGAAGTTTCTGGTGCCAGGTGGGTTGACGAATTTTGCCTTTTTGCACCTCTGGAGGAAGGTCTTCGGGTTGAAATTGGGTAGCAAAGGTAGGAATCTGACCCATGACTCTCTATATTTCTGCATTATAATCAGCCAGGATAATATAATAAGGCCTGTATTGGAGTTCAGATGAGAGGATAAGGCGTCTCGATGACAGGTTCTTGAAGTAAGCAGATTGTAGCACAATTTCCTCTATGACCCTCATGGCCTGATTTTGCACTACTGTGCGCTCTTCGTGGGAACTCCCGATTTCCTCCACTTGACGTAGCCATGGAGGCCGTGGTGCCTTGAATGTGTCCTGAGCTTCTTCCGTTTGTTGGCCTCCTGGGAAGGGTTGTGGGTCATATTCTTCTTCAAATATCTGTTCCACAGGAATTTGTACTACTTCTTCGTCGGTGGGAGCCTCTGGAGGGGAAGGTGGTCTCTCATATTGTAGTAGACTTGCTTGCAATTCGGTGACCTGTTTCGGGAGATCTTTTAAGGCCTCTGAGTCTGTGAGAAGTGAAGCCGCGGAGGAGGTGGTTTGAGAGGCTGCTGTTGTTTCTTTTTGGTGTTTCTGCTTCAGTTGACCCAGTTCTTCTGATAGCAGGTCATGTGCTTCAAGCAGCATGGCATAGTCTTCCAATATGATCTTGATATTGTCGGGGGTCACTGCTTGAAACTTTGATGGGCTGATGGGTGCCCCAGGTGTGCTTTCGATAGCTGCTTCTAGGTTCTCTTGATTTTGTACTTGCACGCGTCGATTCTCTTCCTGAGCGGCCGCAAGATGTCGCTTGAGTAGGGCCATATTTCGTTGAAGCTTTGAATTGCGTTCCAGCTATGTCCGTAGGTGACCTTCTACCACTTGTATTGCTTCCTTATCTGTGTTCTGTAACTGTACCTCCAATATGCTATGAGCCTCTTGGAGAGTTTGGAATTGTGTGTGGAGGCGAGCATTTTCCTCCTCTAGTGCAGCAAGGCGGTGTTGTAGTGTCTCTGAGTGCTCTTGCAGGCGTTCATTCTGTTGCTAGAGCTGATTGTAATCTGTCCTTAAGTTTGATATACAAGCTAGCATGGTGTCCAATGCATTTCCTATAGATGAGGGGGTGGTGTTTACAGCGGAAGATGCATGGGAAGGGAATTGGGGAAGGGGAAGAGTGAATGATGTGTCTATTGAAGACGTGTGTGTGGGTGAAATTGGTGGAGGGGGAATGGGAGGAGGTGGAAGCGTGGGGGGAGGTGCCGTGGGTGGTGAAATTTCCATACTTTCAGGAGTGGGTGCGAGTGTGGGGTCTGCCATATACATTGGAATGGTAGGTGGTGTGTGTGTGAAAGTGGTGAATAGATGAGAAGTGGGGTGGGGAGCTGAAAAGAAAGGGAATGATTGAGACCTGGGTTGAAAAGTTCTAGCAAGGAAGTTATGGAGGGATTGGAGAAGGGGAGAGATGGAGGTCGGGGGTTGAGGTTGTAGATTTGAGGAGGGCATGAAGGGTTGCGTGGTAGCAGGGAAACCCATGAATGTGGATCTAGGGTCAAGATGACCTAAGGCTGAGGGCATGGGGGATGGTTGTCCTAGGGCAGGCTCTATGAGCGATTCGGTGGATTGTGTAGTGATGGGGGTTGCTTCATAGATTGGGTTATCAGAGGTGGAGAATAGGGTTGAACTAGAGATGGGAGTACGGAAGATGAAGGTTCGTTCGGTGGGTTGAGTGGTCGAGGTGATTTCCATGGTTTCTGCTCTAGGAGGCGATGGTGGGGGTGTGGGTGGTAGTGGCTCGGTGGATTCCTCATGGGTGACTGGGTGCTCTTGGCTAGCAGTTTCTGTTGCTTGGGAGGTTGTCCTGATGGGTTTGGATGTAATAATTGGCCCTTCTGCCGTTGTAATGGGGATCTGGATATTCTTACCTGAGCGTGGTCGTGTCTGGAATCTTCGTGGATCATATTGAACTGGAGACCTCCTAATGGCGGTCCGCACTGCTTCTACTACCCCATATGTTTCTACCATCAATAAGAGACCTTCACTATATTCTGAGTCAACTCCTGCTTCTTCCAACAGCTGAGTCATGAGTACTCTACTGCTCTGTTCGGTGAGCAGTTGTTGCGATCGCACTCGTTCCATAATTTGATACGGCCTTCGGAGTTCCGCTGTATAGGCTGGGGCTTCCGTGGTCTCCTCTTCATATGCTCCTTCTTCTTCTAGGTGTCCTTGTTGTTGACCTTGCTGAGCGTCACTCCAATGTACATGGCGGCCGTCTGTAGATTTTCTTCTTCTTTGTGAAGATGTGCCTTGTTCTTCTGCATCTGAATAAAACTCTACATCAGAGAGTTGTGTACTTTGTAAGAATGCTTCGAAGTCCTGGGGATCCATTCCTTCAGCATCTCCAGTTGTAGCAAATTCAAATTCAGATGGAGCAGGAGGAGCTGAAGGGGTAGCTTGTGTCGTAGTTTCAGATCCAGACCTGGGTATCCTAATGGTAAAGGGAGGTACAGTGGTCTCCCTTCGTGGCGATACTTCAGGAGTAGTCAGAACTTCCCTTGTCTGGACACAAGGGATTGCACCCCTCATGCGCTTGGATTGATGTGTGGACGTCTTGAGCTTCTTAAACATTTGTAATTGTGCCCAAGTTAAGGCACGTTCAATGGGAACATCGTATGCTAGGCACCGGTAAATAATGCGTGTGATTGCACAGCAACCGTTCACCACTAATTTCCTAGAAGACCTTTTATTTGCTTCATACAATTGATCTATAATCCATACCGGCAGCTTAATTGGTAACGCACCTGCTTCCGCTAAGTAGAGAGCGAACCAGATTCTTTTGTGTGGTTGTGTGAAGTGGTCTTGGCCGGGGAAAGCAAAATGTTGCATGCACATACGGAGAGGGATGGACACATTTGGTATGAGTGCTGCCATGTCTTTAAGCTTCAATAGTTTCCTATCCTTCATGTTAGTAGGAACGAGAGCATCCTTCTCAGAAGGTACATGTGTGCCGTGCATATTCAAAGCAGCGCTCACCAACTCCACAGTAAGTTCAAACCTCTTCAACTCGTTGTTGCCCAGCAAGGAAGGAAGAACAAATGATCCTGGTTTGTCCTTTTCTTCATTAGCTTGTAATGTGGAGACCAAATAGTAGCATCGGAGGAGATCCGGTTTAGGTAGTGGTGCTTCAAAGTATTCTGCTAGCCGTGCACGTTGCCATATGGTCTGGAGATCCTCGGTGTTCTGTAGAGTCTCAAACTCCTTGGAGAAAAATGGGAATCGAACCCATGATCTGTCATACTCGCACTTAGACTCCCATATATACTTGGCCTCTCCTAATGGACCTGGCATGCCATTGAACCAATGAGAATTGGCATGGACTCTTTCTGTGATCCCTGTGGGTGGATCCGGTACCGGGATTTGCTGAAGGTGTTGCAGCTCCACAGGTCGTTCAGTTGGTGGCACATCCACAGGTAGACTATCCACATCGATTCCTGCAGTAAGTATTCCTACTTGTGAGCTCGGACCTGTCGCTTCTGCCATGTTACTTCTTGCCTTCTGATTCTGTGAGAATATAGAAACATGTGTTAATATTGTAAAGGACAAGTTAGAATCGTTTTTGTCCCCATTACAACATTATCATGAGGTTCGGGAGAGATTAGTAGGTTAATAAGTGCTCGGTGCTTGTGTGTGTAGTTAGGAATTGGTTGGACCTAAGAACTAAGTGGAATGATGTAGTGTTAGAGTGACGTAGTTAGTAGGTGGGCATGGATTTACAACTAGGGTCCGGGGGTTTATTACAAGTTTTAGGTTTCCAAATACAGTGGATGGATTTGGGTCTTGGTTTTGTGGAGATTAGGGAGGGTTGCATGAGTAATTCTGCTGGGAGTTGTTGTGTCATTGGGACCCATTTACGAGTGAGTCTGTGCGTGCTTCTAGGTGGCAGTGTGTTCGAGTGTATCAGACAAGAGTGGGTGGCGGCTGCTTGAGCGAGTGAACCCTGTCGTGTATGATGTGAATTGTGTGGGGTTAGTTGAGCCCGCAAGCAAGCCTTAGGCACCCAAATTTGTCTTGATTGTGGGTCAGCCTTCATCGACTTCTTGGGTACCCAAATGGATTTCACTTTCTCAACAGATGTTTTAGGAGTCCTCTTATTAGCATCCAGTTGTTGATTACTAATAGGAAGTTGAGACCGTTGTTGCGACTTAGTTACGGTCGGCAGCTCGTCTTTCCGCACCCACATTTGTTTCATCGGCTGAGTTGTTCTGCTTCGCGCGTTCTTTTGGTCTCTCGCCTGGAGAATCTTCAGTGATTGATCTGCCCTTAGTTGTTGCCTCCTTCTGGCCTTTGGAAAAGAAGGGAGTTCCATTGTGGTTCTGACTCCTTCTTTGAGATCTTCGTTCTTCTGTATCACATAGCCTTGGACAAGAACAGCATGGTCAACTTCATGTATACCCCTGGAGGGACCTGTTGAAAGTTTTTCAAGCTCAAGAGTGTGGGAACATGCCCCAAATTGAACCTTCCACATCATCCACAATCAAAGGAGGCTGATTTCCACGAGTTTGAGGCATCCAATTATGCCCATAATGGAAAGAAGTTGATTAGAGAAGATTTGGCTCACCTCTTGATGTGATTGGACCTCACTTTTGACATGTATATGCTTTTGATTGGTTAAAGAGGTTAGTATGAGGTCTTTAAAACCTCTAATGAGTTGTATTATGACTAAGAGTCGTGGAAATACGTGCCCAAGCTGCCCCCTTGCTTAAGCACACCCCCTACTAGCTGTTCTCTGCATATTTTGCAGAAATTTCACTTTTACACACTCTATCTATCTAGATGTTTTTGGCAGACCCCCCGGTCTTGTAATTGTTGTTTCTCCTTCATCCGGAATCCATTTGCAATGATTTTTGTCTTGTTGGAAAGCTTATAAGTTCTACTTTGTCTGGTATAAGTCTCAGGTTCAGTGCCTGCACATGTGCAGAGAAATGTCCAGAACAATGTCTGTCCAATTAGCTCATACTCTGTGAAGAGATCAAGTTATCTGTTTTGTTACAGCTGGTTGAGGCATCATCCAGTATCCAAATGGAGTGATTTTACTCTCATTTGAAAGCTCTTAAAGTCTAGTTTATGCCTGCAAAATTTCATTTTCAATCTCTGCATATACTCAGAGAAACTCAGAAAATACAGAGCCTATGTCTGAAAAATTTCAGGATCCTAGAAGGGTTCATTTGCTTTTGTTGTGCACATAGGAGTGTTTATCCTCCAACAGTGGTATCAGAGCTATAAGTGGAGTATCAAAGGGAGAAGAAGGAGCTACTGAAGTGAAGTGAAGACTTCATCAAATTTTGAAGGAAGGAAGCAAAGAACGGGCACGTCAACAACAAGGGGAAGCAAATACATCATCAAATCAAAGACGAAGCTTCATCAAGAGGAGTAGCTCTATTTTTGGAGGTAAAAGCCATCCTTTTCAACTTCATTGCATCAAGGGGGAGGTTCAAAAGAGTTAGGAGGCACCATGGCTGATCTCAATGCTCAGATTGAGAAGCTCGAAAAAGGAAACTACCAACCGTGGCGATTTAGAATAAGCAATTTTTTGATGGGGAAAGGTTTGTGGGGACTTGTAAGTGGTGGAGAGCCAAAACCCTACATAGATGAGGTAAATCCAACCAATGATCAGAGAAGAGCAGTGAGAGAGTGGGATGAAAGGGACAAAAGGGTCATTTTCATTTTATCTCAGCATATTAGCAACTCTATGGTAGGGCATATTCAAGATTTGGATACATCGAAGAAGGTGTGGGAGTGCTTGGAGAGATTGTATTCAACCTCCACAAAAGCTAGAAAAATTCAGCTCAAGAATGAGCTAAATAATCTTAGGAAAAGCCCCTCTCAAGGTGCTAATGATTACATATTAAAGGTTAAAGAGCTTGCAGATGCACTAGGGTCAATCGGTTGTGCCCTAGATGATGACGATCTTGTCGCCCACACCCTAAATGGACTTAGGGATGATGAAAAATGGAGGGCTTTCACAACTTCAGTGTATGTAAGGGACTCTCTTCCTGATTTTGATCAACTAATCACTCTCATGGTGACAGAGGAGATGAACCTTGGTGGTCATAATGCCAAGGATAGCCAAGGGCAATTGTTGTATGCAGGTAGAGGAAGAGGAAGATACAACCGAGGTGCTACAAGAGGAAGAGGAAGATATCAAAGCAACCAAGGAGGTCAAGGACAACAAGAAAATGCAGGTCAAAGAGGTGGAAGAGCCACAAATAGAGGAAGAGGTGCAAGATTTGGTGGAAGAGGACAAGCCACTTCAAATGGATGCTTTGTATGCGGTAAGCCCGGTCATTTTGCAAATGAATGCTATCATAGAGCTCAAAGACAAGGGAATCAAAGCAACAACAACAATTATAGAGGGCAAGGTAATTATGCAAACACATCATCCAGCCAAGGGAATGATTATTTACTTGCCATGAGGTATGGTGAAGATACAACTCAAGCTAGTGAAGATGTATGGTATGTAGACAGTGGATGTAGCAATCATATGTCATGTCGAAAGGATCTTTTTAGTAATTTGCAGGTCCCAAAGCATCAAGGGCATGTGGAAACAGGTGATAACTCAGAGCATACCATTCAACATGTGGGAGATATCAGTTTGGAAGGAAATCAAAGAGCAAAGTGCTTATCAGAGGTATTACATGTCCCTACTATTACCAAAAACTTGATTTCGGTAGGCCAAATGGTAGAAAAAGGCTATCAAGTTAGGTTCAATGAAAGAGGATGTTTTGTTGAGGATCCAAGGGCAGGTTTCAAGCTCATAGCAAAAGGAAAAAAGCAAGGGAGAATGTTCACAATGGACATAAATCAGCCACATCATTCAATGTATGTCACATATGGAGACAAGAGGATAGCAGATTTGGATCTATGGCATAAACGAATAGGTCACATCAACCTACAAAAGCTCAAGGACATGCAAAGGAGGAGCTTGGTAAGAGGCCTACCAAATTTTACATCTAAAATGTTGCATGAAATTTGTGTAGCTTGCCAACAAGGAAAACAATCAAGGCTGCCCTTCAAGAAGAGTACCTATGTAAGTGCAAATGTTTTAGACCTCATTCACACGGATGTTTGGGGTCCAACAAGAGAAGCATCCCTTGCTGGAAATAGGTATTTTGTAACCTTCATTGATGACTTTTCAAGGAAAGTGTGGTTGTATTGCATTAGAAACAAATCAGATGTATTCCACTACTTCAAGAAATTCAAAGCACAGGTGGAGAAGGAATCTGGCAAGTTTATCAAAACTTTGAGATCCGATGGAGGGGGAGAGTACTTCTCCCATGAATTTTCTGAATTTTTGCAGGTCAATGGCATCAAAAGACAATTTACATGCAGGTATACCCCTCAACAAAATGGGGTAGCAGAGAGAAAGAACAGACACATAGCAGAGGTAGCAAGGTGTATGCTCAATGAAATGAATATGCCGCATTGTTATTGGGGAGAGGCTACATATACAGCCACATACATCATGAATAGATGTCCTACATCAGGTATACATCATCTAACCCCTGAGGAAGCATGGAGTGGAAGAAAACCTTGCATTTCACATCTTAGAATCTTTGGTTGTATATGCTATGTACATGTACCTCAAGAGTTGAGGTCAAAGTTAGATGCCAAATCTGAAAGGTGTATTTTTTTGGGATATTCTATGGAACAAAAGGGGTATAAATGCTATAATCCCATCACCAAGGAGCTGAAGGTAAGTAGGGATGTTGTCTTTGATGAGTTGAAGCCTTGGTATGCATGCACAAGTCCATTGCAGGTTGAAGACATAGGTGAGACAGATTTCAAGAATGATGATAGAGTTCAAGAAAGCATGGATTTGAGTGGTCCAAGCAACTCATGCAACACAAGGACACCCTCACCATGGAGTGGAAGGCTTAGGGAAAGAGAGACCAGCTCTGAAGAAAGCAAAGTCAAAGGCAAAGAGAAGATTTCAATTGAAGAAGGAAGCTATGTGGACGAGAGCATGTTGGAAGATGAAGAGATAGAAGAAATTCAAACTCCAGGAGTGGCAAAACAAAGAAAGAAGATGGCAACCACACCCAAAGGAAGTGAAAGAAGGTCTTCAAGAGTAAGATATCCAGTACAAAGGTTAACATATGATAATTTCATTGCAAAGCATTATGCATACATGACTCAGGTAATCAAGGACAAGGAACCAACTAGTTATGAAGAAGCTAAGGATTGCAAGGAATGGCAAGAGGCAATGAAGGAAGAGCTCAAAGCACTTGATGAGAACCATACTTGGAGCTTGGTACCAGCTCAAGAAGGCATGAAGGTGATAGGTAATAAGTGGGTTTACAAAATTAAAAGAAATTCAGATGGTTCCATTGCTAGGTACAAAGCAAGGTTGGTGGCGAAAGGCTTCTCCCAAAGCTACGGGATAGATTATGATGAAACTTTCAGCCCCGTAGCCAAGATGCCAACAATTAGGACTTTGATTGCAGTGGCCACATCAAGGAAATGGAGCTTATATCAGTTGGATGTGAAGAATGCCTTCCTCAATGGAGAGCTTGAAGAAGTAGTCTACATGAGCCAACCTCAAGGATTTGCTAGTATGAGGTACCCAAATCATGTTTGCAAGCTAAGGAAAGCATTATATGGACTAAAGCAAGCCCCAAGGGCCTGGAATCAGAGGTTAGTGGATTATTTATCAAGTTGTGGATACAAAGAAAGTGTTGCAGATCCATCACTTTACATGAAGAAGCAAGGAGACAAGATGGTATACATATGCATCTATGTGGACGATTTGATCATCACAGGAAGTGATATTGCAGGTATTAAAGATATCAAATCAAAGCTAGGGAAGGAGTTCAAGATATCTGATCTTGGAACACTAAAGTACTTCTTGGGAATAGAGGTAATCTATGCACACAATGGCATCTTCTTGATTCAAAGAAAATACTTGTTGGATGTGCTATACAGGTTTGGTATGAGTGGTTGTAAGCCACTTTCTCAGCCCATGGAGCCCAATACAAAGTTGGTTGCAGGTCAAGGAGAGGCTATACAAGATATTACACTATATAGAAGCATAATTGGTTCATTAATTTATGCTACATTCACTAGACCTGATCTTGCATATGTAGTAGGTGTTCTCTCTCAATTTTTGCATGCACCTACTCATGATCATCTTATAGCGGCAAGAAAGGTGCTTCGTTACATCAAGCACACCATCAACCAAGGTCTATTTTACTCATATGATGCTGATCTAAGTGTCAAAGGATATAGTGATGCTGATTGGGCAGGTAGCAAGGATGATCGAAGGAGTACATCGGGTTATGTTTTCATGATAGGTACAAAAGTGATCTCTTGGAGCTCTAAGAAGCAACCCACTGTTGCTCTTTCATCCACAGAGGCTGAGTACAGAGGTTTAGCATTGGCTACATGTGAGCTATTATGGCTTAAGAAGCTACTTAAGGACTTGGAAGTGGAAGTGCAGGAGTTTCCTCTTTATGGAGACAACATTTCAAGCATCTATCTAGCTAACAATCCCATGTTTCATGCAAGGAGCAAGCACATAGAGGTTCATTACCACTTCATTAGAGAAAAGGTGATGGCAAAAGAGCTAGATATAAGGTATGTGAACACTAAAATGCAGGTTGCAGACATGATGACAAAGTTTCTTGAAGGTACAAAGCTTGGAGGATTCAAGGAAGTTATCAACATAAGAGACATAGGTTGAAGCAACAAAGGAAAAGACTTGAGCTTGAGGGGGAGTGTTGAAAGTTTTTCAAGCTCAAGAGTGTGGGAACATGCCCCAAATTGAACCTTCCACATCATCCACAATCAAAGGAGGCTGATTTCCACGAGTTTGAGGCATCCAATTATGCCCATAATGGAAAGAAGTTGATTAGAGAAGATTTGGCTCACCTCTTGATGTGATTGGACCTCACTTTTGACATGTATATGCTTTTGATTGGTTAAAGAGGTTAGTATGAGGTCTTTAAAACCTCTAATGAGTTGTATTATGACTAAGAGTCGTGGAAATACGTGCCCAAGCTGCCCCCTTGCTTAAGCACACCCCCTACTAGCTGTTCTCTGCATATTTTGCAGAAATTTCACTTTTACACACTCTATCTATCTAGATGTTTTTGGCAGACCCCCCGGTCTTGTAATTGTTGTTTCTCCTTCATCCGGAATCCATTTGCAATGATTTTTGTCTTGTTGGAAAGCTTATAAGTTCTACTTTGTCTGGTATAAGTCTCAGGTTCAGTGCCTGCACATGTGCAGAGAAATGTCCAGAACAATGTCTGTCCAGTTAGCTCATACTCTGTGAAGAGATCAAGTTATCTGTTTTGTTACAGCTGGTTGAGGCATCATCCAGTATCCAAATGGAGTGATTTTACTCTCATTTGAAAGCTCTTAAAGTCTAGTTTATGCCTGCAAAATTTCATTTTCAATCTCTGCATATACTCAGAGAAACTCAGAAAATACAGAGCCTATGTCTGAAAAATTTCAGGATCCTAGGAGGGTTCATTTGCTTTTGTTGTGCACATAGGAGTGTTTATCCTCCAACAGGACCAGGAATCTGTGCCTTTCCTAGTTCCTTGAGTGCTCCATTATTTAACTCAATTGTAATTCTAGTTTGATTCACCCATACCTGAAGAAGTCCACTTCTTAGGTTTAAGTTGACTGCTTGGTCATAGATCCAGTCTTGACCCAAGACAAGGGGTTCAGTGAGGTCCTCATCTTGACATACTAGTACTTTAACTTTCATTGCCTCTTCATGAATATAGAGGGGAAGTTCCACCTCGCCCATGCAAGGGGTTTCCACGCCTCCCAATCCTATGAGATATGCTTCCACAGGATTGACAGTTAATTGCAACTCTTGACAGTAAGACAATTTAACAGCACTAGTGGCTGCACCTGAGTCAATCAAGGCTCTTACAGTCCTTGCACTCTTTCCTTGTCCTATATCTAAGGTTATGAAAGGACGTCGATCAGTTATCCCATGTGAGCTAACACCTGAAGCTTCACACATAGCCACGTCATATCCTTGGTCTGCATATGCACCTTGCCTAGGGTGCTCTCTACCTTGTCTTCTTAATTTCATTCTCCGTATGCGCTCTAGGGCTTCTGCTTGAGCTTCTTCTCGAATTCGCTTTTCTTCCTCTTTGCGTTTCTTGGCAGTATTGAGTCGACTTAGCATTTCCTCTGTGAGAGGTTCCTGATACAACTTGACTCTGCATCCGCTGATATAACTTGGGAGAACATCGCCTTCTAATGTGGCTAGTTGCACTGCTCCACTTGTTGAGATTCTGTTAATGATCATGGGTCCGTAGCCTCTCTTCTCCAGTTTCCTCGCATGTTGCTTCATTGTGTAGACTAAAACTAAGTCGCCTGCCTTTAAACCTTTATCCTTAACGTGGGCATCAAAGTATGCCTTCTGTCGTTTCTTTGCTGCATATATCCCTGCAGCTGCTCTCAGTCTTGTTTCTCCTAATCGTTCAAGGTCAAAAAGTCTAGAGGAGAGTTCATGACCCGTCCATTCATGCTCTTGTGCCACTTTCAATGTAGGTGTCAAAAAGTCTAAAGGTAGCACAGCATTTTGACCAAACACCATTTGAAAGGGAGTGGCTTGGAGTACCGTTTTGTAGGCAACTCGGTATGCCCAAACAGCATGGTGTAGTTGTTTGTCCCAATCAGAGCGTTTATTGTTCACTAATTTCGTCAGTACATTGCATAAGATCTTGTTGGTGCTCTCAGCCTGGCCATTTGCTTGAGGGTGATAGGGGGCAGACTTCTTATGTACTACCAAGAATTCTTGGAGCAGATTTTCAATAACTTCATTCAAGAAGTGAGTGCCTCTATCACTAACTAGCTCTATAGGTAGCCCGTATCTAGTGAACACATTCTCAAATAAAAACTTAGCTGTTGTTTGAGCATCGTTCTTCGTTGTGGCTTTTACCTCTACCCACTTTGTTAGATAGTCTGTTGCAACAATGATATATTCTGCATGGGAACCCTTAGCTGGGGGATTAATAGGACCTACGAAGTCTATTCCCCACTTAGAGAATGCACGTCCACCCATCATAGGTTTCAGTGGCATCTCATCTTTACGTATAGGATACTGAGTTCTCTGACAGACATCACATCGTTTCACATAGGTATGTGCATCCATGTGAAGGGTCGGCCACCAGAAGCCCGCAAATAGTATTGCCTTGATCACCCGATCTGGTCCAAAGTGTCCTCCTGCTACACCTTGGTGAGCAGTGTCCAAGATCTTGAGATACTCACTCTCATGGACACATAGTCTCAGGTAACCGTCTTTACCACGTTTGTATAGATTATCACCAATAAGTGAGTAATCCTGGGCTTCTTGTTCTAAACTCCTTTTCCTAGCCAGGGTCATATCTGGAGGGAATGTTTTCGTCCTCAAGAAGGATACTAGTGGGTCACTCCAATCTCGCACTATGGACACTTGATAAAGAGTGGCATGTTCCACAGGTGGTTTAGTGCAGCAGATTGGGCATTCCTTGCACAACTTTTGGACATCAGCTTCCATAGTTGGCCAATGTACTCCTAGTCTCCTTAGTGTCTGTAAGGTTCGTTGCTTTGAGTAGTGTTGCTCTAATGCACCTACATGTGCTAAATGCAACCATTTAGTGTACTCGTCCTCTTCTACACAACAAGCCAAGATTCCTTGATCTGTGTGCTTGTACATACTTCCTGCCATGATATGATATTTTTGGGCTTTTACTACCTCTCTATCCTGCGTGTTTATTACTGGGTGGTTAGGTCCGTATGTCAACACTGGTACCAATGGCTTAGCCCACTGCGGCACCACTTCCAAATTAAACAAGTAAGCATCAGGAAGGTCATCTGACACTCCTTGTGGGGCTTCTCCCGATGTGAGCCTAGAAAGGTGATCTGCTCTCAAATGAGTCTTCCCTTTCCTTACCACAACCTCAAAATCATATTCCATTAGCAAGAGAAACCATCGTACTAATCTTCCTGTATTGCATGGCTTGTTTACGAGGTATAGCAATGCCTGATGATCAGTAAAAAATTTAAACTTATTTGCAAGCAAATAATGTCTAAACTTTTTAACCGCATATACCATGCCTAATCCTTCTCTCTCCGTAGTGGTATAATTTCGTTCAGCTGCGTTCAATTGTCTACTGGCATAGGCAATTGGTAGATCCATATTACCTTCACCAGTAGGTTGTGCAAGCACACACCCAATAGCATAATTGGATGCATCCACGTGAACATGGAATGGCTTATTCCAATCTGGTGTGGTTAAGATTGGTGCTGAACATAATCTTCGTTTAAGCTCCTGGAAGGAGTTCTCACATTCCTCAGTCCACTCAAAGTTTGTCAGGAGTCCGTACAAAGGCTTTGCAATGATGGCATACATGTGTATAAATCGTCGGTAATAACCACAATGCCCCATGAAAGCTTGTACTTCCTTGACATTCTTTGGCCTAGGTAACTCGGCTATGGCTCTCACTTTCTCTTCATCAGTGGATATGCCATTCTTTGACACTATGTGTCCTAGAATCTTGCCTTGCCTGACCATAAAGACACACTTTTCTGGGTTTAGGCAGACTTGATATTCTCTACATTTGTCAAAGATTTGTCTGAGTTCAGGAATATGGGTTTGTCTAATGTTGGAATGAGCACAAAGATCATCAACATAGACTTCTAAGTTCTTCCTCAGGAACTCCTTAAATACATGGCACATCAGCCTTTGGAAGGTTGCGGGAGCATTGGTCAGCCCGAATGGCATTACCCTAAAAGCGAATATACCCCACTCTGTGGCAAAAGCCGTTTTATGCTGATCTTCTGGTGCAATGGCCACTTGATTGTAGCCAGAGAACCAATCTAGGAAGCTGTACACTTCCTTGCCTGCCACCCTTTCTAAAAGATGCTCAGTGATAGGAAGCGGGTAATTATCCCTGATCGTGGCTGCGTTAACCTTCTTCAAGTTAATGCATACTCGTAATTTGCCGTTCTTCTTGGGCACCACCACAATGGGGGATACCCATTCAGTGTGCTCAATTTCATAGATAAATCCAGCTTGAACCAAGCGGTCTATCTCTTCTTTGATCTTGGTAGCATAGTTGTCATTATATGTGTATGGCTTTTGTTTTGAGGGTCTGGCATCTGAGGTCATGGGGATAGTGTGTGAGCATATGTCAGGGTCCACACCTTTCAAATCCTTGTAACTCCAAGCGAATACATCTCTGTATTCTCTTAGCAAGGCTATTAACGCATGCTCTTCTTCCTCTGTTAGATCATGGCCTATGTACGTGCATCTCTCCTCTCCTTCTTCTGGGGTCACTACTATTTTCTTGGTGGTTTCTTTGTTATCATAGGCCTCTCCCGATTGCGCCTCTCGTTTAGGCATTCTAATCATGACTCTCTTGTCATCTATCTCATACTTCTTAAAATTTTCCGGGACCTCAAACAAAGATTCTTCCTCTTCTGGTGAGACTTCTCTCTTCTTTCGTTTCTTTCCTTCTTCCTTCGGGGTCACATGTGTGGCTAATCTTACATCATTTGTAAGCTCTCCATGCCTCTGGGGTTGAAATTCAACTTCATGGAAGTATTCTTCATCTGATGCAAAAGGTGGGTCCATAATGATTGACTCTAGATCGGAGTCACTTGCATCCTCAAATGCATCAGGGCTAGGTTCGCATTCTTCTAGAACTGCCTCCCCCATGATTGGCTCTATGGAGAAGACTGAAATGTCATAGCCATCCTCATCACAGTGGGGTGTCCATTGTTCTTCACTGATGGCTACATCCAATGTTGCTAGGATTTCTGCCCAGCCGTGGGGTTCAAATTCTTCGTCAGGAAAAACTACAGGTGCATAGGCTGGGTCTTGGATTGATCTATGGGTTTCTTTTGCACCTATCTCCCTGGCTTTTTCTCTCTTTTCTTCTTCTACTGCTACCTTACACATCCATAAGTGAGTGTCTTCATGCATCCATGAGGATCCTGATCCTAGGGAATGCACCGATTCCGTATCATCTTTGGCTCTATGGATGGGATTCCATTGGATAGGGGGAACATCTCCATGAGAGTAATCTTTGAGATTCACTTTGGTCGTAACACCTAAGTGCTGCAGGTACAAGGAGTTGGTTCCCCAATCCTGTACCACTTGCAACTGCCGCATAAAGGGTCGTCCCAAGATCATTTCATAGGCATGATTTTTGCTGAAGTCACATATAGCAAATGTATGCTCAAACTCGACACCACAGGTGGTGAGAGTTATTCCTTCTAGCAATCCTAAGGGTCTCTCAATATGACCATCGGCCATCTGCAATTTCATTCTCGTTGGCCTGAGTGCTGGCTTGCCCCAACGCTTCCATAGGGAAGTGGTGGCAATTGCAACTCCTGCACCTGAGTCCAAAATTGCCTTGGTGGTGTACTCCTGGTAGGTAATGGGAAGATAGGTGTTCCCTTCTTCACCTTCACACATATCACCTATCTTATCCAAGGGTATCTCTGGCACTGTCCTATGTGATCCTACCTGGGAACGAGGTTTTGCTATCTCGGGCACTTGATTGGCTACATGTTTCCACACTTCTGGTCTAACCTTAAGCAGCTCTTCCAAAGTGAGATTGCACTGGACTTTGGTGTTCTTCACTACCTCTGTGTTCCTAGGTATGACTGAATCTTCGTTTCTTACCATGACTGTAGGTGCTCTCATACAGGTGGACTTTGCTTCCCATGGGCCTGTGAAATGGGGTAGTTCTTGTAAAGAATTAGACTCGAAGTCTAGTCTTTTGAGATTGGGCACTCTCCTGCTCTCCATAAATGGAAGGAAGGTCTTGTGGGAATTGATCGTGTGTGTCATCCACCAGTTCAATGGGGGGAGGAACTTCACTCTCTTTAGCCCATTTCTCTTCTTGAATCTCTCGCAAGAATTCTGGTGTGTATTGATTCATAGAAGAAGAGGTGTCTGGCTCCGTAGAGTTAGGCACGTAGGCCTCAGGCACATAGGCTTTCTGGGTAGGACGACCTGCTCTTTCACTAGCCTTGTCATGGTGTTGGGGGGCGAGTTCCTTTTGTGATTGTGCCATTAGATTCTCTATTCTTTCTAGGGAGGGGGGGTTGTCTGGTTCAGTGGAATTGGGCACATAAGCTTTTGATGGGGGATGGGTCATGTTTTTGCTTTCTTTATCTCTTTCTTGATTTTTTTCTTCCTTGGCAGATCTTGCAATTATGCCCTCTAACTTCTCTAGAAGTCCATCCAAGTGTAATTGCGTCTTGGCTGAGCCCGAGTAATTGAAAAGGCGACTGGCTTCAAACATAGTCTGAGCCAATGCGACCATTTTCGCGCAAAGCTTGGTTCTTTCTATCTCTAGGTCAGCCCTAGGGTAGCACTTGTCATGATCCGTTACATTTGGCCCTTCTTGGATTCTGGCCTGATATGCTTTAAGCATCATGTCTATGTCTTCAGGAGTGGGATCAGCTAATACTGATCCTGCTTGGGGTGGTGGGTGGGTTACGTGGGGTGTATTAGAGGGTGGAGGGATGGAGGGTGATGGGGATGGTAGCGGTGGGAATGTGTGAGAGTGCGGTTGAGATGTGATCTCTATGATTTTGGCCTTGGTTTCTCGTAGACTTTCCTCAAGTTCACTCATCTTCTTTGCCCATTGCCTTTTCATACGTTCACGGCTATCTCTCCAAGCTCTTGTTCTCTTCTTATTTTGGCTCTCAGTATCACTAGCGTATGGGCTCTTTTCCTTGCTTACCCCTTGGTTTTGCTGCACTGCTTGAGCTCTAGTGACTACCTGTACGGGTGTAGTGGAAGTGACACTTCTTGTGGAATCTACCACTAACCCAATAACATTAATAGGAGTGATTTTTGGCATATTATTAGGATTCTTTGGGCAATCTCGTAGGAGATGCTCTTTCCCGCAGTCTTGACAGAAACCCTGAATGGTTACTGGTTGAGGTTGTGTAGGGGCAGGCAGTGGACAATCACGTATAAGGTGATCTCCCTGACATCTGAAGCATGGTCCTCTAGGAAATGGGGGTCGTACCTGCCTAGGTTGAGGTCTAGAGTTGGGGTTTGTGTACATGACATTGGCATACTCAGGCTCCCCACTATTTTCACTTGGGTCCTCATAATAGTATGACTCGTTATGCTCGGGTGACTGCATGTAGTAAGCCTGTGGGCTATCAATATGTGTGGAGTCAAAACTATGGTCACTTGGATCACTGTCTGATAGCAATGGGGTGACTGAGACTATGGCTCTATTCGGATTTTCTTCAGCAGATGCATATTTCACTGGAATCACATTGGTTGGAGCAGGGGGTTGCTGCACTAGGACTGGTTGAGGTCTCTGCTGCCCTTGATAAGGTGGCTGATAAGTTTGTTGTGGTCTGTTGTATTGTTGTGGTGGGTACTGATTCTGGTATCTACCCTGTTGTGGATATGGCTGAGGGTAATTTTGCCTAACAGTTTGTTTGTTATATGGGCAGTCTTGTGCAGTGTGGTTGGTGTACCTGCGCTCTATGGTGCAGTACTGGCTACTAGGATTCACCTGGGGTTGGGCCATAATGGGACATACATTTGCCATATGGTCACCGCCACAAGTATAACACCGCTTAATTGGGGCAAATCTCGGAATTTGTTTGCTAGAGACACCTAGTTTTTGAGCTACCTTCTCCGTAAGTTCCTCAATGGATGTGGATTGACCAGATGTGAGGCTACTAGAGCTATCAGAATCCTTATAGATTTTTGATAGTTCTAATTCCTCACCTAGATTGTCCTCAATGTCTATGCACATGCGCACGCACTCTTCTATCGTTCTGGGGTCCTTCAGATACACATATGACCTGAGCTTGGTGCTCAACATATGACCTGAGCTTGGTGCTCAACAATGTCTATGCACATGCGCACGCACTCTTCTATCGTTCTGGGGTCCTTCAGATACACATATGACCTGAGCTTGGTGCTCAACAATCAACTTGTTTGGCTGGTGTGGGTAACTCCGGCATCGAGCATCTCTCCAGGTACTGCCTAAATCTTCTTCCAGCTAGTCTGACCGTCTCTTGAGGTGTTTGTTTGAAGCTATGAATTAGTGAGGAAGTGTTGTGCCTGATTCCACTCTTAGAAAACTCAATGATAAATGCCTCTAAGAGCTGGTCTATGTTTCTGAAATGCCTCTTGTTCAGTGGTTGAAACCACGTAAGGGCAGTGTTCCTAAGGGTTAGACCAAAAGCATTATATTGTGTGAATAGGTCCTCTACCTGTTCGGCTTTCAATACTTGCCGAAATTCTACCACATGGTCATAAGGGTCTCCAGCGCCATCGAAGTAATTCTTCATGGACTTCACCAGTTGAGTTGGTCGCAGCCCCTTGTGTGTTCTCTCGGTCTTGGCAAAGGGAAATCGTCATCATTCCTTTGATTCCATGGGGTTCTATGTCCCTCAGGTTCCACTCTATTCCTTTCCATTCTCGTTCTTTCTCTGCCCCCTGGGTTGGCAAAGCTTACTTCTGGCCTATCTCTATTCCTGTCTCTTTGAATTCCATGAGCTTGGGATGTTCCAGCACCAGGGTGACCATAGGACACATTCGATCTTGGTTGGGGAAAAATAATTTCACCTTTCCAAGTGTAAGCATGCCTATCATTTTCTGTCACCACAAAGATCCTCTCCGAAGCGTGATCTAAGTAGGTCACTCTGCCTGGAATACCAGGATCCTTAAACTCATAGATCATGATTGTTCTTATATCAGTTGGCTGATCAGATTTATACCTCCAAAAGGCTTCGTCAGTTTCTCGATTGAGGAGCAAATCTATGCTCTTATTATCCTGGGGAATCCACTCTGGTGTGATAATCCTAGTGAGAACCGATTTGTCTCGAGGGGTTCTAGGTTCTGTACCCATGTTTCCTTGCTCTAGGTCACCTAAGTCCGCTTCTGGGATCACATTTCCAAATTCGTCCGTCCTATCTAGGTGACTAGTGACTACGTATATGGTTCCTTCTTTGTCCAAGTATGCTCCGTTTTCAAACTTGACAGCTGGGCGCTCTAGTCCAATGGATTGATCAAGATTCTTAATCTGTACCACAGATCTTCCTAGTCCGTCCTCATAGATGCTGGCACCTAATCGGTTGGTCCTAAGGTATTCCAACTGTGTTTTGTAAGGGCCTTCTACTCTGTGCAAGTATGGCACTCCTGAACTTCCCGTAGGTCTGTCCATGGCTTGAGACATCTCTGATTCACTGGTATCAGAGCTAGGGTAATGCGAGTGGTGACTCAACTGTTGGGCCCAAGACCTCGCAGTATGATTGACACTAGCCTCTGAAGACCTAAGGCTTTGTCTATCCCTTACTAGATGTCGCCCTGATCTAAGGTTCATAAGCCTAATTGAATAGCCCAAATTTGCCCAAGTACAACCTCGTTGCAGAGTCCTTTTGTATCAGTTACTTGATTCTTTTTAGTTGATTCCCGTGTTAAAATTCTTGTTTGATATCACGTCGTAAGGTATGTTTGAGTGTAGTTCCGCACTTAAAGTTGATCGTTCCACGTTAAGTTCTTTTCCTTTAAAGTTCTCGATAGTACAAAGATTA
This sequence comes from Ceratopteris richardii, assembly GCA_020310875.1. Taxonomy (NCBI): domain Eukaryota; kingdom Viridiplantae; phylum Streptophyta; class Polypodiopsida; order Polypodiales; family Pteridaceae; genus Ceratopteris; species Ceratopteris richardii. Next base: position 38,394,413 of record CM035417.1, read on the forward strand.
TGTCCTTAGCTTGAACTTGAAAGTTTAGGTATGCTTCAACTTGAAAATTGCCTATCGTTGCCCTGACTTACTCCTACCTCTAATCGTTCTTAGCCTAAGCTAGGAATTGACGAAGGGGAGTTGAGAGTATTCCGACCTTTCTTGCTGATCCTTGCTCTTTAGTGCTCGAGAAGTTGATTCTCAAGCTTGCACAAAGCCCTTGCTTGGACGCTCTCAATTGCTTCTCAATAGACCTGCATCAGTCCCAAGATTAGCTCCAAGTTGACCTTTCAATTGACAGACAATTTATTTCAGACATTTTTTTAATGACCCTTGTTCCCCCTTTTGTATTGCTAAAAATTTCCTCTAGAGCTCCCTTGGTGTTCCTACCCCTCAGTGTGCCAACTTCAAAATATCCTATCTGAAAATCAACGCATTATTCTTATAAAAAACAGCTCAAAAAATGGACTTCGTATGAAAAAGTTATGGCCGTTCAGGGTTTAGGGGGTTAACCAGACAAACAGAACCTTTCAGGGGTTTTAATGCATTTTTCTAAGGCCTTTGCAAGTGTGTGAGTATTTGAGAGTGCAAATATGCCCAAAATTTAGCCTAAATTTCCAAAAAATTTACCCCTTAATTTTTGCCGAAAATGTCTGTCTATCGCGATAGACGGTGTCTGTCGCGATAGACACAAACTATCATGGGGAGCTGTCTGTCGCGATAGACGGTGTCTGTCGCGATAGACGCTGTCTATCGTCTGTCGTGATTTGGTCTGTCGCGATAGACGGTGTCTGTCGCGATAGACGCTGTCTGTCGTCTGTCGTGATTTGGTCTGTCGCGATAGACGGTGTCTATCGCGATAGACGCTGTCTGTCGTCTGTCGTGATTTGGTCTGTCGCGATAGACGGTGTCTGTCGCGATAGACGCTGTCTGTTGTCTGTCGTGATTTGGTCTGTCGCGATAGACGGTGTCTGTCGCGATAGACTGGATCTATCGTGGAATTTGGTCTGTCGCGATAGATGGTGTCTGTCGCGATAGACTGGATCTATCGTGGAATTTGGTCTGTCGCGATAGACGGTGTCTGTCGCGATAGACTGGATCTATCGTGGAATTTGGTCTGTCGCGATAGACAGGTGTCTATCGCGATAGACGGTGTCTGTCGCGATAGACTGAAAAAACGCAAATTTTTGAGAAACTTCTAGTGATTTGGAGTGCTCTAATGGTGTAGGTTACCATGCCAAACACGCATTCACAAAATATTAAGTTTTTCTGTCTATCGCGACAGACAGAGGTCGTCGTCCCGGGACCTGTGCAGAGTCTGTCGTACCTGCGCACACTGCTGGAGAAGGTGGTACAGCTAGTTCCTGCAACAGAAGCTCAAAAACACACCAAAAACAGATAGCATACAAGCTCTCTCTCGCTCTCTCTCACAATGAAATGAGGGAAATGAGGTGGGGAGTGTAATATGACCAAAAAACTGAAATTTTTTGTGGAGATGGAGATGGAGGTGGGAGATGGTGGGGATGATGATGGTGATGATGGTGATGCGAAAGTAAGGAAAAAATGAAGAAAAATAAAGAGAAGGAAGGATATTACCTATAACTCCAATGTCTCAACTCGACGTCTTACCATCACACGCTCGTCCTCGAAGCTCTCTCCCCGGCAACAGCGCCAAATTTGGTGTCACTCTAGCACAATGCTGAGTACCAACGTGAGAAGATTCACCTCATAATTGTCAATCCGTGGAGACGTGAGGACTAGTATGAAGACTATGAGCAAGTAAAGGCACAAGTGTGTGAGTGAGAAGCACACAAGCATGCACACACATACACACACACGCGCACACAAGGCAAGAACAAGGAGAGGAACAATGGAGTTCTTTGCATTAGTCAAAAAGTCTCTTACATAAGCTCAATTCACAAACAATCTAACCTCAAAAATGAGCTCTCTAGCTCTTTTTATAGTTTTCTAACTAGCTTTGGTCTTGTCCAGACCTAGTGTCCTGCCTAGTTAAAAATTAGGTTCTAGAACCTATTTGAGGGTTCAAACAGAGTCTAAAAATTATGAAAATTGATATGTAGCTAGTTCTAATACTCCTCAAGCTCGAGGACTCCTCGGCTTGCACAAAATGGAGTCTATTCTACCGAAAACGGAATTTACAATGTTTGTGTAGTGATTAAAATCACTTGAGTTGTAAATGGTCCATGGAAAAAAAATGATTTGGCCTTGTTGCCGTATTGTGCATGACTCCTCTGTTGCTTTGTATGCCAACAGTGAGCTAGAGAGAACATGTGAAACTCAGCTTGGTATAGTTACCCAATGGTATTTGTCAAGGAATAAACGAAATTCAATTCTCAGTATTTGGCAAATGTTGCTTTGAAGAGAGGGAATAGGACCAGACGCTCAAAGCATCTCATCAGTGGATCATCAACAAGGGCATTCATCGACAACGATACAGCAGCCATGGTCCATCACAATAATGGGAATACAACAAAAAGCGCAGAATATCGATCGACCTTTCATGGTAAGAACCCTCTCCCTGGGTAACACTATAACAATGATAAATTAGGAAACCACTTCATCGGTGTACCCTTGAGCAATTTGCTCAAGAACCAATTTTTTTGGCACCATGTTTCTTATATTGCATTCCCCAATTATGCATGCATAGGGCCACATTACAAGGCCATGCACAAGGCACATACTTTCTTCAACCCATGCACTAACACACTTACCCAGCATTCACTATGGGTTACGAGCACTTGGAATGACTACAATGAACATCACCTTTGGAAGATCTAGAGGATATCACGGGGACAACTTCAGTACCTACGAAGCCATTTGAAGCCAATAGTTGCTCCAACTCAACCCTAACAACTCTTTTGAGCAACTAGCAATCTTCGTAAGCACACACATACACTATCTAGCTCAAATCCAAGGAAGAAGCACCTACAATGGGACTACAACTTGCAAAGGCTCGAGGTGACAAATGAAGAACTAGACAATCGACCCTGCTATGTTTGGATGATAGAGGGATCTTGTTCATGCAGTATAGACACTACCTCTCAAAGCACTATATGGAACAACCACTACAACAAGGGTCTGTCAGGGACGACAGACTCGAGAGGGGGGGCGGGAGTGTTGAAGCTCAAGGTCCAGGACAAGCATAATAAGTGCATCAGAGAAGTGGATACACAAGAAGAAGGAGCACATAGGGAGCTCCAAGAAAAGTATGTCAAATTTTCAGAAGAAATCCCTATAAAATAGTGATTTTCATCACTAAAAACCATTGTAAATATCATTTCACCTTTTTGTGGCTCCATTTTTTGCAAGCCAAGGAGTCCTTGAGCTTGAGGAGCATTAGAAGTATAATCCTACCAATTTTCATAATTTTTAGACTCCGTTTGAGCCCTCAAATAAGCCCTAGAACCTAATTTTTAACTAGGCTGGACACTAGGTTTGGACAGGGCCAAAACTAGTAAAAAAACTATAAATAGAGCTAGAGAGCTCATTTTTGAGGTTAGCTTGTTGTAGATTTTAGCTTTGTAATAGATTTCTTTTGTAATCAAAGTCCTTCCATTGTTCCTCTCTTTGATCTTGCCGTGTGTGCATGTGTGTGTGTGTGCGTGCATGTATGTGCTTGTCACTCACGTTTGCTCACCACAATTGCTCATGATCTTCATATCGGTCCTCACGTCTCCACGGATTGACAAGTAAAGGAGGTGGTGCTTACACTTGAGCTACACTGGTACTATGGCTCTTTCCATGTTCTCCTCTGGTTGAGTGTATTTGACTGGCCCTACATTTTGTGGAAGGGGTGGTTGTTGTCCTAACACTGGCTCTGGTTGTCCATATCCTCCTTGTTCATAAGGTCTGGGTGCTCCTTGTGGGTCTATATAGGGGTTGTATCTCGGAATCTCTCTTCCTTCTTCTCTGGGAGGGTATCCATAAGGCATATATTGGGGTTGAGTTTTTGGCCTTGATTGCCTATTAAAAGGGCAATTTTCAGTAGCATGGTTAGTGTATTTCTGCTCAATATGGCAATATAGATCTCGTCCTTGGGATGGCTGCCTATTGTATGGATAAGCTTGAGGCATGCCTACTCTTCCTCTAGCACACATATGAGATGGGTGGTCTCCACCACATATGCTGTATCTTCATAACATTGGCATTCTCATTGGTGGGTTTTGGTAGTTTCTCTATCCATGGACTCCTAGCTTCTTGGCTACCAATTCTGCTAGCTCCTCCATAGTATTAGAACTAGTCGTCATTGTACTCCTAATGTCCTCTGATTTAGTAGAGCTTGGTGTACTTTTGAGTTCATCAGCTAGGTTGTCTTCTAGGTCAATGCATTCCTAAAGACACTCACTCAATGTCTAAAGTAGCTTCACATAAACTAGGATTCTTAAGGTTCCATTAGTCAATCCGTCTAAGAATAGTGATATCATTTTTTGCTGGGAGGGTCTTTCTGTTGCTGGGCATCTATCAACGTATTGGTTAAATCTTTGGGCAACTATTTTTACGGTTTCATTTGGGTTTTGTTTGAAACTATGGATTAAGGATGACGAATTGTGTTAAATCCCCCGTTTAGTAAATTATCCAATGAATTCTTGGAAAAAATGTTCAATATTCCCAAAATGATTTGGATCCAATGGTTGGAATTAAGCCAAGGCTATTCCTGTGAGGGTCAGTCCAAACAACTCATACTTCACAAAGAATTCATCCACTTGTTCAGCTTGTAACACTTGCTTGAATTTTGTTATGTGATTGTATGGTTCTCCCATTCCATCATAGTGATTTCTCATACATTTAGCAACTTGAATCGGTCTCAACCTTCTTACAGACTCTGGTGTTCTGGGTATTACAGGAATTGCTGGTCTAGCTAGATGCATTCTCGGTTGCACATCTGGTTGTGGCTTTGGTCTAATGGGTGGACGGTTCATGTTACCTATCCCTGAGTTGGTTTGGTTGTGTGAATGTATTATTGGCATTGTGAATTGCACATGAGTTCAGTTGGGGACACTTCACTGGCTCGTTTGTCCTAACATTATATTCTCAGGTCCTTGATGAGCTCCAGAGGGATTGTGGGAGGTAGTTGCCTGCTCTTGAGAGGGAATATAGGAAACCCCATGTATTTCAGTGGAGACCTATCTACTACATGTATTGGCCAATATCTTCTCTGGTCTTGGTCTAGGTATGCGACTCTAGACTCATCTTCCGGCTCCTTCAACTCATAAATGGTCACAAGGCTCACTTCTTATCCTCATATGGGAGAATCTATCTAAGTAGATCTAACCCCTGAATCAGATATACATCTAGCAGGTAGTCATCTTGAGGTATCAAATCCCATCTCAAGACTCGAGTCACCACAGACTTGCCCCTTGGAGTAGTCAAAAGTTCTTCACGGTTAGATCTTCCCGAGTTTCCTACATAGATTTGTTCTGGATTTTGTTCTGGATTTTCCATCACTACATAGATTTGACCTATCTTTTCCATATACATTCCTCCTTCATACTTAACTGTAGGTCTGGGCACTACTGATGACTCGGTAGAGTTTACCATTCTTGCAGCAGACCTATTTAACCCATCAAGGTAAATAGGGATTCTTTGCTGATCGGTTGACACATATTGTAGAGAGGTGTGGTATTCACCCTCCATGGTTGACATAAAGTTCTTCTTGGGAACAGAACCATGCATATCCTCTGAGGCCATGGGCAGTTCCTCCTCTAAGTCATTAGAGGTGTCCACGTAGATCAAGTGATGGCTCGCTTGGATTGCACTTCCTATCGATGAAATGATACTTCTCCGGCTAATTAGCACCCATCCTGATCTTAAGTTCATTCACCCCTTTGGGTCTATATCTATTCTCTACTTCCCCTTAATGTCTCCCCATTACTTCAAATTTTGCCTCCAAATAGCTTGAGTCATTTTAGACAATACCACTCTTGACGATACCAACACGGACGATATGATACCAGGCCCGACACGATACGATACCAAGGGTCTATGGTGATACGATACCAAAGGGTGACACGATACGATACAAGAGATGCAGATGATATGCATGTGCAACCCACGATACGATACCAAAATAGTCGATGATATGATACTTGTTCAATACACCATACGATACCAAAATTCACACAATATGATATTGAGGTAACTCACGATATGATACTGGCTAGATGAACGATATGATACCAAAGGATCAGATGATATGATACCAGGATTACACGATATGATACTACATCAAACACTCCCTAAAACAAGGGTAGGGTGGGTGTTGGTAGTAGCCAGGGAAGTCAAGCCATCACAAGACAAGGAAGCCATCGGAGAGAGTTAGAGCAGAGGGAGAGTCAAGCAGGACCAAGCAGGCAAAGCAGTCAACGAAGACCCGACAACTAGCCTATATAGTGTTTTAAAGATAAATCTTTTTCAATAGTGATTTCATCACTACAACAACATTGTAATTACCATATTTGGTAGATTAGACTCCATTTTTTTCAAGCCGAGGAGTCCTCAAGATTCAAGACTATTAGAAGTACCTACATATCAATTTTCATAATTTTTAGACTCCATTTGAGCCTTCAAATAAGCCCTACCTTGGAACCTAATTTTTAACTAGGCCAGACACTAGGTCTGGATAGGGCCAAAAGCTAGTCAAAAACTATAAAAAGAGCTATGGAGCTCATTTTCTAGGTTAGCTAGTTGGAGAGTGAACTTAATCTTGAGCATTGTATACTTTCTTGGAGCTTGCTAATAGAAGATTCCATTGTTCCACTCTTTGTCTTGCCTTGTGTGCACGTGTGTGTATGTGTGTGCGCGTGTGTGTATGTGTGTGCATGCTTGTGTGCTTCTCGCTCACTCACTTGTGCACTTCACTTACTCATGGTTGTCATACCCTCCTCACATCTTCCTGGATTGACAATTATGAGTTGGATCTCCTCATGTTGGTACTTGCCATTGTGCTAGAGTGATAGGGTTCCCTCCACGGTTTATTCTCCTCCATGGCTTTGGACATATGTCTTTGTAGAAGACCTAGATTCCTCTGTAATTTAGCATTCCTTGCATTCTATTCGTGTAACATCTCCTCCAAATCTTAGAGAGCTATCCTAACCTCCATTTGCACTTTGGTGTTCAATTCATCATATGCTTTGTTGACACTCAAGGTCAAGCAAGAGGTACATGAACACATCAAAGAACTTGACATACAAGAAGAAGGAGCATATAGGGAGCTCCGAGAAGCACATGTCAAATTTTTAGAAGGTTTCCCTACAAAAATAGTGATTTTCATCACTAAAAGCCATTGTAAATACCATTTAATATTTTCCTAACTCCGTTTTGTTCAAGTTGAGGAGTCCTCAAGCTTGAGGAGTACTAGAAGTATCATCTTACCAATTTTCATAATTTTTAGACTCCGTTTGAGCCCTCAACTAAGCCCTCAAACCTAATTTTTAACTAGGCCAGACACTAGGTCTAGACAGGGCCAAAACCACTCAAAAGACTATAAAAAGAGCTAGAGAGCTCATTTTTGAGGTTAGCTTGTTGTAGATTTGAGCTTTTGTAAGAGAACTCTTTTGTAATCAAAACTTTCCATTGTTCCTCTTTTTTATCTTACGTTGTGTGCGTGTGTGTGTATGTGTGTGCATGCTAGTGTGCTTCTCACTCACACATTTGTGTCTTTACATGCTCACGGTCTTCATACCAGTCCTCACATCTCCGCAGATTGACAAGTAAAGGAGGTGGTGCTTATGCTTGAGCTACACCAAATTTTGGTGCTGTTGCTGGGGAGAGAGCTTCGAGGACAAGCGTTGTGATGGTAACATTGTAGATTTGCGATGTTGGAAGGTAAGAAATAGTCATTTTTTCTTTCATTTTTCTGATTTTTTTTATTTTTCTTCTCCATCATTCATCTTCATAGAATTTTTTCGTTTTTGAGTGCATTTTCACCATTTTCACATCATTTCTCATATGTGGGAGTGCAAGAAAGAGCTAGGAAGTGCTTGGGACTGGATGCCCTTGTGTTTTTCATGTTTTTTTACACATTTGGGACTCGATGCAAAAAATTGAATTTCCCGCTTAAAAACTTAGAAAATCGTGATTCTCTAAAAAAGTCAAAAAAAAATTCCCGCCTAAATTTTTTTGAGAAAATTGCCATTCTCTGAAAAGTGAGAAAATCGCAATTCTTTGGAGTTGTAGATTTTGAGAAAATCACGATTTTGTGGAATTGAGCACTTTGAGAAAATCGTGATTTTTTGCATTTGGGCAAATTGAGAAATTCGCAATTCTCTGCTAGAAATTTGCAATTCTTTGGAATTCAGAAATTCGCGATTCTTTGGGAGAAATTTGTGATTCTTTGGACGGGCATTTTGAGAAAATTGCGATTCTCTAGAAGAAATTCACGATTCTTTGGAATTTAGCATTTTTGAGAAATTCGCGATTCTCTAGTGTGGATTTGGAGAAAATCGCGATTCTCTGGAAGAAAATTCGCGATTCCCTGGACTTGAGAAAATTTGAGAAAATCGTGATTCTCTGGAAGAAATTCATGATTCCCTACTGGAAATTCACGATTCTCTAGAATTGAGCATTTTTGAGAAAATTGCGATTTCCTGTAAGAAAGTCGCAATTCTTTGGACTTAGTGCTTTTGAGAAAGTCACGATTTCCTGGAAGAAAGTCACGATTTCCTGGAAGAAAGTCATGATTTCCTAGACTTAGTGCTTTTGATAAAGTCGTGATTTCCTGGAAGAAGTCGCAATTTCCTTGACTTAGAGATTTGAGAAATTCTTGATTCTTTGCTTGGAAAATTTTGAGAAAGTCACGATTTTTTGGAGAGGATTTTGAGAGAAACGCGATTCTCTGATAAAAAAAACACGACTTTCTAGTTGCTTGATTTGCAAAAAATCACGATTCTCTGAGAGGTCCTGTTTGCCTGTTTTGACCCCTAGAAGCTTGATTTGACATAACTTTTTCATCCAAAATCCATTTTTTGAGCTCAAGAGTGTGTTGGAAAGATAGAGTAATTTGAAGTTGACCTTCAGGTGGGGTTGGGAAGCCAGGGGAATTTTGGGACTAGAAGACAAAGCTTACGAACCTGAGATCTGGTAGACACATAGGCAATGATAGACAAAGCATTAGATCTTATGAGGCTAGTGTCAACCATACAGCTAAGTCTTGGGCTCAACAACTTAGTGGTTATCCCTACACATTAAGTTCGGAAACCAGTGACTCAAAAATGTCTTTTAGCATGGAGAGACCCGCACGTGCCTCAGAAACTACCTATTTACAAACACCAGAACTTGGCAATGGTAAGAAGACAATCATCAAGGATATGGGTTTGGAAGCCAAAAGCACTAACGGCCCCTACGAAACCAAAGAGTCAACCACAAGAGCCAAAAAATTCCAGAAACCATCCAAACATGAAGTGGCCAAAGGTGATCACTATGCAGTCAAACACTCTTCTCAAATGGATCCCCATAAGGAAGAATGATCAGTTGTCATTCAACAATCAATCGCTTACATCATTTTAAGGTCCAATGGATACCTCCAACAAAGATGGCATCAACATCTGCAAGTAACATCGAAAGCCTCAATGAGCAACAACCATGTGCTCCTTGCACAACCCTGTCTTTTGCACCATTCAAGTCATGGATTTCCAAAGTATGCATTAATATAGGGCCACATTACACGACATTGCATAGAAACATTTGAGAGTCCCATGCACAAGAGCACATTGACATATGTCAACTAATTTCACTGTTTCTAACATCTTTCTTCTTGTTTTGTGCCATTGATCAAAAAAAAAAAAGGAAAGAGAGAGAGCGAGAGATTGTTCCTAGGTTTGGCTCATGGAACATGAATGAGTCATGCTTAGTTGAAGGTAGAATCATTGATGACTAGGCATTTATCAATTTGGATAGAAGTGTGTCTCGGCTCGCAGATGATATTATTGCTACCTTATCTGGTAGATGTCCAAAACTTGGAATGAACATGGCATCCAAAACTATTGTTCCCCCTTACCTTGGGAGGAGGGAAGAGCTTGAAGGTCCACAACTTGAGTGATGCTTAACTACTGTATCTATGCGAGAATGAGATATTTGCAAGGGGTAGTTCTCGTACCTTGCAAATCCTTTTACCCAATGTTGTTTGTCAAGGAATATAAAGAAATTCAATTCCCAGTATTTGGCAAATGTTGCTTTGAAGACCATGTACTAGAAGAATCTCATCAGCAGATCATCAAAATGGACATTCATCAAGCACGGAAGATATGCCATAGGTCAATCACTATGATGGGAATACAACACGAAGGCAGAATGTCGATCGACCTTTCATGCTAAGAATCCTTTACTTGGGTATCACGACAACACTGGTAGACTAGGAAACCTCTTTGTCAGCATACCCTTGAGCACTTAGCTCAAGACCCAATTTTTTGCACCATATGTTTTGAACTGCATTTCCCAAGTAAGCATGCATAGGGCCACATTACAAGGCCATGCACAAGGCACATATTTTCTTCAACCCATGCACTAAAACACTTACCCATCATTCATTATGGGTTATGAGTACTTGGCATGCCTACTATGAACATCATCTTTGAAAGATCTAGAGGACATTAGGTTACAACTACAATAGCAAGAAAGCAATCCACCACTGAGAGTTGAGACAACCTCTTTTGAGAAACTAGCAGTTTTTTGGAAGCTCACAATGGCACATTCACCCTAGAATCCAAGGAAGTAGCACCTACACAAGGAATAAGACTTACAACATCTAGCAGTGACAAAATGAAGAAAAGGAAAACCGATCTTCCTACATCTGGAGGACAGATCGCTCTTGTTGATACTCTTGACGACATGATTGCTCCTACTTTATCTACATTTGTATCCACATGAGTGCATCTCCATTTTGTATCCAGGAGGCACTCCATTTCTAGTCAATTTCCATTTTATATTGTATTTCCTTTGTATTTGGGTACCTTGCCATCTGCTTCTATTAGTTGTATTCATTCTCCTTTCAGGAGACTTATCCCACATATGATGTACTTTTGAGAGCCCCTCCCAAATCTATATAACGAGGGCCTCTCCCCTCATTTGTACTTGGTTAGAAGCTTGAGGAGCCTACTCCATGCTCTTGGCAATCTCATTTCTAATCCACATGAGTTTACCCATTTCATGGTCTACTCATTTTGTGTCACACATTCTTTGTTTTGTGAGAGTACTTTACTTTTCATTTTGCTTCCGCATGCGTACTCTCTACATGGTATGAGAGCTATAGCTGGAGGTCTTGGTGGTGCATTTGGTGGTCATTTTGGTGGTGGTGGTGCTTGAGCATTGGTGGTCTTGCTTTCTCCTTATTGTGAGAAGCTTTTGCCATCAGTTTTGTGTTCTTTGGGTCTCATTTACCCACTCTCCCACCCTTTCTTATTTATCACCTTTTACCGCGTTTTCCCTCCCACCCACCCTTTTGTGCCAAGAACTTATGGCTTATTCCATCTATGTGTCCACGCCCATATGATTAGTGATGCATCTTTATTAAAGTATGTATAAACATTTTTTGTAGCATTTAGAGAAGGCCGCTCGTGGTGTTGACATTTCGATTGATGAAGTGATTCATCTCTGATGTTCAAGTGTTTATCAACACTATTTTGATCACTCGTTCTGTCGTAGTTCATTGTGTTTTCTCCACTCTAAGGCTCTAGTGGTGTACAATGGGCTAATCTAAGCCCTCCTCTCGCCTTATCTTGGTGTTGTACAAGTGAAGGGCTACTCTAAGCCCCCCTCCTCCCCAAGAATTTTAAGTGTGGTGTCCAGATGTTCATTTCAAGCTTTTGCAATTATTTTGTAGCAGTATTTTTGGCAAGTGTTTTTGATAGTGTTTCTAAACACTTTATCCTCAAAGCTTTGTAATGACCAAAAGTGAAGGTAGCTCATCATCTATGGCTAACTTCTTACCCTCCTTCACCCCTATTTTTATCCCTAAGGATGAACGCCTCAATGGACAAAATTACAATCTATGGAAAGATGTCATGTGCGCATATCTCTACACGAATCTCCTGCAGGAGGTAGTAGATGGGTCAGACCCCGAACCCAATAGGGATACCAACTTAGACAATTGGCATGTGTGGAATGTCAAGGACAAACGAGCTTTAGGTCAGCTGTTACTTGCCTGCGACGAACTGACGAAAGGACATATCACGGCCTGCAAGATGTCCAAGGATGCTTGGGATACATTACCCACTTTGTATGAAGACAAAACCCCTTCGAAAATATATGCATTAGAGGCCGAGTTTCATAATTTGACCATTCGGCCACACGACACAATTACCAAGGTCATAGCCCAATTTGAGGACTACCAGCGTAAATTAGCACTATGTGGTAGGCAAATCTCTAGTGAAGACATGGCCATTAGGCTTCTTAACAAGTTACCTAAGTCGTACGAGACATTTGTCACAACTTTGTATAATCGCGGCCAAGTCTTATCTTGGGAAGAGGTTCCTCGACTATTGCTCCTTCACGACTCGCGAGGCAAATCAAGTTCCTCCCAAGAGTCTGCCATGAAGGCCAAAGACCCATTCAATAAGGGCAAAACCACAAGTCATCACGTTAGCAATGGATCTAAGCAAGGATCACATAATTCATCAAAGAAGTTCACCTGTGATTTCTATGGAAAATCACGACACTTAGAAAAGTTTTGCTATAAAAAGAAACAATCATCGAAGGCTTCTACGTCTAGGCAAGCATCCAAAGGATCCCAACATAGATCCCACTGCTCAAGTGAGGAACTCTTCATCTCCACAAACGCCAATGCACTAGTTACTTCTAGCTCCCCGCATGAGTGGATCTTTGATAGCAGAGCTACCTCCCATATGTGCAAAGACAAGGACTCCTTTCAAGAACTCGAAGAGCACATGGGAGAAGTCTATCTTGGGAACAACAAAAGTTTACCCATCGAAGGAAAAGGGAAAGTTCAAATTTCCAACCATCAGGGGGAATGCAAGTCTTCCATCAAGGCCATTACAGATCAGGACAAGAAAGTATGGTTTGATAACACCTCAGTTAAGGTAGTTGATCCCCATACAAAGAATGTCATTGCTCAAGGTATTGAAGAAAAGGGCCTCTACAAGCTATCTTGCTTTGTATCCAAAGAATCTGTTGATATATTTAGGTAGTGATGTGTGTGATCACTCTAGGACCGCCGGGACACTTTTTTCCCTCTTTAGGAGGTTTTTTTCACCTGGCTTGTATATACGCCTATTGCCCTAATGGGCTACTTATCTTTGTACATTCTCTAGTAATACATTCAGTATTGTGTGTTTGTGCTCCAAGCTTCTTCTTCTTCCTTGTGCTGTTCGCGTGCTTCCGCAGACGTCTATCTCCAACAATTGGTATCAGAGCAGGTCGTCGCTTCTTCTAGGGCGCCGTCGACACTCCTCTGTTTGCAGTCTCAGATTCGCACGAAATTTGGTGAGCATACTCAGGGTGTTTTCGAGATCAAAACGGCTTCGCTTTGTAGTGCCGAAATCGCGATCTGAGCTCGTTTCGGCCTCCGAACACACTATCGCAGCGTTTGTGCAGGCTATTTCGTCCTTTTGTGCCAAAGATATATACCAGTTTCTGTTCGCCAGTTTAAGCGTCTCGAAGTCTGCTACAGGTCTAGCAAAACTCAATAGGGTAGTTCTCTTCAACTTTTTGAGATACAGTCAATTTTCTGCATCAAGGTATTTTAGTCACCGGCCATGGCTGAAAGCAGTGATGTATTCCGTATGTTGGCTGTTGAGGATAAGTTGGATGGTACCAACTACCCATTATGGGCTTATATGATGCGACATGTACTGGTTGCAAAAGGACTGTGGAACATTGTGCAGGGTGTTGAAAGACGTCCTGTTACACCTGCGACTACAGGTACTACAAATACAGGTACTGGAGGTACTGGAGCTGATGAAGATGCTGTCGAAGATGATATTCCACAGATTCCTGTTCGTGCTGCTGTTTCTGTTGCACCTACTGCAGAGCAAATTCGTTGGGATGGTAGAGATGCCCAGGCACATGCATTGATAGCCTTGTCTATCAAACGTGCCATTATTCCTCACATTGGCTCTTGCAGAACAGCAAAGGATGCTTGGGATACACTTACCACTTTGTACCAGGCTAGGAATGAGGCTCGTGTTGCTTACCTCCGAAAACAGTTGGAGAGTGAGCACATGAATGAAGGTGATTCTATGGACAGTTTTCTTACAAAGATCAAAGACCTGAAGGAACAATTGATTTCTGCTGATGAGGTTATACCAGATAGCTCACTTGTGCAGACCGTTCTGAATGGTCTTCCTGATTCATATCAGAGTTTTGCCTCTACTCTTCGGTGGATGATGAAAGGCAATCCGAATGCCTTGTCATTTGAGGAATTAGTCTCTGTTCTGTTGCAGGAAGATCAGTCCAGGCAGAACAGGTCCATTATGCGTGTTGCAGATCAAGCTTTCCTGGCTAGTCAGAAGGGCAAAGGAAAATGGAGCTCTTCTACGAGTAAGCAAAAATTTGCAAATGCTGCACAATCGAAGAACCAGGATAAAGATGAAAAGAAATCAGAAAAGCAGAAATTGTTCTGCAAGTACTGTAAAGGAAATGATCATATTATAAAGAACTGTCCAAAACTGGCTGCTAAAGAGGCAAAGAAGAAAGAGGCTGGAATGGTTGTTGCAGAGGCCTCTACACCAAAAACAGAGTCTGCAAATCTTGTGCAGGAAGAAGAATGGGCGTTTACTACTGTCTGCAGTTTTGACCCATCTTCTCATGATCAGTGCATGTCTGCAGTAGACTCAGATGTTTGGTACTTTGACAGTGGGGCGACCAAACATATTACCTCGCAGCGCAGTTTCTTCTCTTCACTCGAGGCTGCCCCTACAGGGAATACTGTCACATGTGCTAATAACTCCTCTTATCCTGTTATGGGAGTTGGTAAGATCATTCTGACTACTGCTGATGGTAGTTCTTTCACTTTGTCAGATGCTTTATTTGTGCCAGGGATCAAAAAGAACCTGTTATCAGTTTCTGCATTAGCCAAGATTGGCTTGGTTGTGAAATTCGTTGATGACAGGTGTACAGTCCATGATCTCTCAAATGGTGATGTGATTATTGCTTCTGGCATCTTATGTCGTGGGCTATATAAGCTCATAGACTATGAAAGATCTGTGAATGATTCGGCATGTGCAGTTCATGATTCTCAGGCTATGTCAGATGCAAAGCTTTGGCATGTGTTGGAGAAACAATCACTAACTGGACATATATTTGAAGGTCAAATCTTAGGAAGAAAACACCATGCCTATGTGAAGGGAAAAATTCACAAGTGTATCATATTTGTAAAGTTAGTTCACTTTAGTTCTAGAAGTTTTTTAAAATCACGAGAATACAAAAATCTATATAAGTTAGTTTGTATCAACTGACGCGGCGAGAGAGAAAGAGAGAGAGAAAGAAGAAGTAGAAGAAGGAGTTCATTTTATACGACAGTGTATAGTCGTGCTTCTCTGAGTGAGAAAGCAACTGTAAAAACTTCTGAGTTTTTCATAGCTATGAGAAAGAACTGAGTAAAGTTCTGTGTATGAGTCTCTCTCCATCATCTCCATGCTTGCCTACTGTGTGATGAATTCAAAAGTTCAAGTTTTCTGAACAATTCGATGCCTGGCATCGAATCTTGGCTCATAAGTCATTTTTTCATTCTCTGTGTGTTAACTGTTGTTGAATCTTCTAAAAATATGAAGTTTGTGGAGCAACTCGATGCCTGGCATCGAGTTCCAGCATAAAATGGATGCCCGGCATCGACTTCTAGCATATAAGTCATCTTCTTCATGTGTGTGTAAAATAGAGTGTTTTTGGTGCAGAAAAATAGCCAAAAAAAGCCCAAAGTCGATGCCCGGCATCGACTTGGACTGAAATTCGATGCCAGGCATCGAATTTTTTATTTTTGGACACCAGGATTACTAAAACAAGAAAAAATTCCAGTTTTGGAAGGTCATACAGGGTCATCTTGTGAAGGCCATAACTTGAGTTCTAGAGATCCGTTTGATGCATATGATAGCTTGTTGGAAAGCTCTACTCTTCTAGTTTCAGCCTATAAAGTTTCATGGAGAAATAATACTTGAGCTAGGAGAAATTAGCAAAATACTGAAGATATGTCATTTCGATGACTAGGAATTTCTGTAGAAGCAAAGTTCTCACTTTAGGCTATCATTTCTCAAATTTTGGAGTGGCAATGAGTTAATGGTGACCATAGAGGTGTTCTAGTGTCACATTAATTCATTTCTTGTGGTGTTTCATACATCAACAAGTGGTATCAGAGCAGAAAGATTCCCGAGAGCAGAAGACGACAAAGGTACGAGAAGTTTTATAAAGTTTTCCATTAAAGTTTGAAAGCTGAAGCATTTGAAGACACAAGGCATCAAAAGGTTACTTCAAAAGTATCCTCATACACAAAGAACTTCAAAAGGTATTATCCTTTATCCTTTAAGCTCACAGGTTGCAGCAGAAGGAAAGAACTATGGCAGATCATATTTCCATTAACAAACTGGACAGAGATAATTACCCCGCATGGGTAATGAGAATGGAAGCCTTACTTATGAGTAAGGATCTCATGATATATGTTACAGGTGAAGAAGAGAAGCCAGTATTCGAAGATGAAAGCCGACCAAAGAAAGAAGAACTAGATGCTTTAAAGCATTGGCAGAAGAAGGATGCAAGTGCAAAAGCCTACATCTACAATACAATCTCTGATCATTTGCTACCACACATCAGAGGATTGGAATCATCTGAAGATATATGGAATGCATTGGAGTATCATTTCCAAAGTACTACTAAAGCACGGAAAGCAAGTCTATGGTCAGAGTTTACAACATTCAAGAAGAAGCCAAGTCAAACCATTAGTGATTATGTCACTAAGATGAAGGATCTAGCAGATAGTCTTGGATCCATAGATGAAGATGTTGAAGATCACAGATTGATTGCTCAACTACTTGCAGGTTTGAGAGGGGATGAAAGGTGGAAACCTTTTGTCTTATCAACAGAACTTTCATTAAATCATTATGTTCCAGATTTGAACCAGTTGCTTGGTTTGATGCTCACATATGAGCAAGACTTGAAGGGAGATGGAGATAAAGGACAAAGTTCTGCAATGTACATGAAGAATAAGAAGAAAGGAGATAAAGGTAAAGCAAAGGATGAAGAGGAGTCTAGTTCTCAAGCTTATTATGCAAGAGGTAAAGGCACTGGTAGAGGAAGAGCAAGAGGTTTTGGAAGAGGTAGAGGTAATCAAAATAACAACAAGAAGGCTTGCTGGATCTGTGGATTGAGTAATCATTTGGCTCATGATTGTTGGCACAACCAACAAGGATCAAACCAGAATCAAAACAACAATAGCAGAGGCCGAGGTGGAAGATATCAAAGTAATTTTCAGAGAGGTAGACAAAGTCAAAGAGGAGGCTACGGTAGAGGTGGAGGAAGAAGTTGGGGACAAAATCAATCCTACAACACCACCTACTACAACTATGCAAATGACACACAGAATGAAAGTCATACATCATTGATGATGAACTCAATCAACACATCAGATAAAGAAGATCTAAAGGTATTTTACATTGACTCTGGATGTTCTAATCATTCGTCAGGAAACATAGAATTGATGTCAGAATTGGAAAAAGGCATTTCTAGTCACACAGTTCAAACAGGTGATAATACAAGACATAGTGTACATTCAATTGGAAAAGTGAAATGCAAGAGTGGAGCAGATTTGCTAACCAACTTGATTAGTGTGGGACAGATAGTTGAAAAAGGTTTTCAAGTCAGGTTTACAAATGAAGGAGTATTTGTTGAAGATCCAGAGAATGGATATAATCAGATTGTCTCTGGTAAGAAAGAAGGTAGACTCTTTACTTTAAGAGTGCAAGGGAACATTGGTCAAGCTTTGCTCACACATGGTGAAGGAGTGATTACAGAACTTGATCTCTGGCATAAGAGATTAGGTCATTTCAATGAAAGAGGAATTAAAGCTATGGTTGTTAATCAGTCTGTACTAGGATTACCAAATGTGCAAAGTCAACATATGGTTTATAAATGTGAAGCATGTCAAATGGGTAAAGCACACAGGTTACCATTTCAGAAGAAAGGATTCAAACATGATGGATTACTAGAGCTCATTCATACAGATGTATGGGGACCAACAAAAGAAGGATCTATCAGTGGCTCAAGGTACTATGTTCTTTTCATTGATGATGCTACAAGATGGATAACATTATATGTTTTGAAGGAAAGATCAGAAGTGTTTGGAGCTTTCAAGCATTTTCATGCATATGCAGAGAGAGTCACAGGTCAAAAGCTTAAAAGACTGAGGTCTGATGGAGGGGGAGAATATTTCTCCCAAGAGTTCAATGATTATCTTTGGAGTGCAGGTATTAAGAGAGAAATAACTTGCAGGTATACACCACAACAAAATGGTGTAGCAGAAAGAAGGAACAGGACTTTGGTTGAGTTTGCTAGAGCTATGCTAAAGGAGAAGAATTGTCCAAATTATCTTTGGGCTGATGCTGTAAATACAGCTACATATCTTGTGAATAGATTACCATGTGCAGCTCTGACTGGAATGACTCCATATGAAGCTTGCTGGGGTAAGAAACCAACACTAGATCATTGTAGAGTGTTTGGATCAATTGCATATGCTTATGTGCCATCACAGCTTAGGCATAAACTTGAACCAAAGGCAGAAAAATATGTGTTCATTGGTTATGATGAAAAGCAGATGGGTTACAGATTGTGGAATCCTCTAACCAAACAATTTATTGTTTCTAGAGATGTTACATTTGATGAACAGAAAAGTTGGTATGCAGATCAAAGTAATACAGCTGAGGAATTTGAAGAAGAGGTAAGAAGATGTGAGAAAGGAAAATCAATTGTGCAGGTGAATAGAGATGAAGACTATATGCAAGCAAGTACATCCAGAAGTGGATTAACAAGAAGGAATGAAGAAGCTCCTATATTTGATGAAGAAGTGTATCCAGACACATATGAAGAATGTGAACCAAGAAGGTCAAGCAGGACTAGAAGACAACCAGAAAGGTATTCTTATGATACTTCTTACATAACTCAGAAGAACTATGCATATATGGTCAAAGATGATGAAGAACCTCAGAACTATGATGAAGCTAAAGGTAAGAAGCAATGGGAAGAAGCAATGGGAAGAAGCAATGAAGGAAGAGTTCAATGCACTAGAGGAGAACAAGACATGGGAACTTGTTCCTAAACCAAATGGTAAGAAAGTAATTGGAAATAAATGGGTTTATAAAGTGAAGAAGCTTGCAGATGGAAGTATAGCCAGATACAAAGCTAGATTGGTGGTGAAAGGCTATGCCCAGACCTATGGCATAGATTATGATGAGACATTCAGTCTTTAGCTAAGATGTCAACTATAAAGACAATCATTGCTATTGCAGCTTCAAAAGGATGGACTCTAAGTCAATTGGATATAAAGAATGCATTCTTGAATGGATACATATCAGATGAGGTATACATGGAACAACCTCAAGGGTTTATAGATTCCAGGTATCCAAATTTTGTTTGCAGGTTGAGAAGAGCATTGTATGGATTGAAGCAAGCTCCAAGAGCTTGGAACTATAGACTGGTGAAGTATCTCAATGATCTTGGATATCAAAGTTCAAAAGCAGATTCAAGTCTACTTATCAAAAGAACAGAGGAAGGTACAATCTACATTTGTATTTATGTAGATGACATTATAATAACAGGTACTTCAGATGAAGGAATCAAGGAGGTAAAGAGATTGCTTGAAAAAGAATTCAAGATCAGTGACCTAGGAAAGTTATCATACTTTCTTGGAATGGAAGTTACTTATACAGATCATGGCATATATGTGTCACAAGAAAGGTATCTTCTGAACTTGTTGAAGAAGTTTGATATGGAAAATTGTAGAGAAGCTTCAACTCCACTTGAAGTTAATCACAAACTCAGTAAATATGATGGTGCAGAATACAAAGATATGAGGAAGTATCAATCTCTTGTGGGTAGTTTGATTTATGCTACACTAACAAGACCTGATCTTAGTTATGCAGTGGGAGTTTTGTCACAATTCATGCATTGTCCAAAGGACCCACATTGGATTGCAGGTCAAAGAGTTCTCAGATATATCAAAGGAACTATAAAGGAAGGATTATATTATCCTTTTACATCAGATTTGAAGTTGAGAGCCTACAGTGACTCAGATTGGGCAGGTAACCAAGATGACAGAAGATCAACTCATGGTTACATGATATACATTGGTGATAAGCTTGTAAGTTGGTGTTCAAAGAAACGACATACAGTAGCATTATCATCAACTGAAGCAGAGTACAAAGGACTTGTGGAAGCAGATAAGGAAGTCATATGGATGCAGACATTGTTCAAGAGCTTAGGCATTGATCAAGGTACACGTACAATACATGGAGATAATATGAGTTCACTTTATCTTGCAGCAAATCCAGTATTTCATGCAAGGACAAACCACATAGAGATACAGTATCATTTTCTCAGAGAAAAGGTAATGGAGAAGGAGATTGAAGTGGAGTACATTTCTACTAAAGATCAGTTAGCAGACATAATGACAAAGAGCTTGGATGGTGTGAAGACCAGCAGATTCAAAAGCATGGCAGGAGTAAAAGAAAAGAAGATGATATGAAGAAACAGGGAATGTCAATTAGTGATTGAGGGGGAGCTGTTGGAGAAACAATCACTAACTGGACATATATTTGAAGGTCAAATCTTAGGAAGAAAACACCATGCCTATGTGAAGGGACAAATTCACAAGTGTATCATATTTGTACTTTAGTTCTAGAAGTTTTTTAAAATCACGAGAATACAAAAATCTATATAAGTTAGTTTGTATCAACTGACGCGGCGAGAGAGAAAGAGAGAGAGAAAGAAGAAGTAGAAGAAGGAGTTCATTTTATACGACAGTGTATAGTCGTGCTTCTCTGAGTGAGAAAGCAACTGTAAAAACTTCTGAGTTTTTCATAGCTATGAGAAAGAACTGAGTAAAGTTCTGTGTATGAGTCTCTCTCCATCATCTCCATGCTTGCCTACTGTGTGATGAATTCAAAAGTTCAAGTTTTCTGAACAATTCGATGCCTGGCATCGAATCTTGGCTCATAAGTCATTTTTTCATTCTCTGTGTGTTAACTGTTGTTGAATCTTCTAAAAATATGAAGTTTGTGGAGCAACTCGATGCCTGGCATCGAGTTCCAGCATAAAATGGATGCCCGGCATCGACTTCTAGCATATAAGTCATCTTCTTCATGTGTGTGTAAAATAGAGTGTTTTTGGTGCAGAAAAATAGCCAAAAAAAGCCCAAAGTCGATGCCCGGCATCGACTTGGACTGAAATTCGATGCCAGGCATCGAATTTTTTATTTTTGGACACCAGGATTACTAAAACAAGAAAAAATTCCAGTTTTGGAAGGTCATACAGGGTCATCTTGTGAAGGCCATAACTTGAGTTCTAGAGATCCGTTTGATGCATATGATAGCTTGTTAGAAAGCTCTACTCTTCTAGTTTCAGCCTATAAAGTTTCATGGAGAAATAATACTTGAGCTAGGAGAAATTAGCAAAATACTGAAGGTATGTCATTTCGATGACTAGGAATTTTTGTAGAAGCAAAGTTCTCACTTTAGGCTATCATTTCTCAAAGTTTGGAGTGGCAATGAGTTAATGGTGACCATAGAGGTGTTCTAGTGTCACATTAATTCATTTCTTGTGGTGTTTCATACATCAACAGCATGCACGCTTTGGTCATCTGAATTTTGCTAGTTTGTTACGCCTGCAGAAATCTGAAATGGTGTCCTCTTTGCCCAAACTTGAGGCACCTGGAAAACATGTTTGTGAAGGCTGTATTTTGGGCAAAATGCAGCGTTCTTCCTTTCCAAAAGATGGTTCAGTTCGGGCTACGCAGAAATTGCAGCTTGTACATAGTGATGTCTGTGGTCCTATGCAGACACCCTCTTTTGGAAATTACCTTTACTTCGTGACTTTCATTGGTGATTTTTCCAGGCATGCATGGGTATATCCACTCAAAGCAAAGTCCAAAGTGTTCATGTGCTTCAAACAGTTTTTGGTTTTGGTTGAAAATCTCTCAGCATGTAAAATGGGCACCCTCCGTTCTGATCGAGGGGGGGATATATGTCTTCAGATTTTAATGCATTTATGGCTGAATGTGGGATAAAACACCAGTGTACAGTACCGTATACACCTCAACAGAATGGAGTTGCTGAACGAAAGAACAGGTCACTCATGGAGATGGCGAGGTGCATGGTCAAAAGTCAGGCTTTACCTCATAGTTTCTGGCTTGAGGCTGTCATGTGTGCAGCATATGTACTGAACAGGTGTCCCACTAAAGCGTTGCAGTCTATCACTCCATATGAGGCTTGGCATGACCGCAAGCCATCTGTTGCTCATCTGCGTGTTTTTGGTTGTTTGGCATATGCATTAGTGCCTGAACAACATCGCAGAAAATTGGATGATAAGGCAGTAAAATATATTTTTGTTGGGTACAGTTCTGAAAGTAAAGGCTATCGTCTGTATCATCCACAGACTAAACGCATTCTAGTTAGCCGTGATGTTGTCTTTGTGGAAGATGCTATTCAGCCATTGCTTTCATGTACTAAGGAGACATCTGTTAGCTCCAAAGACATGTATGATACTTTGATGCCTCTTTTTACAGGTGGACAGGCTAGTGCTGGTCCTAATGAGGCAACTTCTCAACCTTTGCAGGTTTCATATGATGATGCAGATCATTCCATTTCTGATGCAGATTTACATGATGCACTTGCTGATGAGAGAGCTGATATTGAGCAGGCAAAAACTATGCCAAAATGGCTAGTGCAGACTTTGCATGACAGCAAATTAGATGCACCTTTGTCATATCGTACTCGTTCAGGCTCTCATAGTGCCTCGTTTGCATCAGATTGCTATGCTATGGCTGCATCTAGTCTCTGTGATGAGAATGAGCCTGTTTCTTTTGATGAAGCACAAAATTCAGAAAATTGGATGGCTACTATGCAATCTGAATATGATGCTATAATGAAGAATGGTACATGGTCCTTATGTGACTTGCCTCCTGGCAAGAAGGCCATTGGCACTAAGTGGGTATACAAGCTGAAGCGTAAACCTGATGGTACCGTTGACAGGTATAAGGCTAGGCTTGTTGCAAAGGGTTATGCGCAGGAAAGAGGCATTGATTTTGATGAGACCTTTGCACCTACATGCCGTATGACTACTGTTCGGAGCATTTGTGCACTTGCAGCCCATCATGGTTGGAATGTACATCAGTTGGACATTAAAACAGCATTTCTGAATGGTGACTTACATGAAGAAGTGTATGTTTTTCAGCCCGGTGGCTTTGTGCAGAAAGGGCATGAAAACCAGGTTTGCAGGTTAAAGAAGGCATTATATGGTTTAAAGCAAGCACCACGTGCTTGGTATGAGAAGATACATGCCTATCTGATTGCACATGGTTTTGAGAACAGTCCAACTGAAAGCACCTTATATGTTAAACGTGCTAATGATGTGCTTCTGATCATTTGTCTATGTTGATGACATGCTGCTCACTGGTCCTATTGAGACACATATTGCTGATTTTAAGGCTGATTTGCATGCCTCATTTGAGATGTCTGATTTGGGGCATTTGCATCACTATTTGGGCATTCAGTTTATGCACGTTGATGGTGGAATGGCTTTGTGTCAAACGAAATATATTGACACATTATTGCAGCGTTTTGGCCTTGAAGACTGTAAGCCTATTGCCACTCCTATGGAGACAGGTTTACGATTGAGTCTTCATGATGCTGGAGATGCATTTGATGCTGTTCTCTATCAGCAGGCTGTTGGATGCTTGATTTACTTATGCATTACTCGGCCAGATATTCAGTTTGTTGTCTCATAGATGAGCAGGTTTATGCATTGCCCAGGAGTCACGCATTGGAAAGCAGTTAAGCGCATCTTTCGCTACTTGAGTGGTACTCGGCTACTTGGGTTGTTTTATCCCAAGGGGGGATCACTACCGCCAGATTTGCATGCTTTTTCTGACTCAGATTGGGCTGGTTGCTATGACACTCGTGTGTCCACCACTGGTTTTTGCTTCATGCTTGGTACCTCATGTATATCTTGGTTGAGCAAGAAGCAGCCTACTGTGGCCACTTCCAGTTGTGAGGCTGAGTATAGGGCAGCTTTCACAGCGACTGTTGAGTGTGTGTGGCTCAGATGCCTTATGGCTGATTTGGGTGTTGGCCAGTCTTCTGCCACCACCATCTTCACTGACAGTCAGAGCGCATTGGCAGTTGCGAGGAACCCTGTGTTCCATGCTCGCACTAAGCACATTGAGGTGCATTATCACTATGTCAGGGAGAGGTTCTCTGCTGGGGAGATCAGCTTGGCATATGTGCCCACGTAGGAGAACATTGCAGACCTTTTCACGAAGGCTCTGCCTAGGGAGAAGTTTGAAGCTTTTCGCAAAGCTTTGGACTTACTTCCTTTTGTGGAGTGATTTCCACATAGCTTGGCACTTCCTTATACATGAGTGCCAGCTCCTTGTTCACCGCATCACTCCCAGGGGGGATTTGTTGATATATTTAGGTAGTGATGTGTGTGATCACTCTAGGACCGCTGGGGCACTTTTTTCCCTCTTTAGGAGGTTTTTTTCCCCCGGCTTGTATATACGCCTATTGCCCTAATGGGCTACTTATCTTTGTACATTCTCTAGTAATACATTCAGTATTGTGTGTTTGTGCTCCAAGCTTCTTCTTCTTCCTTGTGCTGTTCGCGTGCTTCCGCAGACGTCTATCTCCAACAGAATCAACCTCAAGTTTGTGGCACCAAAGATTTGGCCACACTTCTTACTTATCAAAAATCTCTTCATCCCAACTTGTGAAGAGATTGCCAAAGATAGGGCAACTTACTGATGTCTGCCAAGCTTGCACCCAAGGCAAGCAACATAGGGCCCCATTTTGCAAGGAAGCTTCAACATGAGCGAGGAACCCTCTAGCCCTCATCCACATGGACTTATGTGGACCTATGAAAACCCCATCCCTGAGTGGATCCCTCTACTTTTATCTTCTAGTAGATGACCACTCTCGCTATATTTGGGTGTACTTTTACACACATTCTCTAAGTTTCAAACTTGGATCAAGGAAGTTGAGAATGAAGCTTCGACTAAAGTTAAAACCATCAGATCAGATGGAGGTGGTGAGTTTAACAATCATGACTTTGATAGTTTTCTCAACCAGAAGGGGATCAAAGGACAAGTCACTCAGCCTCATACTCCATCCCAGAATGGAGTAGCTGAAAGAAAGATACGTAGTGTAATGGAAATGGCAAGAACTATGCTTCATCACAAGGATCTACCCTACAAGTTCTGGGCAGAAGCCGTGCATATTGCCGTTCACATTCTTAATCGAGGATTTACAAGTGCATTACACAACAAAACACCCTTCGAAGCATACTATGGAAGAAAACCAAATGTGAATTACTTTCGAGTCTTTGGCAGTGAAGCTTTTGTCCATGTACCAAAAGAAGATAGAAACAAGTTACAATCAAAGTCCAAGAAACACATGTTCATAGGGTACAATGATCAACCAAAGGCATACCGCCTATATGATATGGAAAACCACTCCATCATCATTTCAAAGGATGTGATCTTCAATGAAGCTTCCTCATACTCAAGAAAAGATTCAAGTACAAGTCTTAGTCCACCTATCTACACTTCAGAGGGGGACTCAGTATTTCGAAACTCCAACTCAGAAGCAAGTACTTCAAGTCATCCAAGAAGATTTCAAAGACTTATTGACAAGAGACAGCGAGAACAAAGTCATTATGTCAATTACACCTTAATGCATCAGATTCAACAACTCCTAGAACCATCTAATTACAGAGAAGCTCAAGGACAACCTGAGTGGGAAGAAGCTATGCAAGTAGAAATGGATGCAATCGAGAAGAAAAAAACTTAGACTCTTGTACCTAAGCCCACAAATCATCAAGTCATAGGAGTTAAGTGGCTTTATAAAGTTAAGTACAAGTCAGATGGCACATTAGACAAGTACAAAGCAAGGTTGGTAGCTAAGGGATACAAGCAACAACATGGCATTGACTATGAAGAAACCTTTGCTCCTACTGCAAGATTCACAACCATAAGAATCATCTTAGCACTAAGTGCTCACTTTAAGTGGCCCATTTACAAGCTGGATGTCAAAAGTGCATTCCTCAATGGAGATCTTCAAGAAGAAGTATATGTTGAACAACCTGAAGGCTTCAAGATCAAAGGCAAAGAAGATCAAGTCTACAAGCTTCACAAGGCACTTTACGGACTTAAGCAAGCTCCCAAGGCCTGGTATGAAAAGATTCACCAGTTCTTTGAAGACAAGGGATTTTATAGAAGAAATGTTGATGCTAATCTCTATATCTATCAAAAGAAGTCTTTAGTAGCCATCATCATTCTCTTTGTAGATGACCAGTTTATCATCACACAACTTCATCTTGAGTACTCTATGACAGATCTTGGATTATTACACCACTTTTTGGGTATGGAAGTTTAGCAAACAAAAGAAGGTATATTCCTATCACAAAAGAAGTACTGCTCTGATCTACTTTCCAAATATAACATGGACTAGTGTCGCTCAGTTTCTACACCACTTGATCCCAACATCAAGCTTACACTGGAGGACTCATCATCACTTGTGGATGTGCATACCTATCGACAACTTGTTGGCTCATTACTCTATCTTGCCAACACTAGACCAAATATTGCTTATTTAGTTGGTATACTCAGTCAGTTTGCACATCAGCCTCGTCAGAATCATTGGGATGCTGCTTAGAGACTACTTCGATACCTTGCCCTCACCTGACATCATGGTCTTTGGTATAGAGGGGGCATCGAACTCGCCAAATATTTAGATTCTGATTGGGTTGGTGATCCTGATTCTTGACGGTTTACTTCTGGGTATATATTCTTGCTTGGCTCAGGATCCATCTCTTGGGCAAGTAAGAAGCAACCTACAGTCGCTCTATCATCTACCAAGGCCGAGTACTGAGCATCCAACTTTGCAGCATGTGAGGTCATCTAGCTTCGACGTTTATTATCTGACATTGGTGTTTTGCAGGATACTCCGACATGTCTTCGCATGGATAGCCAGTCAGCCTTGGCCATTGCCAAGAATCCAATGTTCCACGTTCAGATGAAGCACATCGAGATCCAGTACCACTTCATCCGTGAGAAGCTCATATCTCAGGAGATTACTCTGGAACAGTGTACCCCTCAAGAGAACCTGGTGGACATGTTCACGAAGGCTCTACGTCCAGTTCCGCTTCAGCACTTGGTGGACCTCTTCCGTCGCTCCAAAATGGAGTTGCAGAGGGGGTGTTGAAGACATGATTGCTCCTACTTTATCTACATTTGTATCCGCATGAGTGCATCTTCATTTTGTATGCAGCAGGCACTCCATTTCTAGTCTATTTCCATTTTATATCGTATTTCCTTTGTATTTGGGTACCTTGCCATGTGCTTCTACCAATTGTATTCATTCTCCTTTCAGGAGACTTATCCCACATATGATGTAATTTTGAGAGCCCCTCCCAAATCTATATAAGGAGGGCCTCTCCCCTAATTTGTACTTGGTTAGAAGCTTGAGGAGCCTACTCCATGCTCTTCGCAAGCTCATTTCTAATCCACATGAGTTTACCCATTTCATGGTCTACTCATTTTGTGTCTCACACATTCTTTGTTTTGTGAGAGTACTTTACTTTTCATTTTGCTTCCGCATGCGTACTCTCTACAGATACATGGTGGACATTACCTCTTGAGGT
Organism: Ceratopteris richardii; assembly: GCA_020310875.1. Lineage (NCBI taxonomy): Eukaryota > Viridiplantae > Streptophyta > Polypodiopsida > Polypodiales > Pteridaceae > Ceratopteris > Ceratopteris richardii. Next base: position 38,422,256 of record CM035417.1, read on the forward strand.
ACTACAAGGAACACCCACTCCAACAAGGGTCTGCTAGGGATGACAAACTCGAGAGGGGGGGAGTGTTGACACTCAAGCTCAAGCATGAGGTACAGGAACACATCAAAGAAGTAGACATACAAGAAGAGGGAGCATATAGGGAGCTCCGAGAAGCATATGTCAAATTTTCAGAAGGAATCCCTACAAAAATAGTGATTTTCATCAATAAAAGCCATTGTAAATACCATTTAATATTTTTATAACTTCATTTTGTTCGAGCTCAAGAGTCCTCGAGCTTGAGGAGTATAAGAAGTATCATCCTACCAATTTTCATAATTTTTAGACTTCGTTTCAGCCCTCAAATAAGCCCTCAACCCTAATTTTTTAAGTAGGCTGGACACTAGGTCTAGATAGAGCCAAAACTACTCAAAAAACTATAAAAAGAGCTAGAGAGCTCATTTTTGAGGTTAGCTTGTTGTACATTTGAGCTTTTGTAAGAGAACTCTTTTGTAATCGAAGCTTTGTTACACTTATGTGTTCCTCGAGTAGCTTTGATGTGAACCTTTTCCCTATACATGAGCACTTTTTACTCTAGTGTTGGCTAGAGGTTTTTTCACCATGTTACCACATACTTGATACTCTCATATGTGGTGGTACTTTGTACTTAGGGATATTATTCAGCTCTTACTTCAGTTCAATTCATCATCAATAGAGAGAGCTATTCCAACCATCGTCCTCTCCGTGTGTCTTATTGCATTTGTGCTCCTTGTGTGTGCTTCTCGTGTGTCTCTCGCACTTCTACACACACCCAACAATGGTATCAGAGCAGGTTCAGATCCTTCTCAAGTTTCGGTTTTTCACGTTGCTACACGTGTGCACTTTTAACAGTGCAAATCGACTTCGAAGCATAGAATTGTGAATTTCAGCAGCGAAGAAACATTTCCACCAGGTGCGTTGGGGTGTTACCCCCATTTTGAAACCATTCATGCAATCAAAATTGGCATCTGAGTGACGATTTGTGAGCTGAAATTTCAGCACATTTCAACTTCGTCGAAGTGAAGATTTTGTCACATTCTTGTTCTTTTGTGAAATGGCGGGCAACAATGACTTGTTTGGCATGGTACAATCTGAAGATAAGCTTGATGGAACCAACTATCCGATGTGGTCTTACATGATGAAGCATGTTCTTGTTGCTAAACAATTTTGGAACATAGTGGCAGATGTAGATCGAAGACCCGCAGGTGCTTCTACTTCACAGTCTACTAGCTTCTTCTTCGAGTACAGTGGTTTCTCCTTCTCCACCTACACAGGAGAAGCTTAGATGGGATGGAAAAGATGCTCAAGCTCATGCTTTGATTGCACTTTCTGTGAAGCGTCATATTGTTCTATACATTCGGTCATGTTCTACATCACGATAGGCATGGGACACTCTTGCTTCTTTGTATGCCATGCGTAATGAAGCACGTGTTGCATACTTGAGGAAGCAACTTGAGGATGTATGTATGGCTGAAAATGAGTCAGTGGATGTGTATGTGACACGCATCAAGGACTTGAAAGAGCAATGGGCAAACATAGATGATATTATTCCGGATGCATCACTCATTTCTACATTGTTGAAAGGATTACCGAAATCTTTTCAAATCTTTGCTACTACACTTTGTTTGGTTGCAAAAGGAAATCCTAATATGTATGCATTTGATGAGGTTGTGTCTCTTCTTTTGCAAGAAGAGCAATCTAGAGTGAATAGGAGTGGTTTGATTGAGGGAACGCAAGCACTTGCTATCTGACAAAAGGGGAAAAGCAAGTATGGTTCAGCTTTGGGTTCATCAAAACCAAAGCCTCAAGCTTCCTCTTCCACTCATTCCTTTAATGATGCCGATTTGCAAAAGAATAAGAGATGCAAATATTGCTGAAAGGCTGATCATACTATTGATGAGTGTAGAAAGCTTGCTAAAGCAATGAAAAGAAGAAGGAATCCGACATGTCTATTGCTGAAAATTCAGCAAATGTAAAGAATGATGAAGCTAACATGGCTCAAGATTTTTGGGCATGTGTTGTTACATGTCATTATGATGCTTCTTTGCATTCCAAATGTATGGTTGTGAGTGAGGCTAATTCGGATTAGTTCTTTGATAGTGGTGCTTCAAAGCACATAACATCATGAAAAAGATTTTTTGCCCCTTTGAAAGATGCACCCAAAGGAGGACATGTGGTGTGTGCAAACAATGCCTCTTATCCTATCATTGGAGTAGGAGAAATTGAGCTTACGACTGCAAATGGAGGTGTGATTCTCTTGAAAAATGCATTGTATGTGCCCGATATTAAGAAGAACTTAATTTCAGTTCCATTGATTGCCAAAGCTGGACTTCATGTACACTTTGTTGATGATAAGTGTATGGTTCATGATTTCAACAATGGCGATGTTATCGTGATGTCCGGTACAATATGTAATGGTTTGTATCGCATGGATACATACAGAGGGCTGCCTCGAGTTCCTTGGTTGCTCATACTTCTTCCATGGCTGAAATGGAGCTTTGGCATGCTCGTTTTGGTCACTTAAACTTCAATAGTTTCCTTTACTTGCAAAAGAAGGACATGGTTATTGGCTTGACTACACTTGAGTCCATTGAAAAGCATGCATGTGAAGGTTGCATTCTTGGAAAAATGCATCGTTCTTCTTTTCCAAAAGATAGTCATACACATACTACAAGAAAATTGTAGTTTGTTCATAGTGATGTATGTAGTCCCGTCAAGACTCCATCTTTTGGGAAGCATGTATATTTTGTTACCTTCATTGATGATGCTACTCGGCATACATGGGTGTATCCTATGAAAGCAAAGGATGAAGTATTTTCTTAATTCAAAGCATTTTTAGCTATGGCTGAAAATTTTTCTTCACAAAAGCTTTTGACTCTATGCACGGATCATGGTGGTGAATACATGCCACATGAGTTTAATGCTTTTCTTCATGAAAGAGGTATTTCACACCAATGTACGGTGCCATATACACCTCAACAAAATTGTGTTTTTGAGCGTAAAAATAGAACTCTACTTGAAATGGCACGATGTATGGTTAAAGGAAAGCATCTTCCTGATAAGTTTTGGATGGAAGCGATCATGTATGAAAACTATGTGTTCAATCGCTACCCTACAAAAGCATTGAGAGTCATCACTCCTTATGAGGCTTGGAATGGACATAAGCCCATGGTTAGTCATATGCGTGTGTTTGGTTGTTTGGAATATGCTCTTGTTCCATCACAACAACGTCAGAAACTTGATGAAAAGGCAAAAAAATGTATTTTTGTTGGTTATAGTGCTGAAAGTAAGGGATATCGTTTGTATCATCCATTGACGAACACAATTATTGTGAGTCGCGATGTTGTATTTGCTGAAAATTCAGTTTTCCCTCTACTTGAATGCAAAAAACAGCCAACAATAAGCTCACAAGATGTGTTCAATACACTCCTGCCTTTGTTCCAAAATGGTGCACTTGACTATGGCCATGTAGACCAGCCAACTGAGGCTCAAAGGGCTGAAAAATTGCGGTCAAATAGGGCTGAAAATGCAGAGAATTTCTAATCAAACATGGCTGAAATTTTTCAGTAAAAAATTGTCAAAACTGCTGGAAATTTCCAGCCACATATGATTGAACATTTGCGTCTAAATATGGCTGAGAATGAACATAAAATTCAGCCCACGCATGATATAAATGTTGATGGTGTATTACATAATGAACGCATGTCTATCAAGAGTGCACAAACTATGCCAAAGTGGCTGAAACAAACTTTGCATGACAGCAAATTGAGTGCACCTTTACTTGGTAGAACAAGATCAAGCTCTCACCATGCATCAAGTAATTTTGTGGATTATTCTCTTATTGCTACATCATGTAATGAAGAGCCACTTTCTTTTAAAGATGCATGTGAAGATCCACAATGGATGAGTGCTATGCAATCAGAAATGCATTCCATATATAGGAATGGTACTTGGGAGTTATGTGAATTGCCAAAAGGAAAGAATGCCATTGGTACAAAGCGGGTTTATAAGATTAAGAGAAAATATGATGGTAGCATTGATTGCTACAAAGCTAAATTAGTTGCCAAAGGATATGCGCAACAATATGGCATTTATTATGAGGAAAGATTTGCACCTGCTTCACGCATGACTACCGTTTGTACCGTGGTTGCATTGGCTGCCCATCGAGGTTGGAAATTGCATCAGTTGAACATAAAAACAGCCTTCTTGAATGGTGATTTGCAAGAAGAGGTTTATGTGAAGCAACCTCCTGGATTTGCTATGAAAGGGAAAGAGCATATGGTTTGTTGCTCGCATAAAGCCTTGTATGGTCTCAAGCAAGCTCCATGTGCATGGTATGAAAAAATCCATAAGCACTTGATTGCTCTTGGCTTCACATGTAGTCCGATTGAAAGAACACTCTATGTACGCAAAAATGGGGCTGATCTTATAGTGTTTGTTCTTTATGTCGATGACATACTCTTGACTGGGTCATGTGATGCAAAACTTGACATTCTTTATGGCTGATTTACAACATACTTTTGATGTCACTTATCTTGGTCTTTTGAGCTACTATCTTGGCATCCAGTTTGTATCCGTTGAGGGCACATTGTTATGCATCAAACAAAGTATGTTGAAAAACTACTTCAACGTTTTGACTTTGAGGATTGCAAGCCAGTTTCCACACCAGTTGAGACAGGATTCAGGTTCTCAGTTGAGGATTCCAGTGATGCATTTGAAACTTCTCTTTATCAGCAAGCTGTGGGATGTCTTATATATGCATGCAACACAAGGCCGGATATACAGTACGCAGTTTCCTAGTTGAATCAATTCATGCATAGCCCTAGAACTAAGCATTGAAATCCTGTGGTAGTGTTGACCGCCGTTTAACCCAGTGTTGTAAACCCCTGTTCTTGTGGGATAAGGAGAGTCCCATGGGTACTATGCCCTTCCTTGTACAGTTGCAATTTCAAAGTTAAAGTCCGGGGGAGTAGGCCTCGGCCGAACCTCCATTAAAAAAAAAAATAAAAACTAGATGATGATGGTTTTGTCGCAATATGATAGTAAGAGAAAAATTAATGAATCAAAAGAAAATGTTGTGAAGTGAAAGTGCAAAGGAAATATCAAAACACCATGCTGCTTTGGAACAATGGGAAAGTCGTTAGGCATGTAATAAGGAGTGGATGTGTTGAGCATTTGATATCATAACTAACACATGAAGAGGTACAAAAGGAAAAAAAAGGATAATGAGGGGAGTTCCATCTTGCAAGATGCCTTGCCTTAGTTGTTACTAAGTATCCTTGATATCCTTTGTTATAAGTATTTCGTTTAGGAATCTCACATATTACATGACAAACTAAAATGATCGTAGATTCTCTATTGAATGTGTTGCACCTCGCTAGTCAAGGGTACCCCATATCTTTGAGCTCTGATACTTGAATATAGTCAATAGTTTCAAAGCTCTTAGTGGTTGTATTTTCAGCTCGATCAGATCCCTATGCTTCAAGTTATGGCCAAATCACTTGTTCTAACAAATCCAAAATGTATTGGTTTCTTGTGCTTTTATTCCCTCTACATTTGCTGGGGAGAGATATCTCTACCAGTGGACAATTAGCACACTAGTTCATAGGAAACTCTCATTTGTATATCTTTAGATAGACTACATCAATTATTGTATATATATTTATGAACATTTTGATTAGATCAAGACTACATCAATTATTGTATATATATTTATGAACATTTTGATTAGACCAAGTCATTTATCAAAAGTCAAAGTTGGTCAACGAAGTAGTAAAAAATTATATAAATTTATAATTTGGATCATAAAAAAAAAACCACAAATTCTCGAAGTACTCAAAGAGAACTATCTAAGCATATATAGCACTTGTCTTAATTACACCACCACAACCCTCAAAAATCAAACCCTCATTTTTGGTCAACCATCTAAAATAGTTATCAATAGGTTGAAAAGTAAAATAAAATTGAATGGCTGTGATTTAAAGCAAGTAAACTTTCATCCAAATGCCATGATTTTCCCATGGAGATGAACATTTCATCTTATGAGTACATGCAGTAAAATTAGCAAGAGGAAAGCTAATTTTCACGTAAAAACCCCAAGAGTAGTTGCTAATGCTTTGTTCTACTAGTTGTACCCTAGTTTTTGCTCATAAAAGGAGTTTGACTCTATATAAGGACATGGGCTAATCTCACATCGTCATCTACTTTTAGGAGTGCTTCCTCTCACATGCTACCTTGCGAGTGTGAAGGAGAGCTTCTCATGCACATATTTGGAGGAGGTGTTTGGAGGAGAAGGAACTAGAGTCACACTCTTGGGGGTGATGGAGTGCTTGGAGTAGTGTATGCTCATAGACTTATATAGGTCTCTCCACTCTTGTGAGAGCTTTGGAGTTCCTCAACATCCAAACCCTCTTCATAACTTATTTCCTTACCCTTAAGTTGCTCTCTTTGGTATTCACGAGTAGTGAGAAGTTTCTTTATTTAGTTATTCGGAGCATATCATCATCTTCTACATGTATTATCATGAATTGGACCATATAACATTTGACTATATCGTGTATTTGTTCATGTGTGCTTCTCTCATGTGTGCTGTCATTCGTGGGCTAACGAAGAACACGAGAGAACCTTCTAGAAAAGAGACTTTTGGAGAATGACTAAAATTGGAGATCTCTAAGAAACATAACTTACAAAATGCAAAAAAGCTCCTTTAGATTCTTTCATGCATTGAGATTTCATGAAAGAGTGACAATAGGTGTTCTCTTCCTTTTTATTTGGAGGATCTTCCAAAAAAGGGAGTTTTTTTTCGAAAGACGGGTGCATGAAGTTTCGAATTTGAATTGTCATCTCACTCGACCATTGGGTTCTCCATTCGACGTTTGATTTGGTTTGAATAAAACGCGAGTCCTGAAGCTGTGAACAGAGCTTCGATCGAGGTGGCGAGCCAATAGGCTTGCGCTGTGTGACTTAGTGTGGAACAGGATTGAAAGCCAACGCTCTTCATGGTGGCGGGAAAGGGTGATGAAGCAAGGTAGCGTCAAGGATGGTGCCGATGCAGACAAGAGCGAGACGGGGAGCGACGAAGTGCGAATACGACTTCGGGGAAGAATTGATCATTTCCAGCGACTCGGGAGAAGTGATCATTTCTAGCGATTCGGAAGACGAAAGGCGAAACGAACAGGATAGTGACGAGGATTGGGTGGAGGATGTCGAAGCAGAGAATGTGAGTGAGGATGTCGATGATGAGGATGAGGAAGAAGATGATGAGGCTTCTGATGGCGAGGAGGAAAGTGAGTACGAGGAAGATGATGATGATGATGATTCTGATGGTAGTCTTTATGATGAAGCTGAGGATGAGGTTGGAGGCGATAATAATGATGATGATGTTTCCCAAGAAACATGTACTAGGTGAGAAAATTTTCCTGAACAAAAACTAATCACCTCGGCATATTACCTTCTCGTTTATACCGAGCTATCCTATTGTCGTGGGACCAGTGATATATATCAATTTCTAATGGTTATGTCATGTTCTTCTGCTGCAGTAGTTCAGAACAGAGAGGAGGCACCAAATCCACCGAACGAATCACTTCAAGTATAGTATCAAATGTTTTTTTAACTATGAGTGAATCATTGAAAATATGCATTTGTGTGTGTGCATGTGCATTAGAAAGATAAAATAACATATTGATTTCTTTAAGTGGTCGAATGACGTGCGAGGCCAAAAAGCCAGATGATGATGGTTTTATCACTATGCGATAGTAAGAGAAAAATTAATGAATCAAAAGAAAATGTTGTGAAGTGAAAGTGCCAAGGAAATATCAAAACACGATGATGGTTTGGAACTATGGGAAAGTCATCAGGAATGTAACAAGGAGTGGATGTGTTGAGTATTTGATATTATAACCAATACATGAAATGGCACAAAGAAAGGCATATAGCTAGTGCTAAAGAAGCAAAAAAAAAAGATAATGAAGGGAGTTCCATCTTGCAAGATGCCTTGCCTTAGTTGTTAATAAGTATCGTTGATATCCTTTATGATAAGTATTTTGATTAGGCATCTCACATAAAACATGACAAAATAAACTAATGTTGGGCTAGATTCTCTGTTGGATGTGTTGTATCCTCGCTAGTCAAGGGTATCTCCATTACACAATCAAGCAATATGTCTCTAGTGTGGGAAATGTACCCCCTAAAGAAATATATGGTTTGCTTTTGAATATGTCTCTTCGATCTTCTCATCATGCTCTCTATGGTTTTGTAGCCTTTAAAGAAAGGGTCCAAACATCTTGCATCTCATGTCTAAGGACTCTTGAAAGTAGTTCATATTGTTTGCTGGATAACTTATGAAAAGGCCATGTATCTCATAATATGCTTTGTAATGGCATCATAGAATGTTTGAAATACACAACATATCTTTATGGTTTACCTTAGCTAGTACTCTTTCTCTCAAGCTTGTAAGAGGATGTGCCTTATACCCAATAGCATATCACAATCCATGAGATGAATGTGTAACCATATATTTTGGTTTATTGCAAAACTAGTTATCATGATTTTCGAAGCTTCTTCAAAGAAATACAATTTGTGCCGAATTCATGTATTTGCTGCACAATATCTATGAATGATAGGTACATCATGGAATATGATTGAATAGTTTGGGTGCAAGATACTTAAAGAATGATGGAAAGGCCATGTATCTCATAATATGCTTTGTAATGGCATCATAGAATGTTTGAAATACAAAACATATCTTTACGGTTTACCTTAGCTAGTACTCTTTCTCTCAAGCTTGTGAGAGGATGTGCCTTATAAGTTATACCCAATTGCACATCACAATCCATGAGATGAATGTGTACAAATATATTCTGGTTTGATTGCAAAACTAATTATCATGAGCCTCGAAGCTTCTTCGAAGAAATACGAATTTGTGCCAAATTCATGTAGTTGCTGCACAATATCTATGAAAGATAGGTCCATAATGGAATATGATTGAATAGTTTGGAAAAAAGTTTTAGAGTGCAAGATCCTTAAAGAATGACGACAAAGCCATGTATCTCATTATATGCTTTGTAATGGCATCATAGAATGTTTGAAATACGCAACACATCTTTACGGTTTACCTTAGCTAGTACTCTTTCTCTCAAGCTTGTGAGAGGATGTGCCTTATACCCAATAGCACATCATAATCCATGAGATGAATGTGTACCCATATATTTTGGTTTGATTGCAAAACTAATTATCATGAGCCTCGAAGCTTCTTCAAAGAAATAGGGATTTGTGTCGAATTCATTTATTTGCTGTGATTCATAGATAACAAATACCAAAACCATGTGTTTTATACATGATGTACCATCATAGCTTTTGTCATGGAGATGTGAATCATGATAGGTTGGTGCTTCTACTATCAATGATCATATCATGTTGCAATAATCTCATCATCATCATTGTCATCACCACTAACATTCTCCTCTTGAGCAATATGATCAAGTGCATGGTTCTCCACAATGTTGTGAGTAAATGGAGAAGTGATCTCACCATCATTTTCTTATTGCAATGCAAGAAGTTTAACTTTCCTCTTCTCTCTCTATCATTTCTAAAGTCATTTCCATATTTTGAAATCCTCTTCTTTATTTTTTGCATATAATACGTGTCTTTGTATGAATATACATGAACTTTTCAACATTCTTGGGGTTTTCTCCTCTTTGTATGTATCAAAGAAAAGGTACTCCAATTTCGTTCGCAAGGAATCACAAGACCCTCGAGAGCATGAAGAGACAATTTTTATGAATTAGGCATACTTGCTGCAAATAGTTCCCACGTTCTCGCTTCATTATGCATTCTACTATCATCCTTTACATAAGGTCGTGCAAATGCACTTGCCATAGACTTAGAACATGTTTAATTCATACATAGAATACCTTGTTTGTTTATATCACAAGATTTATTACGTTCAATGACACCCATCCAATCATCATGAACCTCTGCATCCATGTGTGGAGATGTATCCCTTCAAATGGGATGAAGCATAAATGTTGTTGCATGAAGAGGTGAATGTAATATATTCCACTTTTCAATGCATAAATATTTAACTTCTTCAAGCCCTAATCACTCTATTGTAAGCTCATAGATTAGGCTCCCTTCTCTATAAGCCAAGCGCAAGACTTTTAAAATAAGAAGTGCATATTTTATTGATCTCTCTTTCTTGTCTCCAAAAAAATGCACTAAGAACAATTGATGATACATCGTCTGCCTTCTTAGTTTTAGCACCTTTCTTCCTTATATACTCTTGGAAAACCATCAAAGATGTCAAGCCATTGTATACTCTCTCATCCAACAAACCTCCATTCAATGCAGTGTATCTTACCACACCTTATGATTCAACACATGGTTACATTGTCGATTTTTGATAGATAGTTTTTTTTGAAAATCAAGAACCCCCCACATCCAAAACAAATTGGTAATTTGGTTAACTCATGTGTGTTTTTTGTATAATCGTGACTTTTCTAAGATCTTTTGCATACATTCTTTTATACCTACCATTAGTCATATGGATGTACATTTGCCATTGATTATAGATCGAAATACATAGTGGACATAGTCTATGAAGTTGTAATTTACGACATGCCATATCTCATGTTGTTGCTGATCTTGTAGACGTGTTACGTGCAACTAGTTTATCTTTTTATTTTACATCTTTTCGCCCTATGTTACAATTGTAAATTTCTATGTGCAATGTTAAAATGGATCATAACGTGATTGTACTATGAACAAATGTTGACTCTTGAGTTTATGATATATTGTTATTTGTCCACAATTCTTTGAATGTACTTATGCATGTTACCTTTGAGGTAAGCTTTGGTATCCGAACCGTACATGCACCGAATTTTATGCACCCAAGGGCCCTGTTAGAGACATAGGGAAAGCTCAAGATGGGTCTAAGAGGAGTCCCCTCTATTTAGGCCATATCCTCCGAGATGCTCACCCATGGAGCACTGTTGGTTTTTAAGCCCACAATTAATATAGAGACAAAGAGAAAATAGAAATAAGATGGAAAATGACAAGACATGAGAGAGATAAAGGAGCCATGCTCCATATATATTCCATACATTGCAAACATGAAGAACATGAAGTTACAAGATAGCATAGAAAATATGCTTGAGATACAAGTTGCCCGTAACTCCACAATCTCCAGAGCTGAAGATGATCTCCTCCAAATAGAAAGCTTCAACCTACTTCACACTTTGTTGATGATGAAGAAGCACAACTCCACCTCCATCAAGTGGAAGAACCATCTCCTTCAATCTTCAAATCTGCCCCAAAATGATGGATTTAGCACACCAACACCTAATCCTTATATAATTTCAAGTCCTTGCTCTTTAGATCATACAAAAGCCAAAAAAACCCATCTCGTGAAATCTGGCAAAGTTTCTATTGAGGTTTCCAAGAGGGTGTCTTTTGGTTATTTTTTGTATTTTTTAATCATGTAATTGATAAATTATTATTATTATTAATTATTAATCTTGCGTTTTGATACTAAAAACTTGCTTTTCAAAGTTTTTTACTTTTTTGACCTTGAAATTAGGGTTTGACTTTTGACCTTCCATATGGTTTCAA